>JBBGZY010000850.1:1202500-1802500 GCA_037952925.1 Lithobates clamitans
TTATCTTTTACATTTTTTATTGGGTACGTTTTACAGTAGAATTTTTTTTTTTTATTCTTTTCAACATTTTTTTTTTTTTTGCTTATAACACAAAAAAATAAAAAACGCAGAGGTGATTAAAGAGAGCCATTGTGCATCTATCAACACCGAGCATTTAATTTCCCTTTTGTGATTAAAGAGGAAATAGAATGTTTACAGTTAATAAGGTAAAAAAAATCAGTAGATAAATGTCTGAGCAAAGTTGTAGAAAGCAGTCAGAGATTGATTGACTGGAATGGACTGGAATGCAGTCAACCTAAAGCAGACGTTTAATCTCTGTATACTCCCAATAAAACCTTTCTACGTTCATTGGATACCTTATTTTAGACCCTGTGACATCATCACTGGGTCCCCATGCTTCTCTATGCAATGCAGGCAGATCATGGCCGGTGGGAGGGGCCATAGCTTCCTGAAAACATCCCAGCACCCCCCCCCCCCCCGCCTCAGTACTCCCCTCAAGAGCTCTTAGCTCTGAAGCAAGCAGTGGGCTGGCTCTTGGGAGGAGTTATGCAAATATCAAAATGCCTTGGTGGGAAGATGTCATTCTGGAGGAGTGGGCGTTCCCAGGCAGGCTGCATTTGCATAGGGAACGCCCACATGTGAGGTTGAGCCTTCACAATTGTACGAACTGAATCCAATGAATGAAAGGGGCGGGCCAGGGACGGCCAGGCTGGGGAGGAAACGACTAGATAATATTGGATGTCCTCCAGCCAGGAAATGAGGCGGAGCTCTATCTGACTTGCTGCAGCTTTAGATGCACATTGTGAGAAGCTCACAGTGTGCAGTGAAATCAGAGTAAACCTTTTCAGAACAGGAGAGGATCCGGTACAACCGTGCAAGAGTGACGAGAAGACTGGAGGTCAGATTTAGAGTGTACCTCGAGTGGAGATTAGTGACAGAAACCATGAAATCAGGCCGAGACAGAAGTACGGTTAAATCACACTTGTTTAATAATAAAAGTAAAAAGAACAAATGTAGTCAAAACATAGCCAAAGTTCAGTAACCAGAATGGATAGTCAGCCAAGCCAGAAGTCAGGGATCAACGTAGTGGAAAAGCAAGCAGGATCTGGAGCCAGAAGGGATGTCAGCAAAGCCAGTTTTAAACAGGAAAGCAGGACATGTTTCTTGTGATGTGACCAAAGCGAAGGCAGAGATCCTCTGGACTGGACGGCTTAAGTAGGCAGGACTGACGAGCAGGATATCATCAACAGCTGAGTAACTGTGGCGATATAGGAGCTGGCAATTAGCTGACAGCTGAGCGGCCAGCTCAGAGAAGGAAGGGCTGAGCCCAGCCCTGACAATTAGAACCCCTTTCAGGTTTTTTTTTGCTGGCTGTCCCTACTGGAGGGATTTCTCTGCAATGTCTGTGCCCATAGACACAGTACTGCATGGCTCCCAACTGTCCCGGATTTCGAGGGACTGTCCCGGATTTCGAGGGACTGTCCCGGATTTGGAACAACATCCCGCTGTCCCTGTTTCCTCCTCATTTGTCCCTCATCTTCTTCTGATCTATATAGTTGTATATAAAATGCACTTTTTATCTTTGAAAAAGTGTTTCCTAGTGCTAAACCTTTTTATACAATTTCTAAATTGCTACATTTGTGTTAGTATAAAGCAGGGATGTGCAATTAGCGGACCTCCAGCTGTTGCAGAACTACAAGTCCCATGAGGCATAGCAAGACTCTGACATCCACAAGCATGACACCCAGAGGCAGAGGCTTGATGGGACTTGTAGTTTTGCAACAGCTGGAGGTCTGCTAATTGCATATCCCTGGTATAAAGGAATAGTAGTAAAAAAAAAGCACTTGTGGGTTTAACCACTTGCAGAAGAGCCACATATACTGTGGCAGGTCGGCTCTTCTGAGCGAAACAACGTACCTGTACGCCGTTTCATGCAATAGCCACTGGGGGGCGTACACATGCTGATTGGCCAGAGGGGGAGCCAATCAGCCAAGCGTTCCCAAGAGAGGCAGAACGGCGATCTGCCTATGTAAACAAGGCAGATCACTGTTCTGACAGGGGAGAAGATGGAGATCTTGTATTCCTGCTGAGCACGTATCTCTGTGTTCATCCAGTGAGTCCACCCCTGACATAGTTAGCAAGCATCCCCTAGGGACACACTTAACCCTTTGATCGCCCCTGGTGTTAACCCCTTCCCTGCCAGTGTCATTAGTACAGTGACAGTGCATATCTTTAGCACTGATCACTGTAATAATGTCACTGGTTCCAAAAGAAAAGTGCCGCTTAGTGTCCGAATTATCCGCGGCAATGTCGCAGTCCCCGCAAATAATCTGATCGCTGCCATTACTAGTAAAAAATAAATAAATAAATAAATTAAAAGGCCATAAATCTTTTGTAGACGCTATAACTTTTGCGCAAACCAATCACTATACGCTTATTGCGATTTTATTTACCAAAAATATGTAGAAGAATACATATGGGCCCAAATTGATGAAGAAATTTGATTTTTTTTTTTTACATTCTTTTTATTGGATATGTTTAATAGCAGAAAATAAAAAATATAGTTTTTTTTTTCAAAATTTTCGTTCTTTTTTTGTTTCTAGCGCAAAAAATAAAAACCGCAGAGGCGATCAAATACCACCAAAAGAAAGCTCTATTTGTGGGGGGAAAAAAAAGACATCAATTTTATTTTGGTACAGCGTCGCACTACCACGCCATTGTCAGTTAAAGTAACGCAGTGCCAAATCGCAAAAAAAGTGCTCTGGTCAGGAAAAGGGGGGGGGGGGGGGGGGTAAAATCTTCCGGGGCTGAAGTGGTTAAAAGGGTTTACAACCACTTTAATGCATTCTGTAGAATTAGGTTTTTACTACCCTGTGTCCATTCTCTGCCCCCTTTGTTCTGTTGTGCCCAGGGTACCTGCCCCCTAGTGCCCGCCCCTTGTCCTGGCCCTGCATAGACACAATATACTAGAGGAGATGGCTTCTAAAAAAAAAATAAAAGAGGGGGCTGTCACTGAAACAGGGGTCCCCAATGGAATGTTTCCACTCAAGTCTTCTGTAAAATTTAGGATTTCCCCCTCTCCAGAGTGAGGAAAGAGAGGCTTTTTTTAGCTGCGGAGTGACTGTACATCATTCCTATATCTATTTCCTCCCCATCTGGACATGTTTGGTTTTGCTTCTGTTCTTGTGCTCTCCATATGTCTTCATTCGTTTATTAGGTCCATATGCGGTATAAACAAAGATGCCTATTATGTAACATACAAGACTTTCTTTGAAATGTACGTATTCTGGGCCACAAACCTATCCACATTAGAGGCCTAGAATCATCCGTGGTCGACGTTGCTACAAGGAAAAAAAAAAAATTCCTGGATTGCGCTACATGGAAAAAAAAAATGGAAAGCATTTTTTCGAGATAAACACAAGACGTGGGAGAGAGTTTGGAACCCATAGATACACATTATACAGTGGGTGTAGAATAGAATTATCCCCCCCCCCCATTAAAATAATCACATTGTGTTCCCTTGCAGCCTGAAATGAAGACACACACTGTTTTTGTTTTATCCAGCTTGCATAGGCGTGCACAGGGGGTGTGCCGGGTGTGCCTGGGCACACCCTAATCACCCAGTGTGGCGCAGATTCCCCCGGCTGATATTTCACCAAAGCCCCCCAACAGGGTTCCTAAAAAATTGTAAAAAATAATACATTAATAAAGGAAGTAAAAATAAAAAAACTATAGCTGACACCGTCCTCTGCTCTACTGACACCGTCCTCTGCTCTACTGACACCATCCACTGCCCTACTGACACCGTCCACTGCTCTACTGACACCATCCACTGCCCTACTGACACCATCCACTGCCCTACAGACACCGTCCACTGCCCTACAGACACCGTCCACTGCCCTACTGACACCGTCCACTGCCCTACAGACACCGTCCACTGCCCTACAGACACCGTCCACTGCCCTACAGACACCGTCCACTGCCCTACAGACACCGTCCACTGCCCTACTGACACCGTCCTCTGCTCTACTGACACCGTCCTCTGCTCTACTGACACCATCCACTGCCCTACTGACACCGTCCACTGCCCTACAGACACCGTCCACTGCCCTACAGACACCGTCCACTGCCCTACAGACACCGTCCACTGCCCTACAGACACCGTCCACTGCCCTACTGACACCGTCCACTGCTCTACTGACACCGTCCACTGCTCTACTGACACCGTCCACTGCTCTACTGACACCGTCCACTGCTCTACTGACACCGTCCACTGCTCTACTGACACCGTCCACTGCCCTACTGACACCGTCCACTGCTCTACTGACACCGTCCACTGCTCTACTGACACCGTCCACTGCTCTACTGACACCGTCCTCTGCTCTACTGACACCGTCCTCTGCTCTACTGACACCGTCCTCTGCTCTACTGACACCGTCCACTGCTCTACTGACACCGTCCACTGCTCTACTGACACCGTCCACTGCCCTACTGACACCGTCCACTGCCCTACTGACACCGTCCACTGTTCTTCTGACACCGTCCACTGTTCTTCTGACACCGTCCACTGCTCTACTGACACCGTCCACTGCTCTACTGACACCGTCCTCTGCTCTACTGACACCATCCACTGCTCTACTGACACCGTCCTCTGCTCTACTGACACCATCCACTGCCCTACTGACACCGTCCACTGCCCTACAGACACCGTCCACTGCCCTACAGACACCGTCCACTGCCCTACAGACACCGTCCACTGCCCTACTGACACCGTCCACTGCTCTACTGACACCGTCCACTGCTCTACTGACACCGTCCACTGCTCTACTGACACCGTCCACTGCTCTACTGACACCGTCCACTGCTCTACTGACACCGTCCACTGCTCTACTGACACCATCCACTGCCCTACTGACACCGTCCACTGCTCTACTGACACCGTCCACTGCTCTACTGACACCGTCCACTGCTCTACTGACACCGTCCTCTGCTCTACTGACACCGTCCTCTGCTCTACTGACACCGTCCTCTGCTCTACTGACACCGTCCTCTGCTCTACTGACACCGTCCACTGCTCTACTGACACCGTCCACTGCTCTACTGACACCGTCCACTGCTCTACTGACACCGTCCACTGCTCTACTGACACCGTCCACTGCCCTACTGACACCGTCCACTGCCCTACTGACACCGTCCACTGTTCTTCTGACACCGTCCACTGTTCTTCTGACACCGTCCACTGCTCTACTGACACCGTCCACTGCTCTTCTGACACCGTCCTCTGCTCTACTGACACCATCCACTGCTCTACTGACACCGTCCTCTGCTCTACTGACACCATCCACTGCCCTACTGACACCGTCCACTGCCCTACAGACACCGTCCACTGCCCTACAGACACCGTCCACTGCCCTACAGACACCGTCCACTGCCCTACTGACACCGTCCACTGTTCTTCTGACACCGTCCACTGTTCTTCTGACACCGTCCACTGCTCTACTGACACCGTCCACTGCTCTACTGACACCGTCCTCTGCTCTACTGACACCATCCACTGCTCTACTGACACCGTCCTCTGCTCTACTGACACCATCCACTGCCCTACTGACACCGTCCACTGCCCTACAGACACCGTCCACTGCCCTACAGACACCGTCCACTGCCCTACAGACACCGTCCACTGCCCTACAGACACCGTCCACTGCCCTACTGACACCGTCCACTGCTCTACTGACACCGTCCACTGCTCTACTGACACCGTCCACTGCTCTACTGACACCGTCCACTGCTCTACTGACACCGTCCACTGCTCTACTGACACCATCCACTGCCCTACTGACACCGTCCACTGCTCTACTGACACCGTCCACTGCTCTACTGACACCGTCCACTGCTCTACTGACACCGTCCTCTGCTCTACTGACACCGTCCTCTGCTCTACTGACACCGTCCTCTGCTCTACTGACACCGTCCTCTGCTCTACTGACACCGTCCACTGCTCTACTGACACCGTCCACTGCTCTACTGACACCGTCCACTGCTCTACTGACACCGTCCACTGCCCTACTGACACCGTCCACTGCCCTACTGACACCGTCCACTGTTCTTCTGACACCGTCCACTGTTCTTCTGACACCGTCCACTGCTCTACTGACACCGTCCACTGCTCTACTGACACCGTCCACTACTCTACTGACACCGTCCACTGCCCTACTGACACCGTCCACTGCTCTACTGGCACCGTCCACTGCTCTACTGACACCGTCCACTGCTCTACTGACACCGTCCACTGCTCTACTGACACCCTTCACTGCTCTACTGACACCGTCCACTGCTCTACTGACACCGTCCACTGCTCTACTGACACCGTCCACTGCTCTACTGACACCGTCCACTGCCCTACTGACACGTCCATGCTCTACTGACACCGTCCTGTGCTCTACTGACACCGTCCACTGCCCTACTGACACCATCCACTGTTCTACTGACACCATCCATTGCCCTACTGACACCGTCCACTGCCCTACTGACACCGTCCACTGCTCTACTGACACCGTCTACTGCTCTACTGACACCATCCACTGTTCTACTGACACCATCCACTGCTCTACTGACACCATCCACTGCTCTACTGACACCATCCACTGCTCTACTGACACCGTCCACTGCTCTACTGACACCGTCCACTGCTCTACTGACACCGTCCTCTGCTCTACTGACACCGTCCTCTGCTCTACTGACACCGTCCTCTGCTCTACTGACACCGTCCACTGCTCTACTGACACCGTCCACTGCTCTACTGACACCGTCCACTGCTCTACTGACACCGTCCACTGCCCTACTGACACCGTCCACTGCCCTACTGACACCGTCCACTGTTCTTCTGACACTGTCCACTGTTCTTCTGACACCGTCCACTGCTCTACTGACACCGTCCACTGCTCTACTGACACCGTCCACTGCTCTACTGACACCGTCCACTGCCCTACTGACACCGTCCACTGCTCTACTGGCACCGTCCACTGCTCTACTGACACCGTCCACTGCTCTACTGACACCGTCCTCTGCTCTACTGACACCGTCCACTGCTCTACTGACACCCTTCACTGCTCTACTGACACCGTCCACTGCTCTACTGACACCGTCCACTGCTCTACTGACACCGTCCACTGCTCTACTGACACCGTCCACTGCTCTACTGACACCGTCCACTGCCCTACTGACACGTCCATGCTCTACTGACACCGTCCTGTGCTCTACTGACACCCTCCACTGCCCTACTGACACCATCCACTGTTCTACTGACACCATCCATTGCCCTACTGACACCGTCCACTGCCTTACTGACACCGTCCACTGCTCTACTGACACCATCCACTGTTCTACTGACACCATCCACTGCTCTACTGACACCATCCACTGCTCTACTGACACCATCCACTGCTCTACTGACACCGTCCATGTTTTAATACATTTGGGGCGCACACCCTAATGCAATAGGTTGCGCACACCTATGTCCAGCTGTATTTACTCAGTGCAACTTATAACATCCAAGTGAAAGATATAAAACCAACATGTCAGAAAAAGTAAAAAAAAAGATTAAAATCAGGATCACTGAGTTGGAAAAAGGATCACCCCCCTTGTGTCAGTATTTTGGTGAACCATCTTTTGCTTTAAAGCAAAGTTCCACCCAAAAATGGAACTTCCGCTCTTCGAAATCCCCCCCCCCCTCCAGTGTCACATTTGGCACCTTTCGGGGGGGGGGGGCAGATACTGGTCTTATACAGTATATATTTTGCTCCCACTTCCGGGTAGAGCTGCACAATTAATCGTTAAAAAATTGCGATCTCGATTCATCCCCCCCTTTAGATTTTGCCGATTCTTTCATATAAACAAGTGGAGAGACTTTTCTGCTCACTCAGCTGTCAAAAGAAAGCATCTGGGCAGTCTGCCAAGTCTTTAACATGAAACATTGTAACTAATTCTTCCTTCTTAGATCAAAAGGGATAGAACTTCTGTGTGTAAAGAAAAAATCCAGGCAGTCTGACAAGTTTTTAACAACCTGTAAATGCAGGAAGTTTAACCACTTAAAGTCTAAATCTTTGATTGGGGCGCGACTTCCGCTGATACGACCGGATGTGAGCGGCGGAAGCTCTGAGTCAGCCTGAGTCTCCGTCAGTATTCTGAATAGTACGTGCTACAAACCGAGACCCAAGACCCCGATATACGAACGAACCCGGCAGCGAGATGAGTACTAAGCAACTGGCAGCCGATCGCCTAAAAGAGTTTGCGAGGACGGAGAAAACGGAAAGCGTTCGGAGCCCTCCACAGACAAGGAGCGGCGGGCCAGAGAAAGCTACGAAGCCTACACTGGAGCAGGTGAGCGGACAACTAATGGCGGCCATCCAAGCAAGCAGCGTGGGACTGACAGGTAAAATGGATGAGATCAGAACGGATATTGGACTGATTAGGCAAGATATGCATAGTATCAGAGATAAGATGGCCGAGGTGGAAAATAGGATATCTCAACTGGAAGATACAGTAATTCATATACCTAAAAAGATAGCAACAGCAGAAAAGCAGATTGGTACATGGCAGCAGAAAAAGATGATTTTGAGAACCGGATGCGCCGCAATAATATAAGAATAATAGGTCTTCTGGAGAAAGTGGAGGGGTTTAACCTGGGGGACTTTGTTGAAAAATGGTTGATAAAAACATTTCCAGAGATGGAGGTATCAAAGGCATTTGCGGTGGAACGAGCGCATAGGGTCCCTGCAGCCTGGGTTCCCCCCTAGACCTTTGCTGGCGCGTCTCTTGAATTGCAGGGACAGAGATACAATTCTGCGAAATGCAAGACAAAAAAAGAGAGATCCATTATGAGAATAGTAAAGTGTCAATATTTCCAGACTTTTCTCTAGAGCTACAAAAGCAGCGGGCAACTTTCTATGAGGTTAAGAAGAGTTTGAGAGAAGCAGGAATAGAATACTCTATGGCATATCCAGCCCGGTTGAGAGTGGAGGAAGGAGGAAAGACTGTCTTTTTTAATACACCGGAGCAAGTTAAAGAATGGATTCGATCAATTAAAACTGTATCTAAATAATATGAAATAGAAAATCGTGAGATGATCTAAAGAAAAAGAACTACCGGGACAGAATACTGGAAGAGAGGGGGGAGGGAATATGTTTGATAGATGTGGGGGAGGGAGAAAAGAAATGGTGGAGGGTTTTTTCTTTTTCCCTTTTTTTTTCTTCTCTCCTTCCTCCCCCCTGTTGTGTGGCAAGAGTGGCAAGAGTGGCAAGACCATTGTATCCATGTTTTTTTAAAATAATCAAGTCTCTCATTAACCATATGTGTTTCTTGGATGCAGATTATTTTGGCCTGAGGTTTCTTAATTTCTGCAAATACCTGTGCCCTTTTTACTCATGTACCCATACCTCTCACATTCCACGATATAAAGGTACAATTGTTATTCATTTTTACCCATTTTTAGTCATTTGGTAGCCATATTTTCTGTTACTCTCCATTCATCCATTCATACATCAAACACATACAGTAGGGCAGAGGACGGTGTCAGTAGGGCAGAGGACGGTGTCAGTAGGACAGTGGATGGTGTCAGTAGAGCAGTGGACGGTGTCAGTAGAGCAGTGGATGGTGCCAGTAGGGCAGTGGACGGTGTCAGAAGAGCAGTGGACGGTGTCAGTAGAGCAGTGGACGGTGTCAGTAGAGCAGTGGACGGTGTCAGTAGAGCAGTGGATGTGTCAGTAGAGCAGTGGACGGTGTCAGTAGAGCAGTGGATGTGTCAGTAGAGCAGTGGACGGTGTCAGTAGGGCAGTGGACGGTGTCAGTAGAGCAGTGGACGGTGTCAGTAGAGCAGTGGATGTGTCAGTAGAGCAGTGGACTGTGTCAGTAGAGCAGTGGACGGTGTCAGTAGGGCAGTGGACGGTGTCAGTAGAGCAGTGGACGGTGTCAGTAGGGCAGTGGACGGTGTCAGTAGAGCAGTGGACGGTGTCAGTAGAGCAGTGGATGTGTCAGTAGAGCAGTGGACTGTGTCAGTAGAGCAGTGGACGGTGTCAGTAGGGCAGTGGACGGTGTCAGTAGAGCAGTGGACGGTGTCAGTAGAGCAGTGGACGGTGTCAGTAGAGCAGTGGACGGTGTCAGTAGGGCAGTGGATGGTGTCAAACAGGGGACACGGGGGGAGATGCGGGAGAATGTAGTGTAACCCGCTCATCACAGAGTGGGAGTAATGGTGTCAGTAGAGCAGTGGACGGTGTCAGTAGGGCAGTGGATTGTGTCAAACAGGGGACACGGGGGGAGATGCGGGAGAATGTAGTGTAACCCGCTCATCACAGAGTGTGAGTAATGGTGTGCCCCCGGAGGGGGATGGATAAGGGGGTTGCTGTGGATTGATAAATTTGTTTTTGTGGAGTGACAACATTGGGAGGTGGGGTGTTTTTTTTTTTTTTTTTTTTCTTTTTTGTGTGAGGGTCAAAATCACAAAGTTAACCACAAAACACTTGGGGGGAACAGTAGAAATGTGTATTAAAGAAGTGAACATAATAAGATGGGACAAAATAAGGGGGGTGGGTGGGAACAATAAAGAGTGTTATAAGAAGAATAGGGATTAAAGGGGAAAGGGAATAAATGGGGAGAATGAAAGTTAATCACACAGTACGATTTAATCACGGAAATACAGAAGGAAGGGGATTCACCTTTATTTTTTTTTTTTTTTGCCTCTCCCTCCCGCTTTTTCTCCCCTAGTGATAGGGAGGGATATAATAATGAAAGAACCCTTCTTTTTTTTTTTTATTTACGTGGAGGGGGGGTGGAGGAGTAGACAGGCTGAAACAAGACGAATTACCTATATAAAAGCTGATGCGATATGTCGGTAATGCCCTAAACTTAAGTATGTGTTTGATGTATGAATGGATGAATGGAGAGAAACAGAAAATATGGTTACCAAATGACTAAAAATGGGTAAAAAGGAATAACAATTGTACCTTTATATCGTGGAATGTGAGAGGTATGGGTACACGAGTAAAAAGGGCACAGGTATTTGCAGAAATTAAGAAAACTCAGGCCAAAATAATCTGCATCCAAGAAACACATATGGTTAATGAGAGACTTGATTATTTCAAAAAACCATGGATACAATGGTCTTGCCACTCCTGCCACACAACTTTTTCGAGAGGGGTTTCATTAATGGTGCACCAGTCGGTGGCGTGGGAGTGCTTCAGGGTAAGGAGGGATTCAGAAGGGCGGTATGTTTTTGTCTTTGCCCTGGTGCACTCACTTCCAATGATTATTATGGGGATATATAATCCACACCCAGCTACACTGGAAGTACTAAAAGAAGCAATGTTATTTATGTCAGAATATCCAGAGGCATATGGTATATGTATGGGAGATTTTAATATGTGGTTGGATCCAAAGATGGATAAATTTGGAAAAAAAAGTCTTGGGAGAGGTGAAGGGTCTAAAATGTTGGATTGCTTCCTGAAGGAGGTGGGGTGGCTCGATATTTGGAGGATTAGAAACCCAGGAGTCAGGGCCTATTCATGGCATGCTCCGAGCAGGGGGAGCATGTCTAGGATAGACCTGGCTCTGGGAAATGAGAAAATACTCCCAATGGTGCATTCAGCCGCATACATGATTAAAGGGGTGTCTGACCACTCTGGGCTTATCTTTGAGCTAAATATGGGCCCCAGAGGAAGACGGCCGGGATATAGAATACAGCCATATTGGCTAGCCCAGATTGGGTCAAACAACCGTATACCGGAGCAAATGGAAATGTTTCTGGAGACCCATGGGGACAGTATAAAGGAGGGAGTAACACGGGATACCTTCAAGGCGTATATAAGAGGGATAGTAAGATCGACAATATCATATATTAAACGCACCAATAGGCAAGAGGAAGAGGAAATGGAAAAAGAATATAAAAAGACTGAAACAGAGTTTATTAAGAACCCCTCTATTATGAACCAAATAAAATGGGTAGGAGCGGTGCGCCAATATAAGAATCAGTTAATAATTAAAAATAAACGGAAGAAGCTCCAGTTAAAACAAAAAAATTATGACCAAGGACAATATGCCAATAAAATAGTAAATTATCTGATAAAACAACAAGTATCCACACTGGTTATAACAGAAGTGAGGACTGAGAAGGGGGAGATGGTTAAGACAGTGGAGGACATTGGGGAAACCTTCTATAGATATTATGAGAAAATGTATACATCAAAGCTGACATGTACAGGAGAGGATATAGGAAAATACCTAGAGGATTTGGAGTTCCTAAAATTATCAGAAGAGCAAAAAGAGGAGCTGGAGAAAGATATTGAAGTGGAGGAAGTAAAAGAAGCTTTAGAGTCTTTGGGAAAGGGTAAATCACCTGGACCCGATGGTATCCCATTGGAAATATATCAGAGGTATGTGGAGATTATTGCTCCGACACTGACTAAGATGTATAGGGGGACATTTGATCGGGGGGAGATGCCTGCATCCATGTATGAGGCAACAGTAATACTGATACCTAAACCAGAAAAAGACAGGAAGGAATGTGCGTCCTACAGACCAATATCTTTGTTAAATATCAACTACAAGGTATTGGCAAAGATATTGGCTAAAAGGCTTAACGGGGTTATTCTATCTATTGTATCAGAGGATCAAACAGGATTTATGCCGGGGAAGTCCACTACAAATAATATTAGAAGAACCCAGCTGATGGTTCAGCTGAAAGATTATTTTCCGGAGTCGAGTGCCTTGGCATCGTTGGATACGGCCAAGGCATTCGACTCTATAGAATGGGAATTCCTGCAGGCAGTGTTGGAAAAAAAGTGGATTTGGGGAAGGATTCAGGAAATGGGTGAGAATATTGTATAAACAACCATGCTCTAACCTCTTAATAAATGGAATTCTGTCCCCCACAGTGAAATTGCAAAGGGGAACGAGAGAGGGGTGCCCGCTGTCCCCCCAATTGTTCTCACTTGCTATAGAGGTACTAGCCAATAGATTTAGACAATCTTAAATATATAAAGGGATAAGAGTGGGGGATAAGACTGAACACATAGGACTATATGCAGATGACATCATATTTTATATGGAGGATGCACATAGCTCATTAGGGGAGGCAATGAAGATAATAGAAACATATGGGATACTATCGGGACTTAAAATAAACTGGCAAAAATCAGCTTTGATGTTACTAAGACTAGGAAAGAAGAGGGATTTTCAGATCCCATTAAAAATAGTGGACACCTTTAAATATTTAGGAATAAATATTACATTGGAAGCAGAAGAAGCCCTTACAGCAAATATAGACCCCTTGGTAGAATATGTAAAGAACAAAGTGGGAGTATGGAAAAAACTACCGTTATCAATGGCAGTGAGAGTACAGTTGATTAAATCTATTATACTACCGAAGTGTCTCTATGTGATGGCGCATTCGGAGGTAAAAATACCAAAATATATATTCAAAAAATTAAACTCCCTGTTAACTAGATTCATCTGGGCAAATGGGCGTTGTAAATTAAAGCTCTCCACGCTACAAAGACCTAACAATGCAGCAGGACTGGCAATACTACCACCTCCCCCCATAACAGGATATTACCACCCCCCATAACAGAATATTACCACCTCCCCCCATACCAGGATATTACCACCTCCCCCCATAACAGGATATTACCCCCCCCCCATAACAGGATATTACCACCTCCCCCCATACCAGGATATTACCCCCCATAACAGGATATTACCACCTCCCCCCATACCAGGATATTACCCCCCATAACAGGATATTACCCCCCCAATAACAGAACATTACCACCTCCCCCCCCATAACATAAAATTACCATCTCCCCCATAACAGGATATTATTGCATTATTACCTTGCTTTGTGCACTGGTGTGCAGTCATGTTGGAATAGGAAGGGGCCATCCCCAAACTGTTCCCACAAAGTTGGGAGCATGAAATTGTCCAAAATGTCTTGGTGTGCTGACACCTTAAAATGGTTGTAAGCCCTTACAATCCACTTTTCACTACAGGTAAGCCTATAATGAGGCTTACCTGTAGCTACCCCGGATATCTCCTAGACCTGCACAGTTACATAGTTACATAGTTAGTCAGGTTGAAAAAAGACACAAGTCCATCCAGTCCAACCATAAAAAAAAACAAAACAAAAAAAAACGTACAATCCAATATACCCAATACTATACCCACAGTTGATCCAGAGGAAGGCAAAAAACCCCAGCAGAGCATGCTCCAATTTGCTACAGCAGGGGAAAAAAAAAAAAAAAAAAAAAAGATATCCCCTGTATCTGCATCTGCCAACGTCATCGGCACATGCGCACTGAAGCAATGACTCGTTCATGCCATTGCTTCAACTAGTGCACATGCGCAAGAGTGACGTCATCATGGCTCCGGCCATTCACGGCGCCGGAGCCCGCAATACCCGGAAGTAACTCCGGGAGTGATGTCGCCGGCCAGAGCAGTGTACAGGGACCACTGCGGGGGCTTCTATCTAAGATGAGTATTTCATAATGAGCTAGTATGATATGCATACTAGCTCATTATGCCTTTGTTTTGCAGGTTTTTTTTTTTTATTTTTTTTTTTGTGGGTATACAACCACTTTAAGTGTTCCTTTCAATGGAACTAAGCGGCCAACCCCTAAAAAACAACCCCATACCATAATCCCCCCTCCACCAAATGATTTGGACTACCAGATTTAGATACACTAACGAACTGAACTCAAACTCCAGCTGACACTTTATTAGCAGTTACAGCAAACAGTTTTGTTCCTTTAGGGATAAATGTTTTACATGAATAAATAAAATCTAACCATAGAAAGCACCCCTGTCAGTGATAAATGGTTTGTCTCAACAAAAAAAACAACAGACCTACTGTCTAGACATGTTCACTGCCAAAAACTGTGTTCATCTTCGTTCCATTCATTTTTATTTTTTTCATCTTTTGGGTCATTCGTTATGATCGAAATTCGTTATTTCGAATAAATTCAGAAATTTGAAAATTCAGAAATTCGGAAATCCAAAAAATAAAAAATCTGGAAATTCGGAAATCCAAAAAATAAAAAATCTGGAAATTCGGAAACCCAAAAATCCGAAAATTTGAAAATCCAAAATAATAATAACAAGCTAACTAATAATAATTATTAAATGATAGGTATTGAAATTTCCTTTCAAATTTGGCTGTTAGTGAATGTAACGAATACGAATTCATCCAAAGTTACGAATTATCCAAAATAACAATAATAATAGCATCTAAACAAATAGAACGTAACAAATTAATAATAAATAATGACTTTTTATAATTATTTATTATTATTATTAACTCGTTACGTTCCATTCATTTAGATGCGACATTCGTTATTTTGGATAATTTGTAACTTCGGATAAAATTGTTATCGTTGCGTTCACTAACAGCCAAATTTGAAAGGAAATTCCAATACCTATAATTTATTAGTTAGTAATAGTTAGTTAACCACATCAGCCCCGGAAGATTTTACCCCCCTTCCTGACCAGAGCACTTTTTGCGATTCGGCACTGCGTCGCTTTAACTGACAATTGCGCGGTCATGCGACGTGGCTCCCAAACAAAATTGACGTCCTTTTTTTCTCACAAATAGAGCTTTCTTTTGGTGGTATTTGATCACCTCTGCGATTTTTATTTTTTGCGCTATAAACAACAGGTCAGCAAAGAAAACTAATCTTTTAACCACTTGACCTCCAGAAGTTTTTAATCATCTTCATAACCAGGGTTTTTTGCTATTCAGCATTGCGCTGGCAATTAGCTGGCAATTGCACGGTCATGCAATGCTGTACGCAAATTCAATTTTCATAATTTTTTTTCAGACATATAGAGCTTTTTTGGGGGGACGATTCACTAACATTTACCGCATGCGATAAGAGTATCATGTTACTTATTTACATAAATTATTGCATGCAGTAAAGAAAGTCCAATTCACAAAAAAATAAATTAAAAAAATGATTTTGCGGTATTTATAAAAAATAAATAAAAATGTGCTTATAAATACCGAATAAAAAACTCTTACAACGTTTTTCTGTTTATTAAAAGTCAGCAGCTACACTTTTTGTAGCTGCTGACTTTTAATAAACGAAAAAAAAACGCGTGGAACTCCACTGCAAGAGCTTTTTATGCGGTATTTATCAGCACTTTTTTTTTTTCGATAAATACCGCATAATAATTTTTTTTTTGTTAATAATATCATAATATCAATAATATCAATAAACAGACATGTACCTGTCCCATGGTCCAGCGATGCGGCCGCCAGGAGCCTCGCTCCTCTCCCCCTCCTCTCCGCCAGCATAACAACTGTGGGCACCCGACCGTGACAGCTTGCGGCTTCACGGCCGGGCGCGCACTGTGCTCTGCTAGTGGCCAGGCAATCTTTTGGGACCTGTGACGTCCCAGAATATTGCAGAGAGGGAGGGGCTATCTAGGGGAAGAGGAGGAAGTGGGACAGGAAGTCCCACTCTAAACTAGGTACACCCCCCCTCCGCCAAATGTGTCTAAGAAGTGCTTAAAGCGGAACTTCCACTTTTAGGTGGAACTCCACTTTAAGTCCAATTCACAAACGGACAAGAGCGTTGAAAAGCATGCAATATTTACCACCAGGGTTTTGCTGGCGGTATCACATGCGGTTATTGTAAAAAAAAAAAAAAAAACCTCCTGGGGGTCAGGCACTTTGGTGTGGCACTTACCTGCAAAGGAAGCCTGCGCTGTCCCCGCTGCAGGAAGCACCTTTTTTCGCCCCTGTTCCTTCCGGGGCCGTGGGCTCCGGCTCTGTGACTGGCCGGAGTCGCGTGACGTCACTCCCGTGCATGCACGTCACGGCATGGGCCCTGTAGAAACGGCACGGTCGTGCCCTTTCCTCAGTGCACATGAGCCAATGACGTCGGCGCAAGCGTATACGGTAAATATCTCCTAAACCGTGCAGGTTTAGAAGATAGTTCCAGTACCTACAGGTGAGTCTTATTATAGGGTTACCTGTAGGGAAAAGTGGTCTGTAAGTGTTTACAACCACTTTAACGACTTGCTGTCCGCCATATAACAAAATGACAGCGGCAAAGTGTTGCGATATCCTGAACGGACGTCATATGACGTGGTCAGGACAACAAGCCACTGCGCGATCGTTGTTGTGGCGTGTCAGTCTGACACGCCGCAACTCCAATCTAGAAACTCTTTACCACGTGATCAGCCGTGTCCAATCACGGCTGATCACGATGTAAATAGGAAGAGCCGTTGATCGGCTTTTCCTCACTCGCGTCTGACAGACGTGAGTAGAGGAGAGCTGATCGTCTGCTCCTCTGACAGGTCACAGGTGGGGTCTGTGCTGATTGTTTATCAGCGCAGCTCCCCCTCGGATGCCCACCCAGGACCACCAGGGATGGCCACCACACTGGACCACCAGATATGCCACCCTAGACCACCAGGGAAATGCCAATCAGTGCCCAGGCAGCTGCCAATCAGTGCCAAAGAAAAATGCCTGCCAGTGCCACTAGTGATGCCTATCAGTTAAATCTATCAGTGCCCATCAGTGCCGCCTATCGGAGCTACCCATAAGTACCCATCAGTGCAGCCTTTCAGTGTCGCCTATCAGTGCCCACCAGTGCCACCTATGAGTGCCGCATATCAGTGCTGCCTATCAGTGTCCATCAGTGCTGCTTATTAGTGCCCATCAGTGCCACCTCATTGGTGCCGCCTTATCAGTGCCCATCAGTGCAGCTTATCAGTGCCCATCACTTAAGGAGAAAACTTACTTATTTACAAAAAAAACTTTCTTTCTTTTTTTCAAAATTTTCTGTATTTTTTTATTCGTTTAGCAAAAAAAATAAAAACCACAGAGGTGATAAAATACCACCAAAAGAAAGCTCCATTTGTGGGAACAAAATGATAAAAATTTGGTTCCGGTACAGTGTAGCACGACCGCGCAATTGTCATTTAAAAAGTGACAGCGCTGCGAAAGTGCCCGGTATTGAAGTGGTTAAGTGTCACATCTTCTGTGACCATATAGAGCCATTGTTTTTGTCTTAGTCTGTTTTAAATTTACGTATTTTTATTTGTTTTTGTAATAAAATTCAAAACCTTTCATATCAAGTTTGTTATCCCAAGCTTTTGTACGGTACCTTTTAAGTCCATCTCAGCCTCCTCAAAAGCTTCCTCTCCACTTTGTTGGGACGAAGGTACCATTCTTTTTAAAATACTTTATTAATGTTGGCTCTCCTTCAAATAGTCCTCTTACAAATTTCTGAATTGTCGTCGGCCCCCTCCCGGTGCCTGTGCCTTGTGTATCCTGATTTTAATTTCCTGTTACCGACCTGGCTTGCCTTTTGACCTGCTTCCTTTTGATTCCTGGCTTGAACCCCTGGCTACGCTTCTGCTTGATCCACAGTGTTTGACCTCGGCTTGGCTCACTGACTCTACTTATTATGTGTCCCACCATGTATGACCTCGGCTTGTTCCAGTTTCCGCTACTTGCCCATGCTACTGACTAATACACCATGTATGTATCCTATAGCCGGTATCTCTATATTTTAAGTGTAAAATGACATTTGAATTTTTTGAATTTTTAATAAAGAATTTTCTATATTCATTTCATCTTGAACCTTGTTATATTGCTGCTAAAAAGCCCCATGGGGGAATTTTTCTTGCCTGTTTATTCATTTTGGGGTGTGCAGCCTCCATGTCTCTCCTATTTGTGTCTTTCCCATTGTGGTATTTTTTTCGGTGGTTACACACCCCATCCCCCACGACACACGAGAGACAAGGCCATAAGTGTGCGCAGCCTATTGCATTAGGGTGTGCACCCTTAAGCTCAAACACACCTGCGTGTGTATGTGTCTACATAAATATGAACCCGGAACATTGATCTCCCTGCCGACACAGTGAAAGAGAAGAGCATAAACACTTTTCTTACGGCATAGCCGGTAAGAGGGAGCATACCATGTTCCTGCTGCTACACAGAGCGATAACACTAATGCGCATGGGGTGATTAGGGTGTGCCTGGGCACACCCGGCACGCCCTGTGCGCACGCCTATGGACAAGGCCATTAGCTGTGAGGTGTTCTTCCAATCTCTCTACTTTATAGTTAGACCACTCATTCATAATGAGTAATTCTCAGGAATGACGGTCAAACCTCGTGTCAGGGAATGAACCCGATTTCGAGGAGGGGGATCGGATTCCATTGAATCTCTTCGCCCCGTATGCAACAGGAAAGGCCAAAGTAGTCTCCTGTATTGCACTACCTAATATAATTATTTAATTAATTTTGACTATACTGTTCAAGAGATGGTTATATTGCACCAACACACAGCCTTTGTGCCATTATTTCATCATTGGTCACTCCTATTGCTATGGATGTGACTAAAGTAAATTTAACTAACTTGTATAATGTAAATCAATTTTGTCTGTTCGTTGTCATTGTTAATACCCTGTTTCCCCGAAAATAAGATCTAGCGTGATTGTCGGTGATGGCTGCAATATAAGCCCCACCCCCCAAATAAGCCCTAGTTAAAGTCCTTGTAGGTCTTATTTTCAGGGTAGGGCTTATTTTGGGGGAAACAGGGTAGGGCTTATTTGGGAGGGTAGGGCTTATATTGCAGCAATCACTGACAATCACGCTAGGTCTTATTTTCGGGGAAACAGGGTATAATTATATCCATACATTCAGGTTTGATTTAGTTCCGGGGGCCTGTGTGGTCCTTCTGCCAGCCCACTGGGATGGATTCTGGCATCACTTTGGACTTCCCGGCAAGGTGGGGGGGGGGGTGTGGAATTGGTCCGCATCTCCCCTAACATGCTCTATCGACGGCCCACATCTTTTTGGCCGCCAGGGTGAGCACTACCTTGCCGGCGGCGTCCCGTGTTCACCTCCGGATTTTCTGCGGCGAAGTGCGCATGCACGGTTTCAAACCGACGTGCTCGCAGCACTGTGATATCACGCGTATTGCGGCGGAGGTTACGACAGTGGTCGGGGCTTCGCCTTCTGGGATGCCGAGGAAGCCAAACCTGATCTCAGCGGCCACGACGCCACCAACTAATAGAGGGGGGGTGGAGGAGGCGGCACCTGCAGGCAATTACCAAACTGCTTAATGCAGAAGCAACATATAAATACCTGGCGGCTTGAGGATCAACTCATGATCCCATTCAAGCCAGAAAGGACAGTCACCAGTCATGTATGGTCAAATATAAGTACAGAATTTAATCATAGTAGATCAACTGGTCCTCCGCTTAAAGGTGCTCTTGGGTCAGTTCAGATCATGTTCCTTCTATTATTTTTAAGTTTAACTATACTTGATATAACTATTTAACTTTATTTACTCATATAGCCACTACCCTTTCCTGCTTAATTGCAGCTGGGTATTGGATGACATTGAACTTATGGCCTACTGTAATCATGTCAGCATCTAAGAATCGTTACGTCACCCAACAATTAAATAAACAAACACAAATTTCTTTTTCATATTGTTTTTGGTTTAGGGTCACTTTTTTGTAATCTCTGCACAGTTACAATACATGGTAGCTGTTGGTCACCTAATGTATTGTCTTAAATATTTTTTTCACTAGCAAATAGTAGGTGGTTTTCACCCACTCACACAATTAGGTTCTTTATTGCACCATTTTTCATTCACAATTTCACATTATATTAATTCTTTTTTTAACATTTTAAATTTTCTTGATTTTTATATTTCTTCAGTGGTTAACACTCTCACTTTCACCCACATCATCACACCAATTTCCCCAATTAATATATAATAATCATTACCTGTATAATAATATTTATCAATTTTCCTTTTTTATTATGACTTCTGAATCAGGAGTCTACATAATATTAACTAACGTTAATAGTGAGTCTACACACTGACAACTATTATAGAACACGTACTTAGCCCATTTATATTCTAATTATGTATTACTTTGATTATTCCTTTTTATCTAACATATTATTGTTGCATGGGAATCTCGCCGCAGGTGTCATTTCTTCAGCCCCTCTGAGGGTGATGTCCAAAGTTTGGCTCCTTGTAAGCCCCTTTTGGTTGCTGGGTCCCTCTCCTTTGTGGGTAACAGCCGAACCACAGGGCCTCCCGGATCATTCACCTGTTTTTTAGAAATATCCCCAGCTATGTGATCACCCATTCCATTCTTAAACGGTAAATATAGCACTACTACGGATAATTGTTTTTGTGCATAACTTACTATGTAAAAATTGAGATTTCTAATGTATCTTTTTAGCAAATCATCCCCCTGAAGAAGACCATAATTGCACAGGTCGAAACGCGTCGGATTTCTCTACACAGTCAAACATTAAACAATGGAATACTGTGTATATCTGCATTTGCATCACTGTACCATGAAATGTTGTATAAATCCTATAGCCAGTATCTCTTATATTTCAGGTGTAACATGACATTTGTATTTTTTGAATTTTTAATGAAGAATTTTCTATATTCATTTCATCTTGAACCTTGTTATATTGCTGCTAAAAAGCCTCTTGGGGGAATTTTCCTTGCCTGTTTATTCATTTTGGGGTGCGCAGCCTCCATATCTCTCCTATTTGTGTCTTTCCCATCTGTGTATGGCCCTTGGCCTGGCTTCTGGTTCTGCTTCCTGTTTTACCCTGCTGTCAAGTACGTCTGGAACTGCTCGGAACATCTGCCCTGCAGTCCATCCTGCTTGTTCCTGCTCCCATCCGGTGATCAGCTCTGCAGACAACTATAACTGGCAACCCATGTTTCTTTGGGCACTGCATTGCCTGTACCACCTCCAGGGGTGTTCTGCACTTAGCCGCAAGGGGAGCCCTCTCAGCACTTCTGCCTCTAACCAGGTATGTGACAGACTTTGCAATATTTGCAGAACTGCTCAAGTTCAGGTAAATTTGATGGTGACTGTTTGTGGACTGCAGTCTTCAAGTCATTCCACAGATTTTCAATGGGGTTTAAGTTTGGGCTCTGACTAGGCCATGCAAGGACATTCACCTTTTTCTCCTTCAACCCCTGTGTGGTCATTGTTGCTGTGTGCTTTGGGTCATTGTCATGTTGGAAGTTAAACCTTCTTCCCATTGACAACTATCTGGCAGAGGGCAGCAGATTTTCCTCAAGAATTTGATGGTATTTTGCCCCAAAATATCCTATCCTGACAAGTGCTCCAGTCCCTGCAGCAGAGAAAACCCCCCATAACAGGATATTACCATCTCCATGCTTTACTGTAGGAATGGTGTTATTTGGATGGTGAGCTGTATTGGATTTCTGCCAGACATATCGTTTGTTGTTAAGGCCAAATAATTCAATTGTAGTCTCATTTGACCACCTTAAACACACACCTTGAAGATTCTGAGACCACATGGAAAAAGGTGTTATAGTCTCATCTGACCATCTCACTTAGCTTTACTCAATGGTCTTCCATTCTATCTAAAATATATACCCACAATTACCAAAAGTATTGGGCCATCTGCCTTTACACACTCTGGCATCCCAGTCTTAGTCCGTAGGGTTCAATATTGAGTTGGCCCGCCCTTTGCAGCTATAACAGCTTCAACTCTTCTGGGAAGGCTGTCCACAAGGTTTAGGAGGGTGTCTATGGGAATGTTTGACCATTCTTCCAGGAGCGCATTTGTGAGGACAGGCACTGATGTTGGATGAGAAGGCCTGGCTCGCAGTCTCCGCTCTAATTCATCCCATTGGTGTTCTATTGGGTTGATGTCAGGTCTTTATGGACCTTGATTTTTGCTCTGGTTCGCAGTTATGTTGGAACAGGAAGGGGCCATCCCCAAACTGTTCCCACAAAGTTGGGAGCATGAAAGTGTCCAAAATGTCTTGGTATGCTGATACCTTAAAGTGGTTGTAAACCCTTACAATCCACTTTTCACTACAGGTAAGCCTATAATAAGGCTTACCTGTAGCTACCCCAGGTATCTCCTAAACCTGCATGGTTTAGGAGATATCCCCTGCATCAGCATGTGCTGACGTCATCGGCACATGCCCACTGAAGCAATGACTCCTTCGTCCCCTTGCTTCAGCTAGTGTGCCGTTGCCAGCAGAGGGCAGCAGATTTCCCTAAAGAACTTGATGCTATTTTGCCTCGTCCATTTTTCCTTCTATCCTGACAAGTTCTTCAGTCCCTGCTGCAGAGAAACATCCCATAATAGGATATTACCAATGGTGTTATTTGGATGTTTAGCTGTATTGGTGAGCCTATCCAAGTTATATCCCTCAATAAAACAAACATACAAAAAAAAAACTCAATGACTGTTTTCTGACTGTGGAATAACTGTGAAAATAAATGCGGTGTGCCTGGCTGTGCGGGCTGAGGGGGATCCCAGTTATTTGCGGCTCTTAAGGGGGTGCACTAGGCTCTTAAGGGGGTGCGCTACATATGTACAGTGCCTTGAAAAAGTATTCATACCTCTTGAAAACTTTCCACATTTTGTCAGGTTACCTATCAGTGCAGCCTACCAGTGTCCATCAGTGCAGCCTCATCAGCGCACATCGATGAAGGAGAAAAATTACCCATTTGCAAAAGTTTATAACAAACTATGAAAAATGTTTTTTTCTTTTCAAAATTTTCGGTCTTTTTTTGTTTGTTTAGCAAAAAATAAAACCCCCACTGGTGATTAAATACAACCAAAAGAAAGCTCTATTTGTGTGAAAAAAATTTCATATGTCTACTCTGTTACATGACCACGCAATTGTCATTCAAATGCCCCGTACACACGATCGGACATTCCAACAACAAAATCCTGGATTTATTTCCAACGGATGTTGGCTCAGACTTGTCTTGCATACACACGGTCGCACAAATGTTTCCGGAAATTCCGAACGTCAAGAACGCGGTGACGTACAACACGTACGAGGAGCCGAGAAAATAGCCAGTGCGGCTCTTCTGCTTGATTCCGAGCATGCGTGGAATTTTGTGCGTCAAATATATCCATACATTCAGGTTTGATTTTGATTGAATTTTGTGCATCGGAATTTTGTATATGCGCTCGGAATTTCCGACAACGGATTTTGTTGTCAGAAAATTTGAGAACCTGCTCCCAAATTTTTGTTGTCGGAAATTCCGACAACAAATGTCCGATGGAGCCTACACACGGTCGGAATTTCTGACAACAAGCTCACATTGAACATTTGTTGTCGGAAATTCCGACTGTGTGTACGTGGCAAAAGTGTAACAGCGCTGAAAGCTGAAAATTGGCCTGGGCAGGAAGGGAGTAAATGTGCCCATTAGGCAAGTGGTTAAATAATAAAAAATCACAATTTTTTATTTTACATGCTGGCACCAGTGCAGTACAGGTTTATCATATAACTGGTGCGGCAGTGAACAGGGATACTAACTGATGACAGAATATAAAAAAATGAATAAATACAAATTTTTTATTCAAATTGTTTAGAACTTTTTTTAAGATATATATATTATTATTATTATACAGGATTTACATAGCGCCAACAGTTTACGCAGCGCTTTACAATATAAAAGGGAGACAATACAGTTATAATACAATAAAATACAAGAGGATTAAGAGGGCCCTGCTCAGAAGAGCTTACAATCTAATAGGGTGGGGCAGGTGGTACAAAAGGTTGTAACTGTGGGGAATGAGCTGGTGGAAGTGGTAGGAGATTAGTTGGAGACGTGATAGGCTTCCCTGAAGAGATGAGTTTTCAGGGATCGCCTGAAGGTAGCAAGGGTAGGGGATAGCCAGATAGATGGAGGTAGCGAGTTCCAGAGGATAGGAGAGGTTCTGGAGAAATCCTGGAGACGAGCATGGGAGGAGGAGATGAGAGAGCTTGAAAGCAGGAGGTCTTGAGAAGAGCGGAGAGATCGATTTGGGTGATATTTGGAGACAAAATTAGTGATGTAGCTCGGGGCAGAGTTGTGAATGGCTTTTTATGTTGTGGTTAGAATTTTGAATTTAATTCGCTGGGTGATTGGGAGCCAGTGTAGGGATTGGAGGAGAGGGTTGGTGGTCAGTGTAGGGATTGGAGGAGATGGTTGGCAGACACTGAGCGGTTGGTAAGGTGGATAAGTCTGGCAGCAGCATTCATGATAGACTGAAGAGGGGATAGCCTATGTAGAGGTAAGCCAATGAAAAGGGAGTTGCAATAGTCAAGGCGAGAGATAACAAGGGAGTGAATAAGGAGCTTGGTGGTTTCATTTGTCAAAAAGGGCTGAATTTTAGAGATGTTATGGAGGTGAATTCTACAAACTTTTGAAAACGATTGGATTTGAGGCTGAAATGACAAGTCAGAGTCTAGGATTACACCGAGTACCCTGGCGTGAGGGGAGGGACTGATGGTTGCATTGTTGATTTTGATGGAAAAGTCATGGGGGGCACGGGCGGGGGGGGAATATTAATAGCTCAGTTTTAGAGAGATTTAGTTTAAGGAAGTGGTGCGACATCCATGCTGATATGTCAGTTAGTAAGTTAGTAATGCGAGAGGAGACTGAAGGAGTGAGGTGAGGAGTAGATAGATAGATTTGGGTATCATCGGCATATGAGTGGTATTGGAAGCCGTGGGCAGTTATTAAGTGACCAAGGGAGGAGGTGTAGATAGAGAAGAGAAGGGGTCCAAGAACCGGGCCTTGGGGGACCCCCAAAGAAAGGGGCAATGGAGAGGAGGAGACAAAGTTGTAGGTGACACTGAAGGAGCGCTGTGATAAATAGGCAGAGAACCAGGATAGAGCAGAATCTTGGAGGCCAAGGGAATGTAGTTTATTGAGAAGGAGCGGGTGGTCAACAGTATCAAAGGCCGCAGAGAGGTCAAGTAGTAGGAGTATGGAGTACTGGCTGTTGGTTTTAGCAGTTAGTAAGTCGTTAGTGAGTTTTAGTAAGGTAGTTTCCGTGGAGTGCTGCGAGCGAAAGCCAGACTGTAATAGGTCAAGAAGGTTATTTTCATTGAGGTAGGAGCTAAGACGGTTGTAGACTAAGCGTTCTAGAAGTTTAGAGGTGAATGGGAGCAATGAGATGGGTCTTAAGTTGTTCAGGTTGGTGGGGTCCAGTGAGGGCTTTTTAAGAATGGGAGTGATCTGTGCATGTTTTAGAGGGGAGGGGAAGATGCCACTAGAGCGGGAGAGATTAAAGATGTGGATGAGGGAGCATAGGATAGAAGAAGAGGGTGACCGTAGTAGTTGTGAGGGAACAGGATCCCAGGGACAATTGGTTAGGTGGGCATCCGAGAAAATTTTTGTAATCTCTTCAGTAGTAGCCAATTCAAAAGAGGAGAGTGTTGAATGTGCTGCTAGGTATGTTGGGTGGGGAAGACGTACGCACAGTGGAGATGTCCTCACGAATTGCATCGACCTTGTCTTTGAAGTGATTGGCAATCTCTTTGGCAGTGTGTGATTTAGTGGGTAGAGGGGGTGGATGACGAAGCAGAGAGTTAAAGGTTGAGAAGAGCCGACGGGGACTGGATGACAAGGAATTAATAAGAGAGACAAAGTAGGCTTGTTTGGCAGCATTGAGGCATGAATTGTATTTTAGAAGGGCAGATTTATATAGGGTGAAATCTTGCAGGCATTTGGTTTTACGCCACAGTCGTTCAAGAGCATGGCAATGTCTCTTGAGATTTCTAGTGTTGTCAGTTTGCCAGGGTTGTAACGATCGGGGCCTGATTCTGTGTGTGGTTAGAGGAGCAAGTGCATCTAGTGATGATGAGAGTGAACTGTTGTAGACAGAGGTGGCCAGGTCAGGACAGGACAGGGGAGAGATTATGTCATATAGGTGGTCAGTAGCAGAATAGAGAAGAGAAGGGTTAAAGTGGCGAAGGTTTCTACAAGTAATTGTTTGCTGCTTGGAGGGATGGGTGGTTGGAGGCAAGGATACAGTGAAAGTAATGAGGTTGTGATCAGAGAGAGGAAAGGGGGTGATGGTGAGGTTGCCAGGGTTGCAGAGATGGGAGAATACAAGGTCAAGCGTATTACCATTGGAGTGAGTGGAAGTATGTGTCCATTGGGTTAGGTCAAAAGATGAGGTTAAATCGAGAAGTTTAGCTGTATTTGGGCTGTTAACATTGACAGGAATGTTAAAGTCACCAAGAATAATGGTGGGTATTTCAGAGGAGAGAAAGTAGGGTAGCCAGGCAGCAAAGTCATCAAGAAAGCGCGATACCGGTCCTGGAGGCCTATAAATTGCTGCAATCCTCAGAGAAATGGGAGAAAACAGACGAATACAATGCATCTCGAAAGAAGAGAGGGATAGAGAGGGAGGGACATCCCGTCATCAGAGTAGTTCAATGTCACCATAGTGACACTGTACCACAATGGGGGGCTGGTCATTTTCTAGGTGAATAGGCAAGAGGTTGTCAAACAAATGTCATAGGGGGCGGGGCATTGCCCTGGGCAACATGTATTAAAGCATAATATATTTTTTTTATTTCCTTTGGTGGGTTGCAGCAATATTAGTAATGTGATATTTCAGTTTTTCTTTTTTAATAAATCTGCAAAAATGTCAACAATTCTGTGTTTTTCTGTCAATATGGGGTTCTGTGTGTACATTAATGAGGGAAAAAAAATGCACTTAAATGATTTTAGCAAATCGCTGCAATATAACAAAGAGTGAAAAATGTAAGGGAGTCTGAATACTTTCTGTCCCCACTGTATATAAAGATGAATCTGTGTGCTTTAACCTCCTTGTGTTACCTATATGCTCCCAGAACTCTCACCTTAAAAGACAATAATATAAGCCTTATAGTTGTAGTGTTGGAGTGATATTACATCAATCTTGATTAGTATCCAGGTGATCCTTTGGTGATGGTCACTTTAAGACTCCTACTCCCATGCTCAATCCACATGTTAGGGTAAAAGAAAGGTATCCCCCATGGTGTAGTATTTTAGAACCATACATTTTATTAAAATAAAATTTGTTAAAATTTTATTAAAACCTACTGTGTAAATCCAGTCACTTGCCAGTCTCTTGCATCACTTCCGGTCCGGGATGCCCTATGTGTTACGTCACATCACGTGACTTCATCAGGGTTCATGTTAATGGGGGATTTATATTATAAATCCATAAAATATGGATTTTAAGGGGAAGCCTCTTGCAAATATCAAGAAAAAAAAGTGTGAGGTCCCCCAAAAAATCCATACCAGACCAGGGGCGGCCCATCCATTAGGGGCACAGGGGCACCGCCCCCTATCTATGTGTCTGGCCCCCTAATGCCAATGCAGGGCGCTGGGCGCATGGATTCCAAGGGGGGAGGGGGTGTTGAAGCATGTGATTAGAGCCAGAGGCACTAATAGGCTTCAAAAAAGGGTGAGCTTGAGGCGCAGAGCACAGCGCCCGAAACCCACCCAGTTGTGTGACAATAGCCAATGAATATTCACTATTGTCACACTGTTTCTCCTTACGGCCAATCAGGAAATGGGCCCTGAGACCCATTTCCCGATTGTACAAAAGGTGAAGTGATTCTATTGGGCCATGACGAGGAGGGAGGAGACGTGGAGGCCGCCGGAGGGGATCCAGTGGATGAAGCCGTTGCCCGGAGGGAAGCGCTGCCTGTGGATAAGTGCGGGGCTCATTGATCGACCTAGACCTGGACATCTCCTTTGCATGGTACAGCAGACGCCCCCACTACGGGGAGAAGAAAGAGAAAGAGCAAGCACATCAGATTTCGAGAGGGAGAGAGAGCACCCGAACAGAATGACTCATGGGTGGGGTGGTGATGTGTGTGCGGGGGACACGGTAGGTAGCTGTGGGTGCATTGTGTGCTGCTCACCCACCAAAAATATACCACCAGCCACCACTGTACCAGACCCTTATCCAAGCATGCAGACTAGCAGGCCAGGAAAGGAGAGGATGAGTGTGCGCCAGGTCAGTGGGCTTCGGGCATCGTGATTGATCTGGATCTATGGAGGATTGTAGGACTGGATGACTTTGTAACACAGCCACCCAGCTTTTAAATGGTCTTATCTTTCCTGCATGCAGTTTATAATAAATCTCAATGCAAATATAGGACCAACAATGGCACTGAATTCTTAGAGCTGTGACATCATACAACTGGCTTCCATTGCTCTAACGTCCAGGTGTCCTTGGGCATTTGTTGTGCGGCCCTTTGCAGACCCCAACAGTTAGTAGTGGGAACATTCATATGAAAACAAGCGGTAAAGTATGTGATCTCCAGCAGTCTCCAGCAGCATGTCCCCAGTCCTTATCTCCTGTAGGGTTCCTTCAGTCTTCAATCGCCCCTGTTGCATCTCTGACCATCTCCTCCAATATAGCTTCTGACAGTCTTCTGTCCCATACAAAAAAATTATTGCAGCCCTTTGGAACTGTCAGGGGACACAGCTGAGGCTCCTTATTTATGATAGGTTGACCACCACGACTGTAAGGCATTGTCAGAACTAAAAGAAGTCACAACCACCAGCCATGCAGACACTGTTTTGCCTTTACAAACTAAGCACTGCAAGTGTGATCTCTATAACTGATCCAATTGTGGCAATATAGCTGTAACTTACGGTCTCAGTAGAATTAGCAGACAGTAACTCCATCCACATGACATCTTGCAGATCATAGAAAGCTTTTTAATCCAAACACTTGTGCAGATCATAACAAGTAAACATCAAATAGGTCAAAAAATTATAGCGTGTCTAACTCCAGCCTAATACAGTAAATGTGGTGAAGGGAGGCTAAAGCATGAAGAAGAAAAAGAGTGAGACTAACTACATAGAGCAGACATCACTAAATGATGGACCGCGTCACTGTCCCATTCAGACTGCTGCAGTACCTCCATTTAGGAGCCTTTTTTTCCCTCTGTCGTCGTTCTGTAATCCTCACAGAGCCGACAGCAGGAGGCAGGACAGTGCTGAATGGAGGGTGGAGCTGCCCAAGGTTAACAAGCAGGTGATTGGCTGCTTGGATAAAGGGAGGTCTTAGCAACTAATCACAATCCTGCAACTCCCGCCCTCCATCCAGACATGCTGTGCCTCCCTCCGATCTGTCTGTGTAAGGTAGGACAGCAAGGACTGGAATGTGGGGGGGCTAAGGACACTGAAGTGGGGGAGCTGAGGACTGTGATGTGGTGGGCTGAGGACATTAAAGTTGGGGGGCTGAGGACTGTGATGTTATGGGAACGGAGGACATTAAAGTGGGGGGAGCTGAGGACTGTAATGTGGGGGAGCTGAGGACATTAAAGTTGGGGGGAGCTAAAGACTGGCATGTGGGGGGAGCTGAGGACATTAAAGTGGGGAGGGGGAGCTAAAGACTGGAATGTGGGGCGGAGCTGAGAACTTGAATGTGGGGGGAGCTGAGGACTGGAATGTGAGAGGAGCTGAGGACTGAAATGTGGGGGGACTGAGGACATTAAAGTGGGGGGAGCTGAGGACTGGAATGTGGGGGGAGCTGAGGACATTAAAGTGGGGGGGAGCTAAAGACTGGAATGTGGGGGGGGGCTGAGGACATTAAAGTGGGGGGAGCTGAGGACATTAAAGTGGGGAGGGGGAGCTAAAGACTGGAATGTGGGGCGGAGCTGAGGACTGGAATGTGAGAGGACCTGAGGACTGGAATGTAGGGGGAGCTGAGGACTGAAATGTGGGGGGACTGAGGACTGGAATGTGGGGGGAGCTGAGGACTGGAATGTGGGGGGAGCAGAGGACTGGAATGTGGGGGGAGCTAAGGACTGGAATGTGGGGGGAGCTAAGGACTGGAATGTGGGGAGGGGCTGAGGACTGGAATGTGGGGGGAGCTGAGGACTGGAATGTGGGGGGACTGAGGACATTAAAGTGGGGTAGGCTGAGGACTTGAATGTGGGGGGACTGAGGACATTAGTGTGGGGGACTGAGGATTGTAATGTCAAGGGGGCTGAGGACAATAAACTGGGGGGCTGAGGACTGTGATGTAGGGGAGGCTCGGGTCATTAAAGTGGGGAGGCTGAGGACTGTAATGTGGGGGGGCGGAGGACTGTGATGTAGGGGAGGCTGGGGTCATTAAAGTGGGGAGGCTGAGGACTGTAATGTGGGGGGGGCGGAGGACTGTAATGTGGGGGGGCTGGGGACATTAAAGTGGAGAGGAGAGGACTGTAATGTGTGGGGGGGTGAGAACTGGATTGTAAGGGGACTGGAATGTGGGGGGAGGACTGGAATGTGGGGGGAGCTGAAGATTGGAATATGGGGGGGCTGAGGACATTAAAGTGGGGGAGACTGAGGACATTAAAGTGGGGAGGCTGAGCACTGTGATGTGGAGGGGCTGAGGACTGTAATGTGGGTGGATGATGTAAATAGGGGCAGAGGACAGTACTGTTGATGGTTGTTGATATCAAGGAAGTGTGAGAACATTACTATAAAAGGGGTGGAGGGAGATGATGTAAAGGGGGAGCTGAGGACACTCATCAAGAGGGGATCCTGATGTGAAGGAGGAGGGGACTGTGATGTGCGGTGGGGACTGCAGAAACTAATGTAAGAATGGGTTCAGATCTGTGCATGTTCATTGGGTGGATCAGCCTATTTTAATGGGCTGCACTACTCATAAGAAATGCAGAGAAAGAAGTCCTTGAGCTTTTTTTTTTTCAAAATCGCGCCACACTAAGCCGCATGATGCTGCACAAACATGCAGTTTGGCACACACAAAAATGGGCGATGGGTACCGACATGATATTTTGATGTCTGCTGAAGAAGATTTTACTTCTTCTCTGAAGAAGATTTAACTGACCCGACCTCGGTGAATTGTAATTCCATACCGCTGACGTAGAGCATCCCCTAGCTACGGAGTGAGCTAGGGACAACATTATTTAATTAACCACTTAAAGTGGTTGTTAAGCCACTTGTATAAAATGCTCCCATCCCCTCTGTATTAGAACAATAAGTTCCCCTGTGCCTGTGTTGTATCATAAATATGCTTATCTGTACAGATAACGCACCTTCTCCTTACAATCAGTTGCCTTTTCTCTCTGGCAGGGAGCTGATGTGTTATCTGTATAAGCATATTTATGATAAAACACAGACACAGGAACTTCTTGTTCTAATACAGAGGGGATAGGAGCTTTCAAGGTTACTATAAGAGTCGAGCAGACAATCGGAGAGGAGAGAGACTACTTAACAGGAAGAGGGAGGGGGGGAAGGGGGGAGCTGAAGACAGGCACAGACTACGATCTCTCGGCTTTTCAGACATGGTAATCGTGGTCAGAACTCAGGGGAGGAGTCAGGACATGGCATTATCAAACAGCTTTTGTAGTAGATACAGAGGGATAATTTAAAAAGCAAAAGCACCCTGCTGCTAATTGCACTTTAAAGGGACAGGAGCAGCATTTTTTTTTGGTTAACAAACACTTTAAGCCTCTTTCTGAGATTTGGTGTTTACAAGTTAAAATCTTTTTTTTTTTTTTGCTAGAAATATACTTGCAGTCAGGTCCATAAATATTGGGACATTGACACAATTCTAATCTTTTTGGCTCTATATACCACCACAATAGATTTGAAATGAAACGAACAAGATGCGCTTTAACTGCAGACTTTCAGCTTTACTTTGAGGGTATTTACATCCAAATCAGGTGAACGGTGTAGGAATTACAACAGTTTGTATATGTGCCTCCCACCAAAAGTAATGGGACAATTGGCTGCTCAGCTGTTCCGTGGCCAGGTGTGTGTTATTCCCTCATTATCCCATTTACAAGGAGCAGATAAAAGGTCCAGAGTTCATTTCAAATGTGCTATTTGCATTTGGAATCTGTTGCTGTCAACTCTCAATATGAGATCCAAAGAGCTGTCACTATGAGTGAAGCAAGCCATCATTAGGCTGAAAAAACAAGACAAATCCATCAGAGAGATAGCAAAAACATTAGGTGTGGCCAAATCAACTGTTTGGAGCATCCTTAAAAAGAAAGAATGCACCGGTGAGCTCAGCCACACCAAAAGACCCGGAAGACCACGGAAAACAACTGTGGTGGATGACCGAAGAATTCTTTCCCTGGTGAAGAAAACACCCTTCACAACAGTTGGCCAGATCAAGAACACTCTCCAGGAGGTAGGTGTATGTGTGTCAAAGTCAACAATCAAGAGAAGACTTCACCAGAGTGAATACAGAGGGTTCACCACAAGATGTAAACCATTGGTGAGCCTCAAAAACAGGAAGGCCAGAATAGAGTTTGCCAAACATCATCTAAACAAGCCTTCACAGTTCTGGAACAACATCCTATGGAGAGATGAGACCAAGATCAACTTGTATCGGAGTGATGGGAAGAGAAGAGTATGGAGAAGGAAATGCATACCACCTCATCAGTGAAGCATGGTGGTGGTAGTGTCATGGCGTGGGCATGTATGGCTGCCAATGGAACTGCTTCTCTTGTATTTATTGATGATGTGACTGCTGACAAAAGCAGCAGGATGAATTCTGATGTGTTTCAGGCAATATTATCTGGTCATATTCAGCAAAATGCTTCAGAACTCATTGGACGGCGCTTCACAGTGCAGATGGACAATGACCCGAAGCATACTGCGAAAGCAACCAAAGAGTTTTTTAAGGGAAAGAAGTGGAATGTTATGCAATGGCCAAGTCAATCACCTGACCTGAATCCGATTGAGCATGCATTTCACTTGCTGAAGACAATCGGAAGGGAAAATGCCCCAAGAACAAGCAGGAACTGAAGACAGTTGCAGTAGAGGCCTGGCAGAGCATCACCGGGAATGAAACCCAGCGTCTGGTGATGTCTATGTGTTCCAGACTTCAGGCTGTAACTGACTGCAAAGGATTTGCAACCAAGTATTAAAAAGTAATAATTTGATGGATGATTGTTAATCTGTCCCATTACTTTTGGTCCCTTAAAAAGTGGGAGGCACATATACAAACTGTTGTAATTCCTACACCGTTCACCTCATTTGGATGTAAATACCCTCAAATTAAAGCTGAAAGTCTGCAGTTAAAGCAAATCTTGTTCGTTTCATTTAAAATCCAGTGTGGTGGTGTATAGAGCCAAAAAGATTAGAATTGTGTTGATGTCCCAATATTTATGGACCTGACTGTAGAACCCCCAAACATTATTATTGTTTTTTTTTTCTAACACCCTATAGAATAAAATAGCGGACATTGCTATACTTTCTGTCACACCGTATTTGCGCAGCAGTCTTACAAGCACACTTTTTTTGGAAAAATTACATTTTTAAAATTAAAAAATAAGATAAAATAAACCACAAAAAATACCGCGCTACTCTTAAAGATGTGCTACCAATAATTAGTAGGATATTTCAAGCTGCAGTCCTAAAGTGAGGCGTGCACACATATATACAAAGAAAAATCAAAAAAAGACTGCGCTAAAGAGAGAACACATAATTGACAATATAATTGACAATATATGTGATTCTGTAGATAATAAAAAATTCAATCAATCAGGTGATCAAAACAAATAATATGCAGTTTTTAGATCATGCAGATGCCTTGTGGATGAAGTCAGTTGCTCGAAAGAAAAGCATGGTGACGGTCTTACGGATTCACACTATGGAGGAAATTTTTTATTCTTCTGGGTCCCCCTGGCATGCTGTTTGAGGTTCGCTGACAGAAAGTTCCTGCCTGCCCCTCCCTTGTGAGGAGATCTAAGGAGTTGTGTCCCCTGTGTGGATGCCCACAGATAAGCTGTTATCTAGCTTACCTCTGGTAAGCTTACATCTATTTAGGTGGAGGATTTCTCACTGGGTGCTGGGTGTTTAACCGTAGGATCACCTATTCTATCTGCTTTGGCTCCAAGGACCAATTCCCTTCGAACATTTCCACTATACTTTTGGATATCTTTTGCCTTTTGACACTTTTGTTTTCAATATTACAATTTTGTGTTATATTTGGTTTACTACATTGATAATTTATTTTCACTGTATTGTTTATACTCATATTATTTGTTTTGATCACCTGATTGATTGAATTTTTTATTATCTACAGAATCACATATATTGTCAATTATGTGTTCTCTTTTTAGCGCAGTCTTTTTTTGATTTTTCTTTGTAAAAAATAAGATAACAGTAAAGTTCGCCCATTTTTTTTTTATTATTGTGAAAGATAATGTTATGCCAAGTAAATTGATACCCAACATGTCACGCTTCAAAATTTGCACCTGTTCGTGGAATGGCGACAAACTTTTACCCTTAAAGATCTCCATAGGTGATTTTTAAAAAATTCTACAGGTTGCATGTTTTGAGTTACAGAGGCGGTCTAGGGCTAGAATTATTACTCTCGCTCTAACGATTGTGGTGATACCTCACATGTGTGGTTTGAACACCATTTTCATATGCGGGCGCTACTCACGTATGCGTTCGCTTCTGCGCCCGAGCTCGGCGTAACGGGCACGTTAACATTTTTTAATTTTTTAATTATTTATTTTACTTTTTATTTTTTTTTTAATCTTAGACTGTTCTTTAAAAAAAAAATAGAAACGTCACTTTATTCCTATTACAAGGAATGTAAACATCCCTTGTAATAGAAAAAAGCATGACAGGACCTCTTAAATATGAGATCTGGGGTCAAAAAGACCTCAGATCTCATATTTATACTAAAATGCAATAAAAAAAAAATATGTAATTTAAGAGCTATGGGCAGAAGTGACATTTTGACTTCGCTTCCGCCCTGCAATGGTATGGAGCTGGGTGGGGGCCATCTTCTCCCTTCCATACCACACAGGGAGAAGGATCCGATCACGTCCGCCGCTGCCGATGGCTCCAGTAAGCGGCAGAGGGCACCGGAGCGTGGCTGGAGGGGGGCCCTCTCCCACCACCGATAAAAGTGATCTTGCGGCGAATCTGCCGCAGAGACCACTTTTATCTGAAACCGGACCGCTCACTGAAGAAGGGGATACCGGAGTTTTGATAGCTTTTTTCTGTCATAACAACGATGTTCTACTTCAAAGTGCCGACGTATATTGTCATGAGCCGGTCCGGAAGTGGTTAAAGGCAAATGAACAACAACGCATGTGTAGCATGATAGACGCACAAGCTTTGCTGTCACGTGACTGCTTGGAAAACATTAACCACTTGAGGTCCGGGCCATAGCCGAATGACGGCCACAGCGCGGACCTCAATTTCCGGGAGGCCGTCATAGGACGTCCTCCCCTATGCACGCGCACCATGCAGGGCGCGCGGTGCGCCCGCTGTGATCACCGAGTCACGGAGACTCGGATGATCACAGATCCGAGTAAGGGGCTGATCCCGGCTCTTACCATGTGATCAGCTGTCAGCCAATGAAGCTGATCACATGATGTAAACAAAAGCTCATTCATCGTTTTTTTTTCTCAGTGTGAGGAGAATAAAAAGCGGATCACCGGCTTATGTTAAAGGGACATTGGTTCCGAGGAGGAAGGAGGCACATATGTGTCATCTATGCCTGCCAGTGCCACCTGCCATTGCCACCTGCCAGTGCCCACAGTGCCCAGCAGTGCCACCTATCAATGCCCACAAGTGCCACCTATCAATGCCCACAAGTGCCCACCAGTGGTGCCAATCAGTGCCACCTAGCAGTGCTGCCATTAGTATAAGCAATCAGTGCCTATTATTGCCACCCATCAGTGCCCATCACTGCCACCCATAGTGCCCATCAGTGCCGTCTCATCAGCGGACTTCAATGAAGGAGAAAAATTACCTGTTTGCAAAATTTTATAACAAAATATAAAAAAAAATAACATTTTTTTTTTTAATTCGGGCTTTTCAATTTTTTAACAAAAAATAAAAACCCAGAGGTGATCAAATACCACCAAAAGAAAGCTCTATTTGTGGGAAAAAAATGATAAAAATGTCATTTGAGTACAGTGTTGTATGACAGCGCAATTGTCATTCAAAGTGCGTCAGCCCTGAAAGCTGAAAATTGGTCTGGACAGGAGGGGGGGTTTAGGTGCCCGGTAAGCAAGTGGTTAAAAATAGTATGTGAATTGGGAATTATTATAAACTGCATGCAGTAAAAATAGGAGCTTTGAAGAGGAAACATTTAAAAGCCAAGTGGCTGTATTGTCTTTCCTTCTACTTTAATGATTACAGAGCTGCAATATTTTATATCTTTTTTTTTTTTTTGTTTGCATGGAGGTTGGCTTTAATGATTTTTCATGGAATATTACCAATCATTAGATGTGGTGGCTGCATTTTCTTTTCTTTGGCTTCTTCCCATCTGGCCAGTAACACACCTCCTGTATTAGTGAGACACAACTCTGGATGAATGAGCACAGGAGGCACAGCAGACAGCAGCATTATCAGTTTGGGGGGGGGGGGGGGTAGTGTTAAATCTACTAGCAGATCTAATTACTAATTGAGTGAAGCCAACTCCATTTCACACTTTACATTTTTGAGTTACAGCAAATGGTTTTTTTTTTCTCCCTTTTGGGATAAAGCTTTTACATGAATGAATAAAAGCTGATCATTGTAAGCACCTCTGACAGAGTTAAATGGTTTGCTTCATCCATGTAAACGGATGCATTCTGCTGGAGAGATTGTGCTTTTGCAAAACAGACTTGCTGGTGAGATCACCAGATGAAAATAGAAGAGAGAAAGCCTAAAAGAAAATAATAAAATAATATAATCCTAATATATACGGTAATAATATAATAATAAAAATATACTAATACAGCCATTACATCTAAGAATTGGTATGCAACAATATAATAAAATGTTTACTTTTTTAATACTGCTTTTAGAACCAGATATATTTTTAACCCTCATGTGAAATTTCATGTATGTACAATACAAAGACAGTTGAGAATGCTGGGAATGAAAAAAATGCTATTTAGATATAAAAAGAAAAATATCTTCCAAGCCCAAATGTTGTTTAGAGCCAGAATTCCTGCTGGGAGTGCGAATCCAACCCAGGAATGTGTGGGGATTGGTCAGGTGAAGAATAAAGTAAATAGTGTGAGTTTTACTTCTATAAACATTTGGAATAAATTCTGGGTGTGGGTCTATCCTAGTATACTAGTGATGATTTAATTGCGATTTAACCGATTCAGCCCCGGAAGATTTAACCCCTTTCCTGACTAGAGCAAGTTTTGCGATTCGGCACTGCGTTGCTTTAACTGATATATGCGCGGTCGTGCGACACTGCCATAACCCCGGTATCCCCGTTTTCGTGCGGCGGCCGGCTTCCAGATAAAAGTGGTCCCTGCGGCGGATTCGCTGCGAGATCACTTTTATCGGTGGCGGGAGAGGGGCCCTCCCCTTCCCGCCGCGATCCGGTGCCCTCCGCCGCTTACCGGAGCCGTCGGTAGCAGCGGAGGCGATCGCGTCCTAACCTGTGGTGTGTCTGGAGACGAGTGAGGCTAAGGCTCGATTCACACCTATGCATGTTGCTTTTGAGCGTTTTTGGAGGTTTTTTTTTCATGCTTGCCACGTTTTTGAGCCGCGTTTTTGCCGCGTTTTTGCCGCGATTTGCGTTTTGCGTTTTTTTTTTTTTTGTTTTTTTTTAACAGTTTTCTTTTACAGTCTAAAAAAAATGTAAAAAAAAACTAAAAAAAAAAAAAAAAAAAGGCAAAAACGCACCAAAAACGCATCAAAAACGCTGCAAAAAAGGTGCACTTGCGTTTTTGATGCTTGTCCATTGAAATCCATTACATGCAAAACGCTGCATTTTGCATGAAAAAAAGTCCCCGACCCTTTCCAAAAACGCAGAGATACAAAAAAGCATTGATGTGAACATGTTCCATAGGAACCCATGTTAAAAAATTCCCGTGCATTTCTGCAAAATGCAAAATGCATCAAAAAACGCGCTAGTGTGAATGGGGCCTAAGATGGCGTCTCCACTCGTCTCCATGACACTGCTGGGGGGAAGCGACGTCAAAACGTCACTTCCGTCCACGCCTCTTAAAGGCACATTTTTTCAAATGTCATTTTTCTAAACGACTTTTTTTTTTTTTTTTATTGCATTTTAGTGTAAATATAAGATCTGAGGTCTTTTTGACCCCCAGATCTCATATTTAAGAGGACCTGTCATGCTTTTTTCTATTACAAGGGATGTTCACATTCCTTGTAATAGGAATAAAAGTGACACTATTTTTTTTTTAAATTTTTTAAAAAACAGTGTAAAAATAAATAAAATATTGTAAAATAAATAATAAAAATTAATTTTTTTTTTTTAAACCCCCCCCCTGTCCCGACGAGCTCGCGCGCAGAAGCGAATGCATACGCGAGTAGCGCCCGCATATGAAAACGGTGATCAAACCACACATGTGAGGTATCGCCGCGACCGGTAGAGCGAGAGCAATAATTCTAGCCCTAGACCCCCTCTGTACCGCAAAATATGCAACCTGTAGAATTTTTTAAACGTTGCCTATGGAGATTTTTGAGGGCAAAAGTTTGACGCCATTCCACGAGCGGGCGCAATTTTCAAGCGTGACATGTTGGGTATCAATTTACTTGGCGTAACATTGTATTTCACAATATAAAAAAAAATTGGGATGGGCTAACTTTACTGTTGTCTTATTTTTTTATTCAAAAAAGTGAATTTTTTCCAAAAAAAGTGCGCTTTTAAGAACGCAGCGCAAATACGGTGCAAAAAAAAGTATTGCAATGACCGCCATTTTATTCTCTAGGGTGTTAGAAGAAAAACCATATATAATGTTTGGGGGTTCTAAGTAATTTTCTAGCAGAAAAACCTGTTTTAAACATGTAAACACCTAAAATCCAAAACGAGGCTGGTCCTTAAGTGGTTAAGTGGGTCTTGGGACTGTTTATAATGACAGGGGTACATGTACAGTTAGGTCCATATATATTTGGACACAGGCACAATTTCTTTTTTTTTTTTCAGGAATTTTCCAAAACATTTTCAAGCAATATAATGGATATGGGCTGAAAGTGCACACTCTCAGGTTTTATTTGAGGGTATGCAAATCCAAATAGGAGGAAGGGTTTAGGAATTACAGCTCTTAACAATAGATAGAATAGAATAAATTAATAAATCCCCCTTTTTCAAGGGACCAAAAGTAATTGGACAGTTGAATTAAAAGCTGTTTCATGGCCAAGTGTGGGCTACTCCTTCGTTATTTCTTCATCAGTTAAGCAGGTAAAAGGTCTGGAGTTGATTCGAAGTGTGGTATTTGCATTTGAAATCTATTGCTGTGAACCTACATCATGAGTTCAAAGGAGCTGTCCATGCAAGTGAAACAGGCCATTGTAAGGCTTCAAAAATGAAACAAATCCATCAGAGAGATAGCAGCAACATTAGGAGGGGGCAAATCAACAGTTTGGTACATTCTGAGGAAATAAGAACTCACCGGTGAGTTCAGCAACATAAAAAGGCCTGAACGTCCATGGAAGACAACAGTGGTGGATGATCGCAGGGTCCTCTCTATGGTAACGAAAAACCCATTCACAACATCCAGACAAGTGAAGGACACTCTCCATGAGGTGGACATATCATGATCAAAGTCTACAATCAAGAGAAGACTTCACGAGAGCAAATACAGAGGTTTCACCACAAGGTGCAAACCATTCATAAGCCTGAAGAATAGATAAGCCAGAATAGACTTTGCCCAAAAACATCTGAAAAAGCTAGACCAGTTCTGGAAAAGCATTCTTTGGACAGTTGAAGGTAAGATTAAACTGTACCAGAATGACGGGAAGAAAAAAGTGTGGAGTGTCAGAAACCATGAAATCAGACCGAGACAGAAGTACAGTTAACTCACACTTTTTTAATAAAAAAAGTAAATAGAACAAACGCAGTCAAAACATAGACAGAGTTCAGGAACCGGAACGGATAGTCAGACAGGCCCAACATCATGGAGCCGGAGATGAGCGTACTAAAACAGCAAGCAGGATCTGGAGCCAGAAGGGATGTCAGCCAAACAAGTCTTTTAACAGGAATGCAGGAGAGTGTCTCTTGACTAAGGCGAAGGCAGAGATCCTCTGGGCTGGACGGCTTAAGTAGGCAGGACTGACGAGCAGGATATCATCAACAGCTGAGTCACTGTGGAGAGACAGAATCTGGCAATTAGCTGACAGCTGAGCAGCCAGCTCAAAGAAGGAAGGTCTGAGCCCAGCCCTGACATGGAGAAGGCTTGGAACAGTTCCTGATCCAAAGCACACAACGTCATGTGTAAAACATGGTGGAACTTTCAGTGTGATGGCATGGGCATGCATGGCTTCCAGTGGCACTGGGTCATTGGTGTTTATTGATGATGTGACAGAAGACAGAGGCAGCCGGATGAATTCTGCAGTGTTTAGAGATATACTGTCAGATTCAGCCCAGATTCAGCCAAATGCAGCAAAGTTGATTGGACGGTGCTTCAAGGGAGCTTTTGAAGGAAAACAAGTGAAATTGTCACGTGCCTTGAATCAGATCCTAATAGTAGAAGGAGACCTCTCTTACAGCCCTGGCTCGGGGACCACTGGGGTTGCAACAGTGGTCGTGAGAGTGCAGCGAGGTATGGGTTGCTAATGCCTATAAATGCCTTGATATCACGCGATTTTATTTCATTTTTATTCTCTTTGTGATCACGTTTTATATATTGGAGTGCGTTGTCTAGCACTTTTTCCAGCTTTTCAATAAAAGCCTCTTATTTAATCGATTCATGCCCTATGTGGAGATTTTTTTGCTCTTGTCTCCTTCCATGCATGGGATCCTGCTGAGCCCTAGCCATTTTTTCTTCACACACCCCGTCTAAGAGAGATATCCTGACTGACATCCTGATCGAGAACTTCCACACCCCTGAACGGTGACGGTCGCCTTGGACGTGACTCCTCGCCAGGACCTCTCCAGCTGGATATCCCTGGGATCATTAGATCCCTTAAGTCTGTACGACACTCCACCGTACGGTGACTGTGTCCACCTTTTCTGGTAAGGATACCCATTTTTACCATTCGCAGTCTGCTGTGAGCACGCAGACGATTCAAGTGTGAAGTGTCTCTATACAGAGTTGGTTCCAGTCTCCACCCCATGTGAAGTTGTGGCACCATCTATGCCTTTGAACCCCCATGTGTTTTTCAATCAACATATGATTCACCACACCCCTATGGACTTTTATTTTAATTTGTTTATGTGTTAGACAAACACACATACCACCTATTAGGTATACTTTATGTTTTCAGCACCTTTTTATTAACATGTGCTGAATATGTAAACGCACATTTCTAGCGCTGCATGTGTTTTTTTATTTTTAGCGAGGTAGGAGTGCCTGTAAGATCTGCTGTAGCTGGCACAGATGAGCAGAGATGATCCACCGGGATGGCTGGAGGCGTTGGTAACAGATGTGGGTCAGCGACCCCAGGCACTGTTGGGTACAAGATCAGGAGCAGGCTGGAGCAGAGTGAGACAAGACGGGTCAACACGGATAACAGGTATGTAATACAGCAGGCGGCGAGTAGTCAGTAGGCAGGCAGAGGTTGGCAACAGGAGATCAAACAGGTGCTGGTATAGCAGGGTCAAGGCAAGTCAATTCAGGGTAGGAGAAGGCAGCAGTAGTCTAACAGAGCTGGGTCAGTAAATATCACAGGCAGGTACAGGATCAGGGCTCAGTTAAATTTGCAGATCAGACAGCACTGTACTAGCGCAGGTGCTGTCCTTTTAAAGGGTCATTGGCGCGTGCCGCATGTTCACGTGCCGCTGCCCGGCCCGGCAGGCACTCATAGGAATACATGTGCGCATGTGTGAACGCCCGAGCATCTGCCTTGCTACAGGGTATCCCTGATTGCCCTGTAGCTGAGTGATTGGCATTGTTATAGGCATATTCTGCTAACGGTAGTAATGATACCCAATCATCCTGAGCAAAAGATGTGAAACATCGAATGTACTGTTCAAGTGTTTGATTGGTACTCTCCGTTAGTTTGGGGATGGTAAACTGAGAACAAGGCCAACTCAATCTTCAACACGTCACATAAAGCTCTCCAGAAACGTGAAATGAACTGTACACCACGATCTGATGTGATATTTGCAGGGACCCCATGCAGCCTAACAAACACTTTAACAAACACTCGGGCAGTTTCCATAGCAGATGGGGTCCTCTTCAAAGGCAGAAAGTGGGCCATCTTGGTTAACCAGTCTACTACTACGAAGGTTGTCGTGCATCCCTCAGTAGGTGTAAGTTCTACTATACAATCCATGGAGATCATCCACCACGGTCTATCAGGAACTGGTAAAGGCTTTAGCAGACCCCAGGCCCTACTTCTTTCTGTCTTGTTCTAAATGCAAACAGAGCATAAGTTCACATACTTCTTGCAAAATACTTCCAAATCAGCCTTACGGATGCCAAAATGGCCTGCCAACGGATGATCATGAAGCACCCTCAAGACCCCTACTCGTGCACTTTCTGGGACAAAAATTTGGCTCCCCCTTCAAATAAGCCATCTCTAGGTGTCAAGGTAATTCTAGAGGGGAATGGAAGCCTGTTTGATCTGTGAAAGAAGATCCGTTTGTAATAGCAGGAAGTTCACTGTAGGCAGGATGGTATCTGGAATTGACAAGTCCTTGGGGTCATCATACATACGGGAAAGCACGTCCGGTTTAATGTTCTTTGATCCAGGTCCAGGTACTGGTGATATGGTTCAGGTACTGACTGGAGTGTCTCGATCAGAGTCCATACATAGCAGCGTTGCCGGTGCATCGGGGGTTCTTGTATACAATGTCTCTGGCAATATTGTGTTAGAAACTTAACTTCTCCTTACACCCAATTAATCTGGGGGTTATGGGCTTGGAGCCATGGTAGGCCCAGAATGACAGGAAACAAGGCTCGGTAGTTCTTTATGTTGAGATGAAGAAATAACAGGTATTGGGTTTCTTGAGTCACTAATCCAGATCTGATACGTGAGCCATTGGCTAAATAGACAGACAGTCTGTGCGTCTTTGGTTGCAGGGGAATATGTTGCTGAGTGGCGAAGGCCAAGTCAACGAAACAAATGCTCCGGAATAAATAATAGCGTTGACTAGGATTGTTCTTCCTGGGAGCTGAAGCGAAAGGGGAAGAGCGAGATGAGTTGCCTGAGCAGACAATGTTTAGAGATTGAGAGCGTGACCCCACGGCAACCCAGACTACGTCACGACGCAGCGCGCTCCAAGCCCGAAGCTACTGTCACCAGGGCGAGGGAGTACCGATCAGCTGTGACTAACCCACATCATCTGTCCAGCGAGCACCCCGCTCCCGTGTCCCCGGGGAAGTTTACCAGTGGTATCGTGAATCTTCTATTTGACTGTTAGCCAGAGGGAACACTTAGGAATGGTCCTGCGCCTATGGATCCGTTGTTTTATTATATACTTTTTTGGTTTTGATTTTTAATAAATTATCAAACGGCACTGGACTATGTGGATTTCTTTCCCCATATGTGGATCTTGCGAATATTACCTACCTGCCTGGGAGGACCTCGAGAGTGATCGAACAGAGGATATGATCCAAGACTTATAAACCTTTTGGTTCCGGTGAGTGAAAACCCCTTGCGGGGGATGTACCACATGTGGTAATAGAAGATATGGTGAAGGGTGCATGTATTGGATCCACTACACACACCTGGGATATCTAGCTCAAGACCGCATATTAAGTCCATTATATGTATTTTTGCTGAATTCTTACAGCTTGTATTTCAAATCAGAAGCATTTTTTCCGGTCATAGTTATGACTGTGTATAGCGCCGCTTTGATGTGTTAGTGATTTACTGGTTAAGTGACTATTCATACATCTGCTATATGAATGTTGAGAGATTAGCAGGAACAGAAGATGGAAACTTACGAGTCTTTGCAGGGCACCTGTGTACATAGTGGCCAGCTTCTCCACAATAAAGGCATAGGTTAGTCTGCTGGCGGCTTAACCGATCTTCTGGGGATAAAGCTGGACGCATCAATCCCAGTTGCATGGGCTCAGGAACGTTAGATCTAAGACCTGAACTCGTAGGGGTCGGGTTGAGATAAGCAGGAACTAGGGCTCTTGGAGTCATCCATACAGGGCTGGGTAGATCTTTCTGATCGACGCTTACTGAGCCGTCGGTCAATCTGAATTGCCAGGGAGATAAGTCCTTCCAAGGTGTTGGGTATACCCACTCGGGCAAGTTCATCTTTCCGGTTCTCGGAAAGACCCATATGAAACTGGTGTCGCAGAGCTGCATCATTCCACCGGGTGTCTGCGGTCCAGCGTCTGAAGTCTGTAACATAGTCCTCAGCTGCTCTGAGGCCTTGCTGGAGCGCGTTGAGAGCAGTCTCTGCCATGGAAGTCCATTGTGGGTCGTCGTAAAGTTGGGACAAAGCATCAAAGAAGGACGACATAGGATGCGTTTGTATATTGTTCTCCTCCAGCAACCGGTGGGCCCAGGTCTGGGGCTCCTCTAGCAGCAATGAAATTATAAACCCCAACTTGGTGGATTCTAGCGAGAAAGTCCGGGATTGCAAAATACAGTTGGCATGCGTTGGGGAAGGCCCGAAATTTGCTGCGATCCCCAGAGAACCTCTCAGGAGTGGGAACTCTGGGCTCAGGTGGAAGCATTACCACAGAAGGAGAAAAGAAGGGGGATTTGGGACTTTAAATGAGGCCCACGGACATCAGGAGGTAAATAATAAATGTTGTTTATTGATCCTGAACCTGTATCAAGCCATATCACAAATATAGACCACATGTAAAAGAAGAACATTGTAGTGAATGTCATTCAATATACCTACACCCATAAGTGGGGCGCATGCAAAAAAGCATCAAGAATACATCAATATGTCAAACTAGAGGTCACATAATGGGCACAAGTGATCAATGGATACATACAATGGTAAATAGATATATATACACACAATAAAAAGCAGCATGTGACAAAAATCGTAAAAATGTGTAAACCCATAATTGATTGAAGAAGGTGTTCTGAGTTGATAGTGAAATGTGAGCATCTATCAGCGTAACAGAATGCCCGACGCGTTTCGTGTAAACCACTCATCAGGGGCACAGTGCTCAAACAAATCTATAGAATGTAATAAGGTAGGCAATTAGTATATATGTAACTGATAGTAGCTAGGGGAGGCAAATTGCGACCCCTGAGTACTTACATAAAGTCATTGCAGAGGAGGTGTAATGGTGATAGAGCCAAGGCCATATTGATAGTCCGCACCGGGAGCTGAGGTGACCGAAACATGCACAGGCGGGGCGTATGCACACAACCCCCCCACAAGCACAGAGCCCGGAAAACTGGATCTAAGGATGAAACAGTAATCTGCTAGTAATAACTACCAAGCAGGGTCTGCAACCAAAAAAAAAATGCATATTCAGTATCCCATATTGTATTGATGGGGTAATACAGGAGTAAAAATATATGTCTATATAAGCATAAGATGCATAAGAACTGAAATTGGAAAAGTCAAAGCAACAAAAAGAAAAGAAGACCCTGCTGGGGATGAAAGAAAAAGGGAGATGAAAAATGAAATGATCAATAAACAACATTTATTATTTACCTCCTGATGTCCGTGGGCCTCATTTAAAGTCCCAAATCCCCCTTCTTTTCTCTGAACTAGGGATGGAGGCGCATTCCCCATGCGCCTCATTTAAAGTCCCAAATAATCCTATATCCTACCACAGAAGGAGAGGAAACAGTCTGTGAAGGCGTAGCAGAGGATGCAGGAGCTGCTAATGTCTAAACTCGTTCTTCCAGTTTAAGGTACCCCTTTTGTAATGACTGCACAGCTTGCGTAAGGGCTGCAGGATGCCAGCAAACTTCGTCCATCTGTGAGGCTCCTCCTGTAGGCTCAGACATGGCTGTCTGACAGGGGCGGATCCAGAGTCTAGTCTCGGGAGGGGCACTGCCAGAAAATAAGGTGTACCTGTACGCCATTTTGTAAAATAGCCAGCAAAGGCACGCGTGCTGATTGGCCAGAGGGGGAGCCAATCCAGCGGGTCAGGCGGAAGTGATGTCCGCCGGCCACCTGCAATCGCTCCACACAGAGATAGAACAGCGGTCTGCTGATGTAAACAAGGCAGATCGCCGTTCTGTCAGAGATGAACAGAGTGATCTTGTGTTCCTGCTAACCAGGAACACAGATCACTCTGTTCATCTAGTCAGTCCACCCCCTACACAGTTAGCAAGCACCCCCTAGGGACACAGTTAACCCTTTGATAACCCCTGATGTTAACCCTTCCCAGCCAGTGTCATTAGTACAGTGACAGTGCATATTTTTAGCACTGGTCCCCAAAAAGTGTCAAAAGTGTCCGATCTGTCCGCCACAATGTTGTAGTCCTGCTAAAAAAAACACTGATCACCGCCATTACTAGTAAAAAAGAAATAAAAATGCTGTAAATCTATCCCCTATTTTCTAGATGCGATAACTTTTGTGCAAACCAAGCAATATACACTTATTGGGATTTTTTTTACCAAAAATATGTAGCAGAATTCATATTGATCTAAATTGAGGAAGACATTTTTTTCATAGCAAAAAGTAAAAAATATTGCTTTTTTTTCTAAATTGTCAGTTTGTTTATGTCGCAAAAAATAAAATATCCCCAAAAGAAAGTGCTATTAGTGGAAAAAAAAGGACATGACACGCAATTGTCAGATAGTTACAGTAACGCAGCACAGTGTCACAAAAAATGGCCTGTTCATGGGGGGTAAAACTTTCCGGAGCTGAAGGGGTTTAGTTTGAACAAAACTCAAAGGGCAGCATTTGTTTTTCATAAATAATGGCAGTATGGCACACAAGATTTTGCGATTTTACACATTTGCTAATTCTTTTACTCACTTTTATATAATATTTTTGTACTCTGGTCACTGGTGGGGGGGCTCCCATGCAGGAGCAATGGACATGAGCAGGATCAGCCGGCAGCATCAGATGACAGTGACACACAGTCACTGCTTCTTCCTGTGTTCACGCCGTGTTGTGGAGAAGATGGAGGGAAGAGGTGGGTGGAGCCAACACTCTCATGCAGGGGCGGAGAATGAAGACGGCTCCGCTATGAATGCTGGGGTTCTCCTCCTCCTCAGCAGCGGCTCCAGCTTCCGATGTGACTGACGTCACTGGTTGCTACACGCCAGGCGGCCCAGGCGTTAGCAACCAGTGCAGGGAACACTAGCCAGCGGCGCAGCTCCACCCACCTCCTCCCTCCAGCGCAGCATAAAGGACATAACACAGAGTCTCCCTCCGCGCCGCTGATCAGCTGCTTATACTGGTGTGAGAGAGACTCGGTCGAGACTGTAGTCACTGATATTTTCGGGGGGGCAATTGTCCCGTTGCCCCCCCCCTGGATCCGCCCCTGCTGTCTGATACTGTCACGTACCTTAAATCAGAGCCTAATAGTAGAAGGATACCTCTATCACAGCCCTGGCTCGGGGACCACTGGGGTTGCAACAGTGGTTCCGAGAGTGCAGTGAGGTAGGAGTGCCTGTAAGATCTGCTGTCACAGATGAGTAGAGATGATCCACCGGGATCATCCACCGGGATGGCTGGACTGAAGTAGCAGCTAGAGGCGGTGGTTACAGATATGGGTCAGCGACCCCAGGCACTGGCAGGTACAGGATCAGGAGCAGGCTGGAGCAGAGTGAGACAAGCAGGGTCAACACGGGTAACGGATATGTAATACAGCAGGCAGAGAGTAGTCAGTAGGCAGGCAGAGGTTGGGAACGGGAGATCAAACAGGTGCTGGTATAGCAGGGTCAAGGCAAGCCGGGTCAGAATAGGAGACAGTAGTCAAACAGAGCTGGGTCAGTAAATATCACAGGCAGGTACAGGATAAGGGCTCAGGTAAAGCTGCAGATCAGACAACACTGTACTAGCAGAGGTGCTGTCCTTTTAAGGGTCATTGGCACCAAGCAGAGTTAGCATGCGCCTGCTGCGTGTTCCCGTGCACGCGCCGTTGCCCGGCCCTGCGGGCAACTCATAGGAACACGTGTGCGCATGTGCGAACACCCAAGCATCTTCCTTGCTACAGGGTATCCCTGACAGAAATATCCTGCAATGGCTGAGTCAATCACCTGATCTCAACCCAATTGAGCATGCATTTCACTTGCTGAAGGCAACCCACAAACAAAGAACAACTGAAGACAGCTGCAGTTAGAGTCGGGCAAAGCATCATAAAGGAGAAAACCCAGTCTTTGGTAATGCCCATGGGTTCCAGACTTCAGTCACAGGGGGGCTGTGTATAAAAATGTTTGCAGTTCCTAAAATTTGTACTTGATATTGATGTTCAACCACTTGAATAAAAGCAGAAAGTCTGCACTTCAAATTTATTGGGATAATTTTGTTTTAATTTTATTCTGGTAGCACACAGAGCCAAAAGTATGAAAATTGTGCCTGTGTCCAAATTTATATGGACCTAACTGTATATGCTGTCCATTTTATAACATGCCTCAGTTTCCTTTATGGTCCTCTCTCAATCTGCATTCAAGAATCCACCTAACTTTGGCCAGTCCCATCAATGACCCATCAAAGTCACGTGTCAAAATCAGGTTTCATGGTCAGGAGTCAGAGTTGGGTGTCAGGGTCAGGAGTTAGAAGTCAAAGCTGGGTATCAGGGTCAGGAGTCAGAGTTGGGTGTCAGGGTCAGGAGTTAGAAGTCAGAGTTGAGTGTCAGGGTCAGGAGTTAGAAGTCAGGGTTGAGTGTCAAGGTCAGGAGTTAGAACTCAGGGTTGAGTGTCAGGGTCAGGAGTTAGAACTCAGGGTTGAGTGTCAGGGTCAGGAGTTAGAACTCAGGGTTGAGTGTCAGGGTCAGAAGTTAGAAGTCAAAGTTGGGTATCAGTGTTAGGAGTCAGAAGTCAGGGTTAAGTGTCAGGGTCAGGAGTCAGAAGTCAGAGTTGGGTGTCAGGAGTCAGAAGTCAGGGTCAGAAATTAGAAGTCGGAGTTGGGTATGGGCAGGGCTGGCGCTCCCACTAGGCGAACTAGGCAGCTGCCCAGGGCGCAGCCACGGCCTGCTGACTTCCCCATTAGCCTGGGCGGGGAACACGAGGGGGAGGAGGGGAGGTCGGCAGAGGAGGTGAGCACAGCTGGGGAGGCGGAGGAGGCACCGGGCATGAGGTCGGTGGAGGAGGCAGGCACAGCTGGGGAGGTGGAGACGTAGCTGCAGTCTGGTGGGTTCGCTCTCTGATCCTGTCACCTGCGCAGACCTAGGCAAGACTAACGCAAGCGGGCGGGGGTGGGGGGGGGGTGTAATGTCCACTCATACTCAGGGTGCCTAGAGGGTCTAGATGAGCCTTTCTCAACCTTCACAATACAAAGGAACCCTTGAAATACTGTAACTTTCTGATATCAGGTAGCCGGGCCCCTACTAAAATTACTACAGTATATGTACAAATCATGATACATTAATGTGATGGTCAGTGTGAAAAATGCTCTTTGCACTTGTGATCATTGGGAAGAATTCCCTCCTTACAGATAGCTAAAAAGATCAATGCTGTCAATGGGAACTTATGAAAGGCAGAAATTGGTCATTGCTCAAGGAACCCCTAGCAAACTCTGGAGGAACCCTAGGTTAAACCCTTATTGAGAAACCCAGGTCTAGTGAGCAACCTGATTTTTACTAGGGCACTCCGCAAGGAAAAATAGGCTTATGCTACTGCTGGTTCCAAGGTTGCGGACCTCTGAATCCCCCAAGCAGGCGAATACCTAGGACTGATACACTCAGATGCAGGTACTCTTTGGTTGTTCTGACAGATGATAGAGCTCAGTTGTCAGAACACAATAGCCAATAAGGGAGATGTGTCCATCCGCGTTGCTTAGCACAGATGGGGGAATCTGTTAGGTTTCTTTCTTCCTGTATAAATATAGACAGGTAATTGCGGAAAAAACACCACTAAAGCTACCAGAAAGTGAAAAATAATGTATAAAAAGCTATTTATTAAAAAAAATGCAAAACATATTGACACAGCACAACACAAAATCACACCCTCAACCCTAAAATGAACAATGTTTTTTAAATTGAAAAAACATAACCTGCATTGAAAATCATTCCCCCCAAGTCTTGCACTGACCAAGGAAACCTGCAGTGAATGTATCAATAGGTTAGAGCACAATAAACATGCAGCACAATAGCAGGATCCCTAATGCCGCGTACACACGGTCGGACTTTTCGTCTACAAAAGTCCGACAGCCTGTCCGACAGACTTTCGACGGACTTTTGGCGGACTTGCGGCAGACTTTCTTACGAACGGACTTGCCTACATACGATCACACAAAAGTCTGACGGATTTGTACGTGATGACGTACACCGGACTAAAATAAGTTGATAGCCAGTAGCCAATAACTGCCCTAGCGTGGGTTTTTGTCCGTCGGAACTAGCACACAGACGAGCGGATTTCTGGGTCCGGCGGAGTTACGACGTAAAGATTTGAAGCAAGTTCCAAATCTGAAGTCCGTCAGATTTGAGGCTGGAAAAGTCTGCTGAAAGTCCGCTGAAAGTCCGGGGAAGCCCACACACGATCGGATTGTCAGCCAGCTTTAGTCCGTCGGACTTTTGTAGACGAAAAGTCCGACCGTGTGTACGCGGCATAAGGGTCCACTGACACCATACGCAATAGCGTTGGGTGGCTATTCCACTGCAAATCACTGCCTTGGACTGCACGGCTGGCAATTAAACTGTGTTACATCTTAATAAAGTTCTCGGCCGGGCTGCAGCAGCTGGTGTGAACATACCCTAACCAAGGAGGGACCCCCAATAGGAATAATATGCAAGCAGAAAATAGTTACTATAAGTACCCTGTTTCCCCGAAAATAAGACCTAGCGTGATTGTCAGTGATGGCTGTAATATAAGCTCTACCCCCCAAATAAGCCCTACCCTGTTTCCCTGAAAATAAGCCCTACCCTGAAAATAAGACCTACAAGGACTTTAACTAGGGCTTATTTGGGGAGGTAGGGCTTATATTGCAGCCATCACCGACAATCACGCTAGGTCTTATTTTGGGGGGAAACAGGGTAACTACAGAGCTAAACCACATAGCAGCAAAGCAAAAGGCAAAATCCAGAGTCCAGGGCAAAGCACACAGCAAAGGTCATTTACTATAATTGTTTATACATTCTGACAGTGGGTGCGGTGAGAAGATCCCCATCCTGTTGTCACAGGAAGGGGTGGGGGAGTTGTATATCGGGTGGAGAGGAGGCAGGGGCTGGAACATGCAATGTGTTCCAAAGGTGAACTTATCCTTTAATAAATTATTTGCTATCCTGTAGCCTTAGTGGTGTATTTTCTGCGGTTTCCTTTGCATATTTGCACATGTCTGTAATATGCAGTGACGTCTACCGGTGGTCATTAGTTCAGCACTGGTATTTAACTTTGGTGTGGCTCCCATGGCCTTTATCTTTCTTGGGAATTTCTTTCATCAGGAAAAATTAAAACAATTATATAAGTGAATGTGAAATATAAAAATGCTGCTCAAATATCTAAAAGTGAAGGAAAAATATATAAATGCAACTAAATGTACCAGCTGCCACACAAAAATGTGACAAAAATTCAAATACAGAAAGGTGCAAAAAAATGTAGCGCTAGCAAAATATGTGCACAAATAATAAGTGCATTAAGTATTCCAAGTCCAACATAATGAAATGAATGGATAAGTGAAAAATGCTTATATAAATCTCATAGCATGAGTCCAAATAAAGAAAAATGGGTTGAAGTCCACAATGAAGTGCTGATCTTCAAACATGCTGGGTGCAATGTAAATCATCAACAGTGGTGAATCCGAAAAGTGAATATGATTGGACACTCTTACCAGAGCAGTTGGACCCGTATGTCAGCGACACCGAATCATAAGAGCCTGGACATACAGATCAGTGGTTCTCTCAGATGGATGTACAGTAGAAACCCGGAATCTCCAGAGATGTCTTCGAACAACCTCATAGATCTCGACCAAACTGGAAAGGTAGCTTATCCAAAAAGAACACCACAGCCACTCTCATCCACATACGATGTATATGAAAAAAGAGGGAGGGGGGGCTCCAAGTAGTGCAGGTCAAAAAAGTAGGTTCATTAAAACCAACATACAAAAAATGAAATAAAAGTGATCACAGTTAATAAAAGCAATGTGGGGAGCGAAGAACCTTGTCCAACGCGTTTTGTCCTAATGGGACATCTACAGGGGCATCCTGTAGATGTCCCATTAGGACGAAACGCGTCGGAAAAGGATTCATATTATATGAGATTCATATAAGCATTTTTCACTTATCTATTCATTTCATTATGTTGGACTTGGAATATTTTATGCACTTAGTATTTGTGCACATGTTTTGCTAGTGCTACATTTTTTGCACAACTCTATAAGTGCACAGCCAGCTTATTAGTGTATGTGAACCCTCACCTTGTTAAACAACCCGTTCAGTTTAAAATTGAAATGAAAGGCAAAACATTTCTGTATAGATAGACACTATATTAACAAAACTATTGTGACGCCTGCCTTTACACCAGGGGTAGGCAACCTCGGCCCTCCAGCTGTTTTGAAACTACATTTCCCATGAGACATTGCAAGACCCTGACAATCACAGGCATGACTCCTAGAGTCAGAGGCATGATGGGATTTGTAGTTTCACCACAGCTGGAGGGCCGAGGTTGCCTACCCCTGCTTTACACCCACATGAATGGCATCCCAGTCTTAGTCCGTAGGGTTTAATGAGTTGGCCCACCATTTGCAGCCATAACAGCTTCAACTCTTCTGGGAAGGCTGTCCACAAGGTTTAGGAGTGTGTCTATGGGAATGTTTGACCATTCTTCTAGAAGCGCATTTGTGAGGTCAGGCACTGATGTTGGATGAGAAGGCCTGGCTCACAGTCTCCGCTCTTTTTCATCCCAAAGGTGTCCTATCAGGTTGAGGTCAGGACTCTGTGCAGGCCAGTCAAGTTCCACCCCAAACTCGCTCATCCATATCTTTATGGACCTTGCTTTGTGCACTGGTCCAAATCATTTGATGGAGGGGGGATTATGGCGTGAAGTTGTTCTTCAGGGGTTGGGCTTGGCCCCTTAGTTCCAGTGAAGTTCCAGTGAAGGGAACCAGTGAAGTTCCAGTGAAGGGAACTGTTAAGGACATTTTGGACAATTTCATGCTCACAACTTTGTGGGAAGAGTTTGGGGATGGCCCCTTCCTGTTCCAACATAACTGCGCACCAGTGCACAAAGGCACAAAGGCCAGGCCTTCTCATCCAACATCAGTGCCTGACCTCACAAATGCGCTTCTGGAAGAATGGTCAAACATTCCCATAGACACACTCCTAAACCTTGTGGACGGCCTTCCCAGGAGAGTTGAAGCTGTTATAACTGCAAAGGGCGGGCCAACTCAATATTGAACCCTACGGACTAAGACTGGGATGTCATTAACGTTCATATGTTTGTAAAGGCAGGTGTCCCAATACTTTTGGTAATATAGTGTACTATAGTATATAAAAAATCTACGTATAAAAATACCCTTTTTTTTTCTTTTTAATAAGTGATCACAAGACCTCTGTTCTCAGCTGCATAAGGGGCTTAGAAAGGTGTTGTTGAGAAACAGCAGTACACTGACCTTTCCAGCGAATGGCTGTGCGGGGGGTGGGGTGGAGGGGGCTGTGTCAGCACAAGTCTGACTGTTGGGGGGACGGGAAGGCTGTGCTCCCAGCACAGCCAGAAAACTGACCACATTGGGACAGGATATACTTCTATGCCTAGTGGGTTCAGTTTGAAATAAGACAGCAGGTGAGACTGGCAGGATCATCAAGTATTTCACACAAGGGAAGCAATGCAAAGAGAACAGGATACTTTTTAATACAAGTACATGGTACAGCAGGCACATTCAGGAAATTGAAATGTTGGGGTAACAAAGACTTTAACCACTTCAGCCCCTGAAGGATTTACCCCCCTTCCTGACATAGCCCTTTTTTTTGCGATACGGCACTGCGTCCCTTTAACTGACAATTGCGCGGTCGTGCGACATTGCACCCAAACAAAATTGACGTCTTTTTTTCCCCACAAATAGAGCTTTCTTTTGGTGGTATTTGATCACCTCTGCGGTTTTTATTATTTGCGCTATAAACAAAAAAAGAGCGACAATTTTGAAAAAAAAAAGCAATATTTTTTAACTTTTTGCTATAATAAATATCCTCCAACACAGGCCCGGACTGGGACAAAAAATAGGCCCGGGCATTCTAAGATGAGCAGCCCATTTAAAAAAAACAAAAACAAGTTACAAATAATGACAACGGGTTTCTCGATGTATTTTAGTTATATTTAGCCTGCTTCAGTCACTGTAACTTGTCAATCATTAGGAATTATGTAAATATATGATAATTTAATGATAGAATGAGTGCAATATATAAGGTGAAACATCTTTAACCACTTGCTTACTGGGCACTTAAACCCCCCCCCTGTCCAGACCAATTTTCAGCGCTGATGCATTTTGAATGACAATTGCGCTGTCATACAACACTGTACCCAAATGAAATTTTTATCATTTTTCCCCCCACAAACAGAACTTTCTTTTGGTGGTATTTGATCACCTCTGCGGTTTTTATTCTTTGTTAAATGTAAAAAGACTGAATTTTCTTTTTTTTTTTTTAATTTTTTTTTTTAATATTTTGTTATAAAAAATTTAAAACAGGTAATTTTTCTCCTTCATTGATGTACGCTGATGAGGTGGCAATGATGGGCACTGATAGGCGGCACTGATGGGCACTGATGGGTGGCAGTGATGGCCACTGATGGGTCCCAGTAATGGGCACTAATAGGTGGCAGTGATGGCCACTGATAGGTGACAGTGATGGCCACTGATGGGTGGCAGTAATGGCCACTGATGGGTGGCAGTGATGGGCACTGATAGGTGGCAGTGATGGGCACTGATAGGTGGCAGTGATGGCCACTGATGGGTGGCAGTAATGGGCACTGATAGGTGGCAGTGATGGCCACTGATAGGTGGCAGTGATGGCCACTGATGGGTGGCAGTAATGGGCACTGATAGGTGGCAGTGATGGCCACTGATGGGTGGCAGTGATGGGCACTGATGGGCGGCAGTGATGGGCACTGATGGGCGGCAATAATGGCCTCTGACCAGTTACACTGCAGCACTGCTAGGTTGCACTGATTGGCACTACTGGTGGGCATTGATAGGTGGCACTTGTGGGCATTGATAGGTGGCACTTGTGGGCATTGATAGGTGGCACTGTAGGCATTGATAGGTGGCATTGTTAGGAGGCAGATGTGCCTCTTCCACTTCGGGACCTTTGTCCCTCGCATCTGAGCCGGTGATTGGATTACCGATCTTTTGTTTACATCATGTGATCAGCTGTCATTGGCTGACAGCTGAACACATGGTAAGGGGCCGGCCCCTTACTCGGATCGGTGATCACCCGAGTCTCAGTGACTCGGTGATCACAGCGCTCAGGGCGCGTGCACAGGGGAGGCCGTCATATGACGGCCTCCCCGGGAATTCAGGTCCGCGCTGTGGCCGTCATTCGGCCATAACGCGGATGTCAAGTGGTTAATGAACGATTCAATACAATAACAAATAGCAAAATATATTCAATTTTTTGGAATATATATTTTTTTATATTTAAAATCACAGCACAAAAGAACTGCACTAGGGATTCAGCAATCCTTAGAATCGTAGAAGTTCACTGGTTTCTGCAACTCTGTCAATGACATCATCAGAATCAAGGTTCATTAGTATATCCTTTTTCGATTGCCATCAGCATCAAGGAGCTCAAATGCTCTTGAGATACAGAACTTCTTAGACGGGTTTTAATAAACGTCAACGTGGAGGAACTTCTTTCACAGGCGAATTGAGGTGAGTTGCCATCTAGATAAAGGAAGGCCCGTAGACGTGGTGTATCTGGATTTTGCAAAAGCATTTGACACAGTTCCCCATAAACGTTTACTGTACAAAATAAGGTGCGTTGGCATGGACCATAGGGTGAGTACATGGATTGAAAACTGGCTACAAGGGTGTGTTCAGAGGGTGGTGATAAATGGGGAGTACTCGGAATGGTCAGGGGTGGGTAGTGGGGTTCCCCAGGGTTCTGTCCTGGGACCAATCCTATTTAATTTGTTTATAAATGACCTGGAGGATGAGATAAACAGTTCAATCTCTGTATTTGCAGACGATACTAGGCTAAGCAGGGCAATAACTTCTCCGCAGGATGTGGAAACCTTGCAAAAAGACCTGAACAAATTAATGGGGTGGGCGACTACATGGCAAATGAGGTTCAATGTAGAAAAATGTAAAATAATGCATTTGGGTGGCAAAAATATGAATGCAATATATACACTGGGGGGAGAACCTCTGGGGGAATCTAGGATGGAAAAGGACCTGGGGGTCCTAGTAGATGATAGGCTCAGCAATGGCATGCAATGCCAAGCTGCTGTAAGCAAAGCAAACAGAATATTGGCATGCATTAAAAAGGGGATCAACTCCAGAGATAAAATGATAATTCTCCCGCTCTACAAGACTCTGGTCCGGCCGCACCTAGAGTATGCTGTCCAGTTCTGGGCACCAGTCCTCAGGAAGGATGTACTGGAAATGGAGCGAGTCATAGGCATGCACATGGGGTGTGCTGGGTGTGCCTGGGCACACCCTAATGCCCAGGCACACCCCAGGGCTTTTTTGCTGGCAGGATCTCTATTCTGGTGCCTCTGCTGATGGACAATGGGAACGCCATGACTATGCGAGTGGGACTGTTTTTTATTTGGCTGTATAACTCCTGTGAGTGCAGACACTGAATGCGGAGTGAGCAGGCAAGCGACCGCATTTTCCGATGCTACTTCTATAGTTGCGGCTACTGCATCCCCGACAGCTGAATATCACTCCGCAGCCTGCTGTTAGGGATGCTATAGAGGTAGCATCGGGGCTGGATTAACCCCACTATTTTTAAACAAGACCTGCCCGCTGCCACTGCGGGGCTTCCAGTCCACCACTGCCCTTTGTCCGAGAAAAGTATTTGCCAGGACCGTCCCAGGCAGAGGAGGAGGAGGTAGCTTTTTCCTCCCTGCTCCACCTCCGAGTGCCCCGCCTCCGAGTGCCCCGCCTCCGAGTGCTCCACCTCCGAGTGCCCCGCCTCCGAGTGCTCCACCTCTGAGTGCTCCACCTCCGAGTGCCCCACCTCCGAGTGCTCCACCTCCGAGTGCCCCACCTCCGAGTGCTCCACCTCCGAGTGCTCCACCTCCGAGTGCCCCACCTCCGAGTGCTCCACCTCCGAGTGCTCCACCTCCGAGTGCTCCACCTCCGAGTGCCCCACCTCCGAGTGCTCCACCTCCGAGTGCTCCACCTCCGAGTGCCCCACCTCCGAGTGCTCCACCTCCGAGTGCTCCACCTCCGAGTGCTCCACCTCCGAGTGCTCCACCTCTGAGTGCTCCACCTCCGAGTGCCTCACCTCCGAGTGCTCCACCTCCGAGTGCCCCGCCTCCGAGTACTCCACCTCCGAGTGCTCCTCCTCCGAGTGCCCCGCCTCCGAGTGCTCCACCTCCGAGTGCCCCGCCTCCGAGTGCTCCACCTCCGAGTGCCCCGCCTCCGAGTACTCCACCTCCGAGTGCTCCTCCTCCGAGTGCCCCGCCTCCCAGGTTCTGCCCTGCAGTGCCAACAACACAACAACCTGAGGTGAGGAGGATGGGCCGGGACTCAGGAAATGTCACTGGTAAGGGGGGAGTTGGGGGCACAGAATTTAGCAGTGTGTGGGTGTGTGTGGCTCTGCAGCGGGCAGGGAGAGAGGGGGGTGTAGTGCCTTTCATCTATCCTCTAAATTCTTTCATTTGTTGTATTGAACAGCTAGTAAGAAGTGTGTATCACTCTTCACATGTTCAGGGATGTTCTTCTCATCACATGAATATAAGCCAACATGCTCTTTGGTTCCCAGTCACTATGCAATGTTCTGTACCTGAAGTCCGGTATATGTCATGGGTAACCTACCCATAGTACAGCCGTGTTAACTTAATGGCATCCTATTGTAGTAATATCCTTACAAGGGCCTAATTAGAAGGTATAAGTACATATCCTGTGTAAATATCATCACATCTCCTGCAGGGAATAAATATTGACCCCCCTTGTCTCGAGGATTAGTAAGTCATTCTCTGGTAAATGTGGTTGCTAATTGCACATTCATACTTTCTTCAGTTGAATTACTCAGTCGGCAGATGCTGCCAAGCACAACTGTACATGAAATAGGATTTGAATATTAACCTGAACTTATATATTTATTTTTCCAAAATATATATATACCGTATTTATCGGCATATAACACACACTTTTTTCCCCTGAAAATCAGGGGAAAATCGTGGGTGCGTGTTATAGGCCGATCCCCCCCCCAATTGTGTGTGATCGGAGCAATCGCGGCAATTGCCGCGATCGCCGCCGACATACACAGCCATGTGGAAATTCAAATATGGCGCCGAGACTGCAGGGACTCGGCGGAGCGCTGATACACATAGCCAAGAGTCCTCGGGTTTTCTCGGCGCCGCTTACAGTCCCGCCCATAGGGTGGAACTGGGCGGGACTGTAAGCGGCGCCGAGAAAACCCGAGGACTCTCGGCTATGTGTATCAGCGCTCCGCCGAGTCCCTGCAGTCTCGGCGCCATATTTAAATTTACACAGGGCTGTGTATGACGGCAGGGATCGCGGCGATCCCACAGAGCTGCACGGGGGCAAGGCTGCACTGGGGCAAGGCTGCACTGGAGAAAAGCTGCACTGACAAGGCTGCACTGACATGGCTGCACTGACATGGCTGCACTGACAAGGCTGCACTGGGGCAAGGCTGCACTGACACTGACAAGGCTGCAGATGGACACCGATAACGCTGCATTAATGGGCATTTTAATGTAAGTTTTTCTTCCTTAAACTTTACTCCTAAAAGTTTTTTTCCTTAAAATTCCCTCCTTAACTTGGGTGCGTGTTATACGCCGGCGCGTGTTATACGCCGATAAATACGGTATATATATATATATATATATATAGTGTAAAAATAAATATATATATATATTACATATACAATTAAAACTATATGAACCCTGGCTTGTCAGCAAAAAAAGTATGTAAATATATAAATATAGATCTATCTATCTATCTATCTATCTATCTATCTATCTATCTATCTATCTATCTATCTATCTATCTATCTATCTATCTATCTATCTATCTATCTATCTATCTATCTATCTATCTATCTATCTATCTATCTATCTATCTATCTATCTATCTATCTATCTATCGATATATATATCTAGATATCTACATATATAGATAGATAGATATATACACACTTTTTTGCTGACAAGCCAGGGTTCATATAGTTTTAATTGTATATGCAATATATATATATATATATATATATATATATATATATATATATATATTTATTTATTTTTACACTAAATTTTTTATTTATTTATATATATACAGACGCACATGTGTGTGAGCTTTGGTTTGAGGTGCACACCCTAATGCAATAGGCTGCGCACGCCTATGGAGCGAGTAAAAAGAAGGGCAACAAAGCTAATAAAGGGTCTGGGGGATCTTAGTTATGAGGAAAGGTTGCGAGCTCTGAACTTATTCTCTCTGGAGAAGAGACGCTTGAGAGGGGATATGATTTCAATATACAAATACTGTACTGGTGACCCCACAATAGGGAGAAAACTTTTTCGCAGAAGGGAGTTTAACAAGACTCGTGTCCACTCATTAAAATTAGAAGAAAAGAGGTTTAACCTTAAACTACGTAGAGGGTTCTTTACTGTAAGAGCGGCAAGGATGTGGAATTCCCTTCCACAGTGGGGTGGTCTCAGCGGGGAGCATCGATAGTTTCAAGAAACTGTTAGATAATCACCTGAATGACCGCAACATACAGGGATATACAATGTAATACTGACATATAATCACACATAGGTTGGACTTGATGGACTTGTGTCTTTTTTCAACCTCACCTACTACCCTGTTTCCCCGAAAATAAGACCTAGCGTGATTGTCAGTGATGGCTGCAATATAACTCCTACCCCCCAAATAAGCCCTGCCCTGTTTCCCCGAAAATAAGCCCTACATGGACTTTAACTAGGGCTTATTTAGGGGGTAGGGCTTATATTGCAGCCATCACTGACAATCACGCTAGGTCTTGCTTTCGGGGGAAACAGGGTATGTAACTATATACTATGTAAGATAGTGTAAGCAAAATTTTTTAGATTAAGCCAACATTATACATTACATTATAGGCATCAGTTAACAAATTATAGCGCTGCAGAATCTTATAGCAGAAAATAGCACAGTTCTTATGTCATGCAAGATTTATTGACCAGTTCTGTTTCCGATAATTTGCTTTCCTGGTTTTCCATAGATACGTCTTCTACAATACTAAATTCTTCAAGAGATGATGATTTCAGCCTGTCCCTCTGCATTGCAAAATTTGCCAGTTGGGAACGCAAATTTTCTGATGTTGCTCCCTCATCAAATCAGACGAATCGTTTGCTGAGTTCTTCCATTGCTGGTGCCTGAAGTCCAGATTTTTTTAATATCAGAAAAGCTGTTTGGCTCCAAGAAAGCTAAGTCAGCATAGAGAGTCCCACAGGAGAGAAAGCGGCGATTCATGCTCTCTGTGACTGTATCCAAGATTACATTGCGCACACAGATTTTATACGCTGAAACAGCATCAGAAACTGCTACATCGTCAACAGTCTCATCAGCCATTCGCTTTCTTTTTCTTATTCTTTTTTTAGGCAAAGTGGTCTGCCTGCTGATGCTGAGATTTAATTGCTTGCTGCAGAGAGAAGAGAGTAATAACAACAGTGGCGCCTGGCGCCCTAGGCAGCAGTTTGCTTAGTGGTAGCACCGGCCCTGCTCAAAGGCTATTTAAAGGGGATGTAATTTATTTTTTTTTAAAAAACAAACATGTTATACTTACCTTCACTGTGCAGCTCGTTCTGCACAGAGTGGCCCCGAACCTGGTCTTCTGGGGTCCCTCGGCGGCTGTCTCAGCTCCTCCCCACAAGCATTTACCACCTTAATGCGAGCTCCCTCGCATGGTGGTGAGTGCTTGCGGTCGCGCTCCCGTGATACAGCCGGCGGCTATAGCCGCTCGCTGTATCACTCGGCCCCGCCCCCCCGGCGCGCCGCGTCATCGGATGTGATTGACAGCAGCGCGAGCCAATGGCTGCGCTGCTTTCAATCCATCCACTGCAGCCAATCAGCGACCAGGCTGAGCTGCAATGAAGATGACGAGAACGAGCAGCGAAGATTCGAGGCGTCAGGTAAGTAAAACGGGGGGGCTGGGGGCGGCGGTATTGTCAAAAGTTTTTTCACCTTAATGCATAGAATGCATTAAGGTGAAAAATTTTTTACCTTTACAACCCCTTTAAATGGTACAGGGAACTTATAAAAAACTTAAAACAATTACACGAGATTTTGATTCCATACAAATGACTGCTGATAAGTTTGTTAAGTGGGCAAATGACAAGATTCAAGAAGAAGAAAGTTATCAGCTAGTACAGAGGGCTCTTGACATGTCGGTCCCGCCCCCAGCTGCACGTCACTGGGCTGTCTCACGCCGCCTGTACGGCTAGTGGACTGAGCGTCATGCGGAGGGGGAGTTGTCGATCCCGCCTCCCTCCTCCAGCTTAGTACGCAAACCCCGCCTCCCCCCCCCCTTTAGTTTGGAACGCAAACACATTGGCGTGCGTTCCTTCTTGGCACAGACACGCTGCAGCTTCCGGCCCGCTATGCAGTTGATGCGGAGGCGCCCTACAAGCACTGACCCCCGCAATATTAGTGTAAGTGCACGTACATTTCCATCCATCTTCATAGCCCTTATACACCCTTATACATCTTGTGATCGGATGAGTGATGTTTTGAGTGGGTGATTCCCACTCACCATGGTTGGTAATGTCCGCTGTGATCTACATCTGGTATGTTTTAGACACCACATGCTGTCTGTTGCCTCTGCAGTCTGTTTACACAGCACGCCACGATTCACTAACCATCAATCAATCCATTATTTAATGAATGAATTATTTATTTGTTTATATATGTATGTGTGTGTGTGTGTGTATATATATGTGTGTATGTATATATATATATATATATATATATATATATATATATATATATATATATATATATATATGTGTGTATATGGTTTGTATACCAATTGGAATTTTGCACGCATGATTAGAGGACACAGGAGGGAGGGATTTCCAAAGGGGGAGGAGCCCCGTACCCCATCCCTGTGTCACTGGCATACAAGCACTTATAAGTGAGGTCTGCTGAGGGAGGTTGCACTGCATAGCTCTGATGAAGAGGGGACGCTCCCTTCGAAACGCGTTAGCTGATTGTGAGGTTCCTCCAAGACCCTTGGAAGGTTTCGCTCATCCCAAATCGCAGGCTGTCTGTTGGTGCGATTTTATGTTGTGCCTCCTCCACCAATTGCTTGTGAGTTGTTTCTTTTACTATTTTTATTTAGTAAATGTTTTAAAAGATAATGCACAAGGCTGGTGCGCCCCTGTCTTCTTTTTATTTCGGTTTCTACTAGGATCCTCATCCTTGAGGGCAGCAAGGCCTGTGTCCACGTATTTTATATGGTGATCCACCTGTGCGCAGGAGTTGCTTTTTTCAAAGGGGGTGGAATCAGGGATGGAGCCGGGGGGGGGGGGGGGGGCAGAAAAATGAGGTTTTTCCTAAGGTGTCAAAAATCCTTGCACCAGCCTTGCCTTTGAGATATCCATCTGAGTTGTTTGCAGATATTTGGACAAAGGTGTTGTCAATTAAAATAAGAAAAATTTGAGCTGTAAGAATGGTTTCATACTTGAGTAAGGATTCTGCATAAGATTTTGCTCTAACACGCACCTCAGGTTTCGATGAGACGCTGTCTTCGATTCTGCTCAAAGTCTACAGTAGATTACCACTTGCCTACCAGGCCAATTCTGACATTTCTCTCCTACATGTAAAAATCATATTTTTTTTGGCTAGAAAATTACATAGAACCCCCAAACATTATATATGTTTTTTTTAGCAGAGACCCTAGAGAATACAATGGCGGTCATTGCAACTTTTTATCTAGCACGGTATTTGCGCAGCAATTTTTCGAATGCGTTTTTTTGGGGAAAAAAAACAGTTTTAGGCTTTAAAAAAAACAAAAACAAAACAAGAAAGTGAGCCCAATGTTTTTGCATAATGTGAAAGATGAAGTTACGCCGAGTAAATAGATACCCAACATGTCACCCTTCAAAATTGCACACGCTCGTGGAATGGCGCCAAACTTCGCTATTTAAAAATCCCCTTAGGCGCAGCTTTAAACATTTTTACTGGTTACATGTTTTGAGTTACAGAGAAGGTCTAGGGCCAAAATGATTGTTCTCGCTCTAACGTTCGCGGCGACACCTCGCATGTGTGGTTTGAACACCGTTTTCATATGTGGGCGGGACTTATGTATGCGTTCGCTTCTGCATGAGAGCTCACGGGGACAAGGGCGCTTTAAAAATATATATTTTTTTTTTATTGTTAATTTTACTTTTTTTTATTTTAGCTTGACACTTTTTTTCCCCCAAAAAAATTTTTTGATCACTTTTGTTTCTATTACAAGGAATGTAAACATCCCATGTAATAGGAATAAGCATGACAGGTGCTCTTTACAGTGAGATGTGGGGTCAAAAAGACACCACATCTCACCTCTAGGCTTAGAAGCATGAAATTAAAAAAAAAAAAAAAGATCACCGCTTCCCAGCCGAAGCGGCGCCGTTTATTTGAATGCAGAGGCCGGGCGTGACATCATAATATCGCGCCCGGCCTCCGAACGATCATAGAGACTCCGGCGACCATCTGGTTCGTCAGAAATCTCTATGCTAAACATCCGGGGCGTACGGCGGGCGGGAAGCGGTTAAGAAACAAAGCAGGATCAGGATTTGAAAATTCCCCAAACACTTTTCTTAGAGCAGCATCTTTTGACCACCAACGCGTTTCCCCAATTACTGAAAGTCTTCGATGGAGAGGGTCCTGGCTAACTTGTTCTCAGGTATTCATGCGCTGATAAGAATCACGAATAAAGACAGCCATGTCCTTCAACAAACTGAACAGTAATGCACTTTCAACTACCACCTTTGTTGTATCTGCCAGTACTAAATTCAGAATGTGTACGTAGCACCAGATGTGAACTTGCCCTGGTGATTCAGTTGACAGCCAGGAAGAGAAACCATTGTATTGGCCTTGCATATTTGCTGCTCCATCCGTTGAATTGCCAATGCAATTTGTAATATTAAGTTTGCATGATTTTAAGACTCCCGTTAGCAACTTAAAAAGGTTTTGCCCTGTTGAAGACTCACACTCAACAACTGCAAGAAGCTTTTCATTGATACAATCCGTCACATAGCGAACAATTATGGAGCATTGATCTTTTCAAGTGATGTCTTGAGTTGTATCAATCTGAATTGAAAACATCCAGGCTTCCCTTCCTTCTTTTGAGATATTTTCCTGGATAAGCATCTGAATAGCTTGTAGGCCTCATGCACAAGAGACGCTGTTAAACGCGTGTTCAGAGGCAGTTGGACACTTTTTTTCAACTGCCCCTGAACCCATTCAATGTTATCCTATGTGTCCATGTACACAGTCTCGTTTTTTGGCGTTTTTAGGCAGTTGCGTTTAACCTCGTTTTTCCGGAAGCAAAAAAATGTGTTCAGGCGCAAAAGTTTTCCACGTTTCAGACGCCAAACGCGGCTAAACGCGGCTAAACGACTGTAGCGCGTTTAGCCGCGTTTGCGCTTATAAGTGTTTTTAAAGGAACATTTTACAACCCGAATTTGGGGCTCCATATCGCGGAGCCATTTAGTGTTAGGAACCCCAAGTATGGTGTGCAAACACAATGGAACTAGCACTATAACATATCCAAATTTGGTGTGCTAACACAGTTAGACTAACACTATAACATATCCAAATGTGGGGTTCCTAGCACCAAGTGGCCCCGAGATATGGGGCCACAAAGTCAGGTCGTAAAATGTCATTCTCTGCTGCAGAAGTGCTTGACTTTTTGCGACCCGAATTTGGGGCCCCATATCTCGGGGCCACTTGGAGCTATGAACCCCACATTTGGATATGTTATAGTGTTAGTCCAACTGTGTTAGCACACCAAATTTGGGGTTCCTAGCACCAGTTGGCCCCGAGATACAGGGCCCCAAACTGGGTCACAAAATGTCAAGCACTTTTCTGCAGGCGCTCCTAGACTAAGGTGACCAGACGTCCCCGGTTTCCGGGGACAGTCCCCGGACTGAGGAGACTGTCCCCGGAGAAAGTTTGTCCCCGGTTTTGTCCCCACTTTGCAGGGCCGGGGACATCTGGTCACCAGAAATCCTAAGTCTCCCGCGAGGTGCGGAAGTGTTCTGCATTTGGGCTGCGGCTCCCGGACACACACCAGTTGCAGCCACCCTAACTGATCACTGGTTGCTAGGGCCGCCCTGCCTGGCGTCTAACAACCAGTGATGTCACACACACAGAGACTCTCAGAGTGAGGCCGTGTCAGTGTTGCTCTGGCCCCGCCCACCTTTTCCTCTTCTGCGGCTCCCGCGGTCCGCCACCCGGCGGCCTAATGCAGATATAGGAAAGGTCTCTGGCTGGGAAGAGAGAAAGATCGTGGAACCATGGGGGATGATGGCAGCGACATCTGCACTGGCCACCTCTCTCCCCGGGAGTTACAGTCTCAGCCTCGCCCTCAGTCTACATTCCTGCCGTGGAGGACAGGCGGTGCTGAACTTAGAGAGCTGGAGGCGGTGCACTGCAGTATGGACTGGTCTCAAAGCTGTCAGACTCTGTGCAGCACAGCAGCAGGTCAGTGTGTGATCACCAGGCCAGCCGTTTAGTATGTCACACTGCTTTAATGTATACCAAGCAGGCTGAGTGTTCCTGCCCAGTGCCCTTCCACCAGGTGCTATTCCCTAACCTATATCTACTTACCCTGATTTCTATAGTGAGTGCACACTGATATCTGTACACTGAGTGCCACTTGGTGTACAGATATGACAGATATCAGTGTCAGAGGTACTAGCATCCCGTGTACAGAGATCAGTGTTATATATATTGGGAATAGCACTTAGTGACTACTATTCCCTACATATAACACTGACATCCGTACATGGAGTGCTCATCCACTCCACTCCATGTACAGATGTTAGTGTTATATGTAGGGAATAGCACTCAGTGTACAGATATCCAGGGGCGGACTGACCGTTTGGACACCCGGGCACTGCTCAAGGGTCCGGGGAACAGTGGCGGTGCGTCCATAAGGGCGCATGGACGCCGCCCCCTCTCTGACCAATGGATAGATTCATGCATTGCATGAATCTATCCATGGCCGCCACTGCCCCCCCCCCCATTCAGATGCCCAACCCCTTTTCGGGGGTGTTTTTGAAGCACCTGATTAGAGCCCCGGGCTCTAATAGGCTTCAAAATAGGTGAACTGCGAGCGTCATGCTTGGTGCTCGCAGTCCACCCAGGTGTGTTAGGAAAGCGAATGAATATTCGCTTTCCTAACACTAAACCGCCTCTCCACCAATCAGGTGCTGGGTCTGTTACCCATCACCTGATTGGCAGAAATGACAGGCGCCACTATTGGACGCCTATCAGGGGGAGAGGACGGGAGATGAGGACGGGAGGAGACGCATGAATGACCCCGCTCGTCACCGTCACCCGCTGCCCCACCGAGACAGGGTAAGTGCTGGGCAGACGGTGAGCAGGTGGGGGGTCACACTGGTGGCATTCGATGGCACACTGGCAGCATTTGATGGGCACAGTGGCAGCATTTGAATTTGATGGGCACAGTTGCAGCATTTGATGGGCACAGTGGCAGCATTTGATGGGCACAGTGGAAGCATTTGATGGGGCACAGTGGCAGCATTTATTGGGCACAGTGGCAGCATTTATTGGGCACAGTGGCAGCATTTGATGGGCACAGTGGCAGCATTTGATGGGCACAGTGGCAGCATTTGATGAGCACACTGGAAGCATTTGATGGCACAGTGGCTGCGTTTTATGGCACAGTGGCAGCGTTTGATGGGCACAATCGAAGTTTTTTTTTCCTGAATTTTTCAGTTTGTTTGTGCCCCCCAAAAACTTTGAGCACCAGCCGCCACTGGTCCGGGACCAGTAGGGGCCCCATAAGAGGCTCCTGTCCCAGGCTTCACTCACCCTTGGAGGGAACAGTCTGCACAGCTGAGGACAGTGTACACACTTGGGGTGCACGGGTCCTCCGCAGGTGAGGGAGCTTGTCCACAGTCCTATGCTGTGTACTGGGACAGCTCTGCCCATGTTCCATCCTCTCCAAGCCTGAACATTGGGACTATGTGGCAGGGGAAAGCCTCTTCTATGCCTGAGCTGGGGGCACATAGCACTGCCCACTACCAAGAACGACTGAGCACTGCACTCCACAGTAAGTGCCCCACCACTGAGAATACCCATTTCCCACCCTCTCTCTCTCTCACCCCCTCCCCCCTCTTACCCCCACTTTATTTCACCCCCTTTCTCTCTCTTTCTTTCTTCCCCCTCTCTCAACCTCCTCCCTCTCTCACCCCCTCTCTCTCTCTCTTTCACTCCTCCTCTCTCTCACTCACTTCTCTAACACCTTCCCTCTCTCTCATCCCCCTCTCTATCACCCTCCCCCTATCTCTCTCTCTCTCTCTCTCTCTCCATCCACCACCCTCTCTCTCTGAGCCCCTCTCTCTCTCTCTCTCAGGCCTCCCTCTCTCTCAGTCCCACTTCTCTCCCTCTCAGCCCTCCTACCTGTTTCAAGCAGAAACATTGCACATACTGACTCATACCACCATGACCATATCAAATTACTGAAGTGCTTATGGTGGTTAGAGTGCTCCTTTAATATCCCTCAGAAGAAGTAAACCTCTGTATACTGATTCCATTTCATTTGATCGTCCTCTAGTTGTGTTAAATTGAGTTTGCAACCTCCCTGAAATTATTTTTGCAGGTTAGAATGTCTGAGTCACCCATCTCTATATTTGCCAGGGCTGTGAAATATCCAGTGTGGCGGCGCCCCCCCCATCCTTCATTAAGTCCTGCTGGGGTTTGGTCTGTCTCAGATGGGGAGGGGCGAGCGCTGCCAGATTATACAGAGTTGGGATATCCCGCTTACCTAGCTGTCAGACGAAGTCCTGCCTCCTTAGCCAGCTCCTATGATAGGCAGCACACTGGTGACATCTATCATAGGAGGTGGGACTTCGTCTGAGGACAGCGGCCGCTCGGGGTAAACAGGAGATCCCCGCTCTACATAATCCAACTTCTCTCCTCTAGGTAAGGCTGATCTGATGGGCACTGAACAGGCTGAGCTGATGGGCACTGAGCAGGCTGAGCTGATGGACACTGAGCAGGCTGAGCTGATGGACACTGAGCAGGCTGAGCTGATGGACACTGAGCAGGCTGAGCTGATGGGCACTGAGCAGGCTGAGCTGATGGACACTGAGCAGGCTGAGCTGATGGACACTGAGCAGGCTGAGCTGATGGGCACTGAGCAGGCTGATCTGATGGGCACTGAGCAGGCTGATCTGATGGGCACTGAGCAGGCTGATCTGATGGGCACTGAGCAGCCTGAACTGATGGGCACTGAATAGGCTGAGCTGATTGGCACTGAACAGGCTGCATTAATGGGCACTGAACAGGCTGATCTGATGGTCACTGAACAGGCTGATCTGATGGTCACTGAACAGGCTGATCTGATGGGCACTGAACAGGCTGATCTGATGGGCACTGAACAGGCTGATCTGATGGGCACTGAACAGGCTGATCTGATGGGAACTGAACAGGCTGATCTGATGGGCACTGAACAAGCTGATCTGATGAGCACTGAACAGGCTACATTGATGGGCACTGAACAGGCTGCATTGATGGGCACTGAACAGGCTACATTGATGGGCACTGAACAGGCTGCATTGATGGGCACTGAACAGGCTGATCTGATGGGCACTGAACAGGCTGCATTGATGGGCACTGAACAGGCTGCATTGATGGGCACTGAACAGGCTGCCTTGATGGGTACTGAACAGATTGAGCTGATGGGCACTGAACACGCTGCATTAATGGGCACTGGTGATTATAATACAATCTTCAACTGTGCTTTAAAATGCATGGTTTTCCCTTTTGTGAACCAGAACATAATGACGTTATGCGGTTGGGCTGGTATAATAATGCTATGGGGCTGGTATGAAATGATTTCCAGAAATAACGTATATATCATACAATCATTCCTTAAACACATACCACATACACTGCATATATCATTTGAGGAAAATATGCTTATAAAATAGTTTACTATTTGCCAATAAAAAAAAAAAAAAAATGTCCCCGGATTTCATTTTAAAAATCTGGTCACCTTATCCTAGACGCAAACGCGCCATGCAAACGCGGCAAAACGCCGGTTTCAGCTTTTAAAAACATGTGTTCAACAGAGTTTGCACCGGCATGCATGAGGCCTTACTTTGTTTTTGAGAGCAAAGTTATCAAAGATCCTCTTCCTTTTCCTCCAGAAGACTGCAGTTTCTTGCTGTTTTCAATACATTTGTTTACACGATCTTTCAGACAAATGTCATACTTGCTGACGAGAAGAATGAGCTCTAAAAAATTTCCATGGTCTTTCGTTATGTCCTCTAAATTATAGGCAGCCTCGTCTTTATCTCCCCTATAACTCAAACCTTGCTTTCCTATAACTTTTATTACATCTACAACCCGCTGTAGTACTTGCCGCCTGGTTCTCACTTGTTCTCGCCTTACAGACATTTGCTTATACAAAAGTAGATCATCAATTTCAGCACTGCTGGATTTCACACAAAAGATTTTGGCACACAAGTTGTGCATTACACTCTTCTCATACTCTTCGATTCTTTGATGAACATGACGCTTATCTGTCATCCCTTCAATAAAATAATTGAATTGTTTCCTGTGACTTTGAAAAAGCAAGACAAACAGAGCAAAACATAGAATTTTTTTTTCATTGCAGTAGGTGAGCCATTTGCGACTTCCATCCATCTTTTCTTTTTGTAGCCTTTTTTTAACACTAGTCTCCGAAAAACAAGTGCACAACCATTAATCAGTGAAGACGATTAAACACAACAATACAAAACTCATATAAAGATATGTATAGTATTGTGCAAAAGTGATACAATAAAGTAAAACAAATGCTACCAAAAAACAACCATGTGAACAGTGGTGTGCACCATCAACCTGTTACAAGGACCTAAAGCAAAAGTACTCTGATGTATACAAAATCCATTAAGGTGAGTGTATCTAAGTGATCAAAAATATATAAGCAAAGTCCATAAAAATGACAATAAAAAAAATATTTTTTTGCTCAGTTTAGGTCGATATGTATTCTTCTACATATTTTTGGTAAAAAAAAACAAAAAAAAAACGAGGATAGATTTATAGCATTTTTATTATTATTATTATTTTTTTTTTACTAGTAATGGCAGCGATCTGTGATTTTTATCGGGACTGCGACATTATGGCGGACACATCGGACACTTTTGACACACTTTTGGGATCATTGTCATTTATACAGCGATCAGTGCTATAAAAATGCACTGATTACTGTATAAATGTCACTGGCAGGGAAGAGGTTAACACTAAGGGGGCGATCAAGGGGTTAAGTGTGTTCACTGCTACGTGTTTATAACTGAAGGAGGAGGGGACTGACTAGAAGAAGTGACGGATCGTGATTCCTAGCTATTAGGAACACACGATCTGTCATTCCTCACAGAACGGAACAGGGATTTGTGTGTTTACACACACACGTCCCTGTTCTGCCTCTCGTGCTCGCAATCACTTGTGGCCGGCGGTCATCGCGACCATCGGCACCTCTGCAGTGCAACGGACCCGTGACCACGTCCGCTAGTGACGAAACGATGTAGGGAGGAGGAACTACGTTCTGACGTCACCGCTGTACGATCAGTCCCGGAAGGTACGGGCTGTTTGGAAGCCGTCCGGCTCGTTATTTTATGTCCTATTCGCCTATCAGTGCTCACTTTTTTGTAAGTGTTCAATTGTCTTTTTTAAACTCCAATACATGTAAGGATTTACGCTATGTGAGGCTTTTTATTTTTTCATGGTGAATGCAATGTCCACTATATCGATCCATCCACGGACTGTTTACATTGTTGCTGAGGAACACAGTGCATGCCAGTGAGATCCCAGGCTGGGGTTGCAGCCATCTGTTCGGTGTGGTCCCCTGTAATAAGGGACCCACTGACTTCTGGTAAGTGGCAGTCCTTTGTGATGGAGGAAATTTTTCACCTTTCACTTTAGTGTGGACTTCACGGCACATCACTTTTTGATCACCATCAGTTTTTTATGGACTTACACTTATGTTTGTTTTTTCCTTTAATCGTGGATTGATTTCCCTTTCACTATGGAGTAATTCATATTCTACAATTCAGTCACTGAACAACTTTTTATCACTTGTTTATGTTTATTATGATATTTTTGTATTTGCATATGTTTGATGCTTTATTCACTTTGCTGATATTTAGTTAATGCTTAAATCACTCTGCTTTGTATTCAGTTGAGTGTACCTAGTTTTGTATTATTTATGTGCACTCAATGTGTTTTATTGGCATTTACCATTGGGGGCTCATACCATATCGCTTTAACAGCCTTACTATTTAGCGCGACTTTTTGTCTCTTTGTTGGGACGCGTGCGCGTGCCTGCTATCCCGATCCTGCGAGCCGACGTACAGCTACAATGGTTCGCGGGATCATGCCAACCTGCCGCAGTAAAATGACGGCGGCTGGTCGGCAAACGGTTAAGCTGAACTCCAGCTGAACTACATATAAAAAGGACCTGACTTTTGTTGCAAAGGATTTGAATTTGTATCCATGCACTCCTGTGACTTACACAGCCCTACCATATAGCACAATGGGCCACAATGGGGCAGTGTTGCCAATTGTCAGTATTTTTACTGGCAGCCAGTAAAAAACAGGCAATTTTCTCCTGCCAGTAAATGCCAGTAAAAGTAAAAGGTTGCCAGTAAAAAATATGGCTGTGACACTCGGCTTGGTCTGGAGCCGGCTGAGACCATCTGAGTGCTTGCTACAGTGTGATTGGGCGGCTCTGGTGGAGGCGGTGCCTGAGCATGTAGTGTGATGTCATGGTGCCATAGGTGTGCGCAGCCTATTGCATTAGGGTGTGCACCCTTAAGCTTAAACACACATGCGGCACAGTGAAAGAGAAGAGCATAAACACTTCTCTTATAGCAGAGCCGGTAAGAGGGAGATCTTTCCCCTGTTTCTGCTGCTACACAGAGCGATAACACTAGTGCGCACGCCTATACACTGTGCGCACGCCTATGCATGGTGCAATGGAGCCAAGCAGAGGGGCCAGAGCCTCGTGTGCGGGTCTGCGGTATGGGAGCAAGGCGGGCTGGGACAGGGACCGTCAGTGCTGGTTAGGCTGGAGTGGACCGGAGGGACCACTAGGCTTGGTGAGAGAATGTCACTGTGACATGGAGGGGACGCGTTGTGTTAGTGAGGTCTCATCATCATCATCTGTGCTGCTGCACACTGCTACCAGTGTCACTGTGAGAGTCAATGTTATGTGTGTGCCGCCCATTCTGATTTTTGTCCTGTCCCTGAGATACATACTATATCGAAAATAAAATAAGAAATATGTTTTTTGCCTTATTATTTACATTAATTCATATTGCTAATTGCATATTGTATTTGTCTGTAGCCTAAATACTGTAATTTGCACTTAAAACTGTAATTTTAGAAATGCCAGTAACAACGTGGTTGTGCCAGTAAATGTTGAGTGTTGTGTCAGTAAATTTTAATCTGGTAGGTTGGCAACACTGCAATGGGGGCAGCTCTTCCGCCTGCAAAGCGATTTGGCAGCGCTGCTTTTTGGGTGCTTTTAACCTCTTCTTTGGGGTTAAAAGTGATTGCCGTAAAAATAAAAAATAAAAAAAAATAAAAATAATAACAATAAAGCTATGGCATCTCAAACAATATGATAGTGTCACTAAAACACCTGCACAAATGCATCCCCAGACACAAGTGTGAAAAAGAAGCAAAAAAAAACAACACATTTTTTATAGAAATAGATGAAATATGACTCATATAATTTAAGTGTAAAAAGACCTCAAGGACCACCTATCAAGTAGGGCTGCATGCCAGTGATCCTAGATGCAAACAAGCTGTGTAGGCTGTACTGTACAGCATAATGTGAGATGGGTGACTGCTTTTCAGTTTATGAATTTCTGTGTATATGGATGTATTGGTCAATTAAGAACACACCTACAGTGTTGGAGGTGCAAGACATGCACATGTGTGCCCAGAACGATGAATAAAAAATAAAAATGTGCAAACAGAATATACAATTGTGTTGATGTGATAATATAAAAGACATATACAGTACTGTACATACAGAACATATGTGCAAAACACATGTGCGCCTCAGCATGAAAGTGCACACGTGGGTACATACATATATGCACACATGCATGCGCCCACTCATAGTAAAACCTAGCATGCACGCATGGGTGAAGAAATGGCCCACAAAAAGAAAATGGCTCATAAGTCACTGCAACTCAGAAACCAAAGCTCAATAGCAAAAGACACTAATGCCGCGTACACACACGAGCGGACGTTATGGCATACTTGGTTCGGCGGACCGGAGTCCGTCGGACAATTCGATCGTGGGTGGGCTCCAGCTGACTTTTTTTCCCCAAAAGTTCGACGGACCTAGAAATGAAACATGTTTCAAATCTTTTTTCGAAAAGTCCGCTCGTCTGTATGCTAGTCCGACGGACAAAAACCAACGCTAGGGCAGCTATTGGCTACTGGCTATCAACTTCCTTGTTTTAGTCCGGTCGTACGTCATCACGTACGAATCCGTCGGACTTTGGTTGATCGTGTGTAGGCAAGTCCGTTCATTTGGAAAGTCCGTCGAAAAGTCAGCGGGACAAAGTCTGCCGTAAAGTCCGCTCGTGTGTACGTGGCATTAGTGTCACTTACCTTTCTAGCTGTCTGTCCAGGTCCTTTCATGAGGCAGAGGGGGTCTCCTCCAGCTCCTCCCCTTCACGGTCACATGACTTCTTCTTTGTTTCAAGCTTATTCGGCTTGGAGGCTGGCCAGATGGCCACAGAGCCAGTCATGGAACCGGCCGTGGTGAGTGGCACCGCCCGGCACAAGGAGCAGCCAAGCTGCTGCAGAGTTGGGACCCCAGGACTCTGCCAGAAAGAAATGCAGTAGTTTCCAGCGAAGTCGAGCCGCGGAGTCGAGCCGCGGAGGTGGCCGTAGAGAGGTTGGCGGTGGATGAACAGGGCCGGCCCAAGCAGCTGACAGACTCGGGAGACATGACATGCGGCCCGGCAGCCCCCGGCAAACCGGGCACATGCCTGGTGTGCCCTATGGCCAGTCCAGGCCTGCCCCAAAAATATATAAAAAAATGAATTTCTTCTTCAGTTTAGGCCAATATGTATTCTTCTACTTATTTTTGGTAAAAAAAATTGCAATAAGTGGATATTGATTGGTTTGCGCAAAAGTTATAGCGTCTACAAAATAGGGGATAGATTTATGGTATTTTTATTATTATTTTTTTTATTAGTAATGGCGGTGATCTGCGATTTTTATCAGGACTGCGACATTGCGGCGGACAGATCGAACACTTTTGACACTATTTTGTGACCACTGACATTTATACAGCGATCAGTGCTATAAAAATGCACTGATTACTGTGTAAATGACACTGGCAGGGAAGGGGTTAAACACTAGGGGGCGATCAAGGGGTTATGTGTGTTCCCTCATGGTGTTCTAACTGAAGGGGGATGGGCTCACTAGAACATGACAGAGATCACTGCTCCCCATCAATGGGAGCAGTAGATCCCTGTCATGTTTCTAGGCAGAACAGGGAAATGCCTTGTTTATCTCCGTGCCACGATCGCGGGCCACTGGCGGACATTGAGTCCGTGGGACCCGCGGGCACGCTCCCGTGGCGGGCGGCGGGTGCGCGCCCGCTAGCCGCAGATGACGGAGTGACGTAGGGATACGTGGCTTTGCACACCCATGCCATTCTGCCGACGTATATTGGTGTGAGCCGATCGGCAAATGGTTAAAGTGATATTAACCCCAGAAGGATTTGCCTCCTTCCTGACCAGGCCATTTTTTACGATACGGCACTACGTCGCTTTAACTAACAATTGCGCGGTTGTGCGACGTTGCAACCAAACAAAATTGACTTCCTTTTTTCCCCAGAAATAGAGCTTTCTTTTGGTGGTATTTGATCACCTCTGCGGTTTTTATTTCTTGCGCTATAAACAAAAAAAAGGGACAATTTTGAAAAAAAAAACACAATATTTTGTACTTTTTGCTATAATAATATATAATATATTAATAATAAATATGCAAACATTAAAAAAAAATGTCTTCATCAGTTTAGCCCAATATGTATTCTTCTACATATTTTTGGTAAAAAAATAGCAATAAGCGTATATTGATTGGTTTGCGCAAAATTTATAGCATCTACAAAATAGGGGATAGATTTATGGCATTTTAATTTTTTTACTAGTAATGATTTTTATCGAGACTGTGACATTGCGGCGGACAGATCGGACACTTTTGACACTTTTTTGGGACCGTTGACATTTATACAGCGATCAGAGCTAAAAATAGCCACTGATTACTGTATAAATGTCATTGGCAGGAACACTAGAGGGAGATCAAGGGGTTAAATGTGTTCCCTAGGTGTGTTCTAACTGTGGGGGGATGGGACCGAATAGGGGAGGAGACCGATCGGTTTTCCTACTTAGTAGGAGCACACGATCTGTCTCCTCTCCCCTGAGAGAACCAGGATTTGTGTGTTTACACACACAGATCCCAGTTCTCGCTCTGTCAGGAGCGATCGCGGGTGCCCGGCAGTAATCTTGCCCGACGGGCATGCGCATCACCTCCGGGACACGCTACAGGCTCGCAGGCACATGCTAAAGTGTTTTAAAGAGCCGGAGTACAGCTACGACGGCTCGCGCAGGGGAACCAACCTGCCGCAGTATAACTGGAACGGCTGGTCGGGAAGGGGTTAAAGTCAAGTTTTTTTTTTTTAATATAACAGATATGTCATACTTACCTGCCCTGTGCAGCCCTGGTCCTCCTCTTATCGGGTCCCCTGTTGCCACTCCTGTCTCCACCATCTTGCCAAGTGCCCCCAGAGCAAACAGCTTGCTGTGGGGGCACCCGAGCAGACTGGCTCCCAAGCCGCTGCTCTGTGTGTCCATTTAGACACGGACAAACAAGATATTTGGGGGGCACACCCTAAAAGATGCATTAAAGATGGTGCAACCATAAGACCGTACAACAGAACAAAATATTACAGCGCACACATGCAAAAAAGACATTTACCTCCTGCAAGGCCATTTAAAACACCTAGACGTTTCAAAAAACATTATCAAAAAATATGGGGATTTGGTCACACCATATTGCTACATGGTGCTTAAGCCCACTTACTGCGCCACAGCACCCCATGATTAGTGGGTCCTACACTATCCATGGATTGGGAGATCCTGCTTCTCTGAACCATGGGAGCCATACACTCCTCTATATGGGAGAACTTGAGGTCTCCACTCATGACACAAGTAGACACTAATGAGGCAGTGGGGTGCTCCTCACCCAAAAGGATTTGGTCAGAATCCATACAATAGACAAACAAGATATTTGGGGGGCACACCCTAAAAGATGCATTAAAGATGGTGTAGCCATAAGACCACACAACAGAACAAAATATTTTATTTTGTTTGTCTATTGTATGGATTCTGACCAAATCCTTTTGGGTGAGGAGCACCCCACTCCCTCATCAGTACCTCTCGTTAGTGTCCACCTGTGTCATAGGTGGAGACCTCAAGTTCTCCCATATAAAGGAGTGTATGGCTCCCATGGTTCAGAGAAGCACGATCTCCCAGTCTATGGATAGTGTAGGACCCACTAATCATGGGGTACTTTGCATGTGTGCGCTGTAATATTTTGTTCTGTTGTATGGTCTTATGGCTGCACCATCTTTAATGCATCTTTTAGGGTGTTCACCCCAAATATCTTGTTTGTCTATTGTATGGATTATGACCAAATCCTTTTGGGTGAGGAGCACCCCACTCCCTCATCAGTGCCTCTTGTTAGTGTCCATCTGTGTCATGGGTGGAGACCTCAAGTTCTCCCATATAGAAGAGTGTATTGCTCCCATGGTTCAGAGAAGCAGGATCTCCCAATCTATGGATAGTGTAGTACCCACTAATCATGGGGTACTTTGTCGCAGTAAGTAGGCTTAAGCACCATGTAGCAATATGGTGTGACCAAACCCCCAAACTCAGCCTCATATCATGGCAACCACTCTAGACGTTTATCCTTTTGTGGATCCATCCATCCATTACTACCTTATGCACCGTCCTTGGTATGTACCCTAGGCTCTTCATTGAATATGTGCTGTATGTGTTAGTATTTTCAAATTACTCATTGTTGCCTCCCCTATCTTTCTAGATGGTGTGGAACTGAAGCTTGTATGCTTACTGTGCCGCCTTATTACAAGCCTAATTATCCTTTAATGCTATCGATCGCTTTTGGTCTATCATAGGTTTAATCCCCTTTTACCTTGGTACATCCTATGTATACTAGTTAGTATTAACAGGTGAGACTATTCATTTAACACTCCTTAGAAATCCTTCTGGGTAAATTGTTTGTTATTAAACCATTCTTATATATATATATATATATATATATATATACTTTTCAGGTGGCGTGTCTGCCACCAAGCACAGTTTCAGTTTCTAATTAAAAGTCTACATCTATGCAATATTTACCCAGGCTATTGCTAATCATGTTCTTTATTAAGGTAGACTGTGTCAGGGCCTCTGTACCTGACTGCACACTAATACTTTCATATGGTGTGAGCTGTTCTATCAACTACATCTAAGCCTTTTTGTTCCCCTACCTATTCATACCTAGGCTTTGCACCTCAATCATGTTTCTTGTGCACTTTGAATACTACACGGCTATATTGTTATATCTGGCAAGTCCCCACATGTCACCCGCTGCATGCCCTGGTTCTAGCCTCCTTTTGATTGCTGTTTTGATATTCCCCGCGATTCTCGAGAATTTATATTATAAATGACTATAGTTGTTATTGATTGCCTTTCTCTCTCCTTAGAATATTTACCAAGCTCCTGAAGAAGCGACTGTTGCGAAACATGTAGAGATTTTTTGTATGTTATAATCCATTATAGTCACACATGTCTATATTGACATGGTTCTGACACTCATGATCCATATTGGAGACGTTTAGTTGCTTACTGCATTTATCTGCAGCATTTTAAATGTTTTTCTGTGTATTAATTGGTTAATAAAAATTATATATTTTTTCTATAATTGGTGCCTGGAAAGTCTTCTATTTCTCTATTTAATCATTGGCTCACTGGCTGTGATTGACAGCAATGGTTCCCGCTGCTGTCTCAGCCAATGAGGAGGGAGATTCCTATGAGAGCCGAGACTCTCGTGCAACATTGCTTGAACATGATGGGGCCCAGGTAAGTATTGAGGGGGGGGGCTACTGCACACAGAAGGTTTTTTACCTTCATGCATACAATGCATGAAGGTAAAAAACCTTGAGCTTTTAGAACCACTTTAAGAACAGAGATCCTCCTTTTTTAATGTGGCTTACATTGTGCATTTAAAGTTCCGCCAACCATCTTTTTAATGCGGAAATTACTAATACTGATGACGAAAGAAGTACAGGGCAGAGATACTGAAGGTGAGGTGAGGCTCCATAAATTTTAATGGGCTAAAACGCATTTACACATGCCGTTTAGGTGTTTCCATTTAAAAGTCTAGATAGATAGATAGATAGATAGATAGATAGATAGATAGATAGATAGATAGATAGATAGATAGATAGATAGATAGATAGATAGATATCCATATGTCATTGCTTTTTACAGGCTTTGTGGCTACTACTATCTATCTATCTATCTATCTATCTATCTATCTATCTATCTATCTATCTATCTATCTATCTATCTATCTATCTATCTATCTATCTATCCTTCCTCCACAGAGCCTGTAAAAAACAATGACATATGGATACCTGTGGTTAGGAGCAGATGATAATCCCTGGACGCAAGCTGTATTTTGCATGGTATTTCTTTACTATCATCAACAAAACTGTGATATGGGTGCTACAGGTGTGTAATGAAGGTAGCGCTCCGTAGACGATATTCTTTGTGGATTATGTCAGCTCATTATCCTTAGGTGCGCAATATACAGCTCTTCCCAGCAGGGATGTTCTAATTTCCGAGCAGAGACTCTGTACTCTGTAATTTGAACATTAATGAACATCTGATCCGGGTGCTGAGAATGTTGGAGATGATTAATCTGGATATTTATTGTGCTGGCTGTTATTGTACATCCTGGAAGATCAGAGGATAAGCGGATCACCATCACTCTATAAAGAGATTCTACTGTACCCTCTCAGAAGGCCTCCTAATCCTTTGTTAAATGAAGAAAGCTTGGCATTTAAAAGGCGCGTTGCTAAGCTACAGGTAGAGGAAACATCACACGGTCTCAGAGGTCACTGTGTATATAGATTGAAGAGCTTTACTAACAGAGATAATAACACAATGATGAGAGAGTAATAACAGGACAGCTGCAGGTTTTCCAGCTTAGTATTCACTGACACACAGTCATACAACCCCTGGCAAAAAGTGTGAAATAACCACTCTTGAAAAATGATCATTCAATTGTTTAATTGCGTAGAAAAGAAAATAATCACAGACATGAGTCCAAAATATTTTACATAGTAACATAGTAAGCGAGGTTGAAAAAAGACACAAGTCCAACCTGTGTGTGTGATTATATGTCAGTATTACATTGTATATCCCTATATGTTGCGGTCGTTCAGGTGCTTATCTAATAGTTTTTTTAAATTATTGATGCTCCCGGCTGAGACCACCTACTGTGGAAGGGAATTCCACATCCTTGCCGCTCTTACAGTAAAGAACCCTCTACGTAGTTTAGGGTAAAACTCTTTTCCTCTAAATTTAATGAGTGGCCACGTGTCTTATTAAATTCCCTTCCATGGAAAAGTTTTATCTCTATTGTGAGGTCACCAGTATGGTATTTGTACATTGAAATCATATCCCCTCTCAAGCCTCTTCTCCAGAGAGAATAAGTTCAGTGCTCGCAACCTTTCCTCATAACTAATATCATACAGACCCTTTATTAGCTTTGTTGCCCTTCTTTGTACTCGTTCCATTTCCAGTACATCCTTCCTGAGGACTGGTGCCCAGAACTGGACAGCATACTCTAGGTGCGGCCGGACCAGAGTCTTGTAGAGCGGGAGAATTATCGCTTTATCCCTGGAATTCTCAGAATGATAATGCATCTTGGCATATGGCAAAAGCCGTGAAAGCTTTCCTTCAAGAAAGACATATAATGCCAGTGGCAGGGCCTGCAAATATTCTGGACCTCCATCCAATTGAAAATCTATGGTGGAAATTAAAGAAAATGGTCCATGACAAGGCTCCAGCCTGTAAAGCTGATCTGGCAATTGCAATAAGAGAAAGTTGGAGCCGGGTTGATGAAGAATACTGTTTGTCGATAGTTAAATCCATGCCTCAGAGAATTCAAGCCAGAGGTGGTGCAACAAAGTACTAGTGGTATACTGTAGTGTTTTTTGTTCATGATTCCATAATATTTTCCACAGAATTGAGTGATTCCATATGTATTTCTTCTGCTTGATCTGCAAAAACAGTTACAATTGACTACAGTTTATTTTTTTATTTTTTTTAAGTGTTTCTTAAAGCCAGAAGGTTGGAATGTTATATAAAAATAGTTTTAAGGCATGTCTGTGATTAGTTTTTTTTTAAACAATTGAATGAACATTTTCCAAGAGTGGTGATTCCATACTTTTTACCAGGGGTTATAGGTGTCGGAGGCGTGCTTCTGCTTTAGAGCACTGTAAACCGATTGTACTGTTCCTTGCCTTATGAGGCTGATCGGAGTTCCAGGTACTGTTTAGGATACACAGCAAAATTACCCTGATCTGTCCCTGTTCATCTGGAACCTCTCCCTATACTAGTTAGTATCCTTAGCCAGTGGGGTCTCTATCCCTATCCTCACATGCCCTCTAAGTGCTCCCAAATAATGTGGAGCACCCCTTTTTCAGGTTTTCCCCTTCAAAAATGTCCCCCTGAGGTCTCAAGAGATTTCAACATCCAATCAGACAGCTGTCTTCCCTAAGAAAACTGATGGAGTCCATAAGTGAACAATTCCCTTAAGGCAGGGGTCTCCAAACTTTCTAAACAAAGGGCCAGTTTACTATCCTTCAGACTTTAGGGTGGGCTGGATTGTGGCCATTGGGAGTTGAAATTGTCCTGGCGTCAGTGGGAGTAAACAATGCATCTGTGGCATTAGGGGGAGGAATAGTGCACCAGCATTGGTGTCAACGGGAGGAATAGTGCCCCATCGTACTTGTCAGTGGTAGGCATAGTGTCCCACTGTTGGTGTCAAAGGGAGGAATAGTGTTTTTCATAAGTGGGAGGAATAGTGCCCCTTCTTTGGTGTCAATGGGAGGAATAGTGTTTTGCATCAATGGGAGGAATAGTGTCTGATCATTGGTGATAGTAGGAGGAATAGTGCCCCATTGTTGGTGTCAGTGGGAGGAATAGTGTCTAGCATCAGTAGGAGGAATAGTGCCCTATCATTGGTGTCAGTGGAAGAATAGTGCCCCATCGTTGGTTTCAATAGAAGGAATAGTGCCCTGTCGTTGGTGTCAGTGGGAGGTCTGATGCCCTGTCGGTGTCAGCAGGCATCACCCGTTGTTGGTGTTAGTGGGAAGAATAGTGCCCTGTCATTGGTGTCAGTGGGAGGAATAGTGCTCCGTTGAGTGGGAGCAGAAGCGCTCGCAACCTTTCCTCATAACTAATATCCTCCAGTCCCGTTATTAGTTTTGTTGCCCTTCTCTGGACTCTCTCCAGTTCCAGTACATCCTTCCTGAGGACTGGTGCCCAGAACTGGACAGCATACTCTAGGTGCGGCCGGACTAAAGTCTTGTGGAGTGGGAGAATTATTGTTTGATCTCTGGAGTTAATCCCCTTTTTAATGCATGCCAATATTCTGTTTGCTTTTCTTGCAGCAGCTTGGCATTGCATGCCATTGCTGAGCCTGTCATCTACTAGGACCCCCAGGTCCTTATCCATCCTAGATTCCCCCAGAGGTTCCCCCCCAAGTGAATAAATTGCATTTATATTTTTGCCACCCAAATGCATTGTTTTACATTTTTCTACATTGAACCTCATTTGCCATGTAGTTGCCCACCCCATTCATTTGTTCAGATCTTCTTGCAAAGTTTCCACATCCAGCGGAGAAGTTATTGCCCTGCTTAGCTTAGTATCTTCCGCAAATAGAGAGATTGAGCTGTTTATCCCATCCTCCAGATCGTTTATGAATAAATTAAATAGGATTGGTCCCGGGACAGAACCCTAGGGGACCTCACTTTCCACCCCGGAACATCCCGAATACTTACCATTTATCACTACCCTCTGAACTCGCCCCTGTAGCCAGTTTTCGATACATGTACTAACAGGTTAATGGATTGGTTTTGGCAAGAACGATTCTTCATGAATCCATGCTGATTACTGCTAATGATACCGTTGTCATTACTAAAATCTAGTATATAGTCCCTTATCACCCCCTCCAGGAGCTTGCATACAATTGATGTTAGGCTAACTGGTCTGTAATTCCCAGGGATGTATCTTGGTCCTTTTTTTTTTTTTTTTTTAATATTGGTGCTACGTTGGCTTGTCTCCAATCAGCTGGTACCATTCCAGTCTGTTGACTGCTCGGAAAAACTAGGAACAATGGTCTGGCAATTACTTGACTGAATTCCTTAAGGACCCTCGGATGCAAGCCATCTGGTCCCGGTGATTCATTAATGTTGTTTCCCAAGTCTAATTTACCTAAGCACATCTGAGGAAATGAAAAACTCCTCCTTAGCAGTTCTAGCCACGGCCATAATGAGTAAGAGTAGATGATGTAGCATTTACTTCCTGGAACCAGACATCTTGGCGTGAAGACCAAAGACTTCATACAAAACCTCAAACAGTACTAACCGCCAGGACAGGAAACAAGGAACCTGAAGCTAAAAAAAGAGAATAAAAAAGAAAATCCTTATTTGAAAGAGTGTGGGGGTTGACTGGCTGGCCATACCTGGCTTGGCTCCCATAGACTTATTTTTGAATAGACTTTTACTGTAAGGTCCAAGGCTATCAAAAGTACTGATTGGCTGTTTTGGTTACAGCTAAGCTTAGGGGCACAAATGAAGCTGGGACTAAGTCCTATTTTATGCTACTGTTCATATTGTTATAGTTCAGGTGGGGCAAAATCTTTACCGCTTTACATGTCAATGGCAGGATTATGTTATGTGACCATTTTTTGACATTGCATTTCCTTATGTCTCTGAACATAATCTGGATATAACCTCTCCACAATTTCTGGAATGTTGTATTTTTTTTCTGTATGGTTTGCTGATCTCTCTCAATAAACCTTTTCCTGATTCAAAAAAGAAAAAAAAAGAAAACCCTTTATTAGAGATATAACAAAGTAATAACATCAGCCAAGACTTCAATTTCCACCAATGTCCATCCTGCTACCTAAGCACTTCTAAGGCCTTCAGAGCACACCATATGAAGCATTTACTTATATTCTTCCATAATAAGGATGCCTACCACTTAGTTTGTGCATTTACTATCTGACCCATGAAATTGTCCTGCAAGACATTTAGGAACTGACGAGCCTTAGATGAATGCGCGGTTCCTTCCACTCACTCTATGTCTGGATAATTAAAACCCCCCATTATAATGACACTTCCCATTCTTCTGCTAATCCAAATTGTGATAGGTGGTCCGCCTCTGCCTCCTCCCTCTGGTTAGGGGGCCTATAGCATACTCCCAGTATTACTTTCCCCTTAGTTTCCTCCCTTTGTAGCTCTACCCATAAGAATCTCACCTCCTCCCTTGCTCCCTTAGTGATGTCATCTTTCACATTCACTTGTACATCATTTTTGATATGCAGGCATACCCCTCCCCCTTTTTTACCCTCTATCCCTACTACATAGGGAATACCCTTGAATGGTTGCCAGCCAATCATGAGAGCTATCGAACCAAGTCTCTGTAATTTCTACAAAATTGAAATCCTCCTCGTACAAAAGTAGCTCTAGTTCTCCCATCTTTTCCACCAGACTCCTGACATTGGTGAACATGCCACGTAGTTTAGACCGGTCGTATACTATCTCTGCTGATTGCTGTTGTTGTACTGGTAATTGACTCTGCACAACGATTGATAAGAAGGGGCTGAAATTGGTTCTTTCTGCTACTGCTTTTCACTGTTTAGGTGAAGTGGCCATCACATTGGATCCTTGTCAGAGGCGGCTCTCTAATTAGGCGAAATAGGCGGTGGCCTCAGGCCTCGCAGTCATAGGGGCCTCGCACAGCTGGCTAGTTTACCTAATTAGAGAGCCGCCCCTTCCAGTAGCAGGGATCTCCACCATCACACAGTCCTGTATCCCCTCACTTTGCTACAGGGAGAGATGACAGGCTGCGAGTGAGACGTGTGATCAGAGCTCACATACATCTCTGGATCACAGACAGGGAGGGAGAGCCGCTCAGTAGAGCTCTGACAGATCTCCCCCCTCCCCCTGCTGCCCGCACAGCCAGACAGAAGAGGAGAGAGAGCTTCTGCCCCTCCTCCTCCCGCCCTCTCCTCCTGTGTCTGCCCCGCCCACTCTCCTCGGCAGTGTTCTCTGTTCTGCCTCAGAGAAGGGGATGTGTGGGCGGGAAGATTCAAGCTGAAGCCCAGGAAAAAGGGAGTCTGATCCATCCATCCATCCATCCAGTCCCTCCTGCCTCCCAGTGAGTACACTGATGTAGGGGATGCTCTTCCTTCCTTCCCTTCCGTCTCCACCCCCTTATCTATCTTTCCTTCTATCTATCTATCTATCTATCTATCTATCTTATCTATCTTTCTTTCTTTTTTTCTTTCTTTCTTTCTTTCTTTCTTTCTTTCTTTCTTTCTTTCTTTCTTTCTTTCTTTCTTTCTTTCTTTCTTTCTTTCTTTCTTTCTTTCTTTCTTTCTCTTTCTTTCTTTCTTTCTTTCTTTTTTTCTTTCTTTCTTTCCATCTTTCTTTCTTTCGTTCCTTCCATCTTTCTTTCTCTTTCTTTCTTTCGTTCCATCTCTCTTTCTTTCTTTCGTTCCTTCCATCTTTCTTTCTTTCTTTCTTTCTTTCTTTCTTTCTTTCTTTCTTTCTTTCTTTCTTTCTTTCTTTCTTTCTTTCTTTCTTTCTTTCTTTCTTTCTTTCGTTCCTTCCATCTTTCTTTCTCTTTCTTTCTTTCGTTCCATCTCTCTTTCTTTCGTTCCTTCCATCTTTCTTTCTTTCTTTCTTTCTTTCTTTCTTTCTTTCTTTCTTTCTTTCTTTCTTTCTTTCTTTCCATCTTTCTTTCTTTCGTTCCTTCCATCTTTCTTTCTCTTTCTTTCTTTCGTTCCATCTCTCTTTCTTTCGTTCCTTCCATCTTTCTTTCTTTCTTTCTTTCTTTCTTTCTTTCTTTCTTTCTTTCTTTCTTTCTTTCTTTCCATCTTTCTTTCTTTCGTTCCTTCCATCTTTCTTTCTCTTTCTTTCTTTCGTTCCATCTTTCTCTTTCTTTCTTTCTTTCTTTCTTTCTTTCTTTCTTTCTTTCTTTCTTTCTTTCTTTCTTTCTTTCTTTCTTTCCTTCCATCTTTTTTTCTCTTTCAGCTGTCTTCCTTGAGAGGACTGATGGAGTGCATAAAGGGGACAACTCCCCTAATAAACCCTTCTGCACCTGTAGCACCTACAGGATGTAAGAATGTACTGCAGTCTCCACCTGCCTACATGTGCATCCTACTTTAACTATTGGTGGTTACCATACCATAAACTATACGGTCTGACTGTAGAATCTTCTTCAGATCTACTATCACATATATACTGCACAAACTTGCCTGATTTGATATAAAATGAATTACATAGTTTTGGTAAATCTAAAGGAGATTGTATAGAGAATGTACAATCAGATTCTATAGTATATGGCCATCGTAAGGTTGTGTGCGAGCATGGGGGGAGGAGAATAATGTTTTACATTCACTGAACAGTTGGACATACAGGATTGACTTAGCAGTAGAATAGATCAGTGGTTCTCATGAAGGAAAGGATGCATACAATATTATGAGCAGAATAATAATAATGAAGGGGGGAGGGAAGGGGGGGGGGGATTTTGGTTGAAACTATGTTTCTAGGGTTAGTGTCGACTGTTCCGACGCTCTTTTCTTTGAGTGTTTCTTTAAATAATAAAAAAAAAAAAAAAAAGAGCAACCACTCAGGTTGGATGAGGTAAAGGGATCTCTACCATAGATAGGAAGAACTACTAAAAAAAGTGAAACTTGATGTGTTTTGTGGGTAGAGATTGTATGATATCTTTAATGTAATGTATGCCAACCTATTGTTTAAAGAAGGTGATGTAACATGTCAATATGCTCAATGAAAAACTTTGTTAAAAAAAAAAAAAAGATCAGTGGTTCTCAACCTCAGTTCTCAAGTACCCCCAACAGGCCATGTTTGCAGGTTTTCCTTTATCTTACACAGGTGCTTTAAATCAGAGTCAATAGCTTGGTATTTTGGACAGCTATGTTATCTAAGAGAAATTCCCAAAACATGGCCTATTGAAGTTACTTGAGGACTGAGGTTGAGAACCACTGGAATATATGACCAATGCTGCATGTTGTGTTGATAGAGACCATACTGTGCAATAAAACCAAATTCTGGGTCATATATGAATCAAGAAAAATAACCTGAACTGAAGGTAATGTGAGTACTCTGGAGGGGGAAAGGTTTTGATACTGGATGCAGAGAAGTCAAGGTTGAAGTAGGGATCCTAACTCCTAAAAACAGAGAGAGCAGCAAGGGCAAGTGTCCCACAGGCAGAGACATAATGGTTGGTGTGACTGAGCTCTGTACTGCAACTCCACTGGAGGGCACAATCCCTTTTGTGGCCTAAAGGCAACCTATCCAGCTGGAGGGGCCTGCAGAGTCAGGCATGCTAAGAAAAGGAGAGTGGTCCTGAGGTTGATAGACCCATCACTGAGATGTCCATATGGGTGCTTGTGGAGAGGCATCTGGGATTTTGGCCTGCCATGGCATAGATACCACTGGAGAAGGCTTTCCCTGTGCTGCACTTTCCTGCAATAAATGAACCTGGAGCGACGTAAATAATGTCTCTTCAAGGCTCAGAGCTGTCATTCCCTGGCTACTGTAGGTTACATAGTTACATAGTAGGTGAGGTCGAAAAAGTCCATCAAGTCCAACCTATGTGTGTGATTTTATGTCAGCTGGGAAAGAAGCAATTCAAGCACTATCATTAGACCGGAGGTCTAATAGACACATGTGTGTTGATTTAATAAAACTAGAGGGTGCAAAATCTGCTGCAGCTCTGCATAGAAACCAACCAGCTTCCAGGTTTTGTCTTTGTCAAGACTTAATTGAACAAGCTGAAATTAGAAGCTGATTGACTACCATGCACAGCTGCACCAGATTTTGCAATCTCCAGTTATAATATTTCCTTGATGTCGCCATAAAAAGGACCTACCACCTACCCATGCTATCCCATTGTTAGCCCCCTGTGATAAAAGTAAAATTGAAAAAAAAAGTGTAAAAAATGATTGTAGTAAAATAAATAAAAATAATTTTTAAAAATGTGTGCCCACCTCAATGCAAACGCACACACATGAGGCCCACATGTACACTATACTATCAAAAGTATTGGGGCGGCTGAACTTGAACTTTAATGGCATCCCAGTCTTAAGCCTCGTACACACGATCGGATTGTTGGCCAACAAAACCGTGGAATTTTGTCTGAAGGGCGTTGGCCCAAACTTGTCTTGCATACACACGGCCACACAATTGTTGGCCAACAATTACGAACGTAGTGACGTACTTTGTTGTTTTTTAGCTCTTTAGCGCCACCCTTTGGGCTCCTTCTGCTAATTTCGTGTTAGTAGAAGTTTGGTGAGTGTTGATTCGCGCTTTTCAGTTTGCGCTTTTCATTTCGTGCTTTTCATTTCATTTCTGAACGGCCGTTCGTCAACCAGACATGTTGCGGAATTGGAGGAGATAACGTGTTATTTATTATTGGCCTTGGAGTTATTGCTTTGACAATATTTTTTTGGTTGAATAATGATTGGATTTGTTATATTTTCTATATTTTTGGATGTATAGAATGCACTTTTTGGTTAAGTTCTATTGGCAGATATCATGTCTAATTTTATTTGTTTTCTTTTTTTTAATGCACAATAAAACAATTGTGTAGAATAATACTTGGCTATGTGTTTTACTTCAAATGACAGTTTGGGAGTAGGCAGATACCTTAAAAAAATACAATGTAAAATTGACAAGGGACACCAACATAGTTGTATCTTTGATCTTAAAAACTACGGGATAATGGTGTTGTGGTAACTTGACCAAATAAAAAAAAAAAAAACATAATAATATTATTCTTGATATCACTAGAAAAAAAAAGCCTTTGAAAACTAGTTTGCAATAACTCCATCAGTATCACCAGCAAAGCAGCTTCATTATTATCCCATTAAAGAAGAAGAGAATTGTGCGCTGCATTTGGAGATTTCATAATTTGCCGCGTCACGAATGTTAATTCTCCATTACGAACGCTAGTTTATAGGACCGACCGCTTCTGGCTCATCCTTGCTTCCGAGCATGCGTGTTTGTACTCTGGACTTTTGTCCGAAGGAGTTGTGTACACACAATCGAGAAACCCAACAACAGACATTTGTCTGCAGAAAATTTGAAAACCTGCCATCCAACGTTTGTTGGTGGAAAGTCCGACAACAATTGTCCGATGGAGCGTACACACAGTCGGATTTACCGCCAACAGCTTGTCATCGAACATTTCCCGTCGGAAAGTCCGATCATGTGTACGCAGCTTTAGTCTGTAGGGTTCAATATTGAGTTGGCCCACCCTTTGCAGCTATAACAGCTTCAACTCTTCTGGGAAGGCTGTCCACAAGGTTTAGGAGTGTGTCTTTGGGAATGTTTGACCAGTCTTCCAGAAGCGCATTTGTGAGGTCAGGCACTGATGTTGGATGAGAAGGCCTGGCTCGCAGTCTCCGCTCTAATTCATCATGAGGTAGGCGTCCCAATATTTTTGACAATATAGTGCATATGTAAATATTAATTTTCTCACACGTGTAAGGTATCACCACGACTATCAGAGTGAGAGCAATATTTCTAGGGCCATCATTCATAGTTATCTCTAAACAGATAACCTGTAAATGCTTTTAAAGCATTACCTATTTGAGGATTTCGGGTACCATAGTATTTCACAGACGCACATAATTAGGCTTGACATGTTGGGTATCTATTTACTCGACACAGACCTATCTTTTATATTTTACCCCAATTTCATTTTGATTGTTTGCACTAAAATTAATTTTAGTGTATTTTTTTCTTGAAAATATGTATTTGGTAAACCGTTGCACAAATATCTTGTGTTAATTTAAAGGAAACCTCTACCAGAGAATGTGGAGGCTGCCTTTGCTGACCTCTCCTCTTTATTGCTTTAAATAACTGTCCAAAATTTGTATTCAAGTATTCATGTAGAGATATGAAGATTTCTAACTTTACATCGGCTTTCCAAACCCAAATCCTTTTTCCAGGTCAGAAATTGTATTTAAGCTGGAAAGTCAGCATAAGGACTTACCGTATATACTCGAGTATAAGCCGAGTTTTTCAGCACATTTTTTGTGCTTAAGTGCCCCCCTCGGCTTATACTCGAGTCACTGCCATCTCTGCATACCTGATCAGCCCGTGTCATGCTCAGATGGCGGCCATCCAGTGTACAAAAGCCACGCCTCCTCCTCATCCTCATCCATGATAGGGGAACAGTCAGTTTCCCATCAGTGAGTCAGTGTTTAGTGTTCCGCCTATCACGGAAGTCCTCTCATCCTCATCCCACGGACGAGAACGAGAGGATGTCCGTGATAGGCGGAACACTAAACACTGACTGCTGGGAAACTGAGTATTCCGCCTATCACGGATGAGGACGAGGAGGAGGCGTGGCTTTTGTACACTGGATGGCCGCCGTCTGACTGCATGACACGGGCTGATCAGGTAGGCAGATTGTCACAGGGAGGCTGCAATGGACACAGGGATGCATGTAATGGACACAGGGATACATGTAATGGACACAGGGATGCATGTAATGGACACAGGGATACATGTAATGGACACAGGGATGCATGTAAAGGACACAGGGATACATGTAATGGACACAGGGATACATGTAATGGACACAGGGATGCATGTAAGGGACACAGGGATACATGTAATGGACACAGGGATGCATGTAAAGGACACAGGGAGGCATGTAAAGGACACAGGGATACATGTAATGGACACAGGGATACATGTAATGGACACAGGGATGCATGTAAGGGACACAGGGATGCATGTAATGGACACAGGGATACATGTAATGGACACAGGGATACATGTAATGGACACAGGGATGCATGTAAGGGACACAGGGATACATGTAATGGACACAGGGATGCATGTAAAGGACACAGGGAGGCATGCACAGGACACAGGGAGGTATACAGCTGCAGATGGGCATTGTTGACCCTCTTTTCCACTTACAGTAGCTACTGCATTTCTCATCCTTGGCTTATACTTGAGTCAATACATTTTCCCAGTTTTTTGTGGTAAATTAGGTTCCTCGGCTTATATTCGGGACGGCTTGTACTCGAGTATATACGGTAATAGTATTTTCAGAAGGCAGTCAGCAGAGAAAGAGGCTGACAACTAGGGTTGCCACCTGTCCGGGATTCACCCGGGCAGTTTGGGTTTTAAATCATGTGTCCGGGTTTCATACCGCCTGAAACCCGGACACATTATTCTGCCGGATTATGGCTTCCCAGCAGGTTTGCTGGCTGCAGTTGTCTAAGCCGAGAGTGTCTGTTACACTCTCTTTCAGACTGCCCAAAGCCAGCACTAACAATACTAACAATTCCCCCATCCCCCGCCCCCCACACTGATGGGAGAGGAGAGGGGGCTTGTTCTTCTCCTCTTCCTCCCTCCCCTACCCCTCTGTGTCTGCCTACATTACAATTCCCTGTGCCTCAGAAAATGAAAGCGGGGGTGGGAAATTTGAAGCCCAGTAGTTGCAGATAGATCTGGATGATAGGCGCTGACTGACAAGGGGTGAGTGAGCTCACCATCCATCCCTGTCTGTGACTGAAGCCTCCCCCTACCTCATTCTCTCTCCTGCTTCTGAGTGAGTACACTAAGCTAAATCATGGTTCTCAGAGCACCCCTTACATCAGATTTCCCTTCTAAACCAGAGGCAGCAGTGTTCCCCCCTTACATCAGAGTCCTCTCCATACATCGGAGTTCTCAGTGTTCCCCTTAAATCAGGATTCCCAGAGCATCCTTTATGTCAGAGTCCCCAGAGTTCTCCCTTACATCAGAGTCTGCAGAGTGCCCCTTACAGTGTAAAGGGAACCCTGCGGATTCAGATGTAAAGGGGAACTCTGAGGACTGGAGTCTGATGTAAAAGGGGAACTCGGTGGACTCTGATGTAAAGGGGAACTCTTGTGATTAACTTTATATAATTAGAAATGTTTTTTAAATAAATGTTTTGCAAGATGGTATAGGTTTGAAGGAGGAGCGGCGGAGAGATTGGAAGGAGGGAAGTGGGGGGGAACTGGAGTATACATATTAAAATATGAATGTCTGTGATGAAAATTGTAATGTTACTCTTCAATATTAGACATACGTGGGTTTGTAAAATTATTTTTTTTTTTCATAAAAACTAAATAAAGATCAATATAAAAAAAGTGTTATTTAATTGCAAAATATATATATATAGTTTATACTATAAAAAAAATATCTGTGTGCCTTTAAAGTGTTTGGGTTTGACTTGAAGAAAAGGTGGCAACCCTAGTGACAACGTTGTCATTCTTTTTATGTGGTGATGGATGTAGGATTATTTAAATTTTAGTACTTGTGCATTGTTACACATTTTCAATAAAGCTATCTTTGTACCATTAACCTCTTGATGCCAATTAGTCTCTATAGGTAACCGCTTTTCTTGTGTTCAGATTATCTTTACCATAGCCCCTTTTTCTGTAGGTCATTTTTGGTTACAAGAGACTGTGCAAACTGCGTGTAGGCGTGTTGTAGGGTTATTCATACTTCCCTCCAGGGGCATTGCTAGGGGGTGGCTATTGGGGCTATAGCCACGGATCTGGGACCCATAGCCCCGAGTCTCTTGCTGCAGGGTCCCTGCCTAACCAGCGGGTTGCGGCTGCTGCGGCGGGCAGGCTGGCTGCATGAGAGAGGCTGGAGGAGAAGAGAGAAGCGAGCGGACGGACGAGCAGAGATGACATCTCTCTCTGCCTGCTCCACATCACCGCTCTTCACAGCCGGACCTCTTCAATTTGGGAGCGAGGTGCGGCTAGCAGCAGAGAAATGACATCATCTCTCACTGCTCGTCACACATCATCGCTCTTCCACCCTCACAGCACGGTGGAGTGGAGGTCACGTGCTTCCTGTCATCGCGGAGCTCCACTTTGCAGCCAGACCCCCTTGCTTCAATGTCGGAGGTACAGCGGGGAGCAGCGAGATGACATCATCTCTCACTGCCCGCCCCGCATCACCGCTCTCCTGCTCTCACTGAATGGACCAGTGCTGTCAGCCTGCCACCAATGCAGCGTCAATGCACATTTGGTAGCACTGGCTGGCATGGCAAGTTACAATCCACATCAGGTGGCAAGTGACAATCTGCAAATGGTGGCAGGAGATGTGGCAATCTACAAATTGAGCCAGGAGACATGGCAAGTGACAATCTGCAAATGGTGGACGTGACGTGGCAAATGACAATCTGCAAATGGTGGCAAGAGATGTGGCAAGTGACAATCTGCAAATGGTGGCGGGAGACGTGGCAAGTGACAATCTGCAAATGGTGGCGGGAGATGTGGCAATCTGCAAATTGAGCCAGGAGACATGGCAAGTGACAATCTGCAAATGGTGGATGTGACGTGGCAAATGACGATCTGCAAATGGTGGCAAGAGATGTGGCAAGTGACAATCTGCAAATGGTGGCGGGAGATGTGGCAATCTGCAAATTGAGCCAGGAGACATGGCAATTACCAATCTGCAAATGGTGGCAAGAGATGTGGCAAGTGACAATCTGCAAATGGTGGGTGGAGATGTGGCAAGTGAAAATCTACAAATGGTGGCAAGAGATGTGGCAAGTGAAAATCTACAAATGGTGGCAGGAGATGTGGCAAGTGAAAATCTACAAATGGTGGCAAGAGATGTGGCAAGTGAAAATCTACAAATGGTGGCAGGAGATGTGGCAAGTGAAAATCTACAAATGGTGGCAAGAGATGTGGCAAGTGACAATCTGCAAATGGTGGTAGGAGACGTAGCAAGTGACAATCTGCAAATGGTGGCAGGAGATGTGGCAATCTGCAAATGGTGGCAGGAGATGTGGTAAGTGACACGCCCAGGGCTCCCACTGATTCTGCAGTATGGTGAGTTGAACCACTTCATTATATATTAGAATGTAACAATAGAAATAATGCACTTTAATCACCCTGACACCATATCAACCATGGTGCCATGATGATTGAAGCGCCAATACCAGCCATCGCCCGTGAAAAATTGCTTAGGACTCCCCCCCCGCAGGCATGCAAAGAGGTTGGTGAGCGCTGCTATGGGCTCCAGCCCCAGATCTTTTGCAGATCTAGCAACGCCCCTTCTTCCCTCTTTATAAAAGTCAGCAGAGAAAGCCCCAAAGGCAAAGGTAATGTTCTCCAGATTCTGTAAACATAACTGAAGAGAAGCCAAGTAGAGTATTACTGACCTCGGGCGAAGGTGGAAATTGAACTATGTGGTTTTATCCCCATAAATAAAAGAATTCCCCTGGATGTGGATTTGAATAAGTTATTGTTCACATTGCCAACAGTCTGGTTTTGGGAGAGAGTGAGGTCAGGTATAAAAAAAAAAAAAGAGCAATTTGACAACCAAAAGTGAAGCTATGAACACATAGTACTAAACAAATAGATTCTAAATAGTAAAATTAAAACTTATATTTGAGCTGACCAGACATAAGAGTTAAACACGTTTTCTCTGTCATGTGAGAAGGAGACCAGAACCCTTCATATTTAAATTAGGAAAGGCAAAAGCTGAAGCGCACCTTTGCTTTGCATTATGCTGGCAGTTCTTGGTGCTATTAAGATTTGACAGTCTTTTTCAAGACCTAACATAGGTCTCAAGCTCCGAGGAAGGGGGAGGCCTTTCCCCCAAAACACGTTGGATATATTTAATGCTATTAACCAATACATTTTTCAAAAAGACTTTTAAGTGTTATAAACTTTTGTACTATTCCTCAATACCCAATGTTTTAGCGTTTGTTTGTGACATTAGCACCAATATTTTTTCATTTAAATACGTTTACATTTTACTTTCACTTTAAGTGGCAGCTCCAGTGTAGTTTATTTGCATGAGCGCAGTGGTGGGACACCAAGCCTAGGTGCGTGAGACCAGGGCCGGGACAAGGAGTGAGCAGGAGGGGCGGCTGCCCCTGGCGCAATGGTTTATTACAGGGGTGGGGGGCAACCTGACCATAACCCTAAGGCAAAGGGGGGCGCAGTTTGGCATCTTTGCCCTGGGCGCTGGATGACCTTGTCCCAGCACTGCATGAGACTTGCTGACCAACAGTTGGCTATTCTTTAATACCCACCTGAGAGTTTATCATTGGTGCTCTTTTTTTGGTGTGGATAAAATAGCTGCGCTAAACAGTGAGACAACTAGTGATGAACCAGTGCTAAACAATAAATGAATATAAATAAATGTAAAAATAATCAAAGAGGAACAGAATATTTAAATGTACAAAGATCATAAGGATAGGTTTTGATCAAAGAGTGAACGTAAACCTTGTATAAAACAAAGTCCAAAACATCCACTAGGGTGAATATTAAAACCATGCAACAAAGTCCAAATTATCCACTATAGTGATAAAAATGTGCAATTTTCCATCACCCTTATGTGCTGATCACCATAAGAAATGCACGCTTACCAGAAGGCAAGCAAAGGACAGCTTGCGGCTAAACACCCAGCCAGGGTCTTGTCCTAGGGGGTCCGGGATATAGAACTCAGAGGACGTTAAGCCAGGACTCAGTGGTATGCCAGATATTACCCAGAAATAAAGAAAAGGGAACTTCCCATGGTGTAATACTGATAAGAATATTTATTGTAAAGGATAAAAAATATATGCACTTACAAACGAAGAGATAAAAACAGCGTATGGGCCGGCCGGCATGCGAACACCCGTTCCCTCGGGAGATCCAGCGCGATGACGTCATCACGTCCTGTCCACCCGACACGCATTTCGTCATAAGATGACGTCGTCTGGGGTACTCTTTTTTTGGTGATCAGAGAGATGGTAGCTTATGACCAGAATGAGGTCCATAACACTATACCGTCATCACAGATCAGTTCCTTTAAAGGAAGCTGTACTCCATTGTATATGCATCAGAACCAAGCCTCGCTTCTATCGGTCCAGCACCACTACACACATACATCAGATGCCATATATTTCTTAGGGAAGGCGAACTTTGAAGCACACCTTTTCTTTGTCCATGTAGGGTAAATTAATCTCTCTTTCCAGCTCTGCCTTTCCCCACTTTGTTCAGCTTTCGTGAGTTAAGAAAATGCCGATACTTCTTAATATAGGGAGCATGTGACTCCCTCAGTGTGACCGTGCCAGGCCAATCATAAGTGTTGTCACGTGGGGAGAGTACATAGCTCTGTGGAAGCTCTATCTTGCAGGACTCAAGTCTTTTACATGGTAGATGAACAGAGGTGAGAATATGTTGAGAACCAAAACCTGTAGCATGTCTTCAGTCTTCAACCAAACCTGTTGCCGGTCTCCAGTCTCCAACCAAAACCTGTAGCATGTCACCAGTCTGCAACCAAGCTTGTAGAATGTCTACAGTCTCCAACCAAGTGTCCAACTACACATGTAGCATGTCACCAGTCACCAACCAAACCTGTAGCATGTCATAAGTCTGCAAGCAAAACAGGGTGTGTTATGAATGATTAAGCAATGTTATCTGCGTGAAACGTTTTAACACTTTTATCTCCTGGTGCTTCCTGTGATGTATATGCTTTTATTTGTTGATCACTACAATAAAGACTTTGGCAACCTTCCGCAGTGTGCAGGCATTCATCCCTTTTTCCCTGTTGACCTTGGAGGCAAGCAGGGTGGGTACCTCTACTTTGGAAGCAACACTAAACTTGCAGCACCTTAAGCAGTGTTTCCTCATCATTGGACCACTGCAACCAAACCTGTAGCATTTGTCAGTCTCCAACCAAAACCTGTAGCATGTCTCCAGCCTGCAACCAAAACATGGAGCATGTCTCCAGTTTGCAATCAAACCTGTAGCATGTCTCCAGTCTGCAACCAAATCTGTAGCATGTTTCCAGTCTGCAACCAAACCTGTAGCATGTCTCCAGTCTCCAACCAAAACCTGTAGCATGTCTCCAGTCTCCAACCAAAACCTGTAGCATGTCTCAGGTCTGCAACCAAAACATGTAGCTTGCTTGCAGTCTTCAACCAAAACCTGTAGCATGTCTTCAGTCTGCAATCAAACCTGTACCATGTTTGGTTCCGACAAGTGCATGCTTGGTTGGTGACATCACAAGGGGGCAGTACCACCAGTGATGTCCCCAGGTGGCCCTGCCCCTTACCTATTTAAAGAACTGTCAAACGATTAGCCTTCGCTGCGAACAGAGCGTTTTTTCTTTTGCTTTTTTTACAGTGCGGCAGGAGTTGTGATTGACGATAGATCTATATTGGGGGACATTGTTTTTTTATTTTTTTTTAAACAATGGAATGGTCAAAAACTGCCTCCTGTCTTTTATTGTTAACCCTTTTTTTTTTGGTGAATGAGTAGGGGTACAATGTACCCCTACTCATTCACATGGGGGGACGGGATCTAGGGGCCTCCTTGTTAAAGGGGACTGTCAGATTCGGATAAGCCCCCCACCCGTAGACCCCCACAACCATCTTCCAGAGTTGTTGGGAAGAGGCCTTCCCCCCCAGCCCTAAAGCACCCCCCATGTTGAGGGCATGTGGCCTAGTATGGTTCAGGAGGAGGGGGTGCTTGCTCGTCCCCCCCTTTCCTGACCTGCTGAGCTGCATGCTCGGGTCTTGTATGGATGTTGGGGAGAACCCCACACAGTTTTTATCACTTTTTTCTATTGCTGACAGGTTTTTTTTTTTCATTCAGCTGTCCGTTGACAGCTGATGACTTATGCGGTGTTAAGGACACAGCAGCCATCTTCCCAACCTGCTCCTTAACAACCGAGCAATGTTTGGACCTAACTTTTGCTCAGCTCGAACTGTTCGCCCAACTCTATGTGTCTTCTGTTTATTAAGGCGTTACGTATTTACTTCTAAGTGTCTTTCTCCATTGTGTACGCTGTGTTGCTCCTAGGTGTGTATTCCCATTGTTAATTGAGTAACCTGTTGTTTCTGTCTGTTTGCTAATCCTTCTAGATGTGATTAGTCTTGTGTCAACTTTACCTCGTTAACTAACCATTGTGTGATGTTTACCTCAATGTGTAATATTTGTTTTTATTGTTCAGGTGGTGACTGCCCCTATTTTTGAAATGTATAAAAACCTGTATTTCTGTTCAATATAAAGTTAGTCCTATTTAACTCCATATTGGTTCTGTCTGATGCTTAGGGTAAAATTTACTATATTCTGGTTCCAGAGTGGAGGAAGCTCTATCTTGGCGAAGATACCCAGTCGGGGTGTCAGAAGTCCGTCACAGCCAGCTACAATCATAAGAGAAAATAACCAGAGAGATCAGGGGCTGCTTTAAATTTGATGGTGTGACACGGCGCTGAGTAGACTTTAACCAGCAGCTGCTTATTTTGCAGACGTTGATAACCTGAGACAGCTGTTTTAAGGGGTTTTTTCTACTAGTGGTCACTAGTCTGATGGCTGCATTTGCATGAGCTTTGTAAATGTGTGAAAAAACAAGAGATATCTGGAACAACTTCAAAGTTGATAGTATTATACAACTCTGAGTCGGCTGATCTAACTGTAAGCTGATCATAAGCTTGATCTAACAAAATATGAGTAACAACTGGAGCCGCTTCAAATTTGATTATGCGGTACATGAGTAAACTCATCTAATAGGTGGCATCTGTTGCAGCCAATCCCTAATCTGGGGCAGCTGCAAGGTTTTGACATTTTTCTTCTGGTAGTCATTGAGGTGGCGGCTGCATTTGTGTGGGCATTCTAAAATGTAACCCCTTAACGCCGCGTCCTCTGTATCACGAAACTGCTGTGGGTGGGAACGTGAGGGCAGAGTGAAGGCAGTGATGTTTTCATGTTTGTCCAGCTGGCTTATTTGATTTGCTGTGAACGTGATCCCCGATCTCCATACCGGAGGATTTATTAAAGAGATAGGCCACTTTTCTTAATGTTTTATTGCGTGTAGCTGTATTTATCCATGTTGATTAATTAATAAAAACATTTTTCTTAAACCTGCAAGGTACCTTAAAACGAAGCCCACCAGCGGCACGCTGTCAAAGCTAATAGGGCTTCCATATTCACCCGGTCTTCTTTCCGGGTTGGCGGGCTCCGGTTCTTTGATTGGACAAGCTACAATGACGTTACTCCCGCGCATGTGCGTGGGAGCCGCTGTTCACGGAGCAGGACTCTGAAGGAATGACGCGGGTATGCCGTTCCTTCAGAGCGCATGCGCCAGTGACATCACCGGTGGCTTCGCCAAGTAAATATTTCAGTGGTGGTTTAGATATTTACAGTGCCTAGAGGTAGCCTTATTATAGGCTTACCTAAAAATCAACCAAGGGAGTTTACTCCCACTTTAATATTGATTTTAATATTATATTTTGTAATATTGATTTTATTACAGAGAGCATTAGATCCTCTGGTTTTATTGCTTTGAGGGGTTCTGGTCACTTCTTCTTAAAGAATGGCTGTGGAATGAATGTGCCCAGATAAGAGCCAGTTCCTCTCTATGTGCGTGAAAATAAGGAGCCCTACTCTTTATTGCTTGTGTATACAGAGCTCAATCCTAAGGTGCACAGATCCGGAGGACACTGGTGTGGTGGAGAGGATCTTCACTGTTTGGAGTCTGAAAAGCCAGTTTGCGGATGCACATTATTTGATTTGAAGATTTAGGGACTGCAAAATTAATATTTGAAGCTTTTTGGGACTAATTATTGACACATGCCATATATGTCTTACTAACCACTTCCGGACCGCCACACGCCGATGTATGTCCTTACTTTGAGGAAGAATATCGTTGTTATGGCAGCAGCTAGCTGCCGTAACCCCGGCATCCTCTTGTTCGGCCGGCGGTCCGCTACAAGATAAAAGTGCCCTCCGTCGCTTACTGGAGCCGTCGGCTATCGGGTCCTCTCAATGGCTGGGCATGGAGACGAGTGAGGGGGAAGATGGCCCCCCACCCGTCTCCATGACATTGCAGGGCGGAAGCGACGTCAAAACGTCACTTCCGCCCCTAGCTCTTAAAGGGCCATTTTTTTTAAAATTCTTTTTTTAAATGACAATTTTATTTTTATTGCATTTTAGTGTAAATATGAGATGTGAGGTCTTTTTGACCCCAGATCTCATATTTAAGAGGTCCTGTCATGCTTTTTCTGTATTACAAGGGATGTTTACATTCCTTGTAATAGAAATAAAAGTGACACTATTTTTTTTTTAAAAACAGTGTAAAAATAAAAAGGTAAAATAAATAAGAAAAAAAAAAAATTTTAAATGCGCCCCGTCCTGCCGAGCTCGTGTGCAGAAGCGAACGCATACGTAAGTAGCGCCCGCATATGAAAACGGTGTTCAAACCACACCTGTGAGGTATCGCCACGATCGGTAGAGCGAGAGCAATGATTCTAGCCCTAGACCTCCTCTGTAACTCAAAACATGCAACCTGTAGAATTTTTTAAACGTCGCCTATGGAGATTTTTAAGGGCAAAAGTTTGTCGCCATTCGACGAGGGGGCGCAATGTTGAAGCGTGACATGTTGGGTATCAATTTACTCGGCATAACATTATCTTTAACAATATAAAAAAAATTGGGCTAACTTTACTGTTGTCTTATCTTTTAATTAAAAAAAGTGTAATTTTTCCAAAAATAAGTGCGCTTGTAAGAGCGCTGCTCAAATACGGTGTGACAGAAAGTATTGCAACGACCGCCATTTTATTCTCTAGGGTGTAAAAAAAAAAAGTATAATGTTTGGGGGGTTCTAAGTAATTTTCTAGCAAAAAAAAACTGTTTTTAACTTGTAAACAACACATCTCAGAAAGAGGCTCGGTCCTTAAGTGGTTAAAGTTGAAGTAAACCCATCGATTGAACAGTTTCAAAAGACAGTTGCTGCGGGAATGTAACGGTCACATTGGTTGTGCTCTCAACCAAGCTGTCAAACCATCCAATGGCTGGTGTCATAACTGATCACATGAGTAGCCCCATGACAGTTGAAGATTAACCACTTACAGACCAGAAGTTTTTCCCCCTTAATGACCAGGCCATTTTTTTTGCGATACGTCACTGCATCGCTTTAACTGACAATTGCGCGGTCGTGCGACGTTGTACCCAAACAAAATTGACATCCTTTTTTCCCCACAAATTCTTTTGGTGGTATGTGATCACCTTTGCGGTTTTTATTTTTTTGCGCTATAAACAAAAAAGACTGACAATTTTGAAAAGAAAAAATATTTTTTACTTTTTGCTATAATAAATACCCCCCAAAAAAGGAAAAAAAAGTCTTCATCAGATTAGGCCAATATGTATTCTTCTACATATTTTTGGTAAAAAAATTCGCAATAAGTGTATATTGATTGGTTTGCGCAAAAGTTATAGCGTCTACAAAATAGGGGATATATTTATGGCATTTTTTTTTTTCTACTAGTAATGGCTGTGATCTGCGATTTTTAGCGGGACTGTGAAATTGTGGTGAACAGATCGGATGCGATTTCAGCCAAAAAGATAGATTCGCATCGCATACGGACCAAGCTCGCACAGAACCCTTTTTTTGGTCTGCACCAGAATCAGATCACATGGGTGTTCACAGGTTCATAAAGCTCGCAAAAAATCAGTGGGCCACCCATGCGATCCGGGTTCCTGTCCGAACTGTCAGTTCGCACTGCGATCTGTGAACTGAAAGGGGGGTGTCTTTAACATTGTATTGACACTCCCAGCAGTTTGCATATGGCAGTTTGTTTAATATTATTATATTAAATAAAAAAAAAAATTAAAAATATTAATTTTTTACATTCTGCTATAAAGCACATCCAATAAATAAATATATATATAATTTCTTCATAAATTTAGGCAAAAAATGTATTCTGCTACATGTCTGTTGTAAAAAAAAAAAAAAAATCACAATAAGAATATATTGATTGGTTTGAGTGAAAGTTATAGTCTACAAACTATGGTGTATATATTGAAATTTTTATTTATTTAATACATTTTTATACTAGTAATGACGGTGATCAGCAACTAATAGTGAGACTGTGATAGTGCAATCTGACACTAACTGACACTGGGTGGGAACTGACTAACTGCCACTGATATCACCAATGACACTAATACAGTGGTCAGTGATAATACTATACACTGTCACTGTACTAATACAGTGGGAGCAGGTACCTGCCAAAACTAGGTAACCCGCTCCCCTCCCAAAAAAATGATATACAAAATATGGTGGTGGTGGGGGTGGGGGGAGTTTAAAGTAGAACTTCCCTTTTTTGGGGAACTAACCATGAGTGAAAGAAAAGCTTTTTGTGTTATCATCCATATTCTCTGAAAAAGTGGGCAAGAAATCATAAATTCTGCCAGGGTATGTAAACTTTTGAGCACCACTGTATCTGTAGTGTTTCCTTATCTCTCTCCAAAGCTCTAAGTGTGGTTTCTCTCTGGTGCTTCGTTCCTCTGTTATCAGCATGAGTCACTTCTGAAAAGTTGTCCCAACGCATGAGAAAAAATTTGTGTCGGGCAGGAGAGCTCAGCACACAGCTGGTCTATTCAGAACACAGCTCTTCTGCTGTGTGGAGCGGGGGGTGTTCCTTTCCTCCAATCAGCTCTCACACACTGTTACTATCGCCTCTCCCACCCCTCCTCTGTGATACTAACAGCAATGGTGACCCCCCACATTATGCTGTGCCCCACCATGTGCCCCCCAATTAAAAAAAAAAAAATGTTTTACATTTTTATTTTACAAAAAGGCAATCTCAAAGAGGGAGAGCGTCCCCAGTCAGCTCCTGTGGGTGATTCCTCCCCCCTCCCTCTGCTTGCTGACACTGCATAATGCGAGCGCTCACACAACCACGGCCTCCCGATCTGCTCCTTCCCCTGCATCCTCATTGGCAGGGAGAAGAGCGAGTTGCAGGAAGGACTCCACCAGGACTCTCAGTTACTGAAAAAACAGACTGATTTCTCCCATCCTTAGGACAGGAGAACCAGCCTGTAAATTCCAAGAGATGCCATGCCAGCGCTGTCAATAGCAGGAGCAGGACAGCAAGAGGAGGCTGGGAAACCCCACAGTGGCAGAACACCAGGGCCTGATGGCAAGACAACCTTTTCAACCCTGATAGTTCTCCCACTGCTTTGGATCCTTATATTTTCTTGGTATGCTGGTGACATATATCTCTTGTTTTCTGCCACCCTGGGGGGGGGCCCAATACAGTAGGAAGGGAGCTGCAGAACATGTGAAAGGGCCGTTGTGGGGTCGTAGTAAAGGGCCCCAGGATATATATATATAAAATTGCATTTTATAGTTGCCCCCCTACTTTTGTCCCTGTCCCCCCATGTGCCCCCCCTAAATATGAAAGCTGGAGACGCCACTGACTAACAGATGGAGGAGGATTTTCACACGATTTTGCCCTTTTGTAGGGAAGAGAAGACTGCAGATAAACCATTAAAACTTATGTAGGAGGATTTGTTTCATCTCTGTGTTTGCTTCATTGGGTATATGTGAGAGTTTACAACCACTTTAACCCACAAAGCTCTCTGCTTTGGGCATTGTGGTGCTCTTTGTGGAATGGCGGGGTCTTTTTTTTTTTTTCAAACTGGGGGTGAATATAGCACCTCTTTGGACGGTGTGCCTGGAATCAGGGGGCTCCACAAGCGATCTGCAGGATATGGTGGAGGCCTACCCCTTCAGGAGTATTCTGCAGACCTTAATTCATGCAACAGGTTCACTTTAAATAAAATGTTTTTGCAGGCATCAGAGACAAGGCTTCGTTAAACATTCAGTGTATACTGTTCTAAGGAAGCATAAATAATTTACCTATTCAATGGCTCTGCCTGTTTTCCAGTTAACAAAGTTATGTAGCTATAATTAAGAAAATTGAAAACCAGAACATGCTCTTTCAAGCAAAGGTCATATAAGCAGAGCTACTGCTTACTGCCTGCAGAGGAAAAAAAAAATGACATGTTACGTAAAGTAGATGAAAGTGAAATAAGTAAAATCTTATGTAAGTTTCAGCATCTATTTGATATAATTCTGTACGACATAATAACATAAAAAGATCTTGTATAACATGTTATTATGATTTCAAAATATAATTTTCTAAATTGTTTTTAATCTTTTTAAATTTGCAGCTTTGAAAAAAAAAAAAAAAACCTGGTGATCCTGCCATCAAACTTGTTTATCCACCACTTAACCCCTTGTCTACCAGTGCTGTTTATAAATGGTGGCTGGTAGTAAGGGCCTTTACCCACCTCTCGTCCGTCGTATCGATAAATGATGGCGGGAGGGTGGCTCTCTCATTTCTGGGACGGCGTCATATGATGTCGTCCCACTCTCGCCGCGCGGTGATTGGTGGTGCGCTCTGTCCCTGGGACACGGCACATCCCAGATCTCGGTAAAGAGCCGATGACAAGGTTCTTTACCCATGTGATCAGCTGTGTCCAATCAATCACGTAACCAAGGAAATACCAGTTATCGGCTTTTGACAGCGTGCAAGGATAGGAGAGCCAGTCAGCAGCATTATCAGTGCAGCCCCAACAGTGCCCAGCAGTGATGCCAGTCAGTGCCCATCGGTGATGCCAATCAGTGCCGCCCATCAGTGCCCCCAATCAGTGCCCACCAGTGATTCCAATCATTGCCCATCAGTGATGCCAGTCAGTGCTGCCTTTCAATGCCCATTAGAGCCTGCTCATCAGTGCTGCCAATCAGTGTCCATCAGCGATCCCAATCAGTGCCCATTGGTGATGCCAGTAAGTGCTGCCTTTCAGTGACAATCAGTGCCCGCTTATCAGTGCCGCCCATCCGTGGCACCCATCAGTGCCCATCAGTGCCAACTATCTGTGCCGCCTATCAGTGCCCATCAGTGCCACCTATCCGTGCTGCCTATCAGTGCCACTTATCTATGCTGCCTATCAGTGCCACCTATAAGTGCCTATGGGTGCTAATAGGTGATGCATATCAGTGCCTCCTATCAGTGCCCATCAGTGTTTCATATTAGTGCCTCCTCATCATTACCACCTCTCAGTGCCCATTGGTGAAGCCTATCAGTGCACATCAGAGGAGAAAAATTACTTATTTAGAAATTTTTTTAAGAAAAGTGTTTTTTTTTTTCAAGATTTTCGGTCTTTCTTCATTTTTGTAGCACAAAATAAAAACCCAGTGGTGATTAAATACCACCAAAAGAAAGCTCTAATCTGTCTAAAAAAATTATTCCAATTTCATAAGGGTACAGTGTTACATGACCGCACAATTGTTATTTAAAATGCAACAGCGATGAAAGCTGGGCAGGAAGGGGGTGAACGTGCCCTGTATTAAAGTGGTTACACACTTCCCACTGCTATAGCATCCAGGACTGTGTTTATAATGGTCATTGGTCAAGCTGACTGTCCTCTTTCTGGTGGAAGCCAGAAGGATCACTTTCACAAATTATGGAAATCACCGCTCAGATACTCTTGCCATGTATCCCTGGCTCTGCTCTCCCTTCAGGAAGGAGGGAACACCCTGGAAGTGACAAGCATTTTTTTTTACTTCTGGGTTCACAGCTGTCAAACTGTTTAAGCATAATCTGTACCCGATCAGCTTCATAGGGGTCCAAAGGTAACATTAGGTGTCTAATAGTTTCTACCACTTGGGGTGCCATTAGCCCCCTTTTGTGATAGCAATAAAGTTACAATAAATAAGTAACATGTAATTAAAAGAACACACAAAAGTTTGAAGACCACTGGCCCCATATATACCCACATATGTATATGTTGTGTGTTGGGTGAGCTTACATACATGCAATTTCATTACACAAATTAGGCATCATCACACAAGCCAGAGTAAGAACAAAAATTCTAGGACCGTCATTCATTGTTAAAGAGGAAACAGGCTGGCAGGTTAACCTTGAACAGGTGATCCCGGACAACGCCCCCAAATGTAGCCATGTCCCCGTAGGGGTTGCTGAATGTTGTGGTTCCCCTGTCACCCTGCCCAGCCCGGCATCCATCTCTCAAGCACTCAGAGACACAGCATGTATCAAGGAAAAAAAAAACGCGCTGTGAACTAAACTAAAATAATACAAATTGAAATATATACAATGAAAATAGAAAATAAAAAAATAAAAATAAAAAAGCTGCAGCCCGATTTTGCATGATATATGCAAACACAGTACATGGGAAAAAGAAACAGGAAGCTGCGCTGCAGGATATGAAATGATGATAATAATAATAAAAAAAAAATTAAACAAACATAATGTGACAGTCTATACGCCGTGAAGTAAGGTAATGAATCCCCACATGGAAGGTGATATCATCAAAAAGTAACGTGAAAAGGTCCCCTAGGGACAAAAACGTTCTGTGAAGTGAATCTTGATAGACGATTCTTTTAGTGCAAATGATAACTGAAAACACCAGTGACAGGGAACCTCCACCTTAAAAAATGCACGCTTACCAAAAGGCAAGCAATAGCAAGCCTGTAACGAAATCAATGTCCTGACATCTGACCAGCACCAGCAGTGGATCGCTTGATGGTAATGAGGATTGGTACTCACAGAATGGACCAGCGATCAGCATTACAGGGACAAAAAGAAAAAAAACTCTCCATAGTGTAAATCTGTGTATATCATTTATTAAAAAAGGAAGTATTGCACTTACATCAAACAGGAGAATAAAACGCTCATAGGAGAATGCCGGCCGGCTCGCAGACACCCGTCCACCAGTACACAATACATCGCAATGACGTCAGCACGCCTACCACCCATTATCATCATTTCATATCCTGCAGTGCAGCTTCCTATTTCTTTTTCCCACACACTCAGAGACACAGAACAGTCCATAAGCTTTGTTTTTTTGTATTTTATTTGAGGCGATTAAACTTGGATGGGAAAGGGAAATTATGGGATGCCCAAAAGATTCAGTGTAACTTGCTTGGGACTACTATATACACTCCTGTATATACACTCCAGTCTTCTCTCCAGCACAAACACTTGCTTAAGACCTCTTTTCCTTCCCTCCTCCAGTACTTCACTTGCTGCAGACTGTTACTCCTCCAGCCTGACACTAACTCAGCCAGGCCTCAGTGGATTGTCTTTTGCGGGCCCCTATGGTGTAGAATTAGTTCAGATGTTAACTGTCCTCTATTCAGCTACCAATCCCAGATAGCTCTCTTCAGGCCCTGCTAGCCAGCCTGGCTGCAATGACTCTCTCCACTGCCCTTCCCACAGTCCTCTCTTCTGGTTCTTCACCCATCTCAAACTGCAATCTCCCAGTTCTCTCAGGCATGCCTCCCCTAGTCCTCCCGACTGTGCTTCACTCACCATCCCTCCTGGCTGTGACTAGTTGTCCTCCCTGGGGACACTTAGCAGTGTTCTCTCCTGCTGTCCTCTACTTGCTCTCTCACTTACCTCCTCTTCCAGGATCTCTTCACTCCTCCTGGATGCACCCGAGCCCCGGCCCAGGGTCACCCCTCCCAGACTGGGGAGCTCCCCGTGAGCCCCGACAGCCTCCACACTCTTTCACTCCAGCTCTTCCACCCGACAACTCCTCCCCAGCTGGGCTGACCCTGGGCATTTATGGAGTCCTGCCCCCTGCCAATCCAAGTTGGGGATTGGTCAAGGCGCCTCAAAATACCCCAGGCAGATCCACCTCTCCTCTCCTCCTCTCTTTCTAGCACCTTCTAGAAAGAAGAGGGAGGTGACAGTGATGCTACCCGTGAGTCACCCAGCCCTGCCCTGAGCCACTCCCAGCCAGAATGAAATCAAAAAGGCCCAGCCACCAGCTAGGCCTGCCCAAATTTTCCTACTCTGCTAGAAAAATCCTCACTCTAGCACCTACCTAACTGGAGGGTGCTACATATTATTTTACTGAAAGGGTAGTTGATGCTTGGAACAACCTTCGAGCAGAGGTAGTGAGACGCCACCCCCCCCCTCCTCGTGTAGGAGACGGACGGGAAGGCGGAGATCGCTGCAATCACATCGGAAGGCGGATGGCGGACAGGAAGGCGGATATCCAACCGCCACCCCCCCCCCGCAGGAGACAAACCTTACCTTAGGAGGCAGGGGAGAGGAAGACTCCCTGGCCATTTGGGTCTCAGGAGCTGCTTCCTGATTGGCCAGGAAAACAATTAGGAAGACAATAGCAATTATTAATTCGCTATCTTCACACAACTGGGTGGGCTCAGGGCGCAGTGCTCTGCACCCCCAGCCCACCCTTTTTTTTAAGCCTATTAGAGCCTCAGGCTCTAATCATGTGCTTCAAAAAAAAACCTTGGAATCCATGCGCCCGGCACCCTGCATGGAGATTAGGGGCTGGGCGCATGGATTAGGGGGATGGTGCCCCTGCGCCTCTTCTGGACGGGCCGCCACAAGCTCCTTTCACACTAGCCAACTCCAAAGTTGCGTGATTTTCAGTGCAATTTTGGAGTCTGACTTTGACACGACTTTGATAGGACATGACCTGGAATTGATATCGGATCAAAGTAGTGCAGGAACCTTTTCAGAATTGGCAGCGACTTCAGTAGTGTCAGTTGGACGGCTCTCATAGAGATACATGCCATTTCACATGCACTGTGACTTTGGGTCTCACAAGTCAGATTTTAAGTCGCATAAGTGTGAAAGGAGCCTTAATGGCTTCAAACATGTTTGCCAAACTAACAAAAAAAAAAAGGGCAGACTCGATGGATTACTCAGTCTATTTTCCGCCATCATTTTCTATGTTAACCCCTTCCCGACCAGCCACCGCATTTATACTAACAGAGAGAGAACTGGGATCTGTGTGTGTAAACATACAATTCCCAGTTCTGTCAGGGGAGAGGAGAGAGATTGTGTGTTCCTACTAGGAACAACGATCTCTATCCTCCTCTAGTCAGCCACATTCCCCCCACAGTTAGAACACACCTAGGGAACACATTTAGCCCCTTGATCACCCCCTAGTGTTAACTCCTTCCCTGCCAGTGACATTTATACAGTAATCAGTGGCTATTTTTAGCTCTGATCACTGTATAAATGTCAGTGGTCCCAAAAAAGCATCAAAAGGGTCCCATGTGCCCGTCGCAATGTTGCAGTCCTGATAAAAATTGCAGATTGCCGCCATTACTAGTAAAAAAATAATAATAATAATAAAAATGCCATAAATCTATCCCCTATTTTGTAGACGCTATAACTTTTGCGCAAACCAATCAATATACGCTTATTGCTATTTTTTTTTACCAAAAATATGTAGAAGAATATATATCGGCCTAAACTCATGAAGAAATTAGTTGTTTTTTTTAATTCTTTTTTTTTGGATATTAATCATAGCAAATATACGCTTATTGGGATTTTTTTTTTTTACCAAAAATATGTAAGAATACATATCGATAAAGAAACAAGAAAATACAGCGCTGCCATAAAAAAAAACAAACTTGTGAGATCTACACAAAAAACAACAATAAACAGGAAAAAACGGTGCTATAACATTCATAAATATGTGAGTGCATGAAGGTCAATTAATGCATAACAAAGTTCATAAGGTAGGAGATCCAAGAAATCTTCCATAAAAGTAAGGAGAGTCCCAAGGCATATTCCCTCAATAATTCACAGTGAAAGCTTGTGTAGAAGACTTGAGATAAACACCACTCATAGTGATCCACCACCACGTAAAATTCATGCTTACCAGAAAGCAAGCTAATTAAGGCTTGTATGTGAACCGAGATCCAAAATGCCCAACCAATGGTGCAGCTTCTCCTTGTTCAGCGTGGCTAGGGAAGTGCGATGGATGATGGCTCATAAACCAACCGGAACTCAGGATCATGAGGTCAAAAGAGAGGTGGCCATAGTGTAAATCCGATGCATAAAGGTTTATTATAAAAAGTATAGCACTTACAAAAAAAGGAGTAGTTAAAAGAGCAGTTCTCCGGCCGGCATTGCATGCGCCCGTTCTCATCAAGGTCGCGATGACGTCAGTTCACATACAAGCCTTAATTAGCTTGCTTTCTGGTAAGCGTGAATTTTTTACGTGGTGGTGGATCACTATGAGTGGTGTTTATCTCAAGTCTTCTACACAAGCTTTCACTGTGAATTATTGAGGGAATATGCCTTGGGACTCTCCTTACTTTTATGGAAGATTTCTTGGATCTCCTACCTTATGAACTTTGTTATGCATTAATTGACCTTCATGCACTCACATATTTATGAATGTTATAGCGCAGGTTTTTCCTGTCTATTAAGGAATACATATCGGCCTAAACTGATGAAGAAACTAAATTTTTTGGGGGGATTTTTTTTATAGCAAAAAGTACAAAATATTGTGTTTTTTTTTTTCAAAATTGTCGCTCTTTTTTTGTTTATGGCAAGGCAAAGAGGGTGTTTCACCGCTTAGGTGGACTCAGACCCAGGTGTGAGATTGATGTGACATTTCCAGAGTTGAAGAGTCCTAGGTGCTGGCTGAATGCTAAGTGAAACAAGGCTTGGAATGAGAAAATCTGGATGCCGCACACCGGATGAAGTAGAAAGCTTGTCTTTATTAGAACGATGGGATCATCAAAAATACAAGACCATCATGCAGAAAGTACAGGATTACCTGACGCGTTTCGCACTCGGAGCTGAGTGCTTACTCATAGCTCATGATGGTCTTGTATTTTTGATGATCCCATCATTCTAATAAAGACAAGCTTTCTACTTCATCCGGTGTGCGGCATCCAGATTTTCTCATTCCAAGCCTTGTCTGACTTAGCATTCAGCCAGCACCTGGGACTTTTTAACTCTGGAAATCTCACATCAATCTCACACCTGGGTCTGAGTCCACCTTTTTTTATAGCGCAAAAAATAAAAACCGCAGAAGTGATCAAATACCACCAAAAGAAAACTCTATTTGTGGGGAAAAAAGGGACATCAATTTTGTTTGGGTACAATGTCGCATGACCGCGCAATTGTCAGTTAAAGCGACGTCATGCCGTATCGCAAAAAATGGCCTGGTCAGGAAGGGGGTAAATTCTTCTGGGGCTGAAGTGGTTAAGGTATCATAGAAGCAGCGAGGGATATGTAGCTGTGACCTGATGTGCAGCTGTGGGTGGATTATATCATTTGTAGACACAATCTGACCTTCTTCAGACCATGCCATAGTCAAAGTGTTGAAGGGCAGCTGGTTAACTTCTGACATTAGTTCTATTGGGAGTAATGGGGGTGAGAGTGACGCAAATAGTTGGCGGCTGGCGTTGGCTGAAAACGGTTTAAACAAGTGTGATTGGAGCTCCCAAGAGACAAGGTCATCACAAAATCAATCATTTGCGCCTGCTTTCTCATGTTCATTGGTGTCGTGTTTAAGAAGATAACAAATGAGCGAATGTCTGCACTAAACTTGGAAGAACTGAGCTAAGCCTAGACATTCCTGTATTTTTCTGATTAGGATTATGTAACAATATATTTCCTTCCATGTTATTGAAATTTGCAGAAGTGATTTCCAGTCCAAATAGGAGAGAATTTAAAGGAACACAGGCAAATAAACTTTTCAAAATTTTTTTTTTCTTTTTTTAGAAAGATTTTTACGGGCAAATATGCTTGCTGGGAAAAAGTAATTAAAGCAGACCGTCAGTAATTTTTCATCTTTCCATCTATTACATCTTCTGCCTTTGTTGTTGTTTTAACTTTGGATAGTAAAACATTTTTTTTTCTGCCAGTAAATCCCTTATGTAGCCCACTTCCTGTTCCTTGTCTGGTCATTAGTCTAGGCTTATGACATCATGTACAGCTCTCTCTCTCAAGTGAGAGTTTGCCAGGAAGGGAGGGGGGGATGAGTCATAAGAGGGCCAATGAGAGCTGCAGAGCTGGAGGTGTGCCTCTGTGTGCCTGTGTAAAGGAAGTGAACAGGCAGCAGCTTCAGCTGCCCACAGTTAAAATGGACGCAGCCAGACTTAATGCTACGTACACACGAGCGGACTTTTCGACCGGACTGGTCCGACGGACAATCCGACCGTGTGTGGGCTCCATCGGACCTGCAGCTGACTTTTTCGGTCGAAAATCTGACGGACTTTAGATTTGGAACATGTTTCAAGTTTGTCCGACGGACTCGAGTCCGGTCGAAAAATCCGCTCGTCTGTATGCTAGTCTAACGGACAAAAACCGACGCTAGGGCAGCTATTGGCTACTGGCTATCAACTTCCTTATTTTAGTCCTGTCGTACGTCATCACGTACGAATCTGTCAGACTTTGGTGTGATCGTGTGTAGGCAAGTCCGTTCATTCGAAAGTTTGTCAGAAGTCCGTCAAAAGTCAGTCGAAAGTCCGTCGGAAAGACTGTCGGACCTTTGTTGCCGAAAAGTCCACCCGTGTGTACAGGGCATTAGTGGAGGGAGATTTACGTCCTTTTTTTCCCACAAATAGAGCTTTCTTTTGGTGGTATTTGATCACCTCTTATTTTTTTTTTGCACTATAAACAAAAGAAGAGTAACAATTTTGAAAAAACACAATATTTTTTACTTTTTGGTATAATAAATATCTCAAATTTAAGCAAAAGAAAAAAAATTCTTCATCAGTTTAGGCCAATATGCATTCTTCAACATATTTTTGGTAAAAAAAAAATTGCAATAAGCGTATATTGATTGGTTTGCTCAAAAAAGTTATAGCGTCTACAAAATAGGGGATAGATTTATAGCATTTTTATTATTTTTATTTTTTTACTAGTAATAGCAGCCATCAGTGATTTTTATTAGGACTGCGACAATGTGGTGAACACATCGGACACTTTTGACACTTTTTTGTGACCATTGGCATTTATACAGCGATCAGAGCTAACTATAGCCACTGATTACTGTATAAATGTCACTGGCAGGGAAGGGGTTAACACTAGGGGGCGATCAAGGGATCAAGGGATTAAATGTGTGTTCCCTCAGTGTGTGTTCTAACTGTGAGGGGATTGGACTGACTGGGGGAGGAAACACATTGTTGTTCCTACTTAGTAGGAACAGACAATCTTTCTCCTCCCCTGACAGGACAGGGATTTGTGTGTTTACACACACAAATCCCCGTTCCTGCTCTCGTGTCCGCAATCGTGGGTGGCCGGCGGAGATCGCACCCGCCGGTCACACGCATCGGGTTCCCCACCATGCAGTGTGCTATGGCTCTTAAAGGAGCCGCAGTATACTGTACAGGGCCGGACTGGCCTACCGTGATACCGGGAAATTCCCCGGTAGGCTGCCGCCCTGGGGCCGCTTTGATCTGTGGCTGCATGCTGCGGGAGCTCTGTGTCGGGTTCCCCACCATGCAGTGTGCTATGGCTCTTAAAGGAGCCGCAGTATACTGTACAGGGCCGGACTGGCCTACCATGATACCGGGAAATTCCCCGGTAGGCTGCCGCCCTGGGGCCGCTTTGATCTGTGGCTGCATGCTGCGGGAGCTCTGTGTCGGAGCTGGGTCTGTGTGTTGTCGGCGGTGCTGTTATGGTCCCGCCCCCCTAGACCATCTCGTGTGATAGTAGATTGCATTTGTGTTCCGCCTATTACACGAGCCAGTCTAGGGGGGGTAGGACCTTGTAACAGCGCTGCCGACAACACCCAGACTCAGCTCTGTCCGTGACACACAGCGGGAGATGCCCAGGGCGGGCAATGATGAGTCTGCATTCATAGGCACAGTGAGTCTGAGTCAGGCTGTGATTATGGGCTGGCTGAGGCTGCAATTATGGAGACAGTGAGGCTGCGATTATGGGCTGAGTCAAAGTGCGTTTATGGGCACAGTGAGGCTGTGATTATGGGCACAGTCAGGCTGTGATTATGGGCACAGTAAGGCTGCCGTTATGGGCACAGTCAGGCTGCCGTTATGGGCACAGTCAGGCTGCCGTTATGGGCACAGTCAGGCTGCCATTATGGACTGAGTCAGGCTGCCATTATGGGCTGAGTCAGGCTGCCATTATGGACACAGTGAGGCTGCCATTATGGGCTGAGTCAGGCTGTGATTATGGGCACAGTGAGGCTGCAATTATGGGCACAGTCAGATTGGCATTATGGGCTGAGTCCAGCTGCGATTATGGGCACAGTGAGGCTGCCATTATGGACACAGTGAGGCTGCCATTATGGGCACAGTGAGGCTGCCATTATGGGCACAGTGAGGTTGCGATTACCTTAGTTTCTAACTGTCTTCCCTTAGAACTTTGTTGTTTTTCTACTGCCATAGCTGCCCCTTCCTCCTCTTCTCCTTGGGTTACATATCTATGCATCGGTCCAGAGGTGGGGCTTATAATGGGGCGTGGGGATTTTGCCGCAACCCCTCCACCCCTACCACTTTTACCCCTCATTTACAAGAAGAAAAAAAAAAGGAAAGGTTCCCGACTGGCGCACGACGATGTACATCGGCAGAATGGCACGGCTGGGCAAATGGGCGTACCTGTACGTCCATTCGAATTCCCCGCCGTGCCATTGCATGCACGCCGCCGGCTGGGAGCTCGGTGAGTCGCGTCGCGGGTCCCGCGGACTCGATCGCCGCGGGGATACCCGCGATCGCCTCACGGAGAGGACGAATGGGGAGATGCTGATGTAAACAGCATCTCCCCTTTCTGCCTTGTGACAAGTGTCACTGATCACTGCTCCCTGTCATCGGGAGCAGTGATCAGTCTAGTGACACACACAGCCCAACCCCCCTACAGTTAGAAAACACTCCCCTAGTACTGATTAACCCCTCCCCGCCCCCTAGTGGTTAACCCCTTCACTGCCAGTGTCATTTACACAGTAGTCAGTGCATTTTTAATCACACTGATCGCTGTATAAATGACAATGGTCCCAAAAATGTGTCAAAAATGTCCGACATGTCGGCCATAACGCCGCGGTAACGAATCGCAAAAAGTACTCTGGTCAGGAAGGGGGCTGAAGCGGTTGAACAGTTTCCCCTGCCTGTTTCACTCACTTAAACCAGACCCATTTAAGTACTGTTATGGAATGCTATTAGGCATGTCAACTGGAAATATCAACCAGGATTTCAATACAGTTCATGCCCTAAACAGCAGCTGTTGTTTGTTCATTTGTTACCCTGTAGGCAGTCATCCTAAAACAGACAGATATCTATACATTCCTTTGCTATTTATAGCTTATTACTTATCTAGGGAAAGGTGGTAGTCCGTTTCCCATTTAGATGTAGGATCGGAGGCAGCAATCAAGGAGGGGAGGACACCAATATCACCCTTCACCACATCCAATTTTCACTCATTCAAGAAATATTTGTCCTTGAAAATAAATAATTATCAAACAATAAGCAGGTTACTTATCTGGAGGGGGGCTGAAGTCTATCTCCTTTTCAGACAGCATTTAACATTTCATCAGACCATTTTACAGTATCAGACATTTCAGAAAGGGTTGCTTGTCTCAATATATTGTCATTGAAAGAGCAGTCAGGTATCCATTGGTGGCAGTAACCAATCATACCTAGGAAGGTGAGCATGTCTTTCCTGTTAAGTGGGCAGGGCAGACCCATCAGAGCTGCAGCTCTTTTGTAACTGACTCTGGTTTCTCCTTTTGTGAGCACAAAACCCTAAATATTCAACTTTTTTCTGACACCATTGTAACTTTTTCTTAGACATTTTGTGACCACATACATGTAACCATTTCAATTAAGATAGGCTATCAGCTTGGCAGTCCTCCTCTGAAGAACTACAAATCAAAAAATCATCAACATACTGCAACAGTACAGAAACATGAGGGGCAGTCCAGGGCCCAAGGGTGGCTTGGAGTACAGTGGCCATGTCTCCTCGTCTACAGGGATGAAAAAAAAAAACATTCTTTAAATCAATCACAGTAAAATACTCTGCATCATATGGTATGGCGGTAAGTATTGATGGCACATCAGGCACTATTGGGACAATCGGTACCACTAGGCTATTGATGGCCCTTAGGTCTTGTACAAACCTATAGTCACCATTTGCCTTCATTACCGGGTTAATGGGAGTATTGTAGGGCGAGACAATTTCCCTTAAGATTCCTTTCTTTAAGAAATCCTCTTTTTCTCTGTATGTAACTCACTCTTTGTCCTTGCCCCCTCCCTTTTTTTTAATAAAAGTTTCCCCTTTGATTTCCTGAGAAATCATTTTGATAATGTGTTGGTACTGGTGTTTGTTTTGGGATGTCAAAACATCCCGCTGCGTCTTTTTCAGTCAACGTTTTTTGAAAGTCAGTCATACTCTTTATAGGCCAGTCTGACATCTGCTGTCTCACAGTGAGTGCATATTTAGGGACAAGGTTACTGAGATAAGTCTGTATTAAAAGACTGTGCATTTCATCTTGAGTGTTAAGTCCGGCATCTTGTGTCCAGACTTCTTGGAATCACTTCCAAAATTCCAACACTGACTCTGATGATTTTTATTTGCAAGCTACTGCAGTGGGGAGTGATGATTTGTTAGTGAAAGCTCTTTTAATTTCCTTCTCTAACTCTTCCCACATAGTATTCCTTCCATCAACAGTGTTTAGTAAATAAGCCTCTGCCTTGGTGGTGGGTGCCTCCAAGACATTTATGGCAGGCACTTTAATCCAATCCCAAGGGGAGGTAGTTCCCACCAAACTATCTGTAATGAGCCTTATGTCTTCTTGCGTGTAATTTCTACCCTTACAAGCTTTCTTTAAATAAGCTATAGCTCCCAAAGCTGACGTTGTGGGTTTGGGGCAGTATTTAATAATACGATTTATGTCTTAGATTGTAAGCTCTAAGGAGCAGGGCCCTCTGATTCCTACTGTATCAAAGTGTATTGTATTTGTACTGTCTACCCTCAAGTTGTAAAGCGCTACGTAAACTGTTGGCGCTATATAAATTCTGTATAATAATAATAATAATAATAATAATGTCTTCAATATCAATAGCTTTCATTAGCATGACATCGCCCACACTCATGAAAGGAAAACTTTGCATAACTAACTGCATAGTTACTTCCTCTTTTTCCTCTGCGTATGCTGCCTGTTTTAAAAGTGCATGTTTTGTACTCTGACCCTCTACAGCATGTGCAGCCTCTAGGCACATGGTACAGGCATAGAGAAGGTTGATTTAACCCTTAATTTACCATCCCTTGACTCTGCTAAACCCATCATGAACAATGTATGGGCTAGGATACTATAGGGAGCCTTGGTCCAGCCGGGGATCTCCTCTCCACAACATACATATTTATTTTTCTTTCTAAACATTCTAAATAGATACTGAGTCTCTTTTTTTTCTGTTTTTTTTTTCTTTCTTGGCAAAGTGCCAATAAACTCCTTATGGCCAGAGGTTCCCCTAATCATAAGCATCATATTTATAACCAAACAATTTTCATTTACATTTCAAATTTTTTTTTTCTCTTTCTGTAGTGTGCCAACAGGTTCAAACAGTGCCTTCAATTGCGGTAGTGCTAATGCCGCAAACAATTCCCCACTATCTATTATGGTCAGTGAGATATTAGTACTTGAACCCTGTTGGCAAAAAGCCAAATGTCCAAATTTTTTCACCTGACTTCCCCTTCGCAAGAGATATCAGTAGCAAAAAGAATTATTCAAATAGCATGTTTTAATCAAAGGTTAGCCTCACCAATTTATGTATTACCTTAAGAAAGTGTTATTAACGCTCTACCCATATTTTAATTGGTAAAAACGTTCCTAATGTCACAATACTTCAAAGACCTGGGACAGACTTGATAAGTCTCCCCTGCTCTTCTAATAAGTGGTATTACTCCCTGCACTCTCAATCCTTCTTGAAACACAAATTTGTTATATAAATTAAACCTTAAAACTTGAACCCGTGGTTTGCCTTCTCTAAATAAGGGTCCCTTTCCTATTTTAAAATGATAACCTCCCGGAGCACTGGCTACAATATATGTCTGAGGACCAGTATAACAGAATAACAAACCAGTAATACATTCAGGATACTTTTGAGACTTTTTTTTTTTTTTTTTTTACTTTCCCTAATGACACTGAATGTCTGATTACAGCAAGAAAAAGAATTTTTTTTTACTCACTGAATCAATACCAGAGGCATCCTGCAGACTACAATACGATACAGGTTATATCTTATACTTTAAAGTCAAAGCATTCATATGTAAAATCATTAAAAGTCAGCATCAATACATCACCCAATATTGTAGCATTACTCTACGTTTCATTATAGTACAATGCAGTGAAAAGGTGTCATCTTACCTTAAGACACCTGACCAATTCCACACAAACAGATTACCTTATTTTATCTACTTATTTTATCTCCTTATTTACTTCTAAGCGACAGAAAGACAAGCAAAGAGGTTTGGGGTTTTCTGGTACACTCTATCAGATATCTTTATCAAACTTCTTACAGTACTGTATTATATTACTTTGGGCTTCTCAGAACCCCTTGGAACTATCTCAGAGTCCCTTTGGAACTATCTCAGAGTTCCTTACACTGCCATCACCCGAACGGACTTCTACCGAGGTTGATATATTTACATAAATGTTTTTAACACCATACCTTCTGTTAATCCCATATAGGGAAACGGTCTTTTAAACTAAAAGTCGCGGTAAGGGAAAAAATAAAAATTAAATCAGACTCGCCGGACTTAGACGGACTTAGATAATGATGACCGCCCCACTTTCTGACACCAAAGCTGAAGGGGTGTAAGAATGTTCTAAAAGCAAGTGAACCCGCGTATGATATCTTGCCTGGAGTGTTCCTTCAAACCCATTCAGATCTGAAGACCATTCTGATGGAAATTATGACACACATACCAGACATTTTAGCTCTCAGAATGTTCTGCTCGATTTATTTCCATGTTTCCACTTATATAACCAAAATGACATCACAACAAAAGTCCAACCCTTTCATTAATATATGGTAAAGATACAGACATACAGGATGTTTTAAAACAAGCAAAACTAGAATATTAATAACACATATATAAACTAACAACAGGAAAAGGCTAACAGGAAAGGACTTCGTACATCATTTCGGGGAGATCAAACCATTTAAAAGAAATTGAAACTTAACTTCTCATAGGCGTCACATATACATATTCTAAAATGGATACACATTTTTCCAGGGGTGTACAGCTAAAATGGTGGACAGCAAGCTAAAATATCCCTTCAGTAAGGCTGCTATTATGGGCTGAGTCAGGTTGCGAGTATGGGCACAGTGAGGCTGCATTTGATGGACACTGGTGAGGCTGCATTTATCCGTTGTATCATGTCTGCACAGTCTCTGACCACCTCTTGTATCATGTCCGCAACCTCTGACCATCTCTTGTCTTATATTATGTCTGCAGTCTCCGAGGGGGAGTCTGGAGAGGAGTTAAGAGTGGGAGTGTCGCTGGGATGGGGGTCATGGGAGAAGTCAGACGTGTGTGAACTGTGGAAAGGAGACTATAGGAAAACCAGAGACACCAATCTGGAGACGTCTGACTGAGCCCTGCACGGTGCACGGTGCTGAGAGGAGGTCAGTGACAGCGCTGCCAGGCCAGTCTGAGGGGGGGTCACGGATGTAAGGGGGGAGTGAATACGATAATGTAAAGGTTTACCCCTTATATCAGTAGCCCACCCCCCTTACCTTTGGCTGCTTTCACCCCGAGGCGTTGGGGGCATCGGCAGGAAAGCGTCGCTATTTTTTAGCGGCGCTTTACCGTATTTTTTGTGGTGCTTTTCACCCGCTAGCGGAGCGCTTTTAACCCCCGCTAGCGGCCGAAAAAGGGTTAAAATCGCCCACAAAGCTGCAGAGTCGCTTTGACGGCAGTTAGGCAGCGCTGCCCATTGATTTCAATGGGCAGGGGCGCTTTAGGAGCGGTGTATACAGCGCTGCAAAGATGCGGCTTGCAGGGCTTTTTTTACCATCCTGCCAGCGCACCGCTCCAGTGTGAAAGCCCTCGGGGCTTTCACATTGGAGTGAGAGGAGAGGCGCTTTACAGGCGCTATTTTTAGCGCTATAGCGCCTGTAAAGCGCCTCAGTGTGAAAGCAGCCTGTGTATTCTTTCTGTGGAAGGTGGTCTCTGGTCACCAGAGTGCCCTGCCCCCACCCCCCACATTCCCAGAGTTCCTGGGGTTCCCCTTTATGATTGACCACTTTTAACTGGAATTTCCTTAACCACTCTTCAAATGTACATGGTTTTCCCTTTCATGAATAAGAAAATAATGACATAATGATGTTGGGCTGGTATAATAATGCTATGGGGCTGGTATGACATTTTTTCCAGGGCTGGTTTTTATTCCCAGCCCGGCCCTGATACTGTATATATGGCGATTCTGCCACAGTATATATACAGGAGCTGGTCAGGAAGCAGTTAAAGAGTAACTCCACTTTCATGGGAAAAAAAAGCAAATAATAATATAGCATATACAATTATGACACAAGTCATATTGTAATTGAATTTAATTAAAAATTATCTTTCCCTTTTAATCTGCAGCTCAGTCATTTTTTTATGAAATGCAATATGGTTTTACACAGAAATGCCATTTCCTGCTTGTGTGATTGGTTCACTGATTTTCCCAGAAGTATACACTAAGATACAAGTCAGATTTTTGGCATCCCCTGCAACAAAATTGTCATTTTTGGTAAGATACTCCCAAGTAGGAAACTCCCAATAAGAAAACACATCCAAAGGGATGCAGGCCCAGCAATTTTCCTCATTAGAGCCCTGGAGGTGAAGCAGTTGGTTGAGAATTAAGAAACTCCCATTAAACTCGCTTCTGCACATGGGCACATGGGCAATTTGATATCCATGTGGGTGCATGTCCCTGAACACAGTGTGCATTTTGGGAGATAGACCGGCACCCTCATGGATGTCAGCTTGGGAGCGACGGATGTGTCTGTGCAGCCCTTGCGTCCCAATTGACATCAATGGGACTGCCTGCATTCTGATGCATGAACACGATTAAGTACACCCGTGTGACCAAGGTACATATATACTTTCTGATAACCACTTGACCTCTGGAAGATTTACCCCTCTTCACAACCAGGCCATTTTTTGCGATATGGCACTGTGTTACTTTAACTGACAATTGTGCGGTCATGCAACGCAATCACATAAACTAAATGTATGTCACCCCCCCCCCCCCCCACAAATAGAGCTTCCTTTTGGTGGTATTTGTTCACCTCTGTGTATTTTATTTTCTGCGCTATAAACAATAAAAGACCGACAATTTTGAAAAAAAAAAAACCTACCGTATATACTCGTGTATATAAGTCGAATTTTTCAGCCCCTTTTTTGGGGCTGAAAATTCCCCCCTTCACTTATACTCGAGTCACCGCCGTCTGTCTACATGATCATTGTGTCATGTAGGCAGACGGCGGCCAGCGTGTGCTACATAGCACTTGGAGGCAGCTCTCGGCTTCCACTGATCAAAAGCCGCACCTCCTCGTCGGTGATAGGCAGTCAGTGTACAGCTATCATGGACATTCTCTCATCCTCATACCACGGATGTCTGTGATAGGCTGACTGCTGGGAAATGGAGTTTTCCGCCTATTATGGACGAGGAGGAGGCGCGGATTTTGAACAGTGAATGGCCGCCGCACACGCTGATTGGTTCGGAGCGGCACACGGAGGATGCACAGGACACAGGTAGGATGCACACAGACACATGCACACAGGTACATATACACATGACACATGCACACATACACAGGACACAGGTACATATACACATATACACAGGTATATACACATGACACATGCACATATACACAGGACAAAGGTACATGACACATGCACATATACACAGGACACATGACACATATACACAGGACACATGACACATATACACAGGACACATGACACATAGGACACATGACACATGCACATATACACAGGACACATGACAAATATACACAGGACACATGACACATGCACATATACACAGGACACATGACACATAGGACACATGACACATGCACATATACACAGGACACATGACACATATACACAGGACACATGACACATGCACATATACACAGGACACATGCACATATACACAGGACACATGACACATGCACATATACACAGGACACATGACACATAGGACACATGACACATGCACATATACACAGGACACATGACAAATATACACAGGACACATGACACATGCACATATACACAGGACACATGCACATATACACAGGACACATGACACATGCACATATACACAGGACACATGACACATAGGGCACATGACACATGCACATATACACAGGACACATGACAAATATACACAGGACACATGACACATGCACATATACACAGGACACATGACAAATATACACAGGACACATGACACATGCACATATACACAGGACACATGACACATAGGACACATGACACATGCACATATACACAGGACACATGACACATATACACAGGACACATGACACATGCACATATACACATGACACATAGGACACATGACACATGCACATATACACAGGACACATGACACATAGGACACATGACACATGCACATATACACAGGACACATGACACATGCACATATACACAGGACACATGCACATATACACAGGACACATGACACATGCACATATACACAGGACATATGACACATAGGACACATGACACATGCACAGGACACAGGGAGGTATACAGCTGCAGATGGGCATTGTTGAGCCTCTGCATTTCTCACCCTCGTCTTATACTCGGGTCAATACGTTTTTCCCATTTTTTTGTGGTTAATTAGGAACTCGACTTATACTCGGATCGACTTATACTCGAGTGTATACGGTATGTTTTTCATTTTCTGCTATAAAACACATCCAATAAATAAATTTTACAACCTAATTTCTTTAAAAATTTAGGCCAATATGTTTTCTGCTACATATTTTTGGTAAAAAAAAAAAATCCCAATACGCGTATGTTTATTGGTTTGCGCAAAAGTTATAGCGTCCACATACTATGGGATAAAGACTGAAATTTTTATTTATTTATTTTATACTAGTAATGGTGGCGATCAGCGACTTATAGCTGGCCTGCGATATTGTGGCGGATATTCTGACACAGGCAGACAGAGGATTTTTTTTAATTTAAAAAGCAAAATGTCTTTTTTTTTTTTTTAAATGTTTTTAACCACTACAATACAGGACACTTTCACCACCTTCCGTCCCAGGCCAGTTTTCGGCTTTCAGCGCTTTTTGCAATTTCAATAAGAATTGCGCGGTCATGCAAACATTGTACCCAAATGAAATTTTTATTATTTTGTTCACACAAATAGAGCTTTCTTTTGGTGGTATTTATTCACAAATAATTTTTTTATTTTTTGCGATATATGCGAAAAAAAAGAGCGGAGATTTTGAAAAAAAAAAATGTTTCTACTTTCTGTTTTAAAATAAATCCAATAAAATCTAATGTTATCATAAATTTAAGCCAACGGACATATGTACGCAATGATCACGGACATATGTATGCAGATGATCATTGGGGCAGATGATTTTACTGGGACATATGTGGGGACAGGTGTTTTTACTGTATGGGGACATGTGTGTGGGGACACTGTGTGTGTTTACATACAATGTGTGGGGACACTGTGCCGATGATCAGTGTAAAAAAAACTGTAAAAAAAAGCTCATATTCACTGATCGCCGGCTGACTGCAGCGATCTGCTCTCCTCTCCTTACTGACAACTTCCATGTGAGGAGAGGAGAGCCGATCGCCTAGCAACCAGCTCTCTGTTTACATCACATGACGGCGTCTGATTGGACAAAGCCGTCATGTGATCAGGAGGGCCAATCACAGAGCCCTCCTGCCGATCGGAGATCTGCCGTGATGACACGGGGCATCGTGTGGGCATCCGCGAGCGATCCCCCTCATTCTGAGGGGTGTTCCTGGATGTCCACTCAGAAGAAGGAAGAAGCACCCACTCGGCCGTATATATGCAGTGGCCGGGTGGGAAGTGGTTTAAGATAAAGAAGAGATTTGGGGTCTTTTTTTGACCCCAAAATCTCTCAATAAAGAGGACCTGTCATTCTTATTTCTATTAGAAGGGATGTTTACATTCCTTGTAGTAGGAATCAAAGTGATCCAAAAAATAAAGGGACGGTGTAAAAATAAAAAGTAAAATAAATACAAAAAAAAATGCATATGTAAATGGTGTTCAAACCACACATGTGAGGTATCACCGTGATCGCTAGAGTGAGAGCAATAATTCTAGCACTAGACCTCCTATGTAATTCTAAACAGGTAAACTGTAAATATTTTTAAAGTGTTGCCTGTGGAGATTTTTTAGGTACCATAGTTTGTCGCCATTCCACGAGTGCTCAACTTTGCATGACATGTTAATTATCTGTTTACTCAGTGTAACATCATCTTTCACATTATACAAAAAATTGGGATAACTTTAATGTTTTTTTAAAATTTATTAAAGTTTATTTTTTCAAAAAAAAATAGCGCTTGAAAGACCGCTGCGCAAATACAGTGTGACCTAAAATATTGCAATGACCACCATTTTATTCTCTAGGGTCTCAATTAAAAAATACCTATATAAAATGTTTGGGGGTTCTGAGTGATTTTGTTTAGGAAAAAATACAGTTTTTTGCTTGTAAACAACAAATGTCAGAAAAAGGTTGGTCTTAAAGTGGTTAAAGTCTACTTGAACTAAAAAGAGTGAAGATTTGCTATCTTATAGGAACATCTAGAAGTACATGTGCCTAGGTATTCCTGAGCCTTGCACCTCATTGCTATATATCTGCAGTGTGAGATCATTTAAGGCACTGCAGCCTCTTACTGCCAGTCTTTGGATTAAGATTTGGTGATGTGAGTACTGTGCTGATCACTGTTCTGTTTGCTGGAGAGGAAGCTGTATCTGAGGAGCTGTAGTGCAAGAATCTCACTGCTTCTGCTACATTCATTCTGTGTGTTTCTGCTCCCTTCCCCTGTCCTGCTGCTGGTTATTAGAGCAACAAAAGGAAGGTAGTAGGGTTTTAACCACTTCAGCCCCAGAAGGATTTACCCACTTCCTGACCAGGCCATTTTTTGCCATACCCCACTGCGTCCCTTTAACTGACAATTGCACGGTTGTGCAACGTTGTACCCAAACAAAATTGACGTCCTTTTTTTCCCACAAATAGAGCTTTCTTTTGGTGGTATTTGATCACCTCTGCGGTTTTTATTTTTTCGCTATTAGCAAAAAAAGAGTGACAATTTAGAAAAAAAAAAAACATAATATTTTGTACTTTTTGTTATAATAAATATCCCCAAAAAAACTAAAAAAACTACTTTCTTCCTTAAATCCCAATTTGCGTATATTTATTGGTTTGCGCAAAAGTTATCGCGTCTACAAAATAGATAGATTTATGGTATTTTTATTATTATTTTACTAGTAATGGTGGTGATCTGCGATTTTAAGTGGGATTGCGACATTGCGGCGGACAGATCGGACACTTGACACTTTTTGGGGCCAGTGACATTTATACAGTGATAAAAATGCACTGATTACTGTATAAATGACACTGGCAGCAAAGGGAGTAAACACCAGGGGCGATCAAAGGGTTAAATGTTCCCTAGGGAGGTGCTTGCTAACTGTGGGGGGGGGAGTGGACTGACACGGAGTGGAGAGAGATTGCGGTTCCTAATCACTAGGAACAGACAATCTCACTCTACTCCTTTGACAGAACAGGGATCTGCTTTGTGTACACTGGCAGATCCCCGTACTGCCTCTCTGTCCGCCGGACCTGCTGACAGGCTCCCCCGCTAGCAAATGGGTGCGCACGCGCCCACAGATCGTTGTGAACGTGCCCCAGGTACAATGATGGCGATTCACGCAGGAGAGCCAACCCGCCACAGTAAAACTGCAGTGGCTGGTCGGGAACCAGTTAAGTACCCCTCCAGTGATCACACGAGTACACTTATGTAAGAAAAAAATCTGTACAAAATCTTTATTTTAAACAATAAAATATTTAAAAACATGTATCAAATTGTCATGGGTTGTATACTGATGCCAGCAAAACATCATCCACTACAAACATGTATGGTTGTTTGTCGAGATGAGGAACTAGGGTCAACGCGTTTCACGGAAATGACTGCTTCTTCAGGACCTCTTAGATTTACTAATCACAAAAGTAGATTCTTTTTCCGGAAGATTGCAATTGAAATATTTTTCATTCATCTTGTAACGAGACCACACAGTATACAGAGATGTACTGGTGGAATATCCAGTGAGGTATTGCCTCGCCGACCCATGGAAAGATCATCCCCAGAGTAGAGCTCTTTATACAGAAAGACCCCAGGAGCTTCCGCATGGTCTGGTAGAACGAGGAGCAAGCCTTAACCCGTTTTCAGGACCGCTTATTCAGGGCCTCTTAAATGTACATGATCACAAAAGTAAATTCTAAGAACGAATATGAATATGAGTATGATTTGCAGAATATCAAAAAACAATTACACGTATTTATAATAATCATTGGGTCAGGGAAAGAAGCAAAATACCTATCCCCAAGGAGAGACTGAGAGCAGGGGAGGTGGAGAGAGAAAACGATATATTTAATATGATACCTTTTTTTGGAAGATTTAGATTTAAATATTTATAATGCATCTTGTAACTTGACCACACAGTATACAGACATGTACTGGTGGAATATCCAGTGAGGTATTGTCTCCCGGCCCATGGGAGAAAGATCATCCCCAGAGTAGAGCTCTACAGGAAATGTAAAAAAATAATAAGGCGCAAACGATAGTAGCTGGCTGAAAATGTGAGCAATTATGTGAATATATTAAGGGGTGTCCTCAATATGTGAATGTTATAAAAAAAAAGCAAAAACAAAAAAACAACATTATTATTAGAGGGCATCTAATGATGATTAATGAATCCCATGACCCCCCTCCTAGGGAAAGGGAGCCTTGACTGCTGAAAGCTTGGCAGCTACATAGGCGTTATCCAAAACAGGGAGGTTAAGTGGGATGGGATTGGCCACTGAGGCACGAGGTGACTTTGTGAAGCCTGAACTCTAGAAAAAGGCTACTCAAGGGCACATCCCACTGTAGTGCACCACAAGGATCTTGAGGGTGATAACCGCAATCTACTAAGGTCTGATGGGGTAGATTTAAATGATATTGGCAGGGCTTTTTTTCAGCGGGAACGCGGGGGAACGCAGTTCTGGCACACCCAGCACTGAATGTATATACTGGCAAGGGGTGCTGGAAGGTCTATTGTTGCTGGCTGCTGGGGTATCTATTGTCACTGGTGGGGATCTGTTTTTGTGTGGTGGATCTATTTTTGCTGGGTAAGTCTACAGTTGCTGGTGGGGGGGTTCTTATCTTGCTGGGTGGGATCTACTGTTGAGGGAGAGGTCTATTGTTGCTCGAGGGTCTATTGTTGCTGGGGTGGTATTTTGCTGTGGGGGGTCCATTGTTGCTGGGATGGTACTTTGTTGTGGGGGGTCCATTGTTGCTGGGGGAAAAGTCATTTATTGTGTGGGGAATATGTTGTTGCTGGGGGGGGGGGTCCTTTGTTTCTGGGGTGGAGTCTATTGTTTATGGGCTGGGGTCTATTTTTGCTCATTGCAAGGGACCTGTTTTACTATCTTTCTTGTTTTCATTAACAAATTTCATAGAAATTACTGAGCAGCCCAAAATACTTGGTTCAGTATTCTCTGATAGGTGTGTACTGGGAGGTGGGTAGGTGGTGGAACCAAGGGATGGTGCTCAGAGACGGGTAGGGGGCGGAGACAAAGGGTAACTCGGAAGGGAGGAGTTCCTGTACCTATTCCCTAAGAAAAAAAGCCCTGGATATTGGCCTCAATATTTTTAATTTTGGACCTTATTGTTGGTATTGAACAGGTGCTGGCTGCGGTGGGGCTCTCGTCAGCGTACCGCTGACATGCGTGTGGCAGTTTTACCTTGCCAGCGATGGATATTAATGTATGGTCCATGCCCTCAAGTTTAATTCTGGCATCAGTTTAATGCCTGTCTCGCACTAATGGTGGAGATAGGCCTCTTGGATTATCTGTGTTTTGTTATGGATGCTCACGGTATTACTGTGACTGGCATTGTTATGTGGTATTTTGAATATTGTTAAAGTTGGTAAGTTCAATAAAGCTGTGGCCTTTCCCTAATTCCAACCAATGGCGTCCCTGGGGGGGGCAGAGGGGCCCAGACCCCCCAGCATTATGCTGTGCCCCCCCCCAATTTTTTACAAAAAGGCAATGTCTTTTTGTTTGCATTCGTAGTGGATGCGCCACATCTTACTCTGGCCGCTGCTGGAGTAACACAGTCTCTATTGAGAGGGAGAGCGTCCCCAGTCAGCTCCTGCGGGTGATTCCTCCCCCCTCCCTCTGCTTGCTGACACTGCATAATGCGAGCGCTCACACAACCACGGACTCCCGATCTGCTCCTTCCCCTGCATCCTCATTGGCAGGGAGAAGAGCGAGTTGCATGAAGGACTCCACCAGGACTCTCAGTTACTGAAAAAACAGACTGATTTCTCCCATCCTTAGGACAGGAGAACCAGCCTGTAAATTCCAAGAGATGCCAGACCAGCGCTGTCAATAGCAGGGGCAGGACAGCAAGAGGAGGCTGGGGAAGCCTACAGTGGCAGAACACCAGGGCCCGGTGGCAAGACAACCTTTGCAACCCTGATAGTTCTCCCACTGCTTTGGACCCTTATATTTTCTTGGTATGCTAATGACATATATCTCTGTTTTCTGCCACCCTGGGTGGCCCCAATACAGTAGGAAGGGAGCTCACTACAGAACATGTGAAAGGGCCCATTGTGGAATCGTAAGGCCCCAGGACATATATATATATAATTGCACCTATGCTTCTCAGCAGTCAAGTCCTTTACCTAGATGGTCACCTTCAACAGTGAAACGGTGCAGAACAAGGCATGGGAAATCAGGAACTGGGAAAGATCAGCTGCGGGGAGGCTACAGGCAATACTGGTGAGGTGACGAGACCTTTGTTCTCTGTTTTCCTTTTTTTGAGCACAGCTTCCAGAATTCAGTTCCTCTTTAACTAGTAATTATTGTGTGTAGAAAACCATAAGGTAGTAAATGCTTCTGGTTCTCAGACTATACATCCATGCCAGCCAGCCCATGTGTCATATGGGCGTTAAGTGCACAAATAGGCAGTTATTGGGCTGTATATGACAGAAAAAGAAAGTATAACATCATCTGTTTGAGCAAGGGACCATAAACTTCGTCATTGGGGTTAGTGTTCTTTCTGGGAAATAGATATGCAAACTGTCCTATGCAAAAAAATCCTCCAAGGTTTGTTTAAACGTTTAGCATTTACATCTTCTGTTGGTTTTGGAATACACACGTAAACCAGACTTCCTGTATGGTTTCCTTCACATCGAGGAGCGTCAAGAACAGGTGTAATGGAAATAATGAATAGCTTAACTACGCACACTGTATACACTACAGAGACGTGCAGTAAGGGGAGGCAGGGGAGGTAGAGCCTCCCCTGCCACGAACATATAAAAAACAAAACAAAAAAAGATCGACTTGGAGGGTCGTAGCTCAGCAACCTGGTGTCAAAAAATTTAGGGCTCCTATGACCTATGGTTCCGGAGATACGGGGCTCCTTGCGCAGCCTGACAGAAGCTACATACAAAGCGGCCAGTTTAACCACTTGAGCCCCGGACCATTATGCTGCCTAAGGACCAGAGGTCTTTTTCCAATTTGGCACTGCGTCGCTTTAACTGCTAATTGCGCGGTCATGCAATGCTGTACCCAAACGAAATTTGCGTCCTTTTCTTCCCACAAATAGAGCTTTCTTTTGATGGTATTTGATCACCTCTGCGGTTTTTATTTTTTGTGCTATAAACGGAAAAAGACCGAAAATTTTGAAAAAAATGATATTTTCTACTTTTTGTTATAAAAAAAATCCAATAAACTTAATTTTAGTCATACATTTAGGCCAAAATGTATTCGGCCACATGTCTTTGGTAAAAAAAATGTCAATAAGCGTATATTTATTGGTTTGCGCAAAAGTTATAGCGTCTACAAACTAGGGTACATTTTCTGTAATTTACACAGCTTTTAGTTTATGACTGCCTATGTCATTTCTTGAGGTGCTAAAATGGCAGGGCAGTACAACCCCCCCCCAAATGACCCCATTTTGGAAAGTAGACACCCCAAGGAAATTGCTGAGAGGCATGTTGAACCCATTGAATATTTATGTTTTTTGTCCCAAGTGATTGAATAATGACAAAAAAAAAAAAAATATTTACAAAAAGTTGTCACTAAATGATATATTGCTCACACAGGCCACGGGCCTATGTGGAATTGCACCCCAAAATACATTCTGCTGCTTCTCCTGAGTATGGGGATACCACATGTGTGGGACTTTTTGGGAGTCTAGCCGCGTACGGGGCCCCGAAAACCAATCACCGCCTTCAGGATTTCTAAGGGTGTAAATTTATGATTTCACTCTTCACTGCCTATCACAGTTTCGGAGGCCATGGAATGCCCAGGTGGCACAAACCCCCCCCAAATGACCCCATTTTGGAAAGTAGACACCCCAAGCTATTTGCTGAGAGGCATGTTGAGTCCATGGAATATTTTATATTTCGACGCAAGTTGCGGGAAAGTGACACATTTTTTTTTTTTGCACAAAGTTGTCACTAAATGATATATTGCTCACACAGGCCATGGGCATATGTGGAATTGCACCCCAAAATACATTTAGCTACTTCTCCTGAGTACGGGGATACCACATGTGTGGGACTTTTTGGGAGCCTAGCCGTGCACGGGACCCCGAAAACTAATCACCGCCTTCAGGATTTCTAAGGGTGAAAATTTTTGATTTCACTCTTCACTGCCTATCACAGTTTCGGAGGCCATGGAATGCCCAGGTGGCACAAAACCCCCCCAAATGACCCCATTTTGGAAAGTAGACACCCCAAGCTATTTGCTGAGAGGCATGGTGAGTATTTTGCAGCTCTCATTTGTTTTTGAAAATGAAGAAAGACAAGAAAAAACTTTTTTTTTTTTTCTTTTTTCAATTTTCAAAACTTTGTGACAAAAAGTGAGGTCTGCAAAATACTCACTATACCTCCCAGCAAATAGCTTTGGGTGTCTACTTTCCAAAATGGGGTCATTTGGGGGGGTTTTGTGCCACCTGGGCATTCCATGGCCTCCGAAACTGTGATAGGCAGTCAAGAGTGAAATCAAAAATTCATGCCCTTAGAAAGCCTGAAGGCGGTGCTTGGTTTTCGGGGTTCCGTACGCGGCTAGGCTCCCAAAAAGTCTCACACATGTGGTATCCCCGTACTCAGGAGAAGCAGCAGAATGTATTTTGGGGTGTAATTTCACATATTCCCATGGCATGTTTGAGCAATATATCATTTAGTGACAATTTTGTGCAAAAAAAAAAAAATTTGTCTCTTTCCCGCAACTTGTGTCGCAATATAAAATATTCCATGGACTCGACATGCCTCTCATCAAATAGCTTGGGGTGTCTACTTTCCAAAATGGGGTCATTTGGGGGGGTTTTGAACTGTCCTGGCATTTTATGCACAACATTTAGAAGCTTATGTCACACATCACCCACTCTTCTAACCACTTGAAGACAAAGCCCTTTCTGACACTTATTGTTTACATGAAAAAGTTATTTTTTTTTTTGCAAGAAAATTACTTTGAACCCCCAAACATTATATATTTTTTTAAAGCAAATGCCCTACAGATTAAAATGGTGGGTGTTTCATTTTTTCTTTTCACACAGTATTTGCGCAGCGATTTTTCAAACGCATTTTTTGGGGAAAAAACACACTTTTTTAAATTTTAATGCACTAAAACACACTATATTGCCCAAATGTTTGATGAAATAAAAAAGATGATCTTAGGCCGAGTACATGGATACCAAACATGACATGCTTTACAATTGCGCACAAACGTGCAGTGGCAACAAAATAAATACATTTTTAAAAGCCTTTAAAGGCCTTTATAGGTTACCACTTTAGATTTACAGAGGAGGTCTACTGCAAAAATTACTGGCCTCGATCTGACCTTCGCGGTGATACCTCACATGCATGGTGCAATTGCTGTTTACGTTTGACGACAGACCGCCGCTTGTGTTCGCCTTAGCGCGAGAGCAGGGGGCAACAGGGGTGCTTTTTTTTTTTTTTTTCTTTATTATTTTTTTGCTTTTTTATCTTATTTTTAAACTGTTCCTTTCATTTTTTTTTTTCTAATCATTTTTATTGTTATCTTGGGGAATGTAAATATCCCCTATGATAGCAATAGGTAGTGACAGGTACTCTTTTTTGAAAAAATTGGACCCTAGATCTCTCCTCTGCCCTCAAAGCATCTGACCACACCAAGATCGGTGTGATAAAATGCTTCCCCAATTTCCCAATGGCGCTATTTACATCCGGTGAAATCTAAGTCATAAAATGCTCGTAGCTTCCGGTTTCTTAGGCCATAGAGATGTTTGGAGCCACTCTGGTCTCTGATCAGCTCTATGGTCAGCTGGCTGAATCACCGGCTGCATTTTCAGGTTCCCTGTTGAGACAGGAGAGCCAGAGAAAAACACGGAAGACGTTGGGGGGGGGGGGCATTCCCTCCCACTGCTTGTAAAAGCAGTCTAGAGGCTAATTAGCCGCTAGGATTGCTTTTACATGAAAGCCGACCGCTGGCTGAAAAGAATGATACCAAGATGATACCTAAACCTGCAGGCATCATTCTGGTATAACCACTCAAAGTCGTGAATGGCGTACCTGAAGACAAAAAAATGGTTAACAATAAAGCACAGTAAACGGTAAAGTATAAAAAATTGCATACCTGAAAAGCAAACATGATAAAACATAATAACAATAAAACATTGCAGAATAGAATACAGTAAAAAAGAGCAGAACAATAGAGAGAATAGAGAGAGAGAGAACAATAAAACGACAACTATTTTTTTTTATTTTATATATATATATTTTTTTTTTTTACACTTTTTTTGTAACTAACTTTTATAACGGTAACCGGTTCCAGGTTCGGGTCTCTCAAAATGCGATGGCCTCTTGGGAGACCCTGTGAAAGTGTGCCTAGTCTGTGCAATGCTGTACCCTACGCTAATACTCAACTAGTGCATAGTAGCGTTCAAAACATTCACCAATGCAAAGACCAGGATTGTCAGGACAGGAGGGACAATAATAGCGGGTGTCACGCCTATAACCGCGCTTGCTGCAGACACGACATCTTTTTTGGGGGGGTTCGTTGGGTAGGGGTACTCGGGAGGACATAAAGAAAATGCCTCTCATGCAGACGACTGCATTTGGTTGGGGATGTGAATGGGGGAAGTACGGGCGCTGCAGAAGCGGTGGGTTCCCAATTAGGATTGGCGAATGCAGCAGGAAGGGCATTATGGGCACGACGGGCCTGTGTTTGTCTTTTTGGTGGCAGCGGGACACTACTTGTGCTTTGCCACCTCACCAGCTTGAACTGCACTTATGGGACTCGCCACGTCACCAAGTGTTACTGCAGTGCTGGTTTGACTATGACTGGGGTGTACTAGGCCGCTGGCGCTTGCCAGTTCACCAAAACGCTACCAAAAAAACTGTTAGCGATCGCAGGGATCAGGCCTGACTCTGCGAACGCTGCAGTTATGCGTTTAGTGACAGTGATCGATCGATACTGCACTTGGGTGGGCTGGGCTGGGCCGGGCGGAGGGGCAAAACGCAGGTGCTAGCAGGTATCTGGGCTGATCCCGCTAACACTGCGTTTTTGGGAACCCTAAACTGCTGGGGACACTAGTATAGATCTGATCGGATCAGATATTGATCCGTACAGATACTATACCACTAAGGGAGGCGTATGCTGCGTGCGTGGGTGTTAGCGGTACTGGCGCTAATCTGATGAAGAGAAAAGAAGGTGGGACTTTATATGAAGAATGCACCCCTGGAGAAATCACGATTTATATGAAATTGGGTGGTACTAGATATACCAACACTATGGGCATGGATAACAGCATTGGGATACAACAATTGGCAGTCAATGGTTTATTGATATAAAGGTAACAATAATAATAATAGTACCATAATCAAATGATGACATAGTAAGTTCATAATGTAAAACATTATATAAAAGCAAGTACATTAGATAAATTGATATAACAATGACAGTGACACCAAAAATGATAGCATAGTAAGTTCATATCATGCACAACATAGAAAACCATTTTCATAAAAACGTGTCTCCCTGGTAAAAAATGATATCTTAATTCATTGGTACAATCCAATTAGTAAGTACGGTAGTGTTGGTGAAGTACAGTATGGGCAAAAAGGCATCTATTGGCTCTACGCGTTTCGTGGCGACTGCCACTCTTCAGGAGCAAGTATGAAGAAGAAGCCTATATATATTGAAACACATAATTATTTTATAGAATAAGGTAAAATGATATAATCATTGTTATAAAGAGGAGAAGGAGAGGGGAAATATTCCTACTTTACCACGACTACTTACAGATATGTCAATGAGACTAGGTGAAGGCGTGAAGGGCCGAAAGGCCGACCGGGAGCAGATACCAGTCCCGGGAGCTGAGGTGGACAAACCCAGGCGTAGATGGATCGCCAGAGGGAGATAATGCTCCCCAGGGAAAGGCCCCCGTGGGTGAGGAAGGAGACGAAGTAGTGTGCCATAGAAGTGTGACTTTCTGTGAAAGAGAAAATGTAGGGTGAAATTAAGTAGGGGTATGGCAATCAATATGTTACAAAAAAGAAACTGGTAGTATATGTTATCAAAAGTACCTGTAGTGCAGAGTGTGGGGGTAAGATGCAACCTCCCATAAAGGATAACAAGGTAAAAAAGGAAGAGGTGTAAATTACTCGTTAACCCCAAGACTGGGGTAGTTAATGCCCAAGATGAAGAAATATGAGAGCAATAGTGTAAATAGTGAAAGGTAGGAGGTAAGAAGGGGGGTACCAAGGGGATACCTGATAAGCAGTGAAGTAGGTGAATTCCAGGATACACCTTGACCATGGGGGTACCAGACCCTGAAGGGAGCATAAATCTACTAAAAGGAGTATATAAGTACTCCAGTGAAATGGGGAGTGTCCACCAACGTCACGCTCGGCCAATAGAGGAGAGGGCGCCAAAACGACGAGCGGCAAACGCCGCTCCCGTCCGGCGTCAGTCACCTCGTGGAGGACGTAGAATGGAAAACACAGCGTCGCTGCGTCAACGTCACTAAGTGCGACGTTGCGCAAGCGGCGCAGGAGGCGTGACGCCGATGCGCGATTGGGTGCCTCCCCAGACCCCAACCGACCCGGAAGTGGAAGAGAGGGGAGAGGGAGGGCCCCAAGAGCGCATCGCAGCTCCCGGAACTGGGCAGAGCCCGGCCGGAGTGGATCAGCCCAAAGCACAGCCCAACCCAGCTGCCAAAGCATACCAGGTAGCCATAACAACATGGTAAATAGCGTGTAGCTCAACTCCTAAATTCCTAAAATTATATAGGTCTCTCAATGATTAATAAAAACAATGTGTTTAAATAAATAGGACCTAGATATATATGACAATGGAGAGTACCAACAATTTTATGTATAGAGGTAAGGGTGCATGCTTCCATCCCTATTATGAATATGAAAAACGAGGAGCAACCAGTTGGGACTTTATATGAGAACGCAAGGCTACCACCGCCAGGCGCCTCCATCCCTATTAATTTGATGAAGAGAAAAGAAGGTGGGACTTTATATGAAGAATGCACCCCTGGAGAAATCACGATTTATATGAAATTGGGTGGTACTAGATATACCAACACTATGGGCATGGATAACAGCATTGGGATACAACAATTGGCAGTCAATGGTTTATTGATATAAAGGTAACAATAATAATAATAGTACCATAATCAAATGATGACATAGTAAGTTCATAATGTAAAACATTATATAAAAGCAAGTACATTAGATAAATTGATATAACAATTCTTCATATAAAGTCCCACCTTCTTTTCTCTTCATCAAATTAATAGGGATGGAGGCGCCTGGCGGTGGTAGCCTTGCGTTCTCATATAAAGTCCCAACTGGTTGCTCCTCGTTTTTCACTGGCGCTAATCTGACGCTGCCTGGGGCGACGCATATCACCGCCGGGCGATCAGGGGCCAAACCTTTATTCGGTAATAAACGGCGGGTGCCCTGACACTATAAAAAATAAACGAACTAACCAGCGTCACCCGTAACGGTTATACGGTGATCAGTGGTGAAAGGGTTAACTAGGGGGCCATCAAGGGGTTAAAACATTTATTCGGTAGTATATGGGGGTCCCTGTCGCTATAAAACGCTGACGACGAACCTAAATATTTACGTCCCTAACTAGCGTCACCAGCGACACTAATACAGCGATCAGAAAAATGATCGCTTAGCGACACTGGTGACAGGGGGTGATCAAGGGGTTAAAACTTTATTAGGGGGGGTTAGGGGGCACCCTAGACCTAAAGGGGGGTAATACTAACTGTCCCAACACTGTAACTGTCACAAACTGACACTATGCAGTAATCAGAAAAAAAAAAAAAAAAAAACTGCTGGTGTCAGTTTGTGACAGGGAGGGGGGGGGTGATTGGTGGAGATCGGGGGGCAATTGGGGGGGGGGGGGATCGGGGTGTTTTGTGTGCCTGGCATGTTCTACTGTGTGTGTGTGTGTTGGTGCACTCACTCACATGTCTTCTCTCCTCGGGCCGGAACGGAAACTACCGAGCCGAGGAGAGATGACATCATTTCCTTTGCTGCTGTTTAGCATACAGCAGCAAAGGAATGATTCGATTGGCCGGCGGCGATCGCGACAGGGGGGCCACGAACGGATGGTCTCCCCCTCACCTCTGATCGCCGCTGGACAAAAGACAACCGCCTCGGGCACCGGGGGGGGGTCCGATCGGACCCCTCACCTGCGGAAGGCAAATCACGTACATGTACGTGATTTTGCCTGTCCGTGCCACCTTGCCGACGTACATCGGCGTGAGGCGGTCGTCAAGTGGTTAAATATAAGCTGGCACACTCTGTTTGCAGCAGACTGAGAGGATGAGCTCACAGTGGAGCTCTCCTCTCACTTCTTGTCAGAGGCACTGAGCTCAATGGACAGCTTGGGGTCTTGGACCAATGGTAAAGTACCATTAGCCCAAGCTGTCCAATAAAAATGCTGCAGTGGAGGCACGCCTCTCACTGCAGTGTCATAGAAGGGGGTCATAGAAGTGTCATAGAAGGGGGCGTGTGTCTAAAAGACAAATGCTCCCTTATAGCCCAGCACTCTTAAAGCGGGGTTCCGGCCGCAAAAAAAAAAAAATTAAAAGTCAGCAGCTACAAACACTGTAGCTGCTGACTTTAAATAAGTACACTTACCTGTCCTGGGTGCCCACGATGTCGACCACCTGAGGCCGACCCGTCCCTCGGCTCTCGGGTCCCGGTGTCTTGCTGAGAAAGTTCGCCCGGTGGATAAGGACCCCCCTGTACTGCGCAGCGCTTGCGCAGTACGAACTACTAGGAGCCGCCGAAGATAGCCGAAGCTGAAAACCTTCAATCAGCTGTACACGGCGCCTGCGCCCTAGGTCCAGGTTCAAGCCCCACCATCCAAGTGGACCCAGAGGGAGAAGAAAAAAGTGCCGAGCGAAGCGTGGCCGTGCCCGAAGCGTGGCGAGCGAAGCGAGCCCGCGAGGGGCCCTCTTACAGGCACCGTGTACAGCTGATTTCCAACTATTCGGCTTCGGCTATTTCCGTCGGCTCCTACTGCGCAGGTGCAGCGCCTGCGCAGTAGAGAGGGGTCCTTATCCACCGAGGGGAACTTTCTCGGCAGAACACCGGCACCGCCATCATAACTAGGGGAAACAGGCAGTGGAGCCTTACGGCTTCACTGCCCAATTCCTACTGCGCATGCGCGAGTCGCGCAGCGCTTTGTGAATGGAACGCAATGTGTTGTGGGACACACACTGTTCCCATAACACACCGCGCCCCATTCCCCAGAAGATAACGTGGGGAGTAGAAGACAGAACATCACCGCAGTGTAGGAAGAGGCAGATTAGGAAGACTGCCTAGCAACAGCCTTTTCAGGTGAGTTTAAAAAATTTTTTTTTCTTTCCTCCAATTTTTTAGGGATTTTTTGGTGCGATTTTTTTTTTTTTGTGGTGGACCTCCACTTTAACTCTTAAGCAAGAAACATGTTTATGGGTATGAGATTTACCCACAATCCCATGTTTTTCTCACACAGTTAAGAGGGAGAATGAGAATCTGCTGCTGCTGAAAAGGTACAAGCTAAATCATATAGTATTATGACATATGTTATAAGATATTCATTTATTATTTATCTATTTACAGTGAAATTACTGGTTTGTAGTTATTACTTCAAACTTCTGTAATTTGTCCGTTAAGCCACCTGCTTGAATACAGTTTTTGAAAATATAGTAAATTATTGTATAATTATTTGTATATTACTTATGGTAATTAACCCCTTGCCACCCAGGCCAATTCTGACACTTCTTTCCAACATGCAAAAATCATCATTTTTGTTGCTAGAAAATTACTCAAACCCCCCAAACCCCTCCAGATGGCGGGAATTACAATGCGGCCGCCGCACCACATCAATCCCCGCTCGATGCTCGGCTCTCCTCTCCTCCTCTGGCTGCCTGCTGTGAAGATGGGCGCACCACACACCACAGCTGAGCTGAGCTGCTGCTGCAGGACACATGAAGTCTTCTGGTAAGTGTGTGCCACTACCGTCAGTGTATGTAGTCAGGTAGGTCAGTGTGTGTCAGGTAGGTCAGTGTGTGTCACGTAGGTCAGTGTGTGTCAGGTAGGTCAGTGTGTGTCAGGGAGGTCAGTGTATATATGTCAGGAAGGTCAGTGTGTATCAGGTAGGTCAGTGTATGTATGTCAGGTAGGTCAGTGTATGTCATGTAGGTCAGTGTGTGTCAGGTAGGTCAGTGTATGTCATGTAGGTCAGTGTGTGTCAGGTAGGTCAGTGTATGTCAGGTAGGTCAGTGTGTGTCAGGTAGGTCAGTGCCTGTCAGGTAGGTCCGTGCGTGTCAGGTAGGTCAGTGTATGTATGTCAGGTAGGTCAGTGTATGTCATGTAGGTCAGTGCGTGTCAGGTAGGTCAGTGTATGTCAGGTAGGTCAGTGCGCGTCAGGTAGGTCAGTGTATGTATGTCAGGTAGGTCAGTGCGTGTCAGGTAGGTCAGTGCATGTCAGGTAGGTCAGTGTATGTATTTCAGGTCAGTGTGTGTCAGGTAGGTCAGTGCATGTCAGGTAGGTAGGTCAGTGTATGTATGTCAGGTAGGTCAGTGTATGTCAGCTAGGTCATTGTGCGTCAGGTAGGTCAGTGTATGTCATATAGGTCAGTGTATGTCAGGTAGGTCAGTGTATGTCAGGTAGGTCAGTGTGTGTCAGGTAGGTCAGTGTATGTCAGGTAGGTCAGTTAGTGTCAGGTAGGTCAGTGCGTGTCAGATAGGTCAGTGTATGTATGTCAGGTAGGTCAGTGTATGTCAGGTAGGTCAGTGTGTGTCAGGTAGGTCAGTGTATGTCAGGTAGGTCAGTGTGTGTCAGGTAGGTCAGTGTATGTCAGCTAGGTCAGTGTATGTCAGGTAGGTCAGTGCGTGTCAGTTAGCTCAGTGTATGTATGTCAGGTAGGTCAGTGAGTGTCAGGTAGGTCAGTGAGTGTCAGGTAGGTCAGTGTATGTCATGTAGGTCAGTGTGTGTCAGGTAGGTCAGTGTATGTCATGTAGGTCAGTGTATGTCATATAGGTCAGTGTATGTCAGGTAGGTCAGTGTGTGTCAGGTAGGTCAGTGTATGTATGTCAGGTAGGTCAGTGAGTGTCAGGTAGGTCAGTGTATGTATGTCAGGTAGGTCAATGTATGTCCTGTAGGTCAGTGTGTGTCAGGTAGGTCAGTGTGTGTCAGGTAGGTCAGTGTATGTGATGTAGGTCAGTGTAGGTCAGGTAGGTCAGTGCGTGTCAGGTAGGTCAGTGTATGTATGTCAGGTAGGTCAGTGAGTGTCAGGTAGGTCAGTGTATGTATGTCAGGTAGGTCAGTGTATGTCCTGTAGGTCAGTGCGTGTCAGGTAGGTCAGTGTATGTATTTCAGGTAGGTCAGTGTATGTCAGCTAGGTCAGTGTGTGTCAGGTAGGTCAGTGTATGTCATATAGGTCAGTGTGTGTCAGGTAGGTCAGTGTATGTCAGGTAGGTCAGTGCGTGTCAGGTAGGTCAGTGTATGTATGTCAGATAGGTCAGTGCGTGTCAGGTAGGTCAGTGCATGTCAGGTAGGTCAGTGTATGTATTTCAGGTAGGTCAGTGCGTGTCAGGTAGGTAGGTCAGTGCATGTCAGGTAGGTCAGTGTATGTATTTCAGGTAGGTCAGTGTGTGTCAAGTAGGTCAGTGCGTGTCAGGTAGGTAGGTCAGTGTATGTATGTCAGGTAGGTCAGTGTATGTCAGCTAGGTCATTGTGCGTCAGGTAGGTCAGTGTATGTCAGGTAGGTTAGTGTGTGTCAGGTAGGTCAGTGTATGTCATGTAGGTCAGTGTATGTCAGGTAGGTCAGTGCGTGTCAGGTAGGTCAGTGTATGTCAGGTAGGTCAGTGCGTGTCAGATAGCTCAGTGTATGTATGTCAGGTAGGTCAGTGCATGTCAGGTAGGTCAGTGTATGTATGTCATGTAGGTCAGTGTGTGTCAGGTAGGTCAGTGTATGTCATGTAGGTCAGTGTATGTCAGATAGGTCAGTGCGTGTCAGGTAGGTCAGTGTATGTATGTCAGGTAGGTCAGTGCATGTCAGGTAGGTCAGTGCGTGTCAGATAGGTCAGTGTATGTATGTCAGGTAGGTCAGTGAGTGTCAGGTAGGTCAGTGTATGTATGTCAGGTAGGTCAGTGTATGTCCTGTAGGTCAGTGCGTGTCAGGTAGGTCAGTGCGTGTCAGGTAGGTCAGTGTATGTATTTCAGGTAGGTCAGTGCGTGTCAGGTAGGTCAGTGCATGTCAGTTAGGTAGGTCAGTGTATGTATGTTAGGTAGGTCAGTGTATGTCAGGTAGGTCAGTGTGTGTCAGGTAGGTCAGTGTATGTCATATAGGTCAGTGTATGTCAGGTAGGTCAGTGTATGTCAGGTAGGTCAGTTAGTGTCAGGTAGGTCAGTGCCTGTCAGGTAGGTCAGTGTATGTAGGTCAGTGTATGTCAGGTAGGTCAGTGTATGTCATATAGGTCAGTGTATGTCAGGTAGGTCAGTGTATGTCAGCTAGGTCAGTGCGTGTCAGATAGGTCAGTGTATGTATGTCATGTAGGTCAGTGTGTGTCAGGTAGGTCAATGTATGTATGTCAGGTAGGTCAGTGTATGTCATGTAGGTCAGTGTGTGTCAGGTAGGTCAGTGTATGTCAGGTAGGTCAGTGTGTGTCAGGTAGGCCAGTGTATGTATGTCAGGTAGGTCAGTGTGTGTCAGGTAGGTCAGTGTATGTATGTCAGGTAGGTCAGTGTATGTATGTCAGGTAGATCAGTGTATGTCAGGTAGGTAGGTCAGTTTATGTATGTCAGGTAGGTCAGTGTATGTCAGGTAGGTAGGTCAGTTTATGTATGTCAGGTAGGTCAGTGTGTGTCAGGTAGGTAGGTCAGTGTGTCAGGCAGGTGAATTTAGTGGTCAGCATTGATGGGCACCGGTAAGCCAGACAGCAACCAGCAAGTGAGCTTACCCCCCGCCACACAACCCCTCCGCCCATCCAAAAAACCCTGTGCCACTCCTGCCGCCGCACCCCCTGGCCGTGCCGGCCTTGGACTACGGGCTGAAGCCCTTGGTCTTTTTGCCACCTAGCAACTCCCCTGATTATTATATTTATTATATTATATATATTTGTAGCAGAATCTCTGTCCTCTTCCAGTCTAATGAAAACCTAATGGGGAGTATCCCGACTCTCCACCGTGGATTCATGCATATGAAAGTTATCGCGGCATAGTCATTCAAGCAGCCAAAGAGATGGAACCTGGAAGGAAGACCGGGCGAAGATGGAAGCACCTGGGACCAGCTGGAGTGCTGACAACGCAGCGTTGGAGGGTCTCGTTTGACAGGTAAGTCTGCCATAATGTGCTAGTATGTGGTGCATACTAGCACATTATGGCATAAGCCTGCATAGTGCCTGAAAAAAAAGTTCTTCCACACTTTCATAATGCTTTAATAGTAACACACTACACTCAATTAATATTTGTTATATATAGTGGGTTACAACAGGGGTTTCTACACTTTTCAGTGCGGGGGTCTAATCATATATTTTACAAATATTTGCGAGCCAATACTTTTCTTTTAAATAAATGAATAAATTCTAAACAATTGAATAAACACGCTCAAGGAAATAATTTTACATCAAAAGCACCAAATCACATCAGAAGTCCCCCCTTTCACATCAGAACCCCTCCACCCTCTTCTACCTTACAATCTTCGCCATCCTTTGCAAGGTACAGGGCAGGAGGCCGAGCAGGTCTGGATGGAGGGCAAGAGGTGGAGCAGGTCCTCTTCTGAATTCTGGGGTGGACATGGACGCTGCCGCCCTGGATCAGCATCAGGCATTTCCATGGGGCAGTTGGGTTGTCTGCCAGCACCATAGCAACAAATGATGATTAATACTAAAACAAAAATCAGAATAAGAATGAGGGGAAAGGAAGGAGGGTTAAATGACCAATACAGAATAAATAAGTAACAACAACCAGTATATAATGGAGGGGACATCAACTATTAATAATAAAACAGTTGATGTCCCACTCCATATTCAAGCCTTTGGGCACATGGGACCCCAATTTATATATCCAGTTAATCTTGGCCCTAGATATGCTCTGCATGCCATTGCTCCCACGCCAGTGGGGTACATGTTTGTCAAGGGCAATGAAGGTGGTACTCCTAGGGTCCCAATTGTGTTTTTAGTCATAATGCTTTGAAACATTATGCTTATCAAAACCCTTTCAGATGTTGGTTTTGTGCTCCCCTAGTCTGATGTGCAACATTCGAATAGTACGCCCCACAAATTCGAGGCCAAAAGGACACCTAAGGAGGTAGACAACACATTTTGTCGTGCATGTAATGAACGATTTTATAGGGTAAGTGACTCCTGTACCTGCTGAGGTAAATTCAGTAATCCTCCTACCTGGATGGATATTAATTTTATAGGCCTGGCACTTCCCGCAAAGTAATACCCCTTTAGATCGCCAAAAAAAGTGGGTCTAGTGAGCGGGTCAGGAACATTTGGTGCTATTCTGTTCCTTAAATTAGATGCGCTCCTAAATATGACACGGGGTCAATCAGACAATAGAGGACCTATAACCTAACATTCTTAATAATTGGCCAATGTCTTTTGATAATCCTCTTAATTGCCCAGTGTTGGCTAGAGTATGTGGTAAAAAAAAAGCCAAACCAAAATCATCTGTGTTGTCACCTCGGGGAGATTTATCGTCCAACAATTCCTGACGATCTCTACTACTGACTTCCACTATAAGGGAATATAGGGCCTTACTATTATATCCTTTGGCTACAAACCTTGTTCTTAAAACTGATGCCTCCTTGAAAAAATCTTTTGAATTAGTACAATTTCGTTTCAGACATAAAAACTGGCATTTGGGTACTGCCGCCAGCCATGAGTGGTGATGGCAAGAGTCCAAAGAAATAAATCTATACCTGTCAGTTTATTTGAAGAAAGTTGAAGTGACAATTTTACCTTCTTGTATTGAGATCTTCAATGGATTTCAGTGGGCCTTATCTCATGGCTGAGGACAATACCTCTATTATTATTGTTCAAATGGGCCAAAAATGCATGGGTAGATTGGATGTCTCCATCCCATATGAAAAGGATATCATCAATGAATCTTTTCCACACAACTAGCTCTGATCACCTGTTGTATAGAACCATGTCTTCCTCCCATTTTGACATGAAAAGGTTGGCCATGCTTGGAGCAAACTTGGCTCCCATGGCCACTCCTTTTATTTGCAGATAGTAAGCACCATAATGCCAGAAATAGTTATGTGTCATTGAGAAATCGAGCAATTCTAAGATAAAATTGCCCTGTGTAATTGAGATACAAAATAGCACCAAATGTCCCAGACCCTTCCACTAGACCCACTTTTTTTGGTGATCTAAAGGGGTATTACTTGTGCGGGAAGTGCCAGGCCTGTAAAATTAATATCCATCCAGGTAGGAGGATTACTGAATTCACCTCAGCAGGTACAGGAGTCACTTTCCCTATAAAATCATTCATTACATGCATGACGAAATGTGTTGTCTACCTCCTTAGGTGTCCCTGTGGCCTCGAATATGTGGGGCGTACTATTCGAATGTTGCACATCAGACTAGGGGAGCACATTACCAACATCTGAAAAGGTTTTGATAAGCATAATGTTTCAAAGCATTATGACTCAAAACACAATTGGGACCCTAGGGGTACCCCCTTCGTTGCCCTTGAGAAATATGTAGCCCCACTGGCGTGAGAGCAATGGCAAGCGGAGCATATTTAGGGCCGAGACTAACTGGATATATAAATTGGGGTCCTATGTGCCCAAATGCTTGAATGTGGAGTGGGACATCAACTGTTTTATTAATAATAGTTGATGTCCCCTCCATTATATACTGGTTGTTGTTACTTATTTATTCTGTATTGGCCATCTAACCCTCCTTCCTTTCCCCTCATTCTTATTCTTATTTTTGTTTTAGTATTAATGTAGTTTTACGCTTAGATGTTGCATACTTACATCATTAATACACATGTATTTCTAATTAAATTTTTGTATTAAATGTATTAATTTATGTATTAAATAATAGTTTTTTATATATACATATTATTTTTTTTTATAATACTTATTATTGAACAGTAAAGGTTTGTTGGCAACACACGGATGGCAGTATGTGCCTCTTTGCCATGGTTCTGTAGGTTTAATTCAGTCTGTGCCTTCCCAGGATGATGGATACATATTTCCACCAATGGTTGCATGGAACACTTTTTTCACTTTACCTATGATGGGCCAGGCTTGTCTACCCAATTAGCGCCTTTGGGTCATTTGATTTGATCAATGGCAGCGCTCCCTTGTTTTGCCAATGAAGTATATAGAGCGTCGGTGCAGGCATGTGGGCGTAACCCTGATGACGTAATTTGTGACGAAACACTTGTCGGGACGCTACACACACATGCTCTGAACATGCGCGATAGCTTTTATGCACGTTTTATGGACTTTTTACTTGTAAGGAATTCCTTTTAGTTTATTTTACTGGAGACTCATTTTTGAGCCAGGATTTGTGTATGCAGCATTGCAGCATTTGCCAATAAATTACCCAAAGAGACGATATTACACTATTGGAGTCTTTGTTTCTTTGCATATTTGCATTTCCTGGTATTGAGACTATGAGATCATCGCTCGGTGTCTGTAGAGGCTTCTGGTGGGAGACGTTCAGAACATCACAACATCTTTACAGTGGATCTCTGATCCAACAAAGCTCTTTGTGACCCCCCCTGAGTAAGGGTGGTCGCAGGCTTTCTGATAAGCCTTTTATCTTACTGTGATGATATGTATCACGCTGTCAAGCATTTGATCAACGCTCCATATCTCACATGGGATCCCCTCCATTGAATTCCTGCCATTTATGAACTTTTCACATTTGCACTGTTTATTGAATACTATAAAGCAGTGGTCATCAACCCTGTCCTCAGGGCCCACTAACAGGCCAGATTTTATGTATTACCTTGGGGAGATGCAGACTAGAATACTGCAATCACTGAGCAGAAAATGGTATCACCTGTGATGTATTTCAGTTTTCTTGCAAACCTGGCCTGTTAGTGGGCCCTGAGGACAGGTTTGCTGACCACTGTTATAAAGAACTCAAACTATTTTTTTAAACTTAGCATCAGTTGGTGTGCGTATCCAAAAGGGAAGCTAACGTTATGAGTATAATATTGAAAAAAGGCCTAAAATAATAATGCAACCAGTGCATGAAAGAGTTGTGGTCATGTCTAATCAATATAAAACAAACAAGCCTGAGCTTTCATTTTGTGTGTTCAACACTGGGAGAAAAGGGACATATAATGACTTTTCAGGTAATTTTTTTTCTGCCTACTGTGAAAGGGGAAGCTGACATAAGCATACATTGTAGTGACATCTGGAAGCGTGCAAAGGATGCTTGTTTAAGAGCATCAGGTAGGTAAAGTACATATTGCCTACGCAAAGAGCTTGTGGAAACACTAGAAAATGAGTGTGTGTTTTCTGGGAAACAGACATTAAAAAATTGGAAACTTAACAACCCTGGGTCCTGCAGGACTTTCCCAAGATTTTACACCTCCTGTGTTAAATCCTGTGGATTTCTACTTGTTGCAGCACCTGGCTCTAACTCTATGGCTGCTTTATCAGATGGTAGCGTTATAGTTCCAACAGACAGTCTAATACCTGGAATACAAGTCGTGGTCCTGGTATATAGTAGCAAACTGAGTACCAATGCTCTTCACTTCTAATAACATCCCCACCACTGTCACCAGGGTCCCACTACTGCCACCAATATCCTTCTACGAAACATCATTGACCCCTTCTGCCAACTATATTACTGTTCCCTCTAGCCTCGCACGGAGCACTCCCCTCACTGACACCAATGTCCTCAACTTTCTCACCAATACTCGTCAACTGAGCATCACTTTCTCTGCCATTAAGCACTTATAATCTCCACTGGCACCAATGTCCCACCACTGCCACCAATGTCCTTGACTTTCTCCTTATGAACACCAATGCCCCTCAACTGAGCACTAATCCCCCCTCTAATTGAGCACTAAAGCCCCCCCTCACTGGCACCAACATTACCAACTTCACCAGTGCTCCTCAACTGAGCACCACTTTCCCCACTATTGAGCACTCATGCTCTCCACTGGCACCAATGTTCATCCACTGCCACCAATGTCCTTGACTTTCTCCTTATGAACATCAATGCCCCTCAACTGAGCACTACTCCCCCCCCCACTGAACAATAATGCTTCCACTGGCACCAACCAATGTCCCACCACCATGACCAACTTTCTCCCTATCAACACCAAAGCTCCTTTACTGAGCACCACTTTCCCCGCCATTGAGCACTTATACTCTCCACTGGCACCAATGTCGGCAACACTGCCGGCAACATCCTTGACTTTCTCCTGAACATGAATGCCCCTCAACTGAGCACCACCCCCCTCTCATTGAGCACTAATGCCCCCCACTGACACCAATGTTCCACCACTGCCACCAACATCCCTTACTTTCTCCCTATAAACAGCAGTGTTTCTCAACTGAGCACCACTTTCCCCTCTATTGAGCACTTATACTTTCCACTGCCACCAATGTCCCCCCACTGCCAGCTACGTCCTTGACTTTCTCCTTATGAACTCGAATGCCGCTCAACTGAGCACTACTCTCCCTCTCTCATTGAGCACTAATGCCCCCCACCGGCACCAACATCCCCAACTTTCTCCCTATAAACACCAGTGATATTCAACTGAGCACCACTTGAGCTATGGAATGTTCTGTTTTTTCTTTCAACTGAGCACCACTTTCCCCACTATTGATCACTCATACACTCCACTGGCACCAATGTCCTTGACTTTCTCCTCATGAACAGCAATCCTCTCAATTGAGCACCACTCCCCCCCCCCACTGAACACTAATGCCCCACTGGCACCCACATCCCCAGCTTTCACCCTATCAACACCAATGCTCCTCGACTGTGCACCACTTTCCCCACCATTGAGCACTTATACTCTCCACTGGCACCAATGTCCCCCCACTGCCACCAATGTCATTGACGTTCTCCTGATGAACATCAATGCCCCTCAGCTGAGCACCACTCCCCCCCCCACACTGAACACTAATGCCCCCACTGACACCAATTTCCTGCCACCACCACTATCAACATCTCCAACTTTCTCCCTATCAACACCTAATCTCCTCTACTGAGCACCACTTTCCCCACTATTGAGCACTTATACTCTCCTATGCCACCAATGTTCCCCCACTGCCACCAACGTCCTTGACTTTCTCCTCATGAACATCAATCCTCTCAACTGAGCACCACCTCCCCCCCAACTGAACACTAATGCCCCCCACTGGCACCCACATCCCCAACTTTCTCCCTATCAACACCAATGCTCCTCTACTGAGCACCACTTTCCCCACCATAGAGCACTTATACTCTCCACTAGCACCAATGTCCCCCCACTGCCACCAATGGCCTTGACTTTCTTCTTATGAACACCAATGCCCCTCAACCAACTAAATACTACTCCCCCTCTCATTGAGCACTAATGCTCCCCACTGGCACCAACATCCCCGACTTTCTCCCTATAAACACCATTGCTCCTCAACTGAGCACCACTTTCCCCATTAATGAGCACTTATACGCTCCACTGGCACCAATGTCCCCCACTAACACCAACATCCTTGACTTTTTCCTCATGAACACCAATCCCCTCAACTGAGCACCCCCCCCCACACTGAACACTAATGCCCCCACTGAAGCAAATGTCCCACCACTGCCGACAACAATCCCCAACTTTTTCCCTATCAACACCAATGCTCCTCTACTGAGCACCACTTTACCAACCATTGAGCATGTATACTCTTCACTGGCATCAATGTCCTTGACTTTTTCCTTATTACCACCTATGCCCCTCAACTGAGCACTACTCCCTCCCCCATTGAGCACTAATGCCCCCCACTAGCCTCAATGTCCCACCACTGCGACCAACATCCCCAACTTTCTCCCTGTGAACACTAGTGCTCCTCAACTGAGCCCCACTTTCCACTCCAATGAGCACTGATGCCCCACCACAGGCATCACTTTCCCCTCACTGCCCCTAATGTCTCCCCACAAAGCCCCAATGATTTACCACTGACATTGATTCCTCCAATAACCCCCTCTGACCACCATGTGCCCCCCTTCCTGCCACTAAGCACCAATGCCCCCACTGAGCAATGCTGTCCCCACATTGAGCACTAATGCCCCCCCCCCCCCCCACAGGTAGCAATATCCCTCACTTCCCCCCCATGTGCACCAATGTCCCCTACTGAACACCAATACTTTCTTCTCCCACTGACTACTGATGCCAGATATTTTTTCCTCCCTCTGATCACTGAGGCTGAGCATTCTTTCCTCCAACTGACCATTGAAGCTGAGAATTTATCTCTCCCTAAACACTAACGCTGGCCATTTTCCAACAACTGGCCACTGACACCAAACAAATTAGACTTTTCTTTCCAAATACCCAGCAATATAAGGGGCTTTATGACACATGCTGCTGACCACTGAAGTCCACACATTATGTTGTACATTACATCATGATGACCACTGCACATAATAAACACCTGTTTTTTTTTTGCCCAAAGGTTGCTGGTTACTGAGTAGTATCTAACTGTTTTTATATAATTCCTCAAGGTAGTCTCAGACAAAGTTTTAGCTCTGTATATATATATATATATATATATATATATATATATATATATATATATATATATATATATATATATATATTTTTTTTTTTTTTTTTCTTATTTAAAACACACTTTAGGTTCAAGTATTTCTGTGAACTGCGAGTAGGCTCAGGTTTTACTTAAGTCATGCCCAATGTTTAGTATAATGTAGCTACTAGCACAGCATTATTTTTTTCCTTTTAGGTTTAATAATAGATAAATAGGGTAAAAACATGCAAAAAGGTTTGAATGGTCCAAAAACCAGCAGGATAGATATACAAATTAGATATTCTATAAAACCAAAAATCATGGGGCATTAAAGTTGCCAGTGTTGTGGGTAAGACTGGAAAGCAAGTTTAATAAGCAGGCAGATGGGGGAATGTGTAGCCAGCATAACACAGACTGTTGTATGGGACTACTGTCATCTCACACATTATATTGCAACAACTATTGGGACGCCTGCCTTTACACGCACATGAACTTCAATGGCATCCCAGTCTTAGTCCGTAGGGTTCAATATTGAGTTGGCCCACCCTTTGCAGCTATAACAGCTTCAACTATTCTGGGAAGGCTGTCCACAAGGTTTAGGAGTGTGTCTATGGGAATGTTTGACCATTCTTCCAGAAGCGCATTTGTGAGGTCAGGCACTGATGTGGACAAGAAGGCCTGGCTCGTAGTCTCAACTCTAATTCATCCCAAAGGTGTCCTATCGGGTTGAGGTCAGAACTCTGTGCAGGCCAGTCAAGTTCCTCCACCCCAAACTCGCTCATCCTTGTCTTTATGGACCTTGCTTTTGCATGCTTTTGCACTGGTGCGAAGTCATCTTGGAACAGGAAGGGGCCATCCCCAAAGTGTTCCCACAAAGTTGGGAGCATGAAATTGTCCAAAATGTCTTGGTATGCTGATGCCTTAAGAGTTCCCCTCACTGGAACTAAAGGACCAAGCCCAACCCCTGAAAAATAACCCCACACCATAATCCCCCCTCCACCAAATGATTTGGACCAGTGCACAAAGCAAGGTCTATAAAGATATGGATGAGCGAGTTTGGGGTGGAGGAACTTGACTGGCCTGCACAGAGTCCCATCTTCAACAGAACACCTTTGGGATGAATTAGAGCGGAGACTGCGAACCAGGCCTTCTCATCTAACATCAGTGCTTGACCTCACAAATGCACTTCTGGAAGAATGGTCTGACATTCCCATAGACACACTCCTAAACCTTGTGGACAGTCTTCCCAGAAGAGTTGAAGCTGTTATAGCTGCAAAGGGTGGGCCAACTCAATATTGAACCCTACGGACTAAGACTGGGATGGGATACCATTAAAGTTCATGTGTGTGTAACGGCAGGTGTCCCACTATATTTTGACAATATAGTCTATATATATGTATATATATATATATATATATATATATATATATATATATATATATATATATATATATATATATATATAATGAAGCTGTTTTACCTGCTACACCAAATCACACCAAGATAAAAGGAAGAATACACATGCCAAATGTATTTAGACAATTTAGACAATACTTGCTTATCCTGGAGTTTAGCTTTAAGAAACTTTAATTGTACAATAACACTTTGTCAAACATGGCGGTTAACATAATGTAGCATACATGTACTTACCGTGGTCATTGTTCATACATTGATTGAAATGAGAAAACTTATTAGATATCCAAGTCAGATTCAACAGCAAAATATCTTCAAGGTTTATATCTATTTTCCTTCAGCCCTGTATAATAAATTTCATTTGCTCAATACTGTATGTTTGATATTCTGACACTAAATCTGGGTATTCAATGCCAAATTACAATCTCCCTCGTATCATGCTCCAGATGGCCCACAGAGATATTTATCTACTCTTATTGTGAAAGTGATGATAAATGGGCCATATGGAGAAGAGATTCAATTCAACAGAATTTAGCTGTCAGCATCCAAATATGTATCTTAACAGGCACCAAATGTTATCTAAAGGGCATATAATGTAATCAGAATTATTTAGAATTTCTTTCTCAGAATTCATTCTTCCAGAAAAATCGTTTTTATGAACTTGTGAGAAGTAATGCTCACCGTATTTTCTAAATTATGTTTTTTTTGCGATTAACCTGATCATTTATTTATTGTTCAAAACAAAAAATATAATTTACCGCTTCAACATTGTTGTTTTATCAATGTTCTAAGGTTATGTTCAGCCTGATCATTTATTCATAGTTTAAAATTAAAATGACTATTTATCCCTTCAACGTAGTTGTTTTGTCAAATGATCAAAGGTAATTTATTTTCCAAGTTTATGATCAACCTGATCACTTATTTATAAATCATAATTCATCCCTTCAACACGTTTGCTTTATCAAAGTAATGTATTTTCTAAGTTATGTTGTTTATGATCAACCCGATCACTTATTTATTGTTAAAAATTAAAACTATAATATATCTCTTCGGCATGATTGTAATTGAGAATTAATGCATTTTCTAAGGTTATGCTCAGCCTGATCATGTATTTATAGTTTTAAAAAAAAAAATGCTAATTTATCTCTTTAACATAATTGTTTTATTAAATTAATAAAAGAAATGTATTTTCCAAGTTATGTTGTTTATGATCAACCTGATCACTTATTTGTAAATTATAATTTATCTCTTCAACACGTTTGCTTTATCAAAGTAATGTATTTTCTAAGTTATGTTGTTTATGATCAACCCGACCCCTTATTTATTGTTCAAAATTAAAACTATAATTTATCTCTTCGGCATAATTGTAATTGAGAATTATTGCATTTTCTAAGGTTATGCTCAGCCTGATCATGTATTTATAGTTTTTAAAAAAAAAAGATAATTTATCTCTTTAACATAATTGATTTATCAAATTATAAAAAGAAATGTATTTTCCAAGTTGTGTTGTTTATGATCAACCTGATTATTTTATTTATTGTTCAAAATCAAAATGATAACTTACGCCTTCAGCATAACTGTTTTATCAAATTATCGAAAGCAATGTATTTTCTAAATTTATGATCAGCCTGATCATTTATTTATTGTTCAAAATAAATATTTCAATTTATCCCTTCAGCATCATTGTAATTGAGAATTAAAGTATAACTAAAGGCAAAACTTGTTTTTGTTTTGGATAGAGTACAGAGGGATTAGAACACTTGTCAGTCTTTATTGTAAATTGTAGTGAAGCAGCACTAAATAACTCTAAACCAATCCTTAAGTATAAAGTGCTAATAGTAAAGTGCTAATAATGTTCATAAAATACTCTAAACCAATCCTTATAAAATACATAATTCATCATTTATGAAAATTATTAGCACTTTATACTTAAAGTGGTGTTCCACCCAAAAAAAAAAATACATGAATGTGCATAAAAAAAAAAATTGGAATTTTTTTTTTTTTACTCACCTCTAAATGCCTGTTGCTAGGGGGTCCCACGTAGTCTGCCTCTTTCAGTGCCTGGACTGGTGACATCACTTCCCCTCGGCACAGGAAGGGCTCAGCTCTGCTCTCTCCCTCTTGTCAATCATCTAGGACCCATTACAGGTTCCAGATGACTGAGTGGCCAATCACGGCGCGTGGCGCCACTCGCGCATGCGCAGTGGGTGCCCGGCTGTGAAGCCACAGCCCGGCGCCCACAGTTGCAATGCCGGCGCCGCCGAACGGAGGGGGAGACGAGCAGGGCTTCGATCCCCCCGCATCGCTGGACCCTGGGACAGGTAAGTGTCCAATTAAACATCAGCAGCTGCAGTATTTGTAGCTGCTGACTTTTAATTTTTTTTTTTTTAATGGGAACTCCTCTTTAACCACTTCAATACCAGGCACTTAGACACCTTCCTGCCCAGACCAATTTTCAGCTTTCAGCGCTGTCGCAGTTTGAATGACAATTGCGCGGTCATGCTACACTGTACCCAAACTAAATTTTTATCATTTTGTTCCCACAAATAGACCTTTCTTTTGGTGGTATTTGATCAGCTCTGCGGTTTTTATTTTTTGCTAAACAAATAAAAAAAGAAACCGAAAATTTTGAAAAAAATAAAAGTTTTGCTTTTGTTTCTTTTAAAAAAAATTGTAAATAAGTAAGTTTTCTCTCGGTGGTCCCCCACCGTGCTGCACGTGCCTGCTACTGCTCTTAAAGGAGCCGACGTGCAGGTACGGCGACTCGCGGGAACGTGCCGACCTGCCGCCATATAATGACGGTGGCTGGTCGGCAAGTGGTTAACATAACTGTTTTATGAAGTTATAAAAATAAATTTATTTTCTAAGTTACGTTGCTATGATCAACCTGATCATTTCTTTATTGTTCAAAATAGAAACAGTTTTTTATCAAATTATCAAAAGCAGTGTATTTTCTAAATTTACGATCAACCTGATCATTCATTTTGTTGTTCAAAATAAAAAAAATTTAATTTATCCTTTCAGCTTAATTGTTTTACCTAATTACTAGAAATAAAGTATTTTTGAAGTTACACTTATGATCAACCTGATTATTTAATGTACAAAATAAAAATGGTAAAATAAATTAAATTATCGGTATTTGATTAATTGCATTCATATCAGCTGTAGTCTTGGTCAAGATAGGCTGAACTGTTGAAATTTCTAAGCCTGGAAATATAAAATTACCAAAAGAGGTAGGAGGGATGTGATGACTGCAGGTCAGATTAATCAACCAATAGTCAAACAAGGGCTCATATGATAAAAGACTGGATATAGATCCAGCAAGAAGGTAGAAAGAACTTGAACAACAAAAGACTATCAGGCTGGAATGGAAAACTGTTTTTCTCTTATATATGGAGGGAGGAAAATGGGACTTTTAAGGTGCAAATTAATTAAAAAAATAGTACCAACTAAATTATATAAGAACATTTTTTATTTTAGAAAAAATACAAAAAATATTAAAAACACAGCAATTGGCAAGTACAGATCAACAGGATTTTATGGATACAGCATAGAAAGATGTAATACCCAACATGTTTCACCCATATTTCGGGCTTCTTCAGGGGATGCTGTCCAGCTAGAGGTACAAGCCTTCTATTAAGAAAACATATACATATAATAGTTACATCAACAGTTAATTAATAAACATAATATCGCATATACAATACTTTAATTTCAATTACACAACAACCTCAATCTATACATGTGCATTTCTATTGTCAAGACAACACTCCTTACCTTGGTCTCTTGAAATATTGGTCAAATCGCTAAGGGGTTCACAGGTATCTAACCGCGTCCAGAAAACCATGTGCTAGAGGCGACCACTTTTCACAAGATTGTTCTATATTAAAATTGTTTATAACTATAGAAAGTTCATTTAGGATTTCATTATAGCTAGATTTTGTGGGGAAGATTGGGAGAGATTCATGACTAAAATACACCTTTCCCAGAGTTCAGTGGGGGTTAAGGTAGCCAATCTGGATACATCATTTGTTAAACTTCAGAGATCAGTAGAAAGGAAAGTCAGAATTTTCTGGCATAAAAAATATTTTGAAAAATATATTGAAAATAAAATTATTCCATGGGTATTAAGGATACAAATTTTACCTAACTTAAAGAAGGTAGATGAAATACTGAAAAATAAATGGGAATCAAATTTGAAATCATGCTTTCTAGAGATGATGTCTCTATTGTGCTATCAATATGAGACTGAACTCAATGAGGTAGATGAAAAAATTAATAAATGGTATGCTGAACATACGTATCCCTGGCTGGCTTGCCTTCTTTCCTAGCCAAGGAGCGTGAGCTAAAGGAACACATTGAGCAATATACCATTGAAATCATAAAAAATAAAGAGACTAAATTTGTACAGGATCAGTCAGCACACGATATGGGCTTTGCCTATAAATAGAATCAACAAACACAATCAAGACGTCCAGCTAAACAAAACAATCAAATGCAGTCGAACCATATCACTCGTATATCTGATGCTTGTTCTGCTTCCCCTGCATCTTCTAGCCAATCCACTGTATATCAAGATATCGCTAATGAAAGACCATCTAAAAAACGCAAAGGAGATTCTAATATATCCTTTTCAGACAATGTGAAGAGCACATTGGCACCTACGCACGAACGTGAATCACCTGTAGTTCATCCTAAAAATTCACAACAACTTCTCAACACTTCTCACCCTTCCATCAAAAATTCACGTGGTACTCATCGCTGTAAATCTAATGGTTCAATGGGCTCTTTATCTATCCCTATTTCCTGTTCCTCGACTTTAGCACCAGCAATAATGCCTATTAAGGTAAGTGATTCTACCCTATCTACAGCTAATAAAATCGATCCAAAAGTAGCTTCTATTTTTTTACCACTAGGAACACCGGAACACCGAAATCCGGCCTAACCATAGGCTCCCATCACCTAAGCCCTGATAAGAGTAAACAACTTCAAATCTTGAACTTATCATCCTATGTACTCACTACTGAGTTCTACAGCTGGGCCTTACTTTTTGCCCAGACTCAAATGTTGATCGATTTGATGTCATCAAGGATATCCATTCAAGTGATTTCACTTCGGTCCTCCAAGGCCATAGAGACGATAAAAGTGTATCTACTCTTTGATCGCCTATAGGAGCACCGTGGGATTGTTCCTCGGGTGAACCGGCGGAAATGATAAGCGCGAGAAACACTGATGATTCCCCCTCCTCCCGCCGCTTCTGGAAGCATTCCAATGATTAATGAGCTGATTGGAATGCTTTCAAGAGAAAGCCAGCCGCCAGCTTCAAAATATGATATCAAGGTTAATGGTGATACCTTCAGCCATAATCCCGGTAAACCACTTGCAAACCGCAATGTATATATACTTTGAACTAAACTGTCTACCTAAAGTAATCTCAAGTTAGTACAGTTTAATAAATGTTGGATGACCTCATGGAGTCTTTTGTCTTAACACGAGTGAGCAAACAATAGTTTCTTTGAAGCACAAACCTGTGTTCCATTACTGTGTTTACTGTTGTTACTCAACCACTTCTGAGAACACTGTAATGCTGCAGGGAACGCATTAATAGATCGCTGCTCTGTGTTATTCAATTTGATGAGACAAGTGTAGAGCAGGGCTGGAGAAAGATCTGGCCTGCAAGTGATTTTAAGCAATTTTGGAGTATTACGTCGTGGCCCCCCCCCCCCCCAGTCCTTTCCATGTCTTCCCGTTGCAAATGCCCAGTAGAACAGCATGATGTACTGTGATCCCAGGCTGCATGATGACTTTGAGCCCAAAAGGTGCATTAATGACAAACAAAACCAAAGAAAATTCCCAGCTCAACAACCAACCGAATTATCCAGTCCAACAGCATGCGTTAAAAACATTTGCAAATACAGAGGGGGAAATAATTATTTGATCCCCTGCAGATTTTGTAAGTTTGCCCACTTATAAAGAAATGAAGGATCTATAATTTTTATCATAGGTGTATTTTAAATGATAGAGACAGAATATTAACCAAAAATCCAGAAAAGCACATAAAACAAATGCTATAAATGAAGTTGCAGTTCAGTGAGTAAAATAAGTATTTTATCCCCAAAACATGACTTAGTACTTGGTGGAGAAACCCTTGTTGGCAAGCACAGAGGTAAGATGTTTCTTGTAATTGGTGACAAGGTTTTCACACATCTCAGGAGGGATTTTGGTCCACTCTTCTTTACAGATCTTCTCCAAATTCTTAAGGTTTCTTGGCTGTTACATAGTAGGTGAGGTTGAAAAAACACACAAGTCCATTAAGTTCAACCTTTGTGTGTGCTTTTATGTTAGTATTACATTGTATATCCCTGTATGTTAAGGCCGTTTAGGTGCCTAATAGTTTTTTGAAATTATCTATGCTCCCTGCTGAAACCACTGCTTGTGGAAGATAATTCCACATTATTTCTGCTCTTATGCCCTGTACACACGGTCGGACATTGATCGGACATTCCGACAACAAAATCCTAGGATTTTTTCCGACGGATGTTGGCTCAAACTTGTCTTGCATACACACGGTCACACAAAGTTGACGGAAAATCCAATCATTCTGAACACGGTGACAGTAAAAACACGTATGTCGGGACTATAAACGGGGCAGTAGCCAATAGCTTTCATCTCTTTATTTATTCTGAGCATGCGTGGCACTTTGTGCGTCGGATTTGTGTACACACGATTGGAAATTCCGACAACGGATTTTGTTGTCGGAAAATTTTATAGTCTGCTCTCAAACTCTGTGTGTCGGAAAATCTGATGGAAAATGTGTGATGGAGCCTACACACGATCGAAATTTCCGTCAACAAGGTCCTATCACACATTTTTCGGTGGAAAATCCGACCGTGTGTACGGGGCATTACAGTAAAGAACCCTCTACACAGTTTAAGGTTAAACTGCTTCTCTTCTAATTTTAGTGAATGGCCGTGTGTCTTTTAAATTTCCCTTTCGCGGAAAAGTTTTATTGTGGGGTCACCAGTTCGGTATTTGTACATTGAATCATATCCCCTCTCAAGCGTCTCTTCTCCAGAGAATAAGTTCAATGCTCGTAATCTTTCCTCATAACTAAGGTCCCCCAGTCCCTTTATTAGCTTTGTTGCCCTTCTCTGGACTCTCTACAGTTCCAGCACATCCCTCCTGAGGACTGGTTCCCAGAACTGGACGGCATACTCCAGGTGTGGCCAGACCAGAGTCTTGTGGAGTGGGAGAATGTTTTTTCTCTGGAGTTAATCACCTTTCTAATGCATGCCAATATTATGTTGGCTTTGCTTGCAGCAACTTGGCATTGCATGCCATTGCTGAGCCTGTCATCTACTAGGACCCCCAGGTCCTTTTCCATCCTAGATTCCCCCAGAGGTTCCCCTCCTAATGAGTAGATTGCATTCATATTTTTGCAACCCAAATGCATTTTTTTACATTTTTCTACATTAAACCTCATTTGCCATGTAGTTGCCCACCCCATTAATTTGTTCAGATCTTCTTGCAAGGTTTCCACATCCTGCAGAGAAGTTATTGCCCTGCTTAGCTTAGTATCGTCTGCAAATACAGAGATTGAGCTGTTTATCCCATCCTCCAGGTCGTTTATGAATAGATTAAATAGGATTGGTCCCAGGACAGAACCCTGGGGGACCCCATTTTCCCCACCAGACCATTTCGAGTACTCCCCATTTGTCACCACCCTCTGAACTCACCCCTGTAGCCAGTTTTCAATCCATGTACTCACCCTTTGGTCCATACCAACAGACCTTAGTTTGTACAGCAAATGTTTATGGGGAACTATATCAAATGCCTTTGCAAAATCCATATACACCACGCCTATGGGCCTTCCTTTATCTAGATGGCAACTCACCTCCTCATAGAAGGTTAATAGATTGGTTGGCAAGAACGATTCTTCATGAATCCATGCTGATTACTACTAATGATACCGTTTTCATTACTAGAATCTTGCATATAGTCTCTTATCACCCCCTCCAGGAGCTTGCAAACTATTGATGTTAGGCTAACTGGTCTGTAGTTTCCAGGGATATATCTTCGTCCTTTTTTAAATATTGGTGCTATGTTAGCTTTTCTCCAATCAGTTGGTACCATTCCAGTCAGTAGACTGTTAGTAAAAATTAGGAACAATGGTCTGGCCATTACTTGACTGAGTTCCTTAAGAACCTTAGGGTGCAAGCCATCTGGTCCCAATAACTTATTAATGTTAAGTTTTTCAAGTCTATTCCTAAGTCTATCCTCAGTTAGCCATGAGGGTGCTTCCTGTGACATGAGGATAAACATTGCAGTTTTATTTACTGAAGCCCCCGTTTCCTTCGTGAAGACTGAGGAGAAGAATAAATTCAAAACCTTTGCCATCTCTCCATCCTTTGTAACCAGATTGCCCCGTATTTCCACATCTGTGATCAGATCCGTATTGTTGGTAATCAGTAGGTTTATTTCTTGTTGGTGTATTTACCATCTGATCCATGAAATTGTCCTGCAAGACATTTAGGAAATGGCGAGCTTTAGACGAATCCGCCCAGTCTATGTCTGGATAATTAGAATCCCCCATTATAATGACACTTCTCATCCTTGCCTCCATTCCAAACTGTGATAGGAGGTCCGCCTCCCCCTCCTCCCTCTGGTTAGGTGGCCTATAGCATACTCCCAGTATTACTTTCCCCTTGGTTACCTCTCTTTGTAGCTCTACCCATAAGGATTCCACCTCCTCCCTTGCTCCATTAGTGATATCACCCCTCACATTCACTTGTACATCACTTTTGGCAACTCGAAATTTCAGCTCCCTCCATAAATTTTCTGTAGGATTAAGGTCTTGAGACTGACTAGGCCACTCCATGACCCTAATGTGTTGCTTATTTAGCTATTCCTTTGTTGCCTTGGCGGTATGTTTTGGGTCATTGTTATGCTGGAAGACCCATCCACGATCTATCTTCAGTGTTCTAGCTGAGGGAAGAAGGTTCTCATCCAAGATTTTACAATATATGGCCCCATCCATTGGCCCCTCAATGCAGCAAAGTCGCCTGTACCTTTAGCAGAGAAACAGTCTCAAAGCATCATGTTTCCACCTCCGTGCTTGACTATAGGGATTCTGTTCTTAGGGTCATTATTTTTCTTCCTCCAAACACAGCGAGTCTAGTTAATGCCAAAGAGCTTAACTTTGGTTTCATCTGACAACAGCACTTTCTCCCAATCCTTCTCTGAATCATTTAGATGTGATTATCATGACTATACATGTTCCTTCTTGAGGTGGGGGACTCTCTGTGTTTGGAGGAAGAAAAGATGTTGACTATGACCCTAAGAACACCATCCCTACAGTCAAGCATGGAGGTGGAAACATCATGCTTTAGGGCTGTTTCCCTACTAAAGGTACAGAACGACTTTGCCTCATTGAGGCGCCAATGGAAGGGGCCATGGATTGTAAAATCTTGGATGGGAAACTTCTTCCCTAAGCCAGAACACTGAAGATGGGTCACGGATGGGTTTTTCAGCATGATAATGACCCAAAACATACCGCCAAGGCAACAAAGGAGTGGCTCAAGAAGAAGCACATTAAGGTCATGAAGTGGCCTATCCAGTCTCCAGACCTTAATCCTATTGAAAATGTATTGAGGGAGCTCAAACTTTGAGTTGTCAAGCGAAAGCCAAGAAACCTTAAAGTGATTGTAAAGTCTTGCTTTTTCCTATAAAAATAACAAACATGGTATACTTATGTAGCAGGTGCCCTGCATATCCTGTGCCCTGGCCAAGCTGGCTGAGGTTCTTCTGTGAGGGAGGAAAGTGCCTGTCAGCGACTGAGGGGGATTTTCTCCCCCTCCTTTTTTTTTCTCTTCAATGACTGAGCAGCCCAGATCCTCCAGATCCTCCTCTTCTAGAGTCCCTCTTCTGTGATCCTGGCCCCTCCCTCCTGTTCAGTGCCCCCACAGCAAGCAGCTTGCTATGGGGGCACCCGAGCTCAGTCACAGCTCCCTGTGTCCATTCAGACATGGAGCCTTGACCCCTCTATCCCCTGATTGGCTATCTGACTTTGATTGACAGCAACAGGAGCCAATGGCGGTACTGCTGTGTCTCAGCCAATCAGGAAGGAGAATCTCAGATGGCTGAGACACTCATGGACATCGCTGGACAGAGAGGGACCTCAGGTAAGTGTTAGGGGGGCTGAGGGGGGCTGCTACACACAGAAGGCTTTTTATCTTAATGCATTAAGATAAAAAAACCTTCTGCCTTTACAACTCCTTTAACCACTTGCCGCCCGCCCTATTACCAAATGACGGCGTCAAAGTGGTTTGATATTCCTGACCGGACGTCATATGACGTGATCAGGAATATCGAGCCGCTGCGCGCCCCCGAGGGCGCACATCGCGGCGATCGTTGTTGCGGGGTGTCAGTCTGACACCCTGCAACACCGATCTAGGTAAAGAGTCTCTGACGGAGACTCTTTACCACGTGATCAGCCGTGTCCAATCACGGCTGATCACGATGTAAATAGAAAGAGACGGTGATCGGCTTTTCCTCACTCGCGTCTGACAGATGCGAGTAGAGGAGAGACGATCGGCTGCTCTCCTGACGGGGGGGTCTGTGCTGATTGTTTATCAGCACAGCCCCCCCTCGGATCCTACCCAGGACCACGAGGGAAGCCGCCCAGGACCACCAGGGAAGACATCCACACTGGACCACCAGGTATGCCCCTAGACCCCCAGGGAAATGCCACTGTGTGCCCAGGCAGCTGCCAATCTGTGCCCAGGCAGCTGCCAATCAGTGCCCACTTCAATGCCTACCACTGCCAGTGCCACCAGGGATGCCCATCAGTGCCTCATATCAGTGGCGCGTATCAGTGCCCATCAGTGCCACGTATCAGTGCCCATCAGTGCCCAGCAGTGCCGCCTATCAGTGCCCATAAGTGCCCAGCAGTGCCGCCTATCAGTGCCGCCTATCAGTGCCCAGCAGTGCCCAGCAGTGCCGCCTTTCCTTGCCCATCAGTATCGCCCATCAGTGCCCATCAATGCCAACCAGTGCCACCCAGTGCCACCCATCAGTGCCCATCAGTTTCCACCTCTATCAATGCTCATCAGTGCTGCATATGAGTGCCATCCATCAGTGCCGCCTACCAGTGCCCATCAGTGCCGCATATCAGTGCCCGTCAGTGCCCGCTCATTGGTGCCACCTCATCGGTGCTGCCGTATCAGTGCCTGTCAGCGCCGCCTTATCAGTGCCCATCAGTGAAAGAGAAAACTTACTTATTTACAATTTTTTTTTAACAGAAACAAAAGCAAAACTTTTATTTTTTTCAAAATTTTCGGTCTTTTTTTATTTTTTAGCAAAAAATAAAAACCGCAGAGGTGATCAAATACCACCAAAAGAAAGCCCTATTTGTGGGAACACAATGATAAATATTTAGTTTGGGTACAGTGTTGTATGACCGCGCAATTGTCATTCAAACTGCGACAGCGCTGAAAGCTGAAAATTGGTCTGGGCAGGAAGGTGTCTAAGTGCCCGGTATTGAAGTGGTTAAGGATCTAGACAGGACCTGTAAAAAAGATTGGACCAAAATCCCTCTTTAGTTGTGTGAAAACCTGGTCACCAACTACAAGAAACTTCTTACCTCTGTGCTTGCCAACAAGGGTTTCTCCACCAAGTACTAAGCCATGTTTTGCTTGGGGATCAAATACTTATTTCACTCACTGAACTGCAACTTCATTTATAACATTTGTAACGTGTTGTTTCTGGATTTTTGGTGGATATTCTGTTTCTCTAATTTAAAATACACCTAGGATAAACATTATAGACCCTTCATTAATTTCTAAGTGGGCAAACCTACAAAATATGCAGGTAATTAAATCATTATTTTCCCCACTGTACATGCATAAGCTGCAGAACAACTTTACAGCACCCCAGTATTATCTGCAGTCCTAACTCTAAATTTTGAGAGCCTCCATAGTAGAAGCATATGCATTATAATGGATAGGCAGAAGGCAGGTGAGCCTGGAGAGAGCCCACCCCTCCTAAAAGGCACATGGGCATGCCTAGCACATAGCACAATGGCAGCAAAGGTGTCTAGTGCGTCCCCTTACCAGTTTTCCAACAGTACAAACAAATGGCCACTGCCCCCACCCATAACTGGCCTTTGCAGCAAGGAGCACATGGGAGGTTGGTTGCATGTCAAACAAAGTTAGTTGCATGTCAAACAAATCCAAAGAAAATTCTCAGCTCAATTTACCGCCCAGCCTGCAACCAACCGAATGATCCAAACAGTATGTGTTAAAAACAGGGGTTTCATTTGCACACATTTGCAAATACATGCGTACGCTGCAGAGCCACGTCCAGTTATAGGTGTGGGCAGTGGCCATTTGTTTGTGCATTTATGGCAGAATGGGCTCTCAGGAAGGCCTTGATTTTGATGGGTATAATTTGAACCAGAAGAAGCCATGTGGAGACTGCATATGGAGGATGGAGAAAGAAACCCTCGAGATGGTAAGCAGTGCATTAATATTTTTTTTACACAGGAAGGCAAAATAGATTTAGAGATTTAAATTAAAAAAAAATAAAAGCTGAGGTTGGGATCCCAGATTGCCCTACATTGGTTATCCCAAATAATGATGAAACAACGATTTAAAGAGGAGGACCCATGAAAAAAAAAAAAAAAAATTAAAAGTCAGCAGCTACAAATACTGCAGCTGCTGACTTTTAATTGGACACTTACCTGTCCCAGGGTCCAGCGATGCGGAGGATCGAAGTCCCGCTCGTCTCCCCCTCCGTTCAGCGGCGCCGGCATTGCAACTGTTGGCGCCGGGCTGTGGCTTCACAGCCTGGCACCCACTGCGCATGCGCGAGCGGCGCCGCGTACCGTGATTGGCCGCTCAGTCACCTGGGACCTGTAATGGGTCCCAGATGATTGACAGGAGGGAGGGAGCAGAGCCGAGTCCTTCCTCTGCCGAGGGGGAAGTGATGTCACCAGCCCAGGCACTGAAAGAGGAAGACTACGAGGGACCCCCTAGCAACAGGCATTTAGAGGTAAGTAAAAAATTTCCAAATTGTTTTTTTATTTTTTTTTAGGCACAGTCATGGATTTTTTTTTTTTAGGGTGGAACACCACTTTAAGGACTATCAGAGATGAGACATGATTCTAACTGCCTGTAGTCATGAGGTCTATGATGGCCAGTCTGTGTATAGGGCGATGGACCCTGTGTTATCCTTTGTACTTCTAATCACACTTTTTTGTGCACATAATCCTGATCTCATAAGCAACCATCACAACACAAACACATGGGGTGTAAGGGGGGGTGCAGCGTGTCCTGGGGCAATAATTCACACAGTCGGGAGCAATGTAAAACTTGTAATAATGCAGCAACAGTTCACAACAAACCCAACCCCAGCCGGGTGCACTCATAGTTTCCAACAATGTGAAGGAGCAGATTCAATCTGGACTGAGCGTGTCTGCGGAAGGGGGCCGAGTGCATCCTGGCCATCTAACACCCAGTCAGGAAGGTGTCCAAAAGAGATGCAACCCTACATTTTCCCCTACTCATCAGGAAAGTTTCCCTAGCACCTGTACTGTTCCTCACAGGGGTACCTGTCCCTACTCCACCAAATCACAAAATGCTTGTCAAATATAGGAGCCAGGGCCTTTAAAAGGCTCTGCCTGACCCCCAAGATGGTCGCCAGAGTCACATGACATGGGAGCATACAATCCAATCCCTTCCCCAGTGACCCAGGAAACCATAATGTAACCATGTTCCTCCTGACTTCTGCTCCAACTGCAGTGCTGCTACGGATAGCGCCACCTGCATTGGAGAAAGAAGACTGCACCAGCCTACAGGCACGGTGTAGACAGTGGACTGGCCCATCACTTTGCCCTTTTTGTCTGCAGACAAACTTGGTTTAGATACAATTGAGACACTACTGCTAATAAACGCCAGGCTGCAATTGTTGGAGAACTGACTGTCCAAGTGAAATAAACCTGGAATAACAGTCTCTAAAAACCCATAAAACTATTTTTCAATAGAATGCCTTCTAGAATATACTTTTATCATTGCAAATGGAAATTATATGTCTAAATTTAAATTCCACTGATTAAATTGAATGCGTTATTAGATGCACCTATCTATTATTCATAAAGGCATGAACATGGTCAGCAAGGGTTTCTCTGTATTAAAAGGATTGAGAAGAACTGCAGAGAGGGCAGGCAGTTTGGAAAGATCTGCTCTCATTAACCTCTTGCCGACCAGCCACCGTTATTATACTGCGGCGGGTCGGCACGATCCCACGAGCCGTCGTAGCTATACGTCGGCTCCTTTAAGTGGGATAGCGGGCGCCCGCTGCACTGCAGATGTGCCGATGCTCGTGACTAACGGTCGCGATGACCGCCGGCCACGAACGATCGCGGGCACGAGAGACAGAACAGGGACGTGTGTGTGTAAACACACAAATCCCTGTTCTGTTCTGTGAGGAGAGACAGATCGTGAGTTCCTAATAGCTAGGAACCACGATCTGTCATCCCCTCTATTCAGTCCCCTCCCCCTACAGTTAGAACACACAGTCAGGGAACACAGTTAAACCCTTGATCGCCCCCTAGTGTTAACCTCTTCCCTGCCAGTGACATTTATACCGTAATCAGTGCATTTTTATAGCACTGATCGCTGTATAATTGTCAATCGTCCAAAAATGTATCAAAAGTGTCCGATGTGTCCGTCATAATGTTGCAGTCCTGATAAAAATCGCAGATCACCGCCATTAGTAGTAAAAAAAAAAATAATAATAATAAAAATGCTATAAATCTGTCCCCTATTTTGTAGACGCTATAACTTTTGCGCAAACCCATTAATATACGCTTATTGCAATTTTTTTTACCGAAAATATGTAGAAAAATACATATCGGCCTAAACTGGGAAAAAATTCGCTTTTTTAAAAAAAAAAATGCAGATAATTTTTATAGCAAAAAGTATTGTGTTTTTTTTTCCCAAAATTGTCGCTATTTTTTTGTTTATAGCGCAAAAAATAAAAACCACAGAGATGATCAAATACCACCAAAAGAAAGTTCTATTTGTTGGAAAAAAAGGACGTCAATTTTGTTTGGGTGCAGCGCCTCGCGACCGCGCAATTGTCAGTTAAAGCGACGCAGTGCCGAATCGCAAAAAATGGCCTGGTCATTCAGCAGCCAAATGGTTAAAAAACCAAGCAAAACAAACAAAAAACAACAACAATGTCTATGTTTTAAATTTTCAGAAGAAAATTATTTTTGCACCATGCTTATAGTTACAGAGATGAATGATGGTTTGCTATAAATAAATAAAAACAAATACAAAATAAATAATAAAGGGCATGTAAATACTCTGTGTACAAGATCTGGGTACAGGTTCACTATAAAATGATTTTATTGTTTTCCTTTTTCCATTTTTTAATTCAAGCTAATTGCTATTGCAACATAGTGATTCCTGGCTTCAACGTGATACATTTTTACAGTAAAGTTGGCACACCTGATAAATACTTTGGAAATTAATCATCTTTAATACTAAAGTAACTCAGCAGCATGACAAAGACAGGCAAATAAACCATGTTCCAGCTGGCATGTTAGGTGGTCTTGCTATTGCCAAGATATTGACAACGTTTAAGATCATTCATAAAGAATTGCAGAACGTTACTATAATTACCGTAGCCTTTATTTACATTGCCATCTGGGCATTGTGTAACAGCAGAGCCTCTAACCAATGTTATTATTAGGAAACAGATCAAAAGACTGGACTTTTTCCCAGAAGAGGCAAATGTAGCAGCATCCCAACTCATGAATGAAATCTTTATTAAATACAAAAAATATTTCATAGTGCAGCTTACCAATTCTTAGATGTGATGACTCCATCAGTTTTCTTTTTTTCCCCCCCTTTATTTTCACCTGGTGATCCAGCCAGTAAATCTGTAACTTTGCAACTTTGCTTAACAGACCAAGCTGTCCAGCAAAAATGGCAGTTGAGACAAACCATTTACCACTGTAAAACCTTTATCCCAAAAGGAAAGAAAAAAAAAATTGCTGTAACTGATTATAGGGTATTATCTTCTTCTTTAATTTGTTAGTGAAGTCCATCCAAATCTTCTAGTCAGGGGCGGACTGACAGCTCATGGGGCCCCCCGTTAAATAGGAGATTATGGGGCCACACAGTATACACATACACACACATACAGTATACATACACATTATACAGACACACAATATACACACAAAGTATGCAATCACAGTATACACACACACAGAATACACATACAGACACACAGTACACACACACACAGTATACATACACACAGTATACATACAGTACACGCAGTACACACACACCGTATACATACAGTACACGCAGTACACACACACCGTATACATACAGTACACGCAGTACACACACATCGTGTATACACACAGTATACATACAGTACACGCAGTACACACAGTATACAATCACAGTATATATACACAGTATACACACAATATACACACACAGTATGCAATCACAGTATACACACACACAGAATACACATACAGACACACAGTACACACACACACACAGTATACAATCACAGTATACATACACACAGTATACACGCAGTACACACACACACACACACACACACACACCGTATACATACAGTACACGCAGTACACACACACACACCGTATACATACAGTACACGCAGTACACACACACACCATATACACACACAGTATACATACAGTACACACACACAGTATACAATCACAGTATACATACACACAGTATACATACAGTACACACACACAGTATACACACACAGTATACATACAGTACACACACACAGTATACACACGCGGTATACAATCACAGTACACACACAGTATACACATACATACACACACACAGTATACAATCACAGTATACACACACACACACACAGCATACACACACAGTATACACATAGATATACACACAGTATACACATAAATATACACACAGTATACACACAGTACACACTCACAGTATACACACACACGGTATACACATACAAATACACACAGTACACACACATACACAGTAAACACATACATACAGACAGTATACACATACATATACACACAGTACACACACACAGTATACACATACATATACACACAGTATACACATACATATACACACAGTGTACACACAGTTACACGCAGTATACACACATACAGACACACGCACAGTATACACGGAAATGCACACAGTATACACACAGATGCACAGTATACACATACACACACACAGTATACACATACAGTATACACATACATACACACACAGTATACACATACATATACACACAATATACACATACACACACAGTATACACATACATACACACACAGTATACACATACATATACACACAGTATACACACATACAGACACACGCACAGTATACACTGACATGCACACAGTATATACACAAACACACTGTATACACATACATATATACATACATACACACTCAGTATACACATAGATACACACACAGTATACACATACATATATACACAGTATACACACATACAGACACACGCACAGTATATACAGACGTGCACACACAGACACACAGTATACACACAGTACGATTGGCTGAGAAGGTACTGGAGAGGTGGGGGAGCTATAATCTTGGGATTTTTAGACCAATAGGATGTCGATAAGGAACATTTCAGGGACAGATGTAAAAAAACTGATTTTTTACAAACTGTTTCTGGTTTTACTGAGACTGGCGACCCTGATGGGGCCCCCTAGTGGCCCGGGAGCCCTCGGGCAGTGCACGAATGGTCAGTCTGCCCCTGGTTCTAGTCCAACACTACCCTCCCCACAGACTGATAATGCTGCTGTACAAAGGTGTCTCTGTTGCTGCTCCATCCAGACTGAAGACACCCAAGGATGAGATGTGTGTAACTGGCTGGATCACCAGGTGAAAATTTAGGAAAAAGAGCCTAAAAAAAATACAAAATAATAAAAGAATAAAAATTAATGCAGACACCACTTTTAAAGGATAAGTTCACCTTTGGGAACATGCTACATGTCCCACCTATTTTTAGGGTGGAACATGTAATGTTCCAAATCCTGCAGCCAATCCCCAACCCGCTGCCTCTTGTGACAGCAAGCTGGGGAGCTTCTCTATGATCTCGCCTTCACTATTTAAAAAAAATGCGGCCGCGTGGGGATCCGCCCACCCGGTCGTATCATTCATTCACAGAGTTCTGTGAATGTGAGAACTACAACTACCAACAGCCTTTGTGGCAGTCGGTGTCAGGAACGGTGTCATCTCCGGTTTCTCCTGCTGGTGGCACTATTACATTCAGCACCAAAAGGGTGTAATTCCAGTGGCCACCAGCGGGGTCTCCCTGCCTGGACTGCAGACTTGCCATCAAGCACACCTGTCATGGTTTTGCTGGACTATATAAACCCGCCCTGAACTAACCTCCAGTGCTTCAGTATTCCTCTGCTAAGCCCTTGTCCCTGCCAGTACCTGCCCTTGTTCCAGCCTGTTCCTGTTTGTTCCTGAACCCCGTTTGTGTATCCTGACCTTGTACCCTGTTTCCTGTTCCCTACTCCTTGGTCTGCTTCATTATTCCTGTTTTCTGTTCCCTTGTCGCTTTGGCCCATGCCTTATTTTTTATTTCATGTTGGTTTCCTTGCTTGTGTATTATATTAGTTAGATAGATAGTTAGGTGGGTTTTGGGGTTTGCTGTGTTTTCACCATTTACTTGTTTTGGTTTGCTGTCTTGTTTTCACGTGTATCTTTATCATTGACAATAAACATACTTTCTTTATTTACTCGTTTGTCCCTGATTCCTTGGTGCAGCCCAGCGATCTGATCACCTGCATGGGATGTTGTGTATAACATCCCATGACAGAATACTGAAGCCATACAATCAGATCGGTCGCACCTGGGAATTGGGGCCTGAGTCCCAGCTATTTTTGAAAGATGGATTTTGAAAGTATTTTGTATTTATCGCTCCTGGCAACTGATGACAGAGACTTTTGTTATCAGACATTGGCTGAATACACTAGGGAACAATTGTTAGAATGCATCCGCCTAGCTCATGTTTTTATTGAGCAAGGCAGTTTTTTGTTTGAAGATGTGCAACCATTAATTAAGATCTGTACTGAGTTGGCCCTGTCTGATGTCGCTGAGGGAGGTGATGACTATACACCCCCTTTTAGTGCAGCTCAGGTAGAATCTTTAGTTTGGCTGTTGGAGGATGACTCAGCATTTTTTTTTGAACAATATTCAGCTTGTTCTCGGCAGGTGCTTGCAAAATGCATTGAATCAGTGCAGTCTCTGGTCAGACAAGCCAAGTGCAAACCTGATGCAGTGCAATCATTAATACAGGCCTGGTCAAGTCTGTCGCATTCAGCTTCTGTTAGCTCCCAATATACCTTTCTACCAATGAAATACCAGTACCCTGTTTCCTCCTGCTGCACCTACCCTGCCTTTAACTCCCCTTCTGCTTTTCAACTGCCTCCATCAGCTCCACTAAATCTCCCTTCCAAACCTACTCCCTCTGTTTTGCCATCCTTTCACTCTTCGCTTCTACCAGCTGCATTCACTACCTACAGCCCTGTACCCACTTATAGATCCCCAGTGGTTAAAACCAAAAAGAAGCGGAAGTTTTTTCCAACCCATACCATCATACCAGTATCCAATCCTGCCTCCCCACCTGCTGATCTGTTCCAGCCTGATGTGTTCCTGTATGCCGCCCAGCCTGATGTTCCGATGTCTGCTGTTGTGCCAGTGCCTGCTGTTCTGCCTGATGTGCCAGCGCCTGTGCCCACTGCCCAGTCTGAAGTTCCAGTACTGACTATCCAGTCCAAAGCACCTGCTGTTCTGCCTGATGTGCCAGCGCCTGTGCCCACTGCCCAGTCTGAAGTTCCAGTACCAGTTGCCCGGTTTGAAGTTCCAGTACCTGCTATCCAGTCTGATGGACCTGCTGTTCTGCCTGTTGTGCCAGTACCTGCTGTTCTGCCTGATGTGCCAGCGCCTGTGCCCACTGCCTAGTCTGAAGTTCCAGTACCGACTATCCAGTCCAAAGCACCTGCTGTTCTGCCTGATGTGCCAGTGTTTGTGCTTGCTGCCCAGTCTGAAGTTCCAGTACCAGCTGCCCTGTTTGAAGTTCCAGTACCTGCTATCCAGTCCGATGTACCTACTGTTCAGCCTATTGTGCCAGTACCTGCTGTTCTGCCTGATGTGCCAGCACCTGTGCCCACTGTCCAGTCTGAAGTTCCAGTACCGGCTGCCCGGTTTGAAATTCCAGTACCTGCTATTCAGTCCACTGCACCTGCTGTTCTGCCTGATGTGCCAGCACCTGTGCCCACTGTCCAGTCTGAAGTTCCAGTACCAGCTGCCCGGGTTGAAGTTCCAGTACCTGCTATTCAGTCCACTGCACCTGCTGTTCTGCCTGATGTGCCAGCACCTGTGCCCACTGTCCAGTCTGAAGTTCCAGTACCAGCTGCCCGGGTTGAAGTTCCAGTACCTGCTATCCAGTCCGATGCACTTGCTGTTCTGCCTGTTGTGCCAGTACCTGCTGTTCTGCTTGATGTGCCAGCGCCTGTGCCCACTGTCCAGTCTGAAGTTCCAGTACCGACTTTCCAGTCCAAAGCACCTGTTGTTCTGCCTGATGTGCCAGTGTTTGTGCTTGCTGCCCAGTCTGAAGTTCCAGTACCGGCTGCCCGGTTTGAAGTTCCAGTACCTGCTATTCAGTCCACTGCACCTGCTGTTCTGCCTGATGTGCCAGCACCTGTGCCCACTGTCCAGTCTGAAGTTCCAGTACCAGCTGCCCGGGTTGAAGTTCCAGTACCTGCTATCCAGTCCGATGCACCTGCTGTTCTGCCTGTTGTGCCAGTACCCGCTGTTCTGCCTGATGTGCCAGCGCCTGTGCCCACTGCCCAGTCTGAAGTTCCAGTACCAGCTGCCCAGTTTGAAGTTCCAGTACCTGCTATCCAGTCCGATGGACCTGCTGTTCTGCCTGTTGTGCCAGTACCTGCTGTTCTGCCTGATGTGCCAGCGCCTGTGCCCACTGCCCAGTCTGAAGTTCCAGTACCGACTATCCAGTCCAAAGCACCTGCTGTTCTGCCTGATGTGCCAGTGTTTGTGCTTGCTGCCCAGTCTGAAGTTCCAGTACCGGCTGCCCGGTTTGAAGTTCCAGTACCTGCTATCCAATCCGATGTACCTACTGTTCAGCCTATTGTGCCAGTACCTGCTGTTCTGCATGATATGCCAGCACCTGTGCCCACTGTCCAGTCTGAAGTTCCAGTACCGGCTGCCCGGTTTGAAGTTCCAGTACCTGCTATTCAGTCCACTGCACCTGCTGTTCTGCCTGATGTGCCAGCACCTGTGCCCACTGTCCAGTCTGAAGTTCCAGTACCAGCTGCCCGGGTTGAAGTTCCAGTACCTGCTATCCAGTCCGATGCACCTGCTGTTCTGCCTGTTGTGCCAGTACCTGCTGTTCTGCTTGATGTGCCAGCGCCTGTGCCCACTGTCCAGTCTGAAGTTCCAGTACCGACTATCCAGTCCAAAGCACCTGCTGTTCTGCCTGATGTGCCAGTGTTTGTGCTTGCTGCCCAGTCTGAAGTTCCAGTACCTGCTGCCCGGGTTGAAGTTCCAGTACCTGCTATCCAGTCTGATGCACCTGCTGTTCAGCCTGTTGTGCCATTACCTGCTGTTCTGCCTGATGTGCCAGCACCTGTGCCCACTGTCCAGTCTGAAGTTCCAGTACCAGCTGCCCGGTTTGAAGTTCCAGTACCTGCTATCCAGTCCAAGGCACCTGCTGTTCAGCCTGTTGTTCCATTACCTGCTGTTCTGCCTGATGTGCCAACACCTGTGCCCACTGTCCAGTCTGAAGTTCCAGTACCAGCTGCCCGGTTTGAAGTTCTAGTACCTGCTATCCAGTCCAAGGCACCTGCTGTTCAGCCTGTTGTGCCCATGCCTGCTGCCCTGCTCGATGCGTATGTGCCACTACCCAGCGTGATGTACCTCTGCTTTCTGCTCAGCCTGATGACATGGGGCCTGCTAAAACTGTTCCTGACTGATGGCCATCTTGCTGCTGGGTCAATCCTGTCTGTCGCCTGGCTTAAATGTAATGCTCCTGTGTGGTCTGCCTCCGATGGTTTCTTTCCCATTACCCTACTAATTTTCATTCCCAGATCCAAACTTCCTGACCCGGGTGGTGGGGTACGTGTCCTATTTTCAGACTCTGATGGCACGTCCCCCAGTGAACTAAAAGACTCTGGCCTTGGAAGTGCGAAGAAGTCCGCAGACTCAGTAGGGAAACCTTATTAAGGTGTTTCTGCACCCACTCGGACTGTCGTACCCAGGGCTGAATGGAGTGTCCGGAGGCCACTCCTTTAGGAGGGGGAACTGTCAGGAACGGTGTCATCTCCGGTTTCTCCTGCTGGTGGCACTATTACATTCAGCACCAAAAGGGTGTAATTCCAGTGGCCACCAGCGGGGTCTCCCTGCCTGGACTGCAGACTTGCCATCAAGCACACCTGTCATGGTTTTGCTGGACTATATAAACCCGCCCTGAACTAACCTCCAGTGCTTCAGTATTCCTCTGCTAAGCCCTTGTCCCTGCCAGTACCTGCCCTTGTTCCAGCCTGTTCCTGTTTGTTCCTGAACCCCGTTTGTGTATCCTGACCTTGTACCCTGTTTCCTGTTCCCTACTCCTTGGTCTGCTTCATTATTCCTGTTTTCTGTTCCCTTGTCGCTTTGGCCCATGCCTTATTTTTTATTTCATGTTGGTTTCCTTGCTTGTGTATTATATTAGTTAGATAGATAGTTAGGTGGGTTTTGGGGTTTGCTGTGTTCTCACCATTTACTTGTTTTGGTTTGCTGTCTTGTTTTCACGTGTATCTTTATCATTGACAATAAACATACTTTCTTTATTTACTCGTTTGTCCCTGATTCCTTGGTGCAGCCCAGCGATCTGATCACCTGCATGGGATGTTGTGTATAACATCCCCTGACAGTCGGCTTTTAGTTCTCAATGAGCTACGAGGGTGCTGTTGAGCGCTCTAGGTAGTTCACTGAGTCTTCTTGTCAGTAAGTAACTGCCTGCCTATACAAGGTCCGAACAGACAGCTTCACTGACAGTCTGCAGAAGTCCTGCATGGCACCCGAGATCTACTAATTGCCGATGCAATGCATTCCAGGCTCCTAGTAAAAAAATTAATAAATGCATGTTTTTGTATCTGCAAAAAAAATGTGCGTTTATTTATTTATTATTTTAAAAGGTGATCTTTTAAATCCAATAAAATATCAATGTAAAATAACAATATCACCCAGAAATTCTTGTGTCTTCTTGAAAAGCGCTGAATAATTTTGGGACCATCATATCACCGGAGGACTGAGAAAGGTCTTTATTCTCTCCCACCTAGCACAAGAGAAAAATGTACACATTCTTCTCACTTTTTCTTCTCACTTTTTCTAACCCACGCTCCTAAATTGTTGTTGCAGATGCCATGTCTCCACCAGACACATGATTACTTTCTATAGCAGCATTTCTCAACTGGGATGCCGTTTTGATTCTCCTGGGGTGCCATTGCCTGCACACCACATCTTCACAGCACACCTGAGCCAGAAGAACAGTCCAGTGCTTTGTTTTTATGCTTTATTGAGGAGAATAAACTTGGATAGGGATCGGGATATTATGGGATGCCCACTTGACTTTTAGCAAAATAATTCTTCAGGGACACAACTATATACAGTCCATATATACACTTCTCCTCTGCCTTCTGCACACATTTTGATTGCAGCACTACAACTTCCAGGACCAGCTGGCACGCTGTTAGGAGATCTGTCAAAAAGGCTCAGTCAGATTGATAGCAAAAAGCCCTTTACAGTCAGGGATGGCGGGCTCTGTGTAGCAAAGTCCTAGTGTCCAGCTGTCCTCCTGTGGTCACTGATCCCAGCACCACCACCCATGGTATCGCCAGCCCACCTTGCTGCAGCCACCCCTTTCACTAGCTCTCCTAGCTACTCTTCCACAGGCCTCCCAGACTGACTTTGCATCCCTCAGAGACTGCTCTCCTTACTCATTTCAGGATACCTTTCAGTCCTCCCGACTACCTCACTCACTAGCCACCCAGCTGTCTTCCTCCCCGGAGATTTGCCTGACAGGGTCCTCCTCCTGTTGTCCTTCTTCTGCTCCTGTGCCTCGGGTCCGGACACCCCTGTGTGTCATGACAAGGGTCCCTTCAACACCCGAGCTCCCAGACCCAAGGTCACCCCCCCCCCAGACTAGAGGGTTACACTCAAGGGTCTCCGACAGCCATCTAACACTCCATCTCTAGCTTCCATATGAACTCCACAGCCCCAGCTGGGCTGACCCTGAGTATTTGAGGGCGCCTGCCCCTTGCCAACCCATTTGTTGGGGATTGGTCAGAGCCCTTAGAATACTCCAGACAACTCCTCACCTTCACTCCTGTTCTTCAGGAAGTTTCCAGAAAGTTCCAGAAGTAGAGAGAGGTCTCAATGATGCTGCCTGTGAGTCATTCAGCCCTCCTTGAGTCACTTACCTGACCCAGATAACAAACACAGGCCTGGTTGCCAGCCAAGCCTAACAATTCACCTACACTATAGAATAATCCTATTCTAGTAACACTAGGAGGTGGTACATTATTAATTAGGATTTATATAGTGCCAAAACAGCATTTTACTAAATAAAGGGATACAGTACAGTTAAGCTACAAGTCAACACAAGAGAGATAGAAGGGCCCTGCTCATGAGAGCTTACAATACTAAAAGGGAAGGAGCAAGTGATGCAAAAGGCATTAACTGTGACAGATGAGCTGTTGGAGAAAGTAAAAGTTCCATTTTTTTTTGTAGAGGTAGGATAGACTTCCCTAAAAAGATGAGTTTTTAAGGATTGCCTAAAGGCAAGGAGTAGGAAATAGGAGGATGGACTGGGGTAGGAACAAGGCATGTGTGATACGTTTTGTTACAAATCAAAATTCGGATAACATTTTTGTTGTTCAGAGATTCAGATGTACAGTAAAACCTTGGATTGCGAGTAACACGGTTTACGAGCGTTTCGCAATTCCAGCTGTTTTCTTTTTTAAATCCTGATTCGATTTGCGAGTGTTGTCTCCCAAGACGAGCAGGATTCAAGCCTCCAAGCATCTCCGAGTGGTCTCCAAGCGTCTCTGAGTGTTTCTGAGTGCCCCCCCCCCCACCTCTGGCCACATACGGTACTGCATACATTATTGGTGACACTGGAACAAATTATCTGAGTTTCCATTGATTCCTATGGGCAAACCCGCTTTGATATATGAGTGCTTCGGATTACAAGCATGCTTCTGGAACAAATTATGCTCGTAATCCAAGGTACTACTGTGTCTGACAATAGTAATGATTTCCAACAAATCCAAAAAAAAATTATAAAGAAATTAATTATCCGAATTCTAGGAAAAAATGGAAACCATTTGCAATGCATGGCACCACATCCAATATTATAGAAAACGTTTATCCTAATTCGAGAATGAATTTGAAGTAAAAAATGTATTTGAATTTGAAATGGAAACATATTGCAATAAAAAAAGAAAGGTATACAAGTGAAATAAGATGATGATTCCTACTTAGACTGCTTTATAGAATAAAATAAAACAGAATAGAATAGAAAACAATACAGTAGATTATAAAATAATAGAATAGAATAAAAAAGAATGGAATGGAATAAAGTGGAATATAATAGGTATAAAAGTGATGATTCCTACTTAGACTGCTTTATAGAATAGAATAAAACAGAATAGAATGGAGTAAAGGATAACATTACAAGAAAAGTATAAAATAAAATAAATTAGAACACAATAGAATAAAATAGAACAAATATAGCCGTCTTTCGAAATTCGAATCTTGAATTTTGAATCAATTTGAAAATAACAAATATACGAAACTATTCCGAATATACAAAATTCATTTTGAAAAGGAATCATTCTAACCTAATGAATATGAGGAAATTATTAACTTAACAAGACGAATCCAAAACAAAACACATTTTTTCGGTTGTGCACATCTCTAGTTCCAGAGGATGGTAAAGGCTCTAGGAAAGTCTCAGAGGCGAGCATTGGAGGAACTAAAGAGGGAGCTCTAGAGCAGAAGGTCTAGGGAGGAGAACGGTTTGGTTGGTATTTTGAGATGATCCTGGAGGCAGAGTTGTGGATGGCTTTGTATTTTGTTGTAATTATTTAGAATTGTATAGATTGGGGAGCAGAAGTTGGTGGAGGGGTTGGCAGAGAAGGGTGGTGGACATTGAGCAGTTGGTAAGGAAGAAGTGTCTGACAACAGCATTCATGATAGACTAGAGGACTATTCCCCTTCAATCTATCATGAATGGTGCCACTAGACTCATTCGCCCAAAGCACCCTTCTCTGTGTCTGCACCTTCCTAAGCACCTGTTTTGCAACCCTCTCTGCCAATCAAATCAAACAAATTGCTGAATAAAAAGTTCAAGTAAACACAAATCAGTTCCTATGAAATATCCAAACAAGGTGGTAAAAATCGTGTGCAGCTATAGCAGCTTATTGGTATCATGGGCACTTGTTAGGCTTGCTATCCAAATAGCACAGATTTTAAAGTGTATCACGTATGTAATGTTTATAAAAAAAATTAATATCTGTTTTTGGCATGATTGCGGTCTGATGTAAGTGGGTGCGGGCCCTTACAGTGGAAGTACTTTGCAGATGGGTGTGTGTGTATTTTGGGAAAAGTTGAGAAACTTTTTTTCCTTGGCTTTAAATTATTTTGATGAGTTATCGGTTTTTGTCAAAATACACATTCTAATTTTCTGTTTTACAGGCTAAATTCAGATGGGTGAGTTCATTTAACACCACTCTTCATTTAGGCCCCTTGCACATGGGCGTCATCATTTTCTGATATTAATAATGAATATGTGGCGCTGACTCAAAAATGTAAATACACTAAAATAATAGTAATAAAAATGTGCTAAAGCTATAAAAATGTAAACAATTTTCAGTATGATGTGCAAAAATAATCATACATATATCATCTAATAAAATGCAAACATATGAATATAGTGCAAATGGATCCTCCAAAAGTGCTAATAGTGCAATAAAAGTCCAAAAAAGCAAGTAAAAAAACTCCAAAGTCACAGTTCATATAGGAAAAAAAAAAGTGCATGTACAAAGCAACAGAACGAAATCCACTTCATCCAATTGTTATCACCATGTGCGGTGCGACACTCATTTGCCCCAGCCTCTCACCTCATAAAAAAACCCCCACGGGTCAAATCAAGCCTTGATATAAGTACACAGTGAATCCTCAGCAATCGATCGATTTCCACGGATATCCTCAGCACTATCGGTACCAGAGTATATTCCAGGCTCACCAGATGCAATAAGTCACGCAAAAAAGTGAAGGGGGCTCCATAGTGTAATATTTCAACTCCATTTAATAAAAAACGTAGTAACTTACAGTTTGAAAATTCATCTGAACAGCTTCTGTAGGGTACTTCCGGTCTCGGCCGCGAGCGGAAGTGATGACACCTGGCTCCTCACTGACGCGTTGCGTCACTGAACACGTGACTTCATCAAACTGTGTGTAAAGACCAGAGTAATGTTGAGTATAGGCGAGTAAACATGCGTTAGCATATAGATGAGTATAGCCGAGTAAAATTCTTCTTCATTGCCAGTATTGTAATGTATACATGAGTATAAATGTACTAATTTATACTCACATATACATGCTTATAGACTAGTAAACGTGTGTATGAGAGTAAATTACTGCATTCAAATGTGAAATTTTCTATTTTTGTTATACTGCTCTGTACTCAAGACTGTATTACTGAGCTTTACTCAGCTGTGTGCAATGTCCCACAGACACCAATGCATCTAATTTCAGATCAGTAAAAAACTCAGCATTTTTTTCCGTGTGCAACTGGCCTTACAGGATAACTAACGTTTTTTTTAAATTTATTATTTTTTTTTAACAAGCACGTCATACTTACCTCCTCTGTGCAGTTGGTTTTGCACAGAGTGGCCCCGATCCTCCTCTTCTTTGGTCCCCCAGCAGCGCTCCTGGCTCCTCCTATTCTCGAGTACCCCGTTTCAGAGCCGCTCTCCCTAAGGGCAGCCGTGCAGGGACGCTCCCGTGTCCTGCTGCTGCGTCTATTGACACTGGCAGAGGGACTCCCCCCCCCCCTCATCATTGGATTTGATTGACAGCAGAGGGAGCCAATGGCTGTGCTGCTATCAATCTATCCAAGCAGGACCCGAGACACCAGCTGGAGCTGGTGTGCTCATCCCCGTCGCTGGAAAGACCAGGTTCAGGTAAGTAAAAGGGGGGCTCTGGGGGGGCTGCTGCATCGCAGGAGGTTTTTCACCTTAATGCATTAGGGGAAAAACCTCAACCTTTAAAGTGGTTGTAAAGGCAGAAGGTTTTTTTTTTTAATCTAAATGCCTTCTATGCAGCAGCCCCCAGCCTCCTAATACTTACCTGAGCCCCATCTCTATCCAGCGATGTCCACGAGTGCCTCGGCTGTCCAGGACTCTCCCTCCTGATTGGCTGAGACACAGCAGCTGTGCCATTGGCTCCCGCTGCTGTCAATAAAACTCTGTTAGCCAATCAGGAGAGGAGGGCAGGGCCAAACCAGGGCTCTGTGTCTGAATGGATACATGCAGCTGCCGCTCGCTCTGGGTCAGGTGCCCCTATACAGTCTGCTTGCTGTGGGGGCACTTAACAGGAGGGAGGGGCCAGGAAAGCCACCTAAACTAAAGGCAAAACTTTTTACTTGCACTCTTAGTTATAACAGTAAATAGGACAAATAACTGAAGTGAATCTCCCTAATGGGGGGCACAGACAGCAATAAAAAACCTGACAGCAGTTCTAATCCATCTTCACTCTATCCAAAATTCATGAAAATAACCTTTGCCTTTAGTTCTGCTTGAAAGAAAGAAGTCTACAAATAAAAAAAAAACTAGTGTAATATCCAAGGTTTGGTATGCTGCAGTATGTGACATTTTTGTTTTGGGGTTACACGTTAACCCTTTTTTCTCAATGTATAACCTAGCAGCAGAGTTGCTACAAAGCCAATCTCTCATCAACCATGAAAGATGAAAAAATAAAATAAAAAATTGGCCAATTACCTGGGTCAGATACTCTCTGATGATAAATGGAGGAAATTTTTTATTCTCACTGAAATGTTAACAAAAGCTCCAAGGTTTTCTCCCTTTTCTAACAGAATCCCACCAAGCTACTCTGACTTACTATAACACCCACACTTTGTAATGATAAGGACTTTATATTTTTGGTACTTAATGCCACTATTTCCCATCACAATTACCAATACAGTATACCGTATATATTGTATGTATCCTGATATCACATGTTTAAAAATATTCTATAATTTGTTTACAATTATAATTATAATTTGCTACAGCACGGGCTTACTTTACTGGGATAACATCTATGGTAATTGCGCTGCGTCTTTATAATGAAGCTGATCACAGATCGGGGTAAAGGGCCAATCACAGGGGCCCTTTACCACGTGATCAGCTGTGTCCAATGAAAGCTGATCACAATGTAAACACACTTGCCATTTATCGGCATTCCTTTCCTCACGCTGACAGCGTGAGGAGAGGAGAGGAGAGCCGATAACTGGCTTATGTTATAGGAACATTTAGACTGATTCCTGAGTACTGATTATCAGTGCAGTCCCAAAAGTGCCTGTCAGTGTTGCCAATCAGTGCCCATCAGTGCTGCAAAGCAGTCCCCATCAGTGTCACCTATCAGTGCCCATCAGTGTCATCCATCAGTGTTGTCTATCAGTGCCCATTAGTGTCACCTATCAGTGCCCATCAGTGTCACCTGTCAGTGCTGCCTATCAGTGCCCATCAGTGTCACCTGTCAGTGTCACCTATCAGTGCCCATCAGTGTCACCTGTCAGTGCCCATCAGTGTCACCCATCAGTGTTGTCTATCAGTGCCGATTAGTGTCACCTCTCAGTGCCCATCAGTGTCACCTGTCAGTGCTGCCTATCAGTGCCCATCAGTGACACCTGTCAGTGTCACCTATCAGTGCCCATCAGTGTCCCCTATCAGTGCCCATCAGTGTCACCTGTCAGTGTCACCTATCAGTGCCCCTACCAGTGCTGCCTATCAGTGCCCATCAGTGTCCCCTATCAGTGCCCATCAGTGTCACCTGTCAGTGTCACCTATCAGTGCCCATCAGTGTCCCCTATCAGTGCTGCCTATCAGTGCCCATCAGTGTCACCTATTAGTGCCCATTAGTGTCACCTATCAGTGCTGCCTATCAGTGCCACATATTAGTGTCCATCAGTGACACCTATCAATGTCCATCAGTGCTACCTATCAGTGCAGCCTCGTTAGTTCCTCCTCATTAGTCCCCATCATTGCCGCCTATCAGTGCACATCAGTGAAGGAGAAAAATTACCTGTTTGCAAAATTTTATAACAAACTATGGAAAACTTTTATTTTTTTCCAAAATTTTCTTTTTTGGATAACAAAAAATAAAAACTCCAGTGGTGACTAAATACCACCAAAAGAAAGCTCTATTTGTGTGAAAAAAAATGACAGCGCTGAAAGCTGAAAATTGGCCTGGGCAATAAAGTCTCTTTATTGTAATATCCAAAAAACATGAAAGACACCACAGGATGAGGAAGCAGGTACAGGTTGACGCGTTTCACACAGCGGCGCTGCACTTATTTGCTTCTGTCATCCGCCTGTCCGCCGCATCTGCGGCCCGGCTGCAGAGAGGCCTGCTGGTTAGGCGGGGACCCCTGAGGCAAGAGACTCTGGGCTATGTGCCCCAGATTTGGGCTATAGCCTCAATAGCCACCCCCTAGCGACGCCACTGCTGGCAGCTTTGCCTCTGTGCTTCTCTGTGCTTTTAACTTATCTTTCTTTTTCAGGTCCAAAGTGAACATGGCAGCACCCCCAGAAAAATTCAATATGGAAGTGCATAGGACCAGAAAGTAAAGGAAAATCTTCCCAATTGGACCTAGACGGCAAAATATGAATTGATATGGGGTGTTAACTGTTCCCTACTGTATCCAAAACAAAACCAAAAGTTTTGGCTAAACATACACTTTAAATACTGCTAAACATTCTTTCTAAATGAAAGGTTCCCAAATGAAAATCTAGATATCATTATGATGTCCCTTGTTTTAATATAAAAAAAAGCCTTTAAAGCTCAACTTCAATTTTACTAAATATTTTAAAAATTAGTTGTACAGCAACGTAAAAAAAAAAAAAAAAAATACTCTGACTGTAGTACTCAACTCCTTTTATGTCCCCCAAAGACTTACCCCACTCTAATTCAATTCTGGTCTTTTTCTGGGCTGAAACCCAATGTTATCTAACCTACTTCCTGTGAGTCTAAACCGTCATGGACACACCGACTAGAGGTGCACCATTATGACGGCCTGGGCCTAATGTACTCCTGGACATGTCACAAGAGGAGAAGAAAAGAGAAGAGAAGAAAAGAGAAGAGGACCTGTGACCAGAATGGCCTGAAAACTGCAGGAATAAAGGTATGTATACTAGCATTTTTGAGAAAAAATTGTGGCAAGTCCAATGCCGCGTACACACGAGCGGAATTTCCGACAGAAAGAGTCTGATGGGAGCTTTTCATCGTATATTCCGACCGTGTGTATGCCCCATCGGACTTTTTCTGTCGAAAATTCAGACGGACTTAGATAGAGAACATGTTCTATATTTTTCCAACGGAACAAATTACTATCGGAAAAAACGCTCGTCTGTATGCTGTTCCGACGCACCAAAAACGACGCATGCTCTGAAGCAAGTACAAGACAGAAGCTATTGGCTCCTGGCTATTGAACTTCCGTTTTCTAGTCCTGTCGTACGTGTTGTACGTCATCTCGTTCTGGACGGTCGGAATTTGGTGTGACCGTGGGTATGCAAGACAGCTTGAGTGGAATTCCGTCGTAAAAACCTTCAGAGTTTATTCCGACGGCAAAACCAGTCGTGTGTACAGGGCATTAGGCCCTTCTCACACAAGAGGTCCGATCAGGTCCACTTGTCAATTTTTCAGGCGGACTTGATTGGACCCTCCTTTCTCCTCTATGGGTATTCAATGTAAATGGACAGGGGAACAGAGGGGTGCCAGACTGAGTGCAGTATTTCCAAGAATTTTAATTAAGAACAAGTAGTAACTCACAATTGCGGTAGAATGAGGTCAGCATGTGATAAGATCGCCAGTCCTGGAAGCTCCAGAAAGCATCTAGAAAGCGTCCTGATTGTCCTTTGTAGCCTGGGGCACGGATGGTGTGTTTGTAATCATTCAGGAAGAGCCAGGAAGCAGGAACCCTGGAGCAGCTGAGCACGGCCGTGACCAGTGTGAACCGCAAGTGGATGTGATGTCACAGGAAATACGACTATTGCCAAGTATAGTCGTATTTTCTGCTCCTGTGACATCACATCCGGTTCGGTGCCATCTTGCGGTTCACGCTGGTCAGGGCCGTGCTCAGCTGCTTAAGGCTTCCTTCTTCCTGGCTCCCAGCACTTCCTGGATGATTACAAACACACCATCCGTGCCCAAGGCTGCAAAGGACGATCAGGACGCTCTCTAGACGCTTTCTAGAGCTTCCAGGACTGGCGATCTTATCACATGCTGACCTCATTCTACCTCAAAAGTCTGGCGCCCCTCTGTTCCCCTTTCTACACAGTTTACTGCTTCACTCTAATGCTGTGTACACACGATCGGATTTTCCGACAACAAAACTGTGGAATTTTGTTCGAAGGGTGTTGGCTCCAACTTGTCTTGCATACACATGGTCACACAAATGTGGCCCAACAATTACGTACGGCGAGCTAATGTGATATCTCCATTACGAACGCTAGTTTTGCAAGACCGAGCGCTTCCGGCTTGTCCTTTATTCCGAGCATGCGTGTTTGTACTTTGGACTTTTGTCCGACGGACTTGTGTACACACGATCGGAAAGTCCGACAACACACATTTGTTGGCGGAAAATTTGAGAACATGCTAGCCAACATTTGTTGGTGGAAAGTCAGGCAACAAATGTCTGATGGAGCGTACACACGGTCTGACTTACCGCCAACCAGCTCACATCCAACATTTCCTGTCGGAAAATACGATCGTGTGTACGTAGCATATGGGTGCTGCCTCCAGGTGCTGAACGCACAAGAAAATTGACTTTTGATGGACTATCTGTTTTCAATATATGTTTTAAAACGTGTGTGAACACATTCCAGTTGCTATATAACCTTTATGCTATCACCCTTATCTAGCACCGCTATTTACTATCGTTTATAATGTAAATGGACACATGTTCATATACATCCAGCTTCCTCTAATCTGATTTGATCTAGCAAAAACAAACGCAAAGGGATCCGCTCCCCTCCGTCTGGCCAGATCAGATCAGATCAGAGGTCAGTCGAGTGTAAATGGATTGGGCAGTCGGTCCGCTTACATCTGACAGCTCATAGAGCATAGTGGGCTGTATACATGTCCGCTCTGCATAAGCGGAATGGACTCAGACCTGTGGACCCTCCACTCAGCTCAGGATCCCCTGCTGAGCAAAACCAGATCCGGCCCTGTGTGAAAGGGGCCTTAAAGTGTATTTTCACTTTTGTAGCCAAATGGGATAACACCTGCGGTTGTACGCCAGCCCATCCCCCTGCTCTCCAGCTGTCCACCCTATCATTGACACAGCGGCCAGGTCCGCGTGACGTCATGTTTTGGCGCCCTTTTTGATTTCTGGGGATATATAAGGAAGACGCCGGGAGCCCAGGGGTTGTCAGCTCCAACTGTGTGTATTGATGATTTTTCGTTGAATCACAAGGTGATCTCATACTCTGGGGGACCGTTCATCTTGCTGCATCTTGGCCGATGGCAACTTGTATATCCTGGCTGGAGCATATTCACATTTTTGCTCCTTGTAAGTCTTTCTCCCTTTTTTTTTTTTTATTTTTTTTTTTTTCAGTTTAACCTGCTGCTGGTTATACATTTTACAAGCCCTTTTTTAAATTTATTTTTGTTTCAGGTCCTTCCCTTTTCCCTAGAATGTGGAGGTTTGCTTAATACATATTTATGGAGCCCTTTGAGATTGGATGTCCTTGTTGAGTGTCCCACTCTTGGGACCCTTAATGCGGTGGAGGGCCAACACTGTTGGTGGTGGAGTGCCTAGTTTGGATGAGCCTTTTCCTAGTTTTAGGATCAACATCTCCATATGTAAGTGTTTCTCAATAGGCGTCTTGGATACGCCGAATAATGCTTTGAAAACATGTATTTATATTAATTTTGTATTTTCAGAAAGTGGCTATATGTCCCTGATGAAGAATTTTTATGTACTTTTTCGAAACGCGTCGGACTCTGCAACTACGTATCACCTAGTGCTATAATATTTATCTCTTTGTTGAACTGTAGTTGAATTCTGCCACTTTCTGTCACCATCATGTGTCACTATATGTATTTCTATGTATGAATTTCAATCACCTTGTTTGGATCCATAAGATCATTGTTTTTAGACATTTTTGTATTAATAAAATATATTTTTTATATAAAATTTACCTGTTTACATTGCGTTTAAAATCCCAAACCTTTGAGGTGCTAGTTTGTTCTCCAAAATTTTTTAAACTCAGCCAAGACACACACCATGCTGGAGTTGGGCTTTAAGCCAATTTTGATCTTACCTCAGACAATATCATCAATGAACTCCCTTATTTGAAGAATGAGGTCATTAGAAAGATTAGTTAGAAATGAAACAATGACACCTGTAGTGTAAATACCCTTCAGGATGCAAGAGAAGTGATTGTACTCTTGTGGGTTGCTTATGTTGCAATTACAATTGATTGTACATGATGACACAGGGGAAAGACATTGTTGAAGGATACCATCATCGAAAGATTAATTTCATAAATCCCACACAGGCCCTAATGCTGCCATGGTTAATATTTGATAGTAGTGTGTATGTTCCTTGGGCTTACATGTGCTTCTCATATTGTCTCATGTTGCATGAACTAAGCCTAGAAAGGACTTTAGGTCTATGGCAAACCATTCCGTAATGTGAAAATTCTCCCTAAAGGTGAAGTTTCATTTCATGCCATCCTTCCCTACTCCTCATTTATTTTTGGCACTTTTTGGGGGGAGCCAGTATCCTATTTTGACAGGATCCCCATTCCCACTTCCAGTTTGATTGTCGCATCGACCAATCGGAAGTTAACCCCCCCCCCCACTTGCAAACTTCTGGGACTCGTCACAGATCTAAGATGGCTGTGGGCCCATTCACAAAGCCCAGTGTGTCTTGCGCATGCACAGTTGGCATCCGGGTGTGAAGCCGCAATTAAACATGCTGGCTCCGGAGACCGGTGAAGAACTGGTTTAAGTGAGGACAGCACTGCTCAAGTGAGTGCCCTTTTATTAAAAATCAGCAGCTACAGTATTTGTAGGGTTGGGGGTGGGTGGGGTTAATTTGTTAAAACTGGAGAGTGCAAAATCTGGTGCAGCCAAGGTAGTCATGGTAGCCAATCAGCTTCTAACAACAGCTTGTTCAATTAAGCGTTGACAAAAAAACTGGAAGCTGATTGGTTTCTATGCAGAGCTGCAACAAATTTTGCGCTCTCCAGTTTTAGTAAATCAACCCTGGTATATCTAGCAGTAGTTGGTCACATTCAAATGGGCTTGTCCTGTAACGCTGAAGACATTAATAGCTTATCCAAGCCACTTCTTCAGTTTTGATGAAAAAGAAAAATCCCACCAAACAGGTAGCACCAACGCCTTGATCCAATTACCATGGAAAGGTATGGAAAGGCAGATGTTGTTGATCAAGGTCAGGATGGAAGTGTGAACATTGTAGAACCACCCTGTTCTAGCTACAGTACATCATCTCATCTTTCGTGTCAGGAAAGCTTTATAAGTGGTAAATTCTTTGATTTCCGTGGCTGAGTTGTGAGTTGTGTGAGTTGTCAACAATTCGGGGGTAGAGATGTTAAAACGGCATTTTATGTAGAAGACAGATGGCGATGAAGGCCCCCACTCAGTCTTCAACCAGTAACTACGAACCTCAGATTGTCAACAGACAACTTCTCAGCAAAAGTCACTTGGCAGTAAGTTTACTTTCTATTTGTAGGACAGATATTTGAGGCATTGGCAAAGGGCCAAATACAAAAGCATCTGCTAAAAGATAATATCAAAAATAATGTACAGCAATGGTTTAGAAAAGACCAAAGCTGTCAAACAAATCAACTTTTGTTTTCTGATGAAGTGAGCAAAAGCTTCAACAAAGGGGTGGCTGTGGATGCAGATACATTTGACCTGGTTCCCCACAGATGGCTAATATGAATAGTAAAATCTGTCTGTTTAGGAAATGTAGTCAATAGATGGATGGAAAACTGGCTTAAATGGTGCATTCAGACATGAATGGTGCATTCAGAGTCATGATTAACGGTTCCTACTCTGAATGGTTTAAATCTGTAAGTGGTGTATGCCAAGGTTCAGTTCTGGGACAGCTTCTTTTTAACCACTTCAGCCCCGGACCATGTGGCTGCCCAAAGACCAGAGCGTTTTTTGCGATTCGGCACTGCGTCGCTTTAACTGACAATTGCGTGGCCGTGCCACATGGCTCCCAAACAAAATTGACGTCCTTTTTTCCCCACAAATAGAGCTTTCTTTTGGTGGTATTTGATCACCTCTACATTTTTTATTTTTTGCGCTATAAACAAAAAAAGGCGTCAATTTTGAAAAAAAACGCATTATTTTTTACTTTTTGCTATAATAAATATCCCCAAAAAATATATAAAGAAACATTTTTTTTCTCAGTTTAGGCTGATCCGTATTCTTCTACATATTTTTGGTAAAAAAATCGCAATAAGCGTTTATTGATTGGTTTGCGCAAAAGTTATAGCGTCTACAAAATAGGGGATAGTCTTATGGCATTTTTATTAATAATTTATTTTTACTAGTAATGGCGGCGATCTGCGGTTTTTATCATGACTGCGACATTATGGTGGTCAGATCGGACACTTTTGCCGCTATTTTGGGACCATTCACTCGACAGGTTGGCCAGGGACCAACTTCAGAGACCTCTGTTTACTGCGATACAGCGATCAGTGAGATTAAAAATGCACTGATTACTGTGTAAATGTGACTGGCAGTGAAGGGGTTAACCCCTAGGGGGCGCTGTATGGGTTAAGTGTGTCCTAGGGAGTGATTCTAACTGGGGGGGGGGGCTGGGCTATGTGTGACACGACACTGATCACCGCTCCTGATCACAGGGAGCTATGATCAGTGACAGTGTCACTAGGCAGAACGGGGAAAATGCTTGTTTACATCAGAATTTCCCCGTTCTTCCTCTCCGTGAGACTATCGCGGGTATCCCTGCAGACATAGAGTCCTCGGGACCCACGATCACACTCATGGTGCTCGCGGCGGCGCACATGCCCACAATACTGCATCTTAAAGGGCAACATACAGGTACGTTAATATGCCTGTACGTGCCCTTCTGCCAACGTATATCGGCGTGAGCCGGTCGGCAAGGGGTTAACTTGTTTATGCATTACAATTAAGAGTTAAGGATTAAAAGCACTGATAATTTATTTTTTTATTTATTACAGGTACTTTTATAGTGCCGACAATTTACGCAGCACTTTACATACAGTCATAATGAAAACGTTTTGTTTAGAACAGCAACAAAAAGTTGTATGGCGATATCCCCTCTGGGGAAGCCAAACCAATTAAGGAGGATTTGAGCGGAAGACCATTATCCGGTGTATGGGATTGATTCTCTACATGCTTATGTCACGGAACCGCTTCCCACAGTGCTTCCGTCAGTACACTGGTTCCTCCAGTCTGGACCTTCCAATATCAGATATTACAGCCACATATTGTAATCAAGAACCAGGCAAGATTAGCTCAGTTACAAACTGGAACATGGAATGTTTTGTTGGACAAGGATACAGGCTTTTTATACACTTGAAAAGTATGTCAGTCCCCCACATAACACAGTAACCCAAATATTTACCCAAAACATCACACAATGGGTTAGATAACAAGGTAGGGCTGACTCATGGCAACTCCCCCCTCTTCTAGCAACTACTATCTGACAATGATATAATTAACATGCTAATTAACACAGCACTTAACCAAGCCTGGGTGACTCAATGCCCACCCAGCAGGGATATGCAGACAGGGGAGGCAGGTGAGGCAGGGCCTCGCCTGTCATGAACATTAAGGGTTGTAGCTCGGAAACCTGGGGTCATAGAGACCCCAATTTTGGGGGGTATGTAGCCTACCCCACCACTGGTAAAAATGTGGGGCTCCTATGACTTATGGTTCCAGAGATATGGGGCTCCTTGCGCAGCCTGTCAGAAACTAAATAACGAGCGGCCACTTTATATACAGCTGGCACACTCTGCTGCAGGTTGAGCTCACAGTGCCTCTCATTTCTTGTCAGAGGCACTGAGCTCAATAGACAGCTTGGAGTCTTGGACCAATGGTAAGGTACCATTGGTCCCTGCTGTCCAATAAAAATGCTGCAGTGGAGGCACGCCTCTCACTGCAGTGTCATAGAAGGGGGAATGTGTCTAAAAGACAAATACTCCCTTCCAGCCCAGCCCTCTTATCTACAAGGAAAAAACACGTGTTTATGTGTATATAATTTACCCACAATCCCATGTTTTTCTCACACAATGAGAATCTGCTGCTGTTGAAAAGGTACTGTTATATTCAAGCTAAATCATATATTTATATTCTATATGTTATAACATAATAATTTATTATTTATCTATTTACTGTGAAATTACTGGTTGGAAGTTATAACTTCAAACTTCAGTAATTTGTTAGTTAAGCCACCTGCTTGAGTACAGATTTTGAAACTATAGTAAATTACCTTAAAAACAATATATAATAATTCTTTGTATATTACTTATGGCAATTAGCCCCTTACCACCCAGGCCAATTCTGACACTTCTCTCCTACATGTAAAAATCATAATTTTTTTTGCTAGAAAATTACTCAGAACCCCCAAACATTATATATTTTGTTTTACCAGACACGCTATGGAATAAAATGGTGGTCGTTGCAACTTTTTATGTCACACGGTATTTGCGCAGCAATTTTATTAAACGCACTTTTTTTTGGGGGAAAAAACTGTTTGAAATGAATAATTCTTTTATTTTTTTCAAACGGCATTTTTTTAAATTTTATTGCATTTTAGTGTAAATATGAGATCTCAGGTCTTTTTGACCCCAGATCTCATATTTAAGAGGTCCTGTTATGCTTTTTTTCTATTACAAGGGATGTTTACATTTACATTTTTTTTAAAGAACAGTGTAAAAATAAAACATAAAAAGTAAAATAAATAAGAAAAAAAATTTTTTTAAGGCGCCCCGTACAACGAGCTCGCGTGCAGAAGCGAACGCATACGTAAATAGCGCCCGCATATGAAAACGGTGCTTAAACCACACATGTGAGGTATCACCATGATCATTAGAGCGAGAGAAATAATTCTAGCGCTAGACCTCCTCTGTAACTCAAAATATGCAACCTGTAGAATTGTTTAACCACTTGCCAACCGCCCTATAGCCAAATGACGGCTGCAGGGCGGCTGGATAACTCTGGGATCACGTCATATGACGTGATTCCAGAAAACTGCTCCCGCGCGCCCCCTGGGGCGCGCACACGGGAACATCCGTAACCGCCGGGTCCAGAGGACCCGGCGCATCACGGATCACGGTAAACGGCCGCTGATCGCGGCCGTTTACCATGTGATCGCTCCGTCAAATGACGGAGCGATCACATGTAAACAAACCGGCGTCATGTCATGACGCCGGTTCCTCCCTCCCCTCTCTGTACCGATCGGTACAGAGGGGGAGAGATCGGATGTGAGCCGCGCTGTGGGCTGGATGTGTAGTGCCCACAGCGCAGCTCAGTGACATGTACAGTCACATCCATCCCTCCATGCTCAGCCACCCCCCCCCCCCCTATGCTCTGCAATGACCCTGTGCAACCCTGTGAAATACTCTGTAACCCTGTGCAATACTCTGCAACCCTGTGCAATACTCTGCAACCCTGTGCAATACTCTGCAACCCTGTGCAATACTCTGCAACCCTGTGCAACCCTGTGTAATACTCTGCAACCCTGTGCAACCCTGTGCATTACTCTGCAACCCTGTGCATTACTCTGCAACCCTGTGCAACCCTGTGCAATACTCTGCAACCCTGTGCAACCCTGTGCAATACTCTGCAACCCTGTGCAACCCTGTGCAATACTCTGCAACCCTGTGCAATACTCTGCAACCCTGTGCAACCCTGTGCAATACTCTGCAACCCTGTGCAACCCTGTGCAATACTCTGCAACCCTGTGCAACCCTGTGCATTACTCTGCAACCCTGTGCAACCCTGTGCAATACTCTGCAACCCTGTGCAACCCTGTGCAATACTCTGCAACCCTGTGCAACCCTGTGCAATACTCTGCAACCCTGTGCAACCCTGTGCAATACTCTGCAACCCTGTGCAACCATGTGAAATACTCTGCAACCCTGTGAAATACTCTGCAACCCTGTGCAATACTCTGCAACCCTGTGCAATACTCTGCAATGATCCTGTGCAATACTCTGCAATGATCCTGTGCAACCCTGTGCCATACTCCGCCATACCCCGCCATACTCCGCCATACCCCGCCATACCCCGCCATACTCCGCCATACTCCGCCATACTCCGCCATGCCCCGCCATGCTCCGCCATGCCCCGCCATACTCCGCCATGCCCCGCCATGCCCCGCCATGCCCCGCCATACTCCGCCATGCCCCGCCATACTCCACCATACCCCACCATGCCCCGCCATACTCCGCCATACTCCGCCATGCCCCGCCATACCCCGCCATACTCCGCCATGCCCCGCCATACTCCGCCATGCCCCGCCATGCTCCGCCATGCCCCGCCATACTCCGCCATGCCCCGCCATGCCCCGCCATACTCCGCCATGCCCCGCCATACTCCACCATACCCCACCATGCCCCGCCATACTCCGCCATGCTCCGCCATGCCCCGCCATACCCCGCCATACTCCGCCATGCCCCGCCATACCCCGCCATACTTTGCCATGCTCAGCCATACTCGGCCATGCTCGGCTGTACTCGGCCTCTGTATGTGGCCAGGCTGTGGAAGTCTCACACATGTGGTATCGCCGTACTCAGGAGGAGCAGGAGAATCTATTTTGGGGGGTCATTTTTGGTATGTCGTCATACGACGTCCTTGACTTTGTGCGGGGATATCTGAATGATGGGTGCAGCTACAGGCATCATTCAGATATCATCTTTTTCAGCCGGCGATTCCCTACACCATAAGAATGATCATAGCGGCTGTTCCACTGCTTGATCATTCTTACGGGAGGTGAGAGGGGACGCCCCCCCCCTCTCGCCGCCCTCAGGTGCTTCTACCGACTCACCGCTACGATCGAAGCCAGGATCATTTTTTTATTTTTTTTATTTCAGGCTTCCCAGCCTAGAGGTGAGATGTGGGGTCTTATTGACCCCATATCTCACTGTAAAGAGGACCTGTCATGCCATATTCCTATTACAGGGGATGTTTACATTCCTTGTAATAGAAATAAAAGTGATCAAAAAATTTATTTTTTGGAAAAAAGCCTCAAACTAAAATAAATAAAGTAAAATGAACAATAAAAAAAAAATAAAAAAAAAAATTCCCTGTGTCCCCGTGTGCTCGCAGTCAGAAGCGAATGCATACGTAAGTTGCGCCCACATATGAAAATGGTGTTCAAACCACACATGTGAGGTATCGCTGCGATCGGTAGAGCGAGAGCAATAATTTTGGCCCTAGACCTCCTCTGTAACTCACAACATGTAACCAGTAAAATTTTTTAAAGCGTCTCCTATGGGGATTTTTAAGTAGCGAAGTTTGGCGCCATTCCACGAGCGTGTGCAATTTTGAAGGGTGACATGTTAGGTATCTATTTACTCGGCATAACTTCATTATTCACATTATGTAAAAACATTGGGCTAGCTTTACTGTTTTGTTTTTTTTGAAAGCACAAAACTGTTTTTTTTTCAAACAAAACGTGTTCGAAAAATTGCTGCGCAAATACAGTGCGAGATAAAAAGTTGCAACGACCGCCATTGTATTCTCTAGGGTCTTTGCTAAAAAAATATATATAATGTTTTGGGTTTCTATGTAATTTTCTAGCAAATAAATTATGATTTTTACATGTAGGAGAGAAATGTCAGAATTGGCCTGGGTGCTCCAGAACGCCTGATGGTGCTCCCTGCATGTTGGGCCTCTGTATGTGGCCACGCTGTGTAAAAGTCTCACACATGTGGTATCGCCGTACTCGGGAGTAATAGCAGAATGTGTTTTGGGGTGTAATTTGTGGTATGCATATGCTGTGTGTGAGAAATAACCTGCTAATATGACAATTTTGTGAAAAAAAAAAAAAAGAAAAAAAAAATCTTGATTTTGCAAAGAATTGTGGGAAAAAATGACAACTTCAAAAAACTCATCATGCATCTTTCTAAATACCTTGGAATGTCTTCTTTCCAAAAAGGGGTCATTTGGGGGATATTTGTACTTTTCTGGCATGTTAGGGTCTCAAGAAATGAGATAGGCCGTCAGTAATTCAGGTGTGATCAATTTTCAGAGATTGGCACCATAGCGTGTGGACGCTATAACTTTCACAAAGACCAAATAATATTCACTAATTTGGGTTATTTTTACCAAAGATATGTAGCGGTATAAATTTTGGCCAAAATATATGAAGAAAAAATTACTAATTTGCAAAATTTTATAACAGAAACGAAGAAAAATGCAATTTTTTACAGAATTTTCGGTCTTTTTTCTTTTATAGCGCAAAAAATAAAGAACCCAGCGGTGATTAAATACCACCAAAAGAAAGCTCTATTTGTGTGAAAAAAAGAACAAAAAATTAATTTGGGTACAGTGTTGCATGACTGAGTAATTGTCATTCAAGAGCACCGAAAGCTGAAAATTGGTCTGGTTAGGAAGGGGGTTTAAGTGCCCAGTGGTCAAGTGGTTAAACGTCGCCTATGGAGAGTTTTAAGGGTAAAAGTTTTGTCGCCATTCCACGAGCGGGCGCAATTTTGAAGCGTGACATGTTGGGTATCAATTTACTCGGCGTAACATCATCTTCGACAATATGAAAAAGAATTGGGCTAACTTTGCTGTTGTCTTATTTTTTACTTCAAAAAAGTGTATTTTTTCCAAAAAATGTGCGCTTGTAAGACTGCTGAGCAAATACGGTGTGACAGAAAGTAGTGCAACGACCGCCATTTTTTTTTCTCTAGGGTGTTAGAAAAAAAATATATAATGTTTGGGGGTTCTAAGTAATTTTCTAGCAAAAAAAAAATATTTTAACTTGCAAACAACAAGTTTGAAAAATAGGCCTGGTCCTTAAGTGGTTAAAATTCCGCATAATTGTAGAATGGCGCTAAACTTCAGCACTTATAAATCTCCATAGGAGACGCTTTAAAAATTTTTACAGGTTACATGTTTAGAGTTACAGAGGAGGTCTAGTGCTAGAATTATTGTTCTCGCTCTAACGATCGCGGCGTATGTAACCTGTGTCTATCTGGCTCTGATACCAGCCAGTGCCTCATCAGTCACTGACCTCACCACATGTCCCTGCAACCCAGACAAAGTTATGATTAATCAGATATTCTCACTTCAGGTCAGACTTGCTGTCGCCAAACTCCCAAAGAACAATACACATTAATCAGGACTTGCAGACGGCATGGCAACGGTCTACAAAAGGCTGTGAGGCAAAGCTCATACAATGTCCCATCTGAAGTAATCCACACCACATTCTCAATGTCCATTAGTAGCCGACCATCATTAGAGAATGATCTGCTCTCTCTCCCTGGGCCATAGTCAGTAGGTAAGAGGCTAGTAGCTCCTAGTCCTCTCCAGAAGCCCCTATCTTGGTTAGGTCTGTCACAGCTTAGTTGGCCCATTTGTGGGCTTCAAATTAAGGTGAGCATGCATTTGATCAGGTGACGGAGCACTGATTATGATGTGGCGGAGCACAGAGTTGATTTAAGGAGCAATACGCACTGTTTCCCTTTATGAAGACGCACTATTTAAGCACTTTTTGTGTGGACTGTTGGGACTTTCTCTTTGTATATATTTTTAATCTATATATATATTTCTCTTGGATAATTTAATACAGTGGAACCTCGGCTTACGAGCATAATCCATTCCAAGAGAATGCTCGTAATCCAAAGTACTCGCATATCAAAGCGCGTTTTCCCATTGAAGTCAATGGAAACGAAAATAATTCGTTCTGCATTGACTTCAATGGGATGCAATACCGCATGCGGCCAGAGGCGGGGGAAAGGGCGCCGGAGAGCCTCAGAAACGGCCGAAAAGACCCCAGGACACTTCGGCTGACCTTGGCAAACCTCAGAAAGACTTCCTACCCGAGATCAGCCGTGCTGTCGTCGGGCCTTTCCGTGCATTTCCCAACAGCGCCGATCGGCGACGTTCAGGCTCTGCTCGGCTCCGGCGCCCCCCACCTCAGGCCAAAAGCGGTACTGCACACCACTTTGGCCTGAATCGTGCTCGTTTTTGCAAGACGACACTCGCAAACCGAGTTACGTTTTTTAAAAATACAGTGCTCGTATTGCGAAACGCTTGTTAACCACGTTACTTGCAATCCGAGGTTCCACTGTACTGTATTTTTTACTGCTTGCAAAGACCTGTTGGCACTTAAATATGGTATTATATGATAGTCAGTATTATTGATTTCTGATAGGTATTTGGATTCACATGTATCATTAATTCCCTTTTATTTGGGCAGCACTATCACACATTGTTTTCGCTTGTTTCCCCCGAAACAAGACCTACCCCGAAAATAAGACCTACCCCGAAAATAAGACCTACTCCGAAAATAAGCCCTACTGTGGAAGGTTGCATTATAAGCCCTACCCCAAAAATAAGCCCTAGCTTAAAAGGGTTGTAAAATCCCCAAATGCACCGCACTACAGTATTATACTCCAAACTGCATGTTTCTGCAATCTGCCTGCGACAAACACCTCTGTTACAGCACCGCTCAGCTGATCCCCCGCTGCTCTCCTCCTCTTCTGCCAGCTGTCAGTGGGGGATCTCAGGCCCCCCCTCCCTCTGCAGCGCTTGGAGCGTGGAAGACCAATCGGAAGCATGCTATATGAAGGTACAGTATCCATCACAAATAGACTACAGAAACATGCACAGTCCACATCACACAATACTGCAATACAATACATTTTAGGATCCCACAAGCACTCCTATACTCAGTTCCACTGACCACTGGGGATTCCTGACAGGCAGGGAGGGAGATGGGGAGAGAAGACAGCACATGACAAACCCTACCCTGAAAATAAGCCCTACTGGGTCTTTTGCTGCCAAAATTAATATAATACCCGGGCTTATTTTCGAGGAAACACGGTATTTTATTTTGCTTTACATACAGTACTGTGCAAAAATTTTAGGCAGGTGTGAAAAAAGGTTGTAAATTAGGAATGCTTCCAGAAATAGAATTGTTAATAGTTTGTTTTTTTAGCAATTAACACAATGGAAAGTAAATGAACAGATTGAAAAGACTGCTTCCCACTACAGGGAAATAGTTCACATTTTGACTCATCAGCCTAGAGCACCTGCTGCCATTGTTCTGCACCCCCGTTCCTATGTTTTTGTGCATAGTTGAGTCTCTAGCCTTGTTTCCATGTCCTTTTTCATCGAAGGGCTAGACAGCAGTACAATATTGAGTGTCTGCAGGCTGTAGAGTGGTAAAATAATGAGTGTCTTCGGGCAACTGTGAAGCATGGTGGAGGTTTCTTGCAAGTTTGTGGCTGCATTTCTGCAAATAGACTTGGCGATTTGGTCAGGATCAATGGTGTCCTCAATGCTGAGAATTACAGGTAGATACTTATTTTTTTTTAAAGGGTAAATTTTATTAAAGTTAAACAATCTTGTACATTTTAGTGTCACATTTCAAGGTTTATGTAAGCTAATTTGATTATTCAACATTCCGATCTCCACCATATGTAACAAACACATGTACAGGTTAATTATTCTACAGGCAGATACTTATCCCTCATGCCATACCATCAGGAAGGCGTGTGATTGGCCCCAAATATATTCTGCAGCAGGACAACCACCCCAAACATACAGCCAATATCATTAAGAACTATCTTTAGTGTAAAGAAGAACAAGAAGTCCTGAAAGTGATGGTCTGGCCCCCACAGAGCCATGATCTCTTCATCATGGAGTCTGTGTGGGATGACATGAAGAGACAGAAGGATTGGAGGCAGCCGACATCCACAGAAGATCTGTGGTTAGTTCTCTAAGATGTTTGGAACAATCTACCTGCCGAGTCCCTTCACAAACTGTAATGCCGCGTACACTTCTCGCCCTACTGAACTCCGAAGGACTTTTCAACAGGGTTCTGATGGAGTTCTGACGGAGTTCCGACGGAGTTCCAACGAAACGGACTTGCCTACACACGATCACGCCAAAGTCTGATTGTTTCGTACGTGATGACGTACGACCGAACTAGAATAACGCAGTTCATAGCCAATAGCTGCCCTTGCGTCCTTTTTTTGTCCGTCAGTCTACTATACAGACGAACTGATTTTTCAATCGGACTCGAGTCCGTCGGAAAGATTTGAAACATGTTCTATTTCTAGGTCCGACAGAATTTCTGACAGAAAAGGTCCGATGAAGGTCCAATGAAGCCCACACACGATCGGAATGTCCGATGGAATCGTTCCGTCTGACCTTTTCTGCCGGACAGTCCGCTCGTGTGTACGCGGCATTAGTGTACCTAGAAGAATTGATGCCGCTTTGAAGGCAAAGGATGGTCACACCAAATATTGATTTGATTTGGATTTCTCTTCTGTTCATTTACTTTCCATTTTGTTGATTGAAAAAAAATAAACTATTACCACTTCAATTTCTGAAAGCATTCTTCATTTACAGCATTTTTTGACAAGGCTTTTGCCCAGTACTATACAGTATATACATTTCTATGTTCGTCAGATGATACAAACCTAAGCAGTAGAATATACTTTTTGCAAGATGCCTCTAATTTACAAGGTGTCTTGGGTGCACCGATTGATTGATAGCAGGTTTATTGTTAGCAAATGTTAAGTTATGCACCAGGGGGCTAAGAAATGTGTGCAATATATAACCTTGGAGGAGTAAAACTGGGTGACTCAATGACACGGTAGGATTGGGGTGTTCTGGTAATCATAGACCTAATTACAGCATGCTTCTAGGTCATTAAGATATGTTCAGGCATAAACTCAAGACAGACATAATGATGACCCATACAAAACATAACTAATTATCTTCAAGCGGAGTTCCACCCAAAAGTGAAACTCTCGCTTATATGCTTCCCCCCCCCCTCCAGTGTCACATTTGCCACCTTTTTAGGGGGGAGGGGGAACAGGGGACCTGCTTCCGGAGATGGGCAGTGACCCGATCTCCCAGAAGTTCGGCCCCCCTCCTCCTTCCCCCCGCCGCCAGGTCAATTAGAAAGCACAGCGATCTTCGCGCATGCGCAGTAGGGATCCGGGAGTGAAGCCGAAAGTCTTCATTGCTGGGCTCCCTTACCATGAATGGGGGCGGCAGCACCCGGGAGTCGTTCCGAAGTTTGGCTGGGGTGCCAACGTCACGTTCTCCCTGGACAGGTAAGTGCCCATATATTAAAGTCAGCAGCTGAGGTATTTGTAGCTGCTGACTATTAATTTTTTTTCACCCAGGCTGGACCTCCTCTTTAAAAACGCAGGTTTTCGTTCACAACAATAGTGTCATGTAATTGGAAACTGCAGAGATGGGCAACTAAATTAAAAAAAGGACCTCACTTAAGAGTTAACTGTACCAAACCATATTTCTCAACAGGCTCCAGGCTCTATAGTATAAGTGATCACTTTTACTGCTCTGTGAAGTGTGGGGTTTTAAGTAATTTTCAAGCAAAAATGCAAATTTAAACTTATTCGTGACAAAAAAAAAAAATCCAGCACAGTAGAATGTTAAAAATGTATAGAACGTGCTCCTAGAGGTGTCGTTTGGAGGAAAATTGCATCATACCCTGCTAAATCAGGGATTTTTTGCTTTTTATTTATTAGAAGTTAGTGTTAGTTAGATATGGCCCCCTTTGTCCCTTTTGTTATAGCCGGTAACTAACTTATTTTTCCTCCTCGAGGAAGTCATGAGGTCTGACGAAACGTGTCCAGGCGTAGCTACGTGACGTCATCGAGCATATGACTGGAACCGGACGTGAAGTACTTTTTGTGAAGCTGAATCCTTATCTTAAGGAGGCAATAAAATATTTAAAGTTAACTCATTCTGGTGCACGTAATTCGAGTGCACCATATTTGGTGCACTCAAACTTCCCTATGGCTTTCCCCATGGTGTCAGAGGGGGGCAGGGTCACCCTGCCCCCCCTCTGACACCATGGAGAAAGCCATAGGGAAGTCCCCGTGCGTCAGAGGGGGCGGGGACTTCCCTATGGCTTTCTCTGTGGTGTCCGAGGGGGCGGGGTCACATTTTTTTAAAATTTTCCCCTGAAGGGCCTGGTATGGAATTTGGGGGGACCCCCACGCAATTTTTTTTTAAATTTTGGTTCCGGGTTCCCCTTAATATTTGTACCAGACCCAAAGGGCCTGGTAATGGACTGTGGGGGAATCCTATGCCGTTTTTTTCAATGACTTTTATGTGTATTGCCAAGACCCGACAATTCTCTATAGCCGCGAGTACAAACCCTTTTTATAACAATAACTTGCATATAAACCTTTAAAATTAGCACTTTTGATTATTCATGTTCGTGTCCCATAGACTTTAACGGTGTTCGCGTGTTCGAACACATTTTTTGCCTGTTCACATGTTCTGGTGCGAACCGAATCAGGGGGTGTTCAGCTCATCCCCAGTCTCAAGCTGTTGCTGAGAAAAAAAAAGAAAGGTTGGATGCAGAGGTGGCAGTTTGGTACCATAAAATAAACAAATGCCACAGGGAAAGTTGGCCAACAAAAGTGACAATAACAGGAATTGGGACAAACTATGACACAAGATGTCTTTGAGCAGTTGCAATATATCTACAGCTCATCCTTACAGAGCGCAGGAATCTCCATACACTTTGTATACACAGTTTTTTATACATAGACCTTGAGTAGAATCTTTGGGGTCTGATAATGTCTGATTTTGTTTGGGAGCCACGTCGCACGACCGCGCAATTGTCAGTTAAAGCGACGCAGTGCCGTATCGCAAAAAGTGCTCTGGTCTTTGGGCAGCCAAATGGTCCGGGGCTTAGGTGGTTAAACAAGCATTGGCAGGTGCCGACAGACATCGAGTCCACCGTACCCGCCGATCAGCTCCCGCTGTGTATGGTGGCACGCGCCCCTTACCCAGAAGTGCAGGATCACGTACTAGGTACGCCATATATGTAAGTTATACAGTCGGCAAGCGGTTAATGATTGGCTTGGTGCCAGTGCACACATGGGCGTCCGCACCATAGGGCAAGGGGGGTCGTTTGCCCCCCCCTGGAATCTGTGTGTTAAAATCCCTGTCTTGCAACGGCCGCCGCGGCAGCTGTGGTGTTTTTTCTCAAAGCCTGGCTGCTGCTGGGGCTGTCTTTTCTGACTACATGCACCTGCTGTGCCGTGCGTGACCGTCCCTCCCTCCTTACCCCTGGCCGAGCATCTGATTGGCTCTGCTGCTCGAGCCTCTGCCGCTCGATTGGCTGCTGCTGCCTCTGCCTTTGTGAAATATGTTGTGCCTGCCTGCTGCTATGCCGATCCGGCCGGCGCGGCGCCGGCTCCTCCCACAGGTCACAGCTGCGTGACCTGTGCCCGGGACGACAGGGAATACACTGCCTGAGTGACTGGACTATCCTATCCTACCCTGAAGAACCACAGGTAACAGCAGTGCCTGTATTACCACTATGTACAATTTTTTTGTATTTCAATACAACTGGAACTGTTGTGGCCATATTTTGATCTTGATGGAAACAGCTATACAGACTGTATTATACAGTCTGTATAGCTGTTTTCATCAAGATCAAAATATGGCCACAACACAATGGCGGCTCGTGCATTAAGGGCGCACGGGAGCGCCGCCCCCTCTCTCCTGCCACCCCTCTATTACCTATAGATAGATTCATGCATTGCATGAATCTATCTATGGCCGCCACTGCCACCCCTTACTCAGGCGCCCGGCCCCTTTTCAGGCGCAGGACGCCTGAATTACATCAGCGGGGGGTGTTTTTTAAGCACCTGATTAGAGCCATAGGCTCTAATAGGCGTCAAAAATGGTGACCTACAAGCGCCATGCTGGGCGCTCGCAGGTCACTCAGCTGTGTTAGAAAAGCGAATGACTATTCACTTTCCTAACACTAAACCGCCTCTCCGCCAATCATGATGGGCACACTGGCAGCATATGATGGGCACACTGGCAACATATGATGGGCACACTGGCAGCGTTTGATGGCACAATGGCTGCATTTGATGGCACACTGGCAGCGTTTGATGGCACACTGGCAGCATTTGATGGCATACTGGCAGCATTTGATGGCACAGTGACAGCATTTGATGGGCACAGTGGCTGCGTTTGATGGCACAGTGGCTGCGTTTGATGGCACAGTGGCTGCGTTTGATGGCACACTGGCAGCGTTTGATGGCACAGTGGCTGCGTTTGATGGCACAGTGGCTGCGTTTGATGGCACAGTGGCTGTGTTTGATGGCACAGTGGCAGCGTTTGGCACAGTGGCAGTGACTAAGCCCCTCCCTTCATGAAATTGTCGAAAAGGGGCCGAGCATGGGTGTCCATAAAATTATGCCCCCCCCTGAAAAAAGTTCTGCGGACGCCCATGAGTGCACAAAGCAAATGTGCTGCCTATATTTGAAAGGCCTTCACAAAGTAACTACAAGGTTGTCCATTTCACTTTTTGAGAATGTAATGAGGGGTTAGTAAAGAACCACACACAAGGGCGGATCAAACTCCTCACCACCCTAACCAAATCTGAAAAAATAGTTTTACCTTTAGTTATACTTAAAAAATAAAAATGCTGCAAAGGCTCCCAATGGATGTAATTATAGCAATAGAAAACAAAATTCCCATCATATGTTTGCATGGGGGCAGCTGTCAAAGCACATTTTTTTTTGCTATACATCAGCACTTGCTGTGAGAACCCTAAACAAGAATGTGACCTTTTAGTGGGTATATTTTGCTTAGCAATTATTTTCTAATCCTAGTGGAGGACGCATACAAGGTGTTCACTGACCAGAACTCAGCAGACTGTGTAATGAGTTTTGGAAACTTTTCCCTTTTTAGGTTTAATACTAAACTAAACTAAACACTGTACGTGAACAATGGCACCTTATTCTATGATTTCTAATTCACTTCTAGTACAGAAATGTTGGAAACAGCTGCCAGTCCCATGCCCTACCTTACATAATTACCTGCTTCAGCCCCGGAAGATTTTACCCCCTTCCCGACCAAAGCACTTTTTGCGATTCGGCACTGCGTCGCTTTAACTGACAATTGCGCGGTCGTGCGACGTTGCACCAGAACAAAATTGACGTCCTTTTTTTCCCCACAAATGAAGCTTTATTTTGGTGGTATTTGATCACCTCTGCGGTTTTTATTTTTTGCGCTATAAACAAAAAAGGAGCGACAATTTTGAAAAAAAAAAAGCAATATTTTTTTACTTTTTGCTATAATAAATATGCCCAAAAAATATATAAAAAAAACAAATTTCTTTCTCAGTTTAGGCCGATACGTATTCTTCTACATATTTTTGGTAAAAAAAAATTGCAATAAGTGTATATTGATTGGTTTGCGCAAAAGTTATAGCGTCTACAAAATAGGGGATAGATTTATGGCATTTTTATTATAATTTTTTTTTTATTAGTAATGGCGGCGATCTGAGATTTTTATCGTGACTGCGACATTATGGCGGACACATCGGACACTTTTGACACTATTTTGGGACCATTGTCATTTATTCACCCTCAGTGATGCACTGATTACTGTGTGAGGCTAGGTTCACACTGCTGCAGTACGAATTTAGCGCGATTTTGATCCGATTGCGTTGCGAATTTGCATTGCAAATTCTTTATGTGTTCTTGTGATTCTACTGCAAATTTTGCAATCTATGGAGCTGAATTTGCATCGCACACGGATCAAACATGTAAACACTCCCTCGTTTTAAAAGAAGAACTCGGACACGATCTCCGCGCTGCCTTTCAGCGTGATCCCTTCACATGTCAGCTGAGAGATGGCGGGGTGACGGTTGCCAGGCCAGGAAGAGAAATGGCGGGGTGACGGTTGCCAGGCCAGGAAGAAAGATGGCGGGGCAGCTGACATGTGAAGGGATCACGCTGAAAAACAGCGCGGAGACCGTGTCCGAGTTCTTCTTTTAAAATGAGGGAGTGTTTACATCAACGCGGAAGTGTCGGAATAATCTCCGGTCGTGTGGTGAGCTGTCATCTCCTGTCCCTGCAGAGGGCTAAATCTGTATGCTTCTAAGACCTTGCTATAAAGGAGGTCCAAGGCGTCTGGTAAGGATACATCTGTTATCAACCTTCGGATCCACTGGTGGTTGGAGGTCCCTTCACGTCCCCTTATTCCTTTATACACACTAAGGAATGCAACTTATGAACTTTGGATATGCGGTTTTTTTGCGACTCATTACGCAATTTTGAACTTTCACACTTATGACTTTGCACTTGGGTGGAATAACCTTGTTGTCTTTTTGCACATAAGTTGTTTTACATTTATTTGTATGGAATGGTTAATTTTAGTATTGGATTTACATATCGCTATTTCCTGTGTAGCATAGCGACTTTCTTTTTTTCTTCTAACTTACTATTAACTCTGATGGTGTTTATTCATTTATTCATCTATTTATGACCATCACACAGGAATATACATTTAAGTATTTAATGCAAGCGCACAAATTTTTTCTTTTTATTTAAAATATTCACCTCATTGATATTTGCGGTTTTTGTTGCAGCTGCAGTTACACTAATTTTTTGCTTGGTAGCGCAGGTTTTCCATCTTTTTTCTTTTTTTTTTTTTTTTACGCAGCTTAGATTCGCAACGCATTGATGTGAACGGCACTCATGGAAAACCATGTTATTAAAATGACTTGCGAATTTGAGCGATCGCAACGGCTCAAATTTGCAGTGAAATTCACAGCAGTGTGAACCTAGCCTAAATGACACTGGCAGGGAAGGGGTTAAACACTAGGGGGGCGATCAAGGGGTTAAGTGTGTCCTAGGGAGTGATTCTAACTGAGGGGGGGATGGGCTACCACTCACATGACATCGATCACTGCTCCCGATGGCAGGGAGCAGTGATCTCTGTCATGTCACAAGGCAGAAGGGGGAAATGCCTTGTTTATCTCCCCATTCTTGAGCTCCGTGACACTACATCGAGTCCGTAGGCGCGGTCACGGAGCATTGGCGGGCGCTTGCGCCCACAATGCCGCATCTTAAAGGGGACGTACCCGTATGCCCATTTGCCCAGCTGGGCCATTGTGCCGACGTATATCGTCGTGTGCTGGTCGGCATGTGGTTAATTATAATAATTCCTGGTAACTACCGTATATACTCGAGTATAAGTCGTTCCGAGTATAAGTCGAGGCCCTAATTTACCACAAAAAAAATGGGAAAAACTGATTGACCCGAGTATAAGACGAGGGTGAGAAATGCACAGCTACTTTAAGTGGAAAAGAGGGTCAACAATGCCCATTTGCAGCATCACTGTGCCCATTTGCATGCCTCACTGTGCCCATTTGCAGCCATAGGTCCCCTGAACTTCAAACTTGGTAGTTAAGGGTTCCTATATGCCCCCTAGCTGCAGCCAAAATTTGGGGTCTCTGAACCCAAAGGGTCCCGAAATGACATTGCTGCAGATAGACACAGTTGACCAAATTTGGGGCCCCGTATCTCGGGGCCACTTAGTGCTAAGAACCCCAAATTTGGTGTGCAAACCCAGTGGAACTAGCACCATAACATTTCCAAAGCTGGGGTTTCTAGCACCAAGTGGCCCCGAGATACAGGGCCCCAAAAATCAGTTCAGAAAATGTCAAGCACTTTTCTGCAGCAGAGAATGACATTTTCTGAACCAGTTTTGGGGCCCCGTATCTCAGGGCCACTTGGTGCTAGGAACCCCAGCTTTGGATATGTTATGGTACCAGTTCCACTGGGTTTGTACACCAAATTTGGGGTTCCTAGCACTAAGTGGCCCTGAGATATGGGGCCCCAAAGTCGGTTCAGAAAATGTCAAGCACTTTTCTGCAGCAGAGAATGACATTTTCCGAACCGATTTTGGGGCCCCGTATCTCGGGGCCACTTAGTGCTAGGAACTTCAGCTTTGGATATGTTATGGCACCAGGTCCACTGGGTTTGCATACCAAATTTGGGGTTTCTAGCACCAAGTGGCCCTGAGATACGGGGCCCCAAAGTCGGTTCGGAAAATGAAATTTTTTGCTGCAGAAAAGTGCTTGACTCGAGTATAAGTCGAGGGGGGCACTTTCAGCACAAAAAAATGTGCTGAAAAATTCGACTTATACTCGAGTATATACGGTAAGTCAAACTTCTCATGCATGCAGCATTCCATTCATAACAATATTCTGAGTGTTTGTGCTGCTTCAAGGTTCCTTACACTATGTACACTAATCATAAACAACTTTACTGCATTCCCCACAATAAGCTAATAATAAAAGTGGCGTCATACTGTCACAGAGTTTGGTGGGACCTCTGCTTCACCTGGGGAGACAGCCGACTAACATACAGGGCAGATACTAGAGCGGTGATGGTCAGGATGGAAGCAGACATACTGATCCTAAACACCGTCCAAGTTTCAGATAGGTAGACAGAGCAATGATGGACAATACCAGAGATACCAAGTCAACCCCTTCCCATCTAAAGGGTAAAACATATCTAAATACCTAAGACATAGCTCCCAACTGTCCCTGATTTCAAGGGACTGGCTCTGATTTGGAGCAATGTCCCTCTGTCCCTCATTGCTCCTCATCTTGGTCTGATCTATGAAGTTGTATATTAAATACACTTTTTATCTATCAAAAAGTGTTTTCCCAGCGCTAAACCTTTCATCTGATTTCTAAATTGCTGGATTTGTAAATTCCAATAGCCAATATAAAGGAATAGTAGTGGTAAAAAAAAAGCACTTGTGGGTTTAACCAATCTTGTTTTGTTTGTACAATTCTCCTTTAAGGGGACATGGCAGGGGGGTGTGTCCCATGCCTGCATACTTTTGCTGATAGGTGTCCCTCATTCCCATCTCAAAAAGTTGGGATGTATGCCTAAGCTCAATTTTGCAACGTTAACATGTGTTAGTAAAACTGTATATTATACTGTGGATTATAACTTGTTGTTTTTTTTCAGGACACAGTGGGCTTTTTTGTGTTAAATGGTAATGGATATCTCCTGATTTTTTTTTTTATTATCAAAGGAAAACTGTCCCAAAATAGTAAAAAAAATATATATATATATATTAAATTTAGCTGTATATTTCTTGCTATTATCGTAACTTACCACACCAAAGAACAACCCAAAATGTATTCTTCTGCTCCCAACAATTGCAGTGATACCACATATGTGCATGTTAATTGTTGTTTGTACCTGTAGTACCAATTTAAAAGAAAATATATATTTTTATTCTACTCAAATATGCTGAACGTGACCTCGACCTTGACCTTTGACCCTGACCTTGACCCTAACAATAACCTTGGCAAGCCTTGATCTTATTATTTTTTTTCTTTATTTTTGTAGCACCCTCCTAGGTAGGTGCTAGAGAGAGAGTATAGTTTGTGGGTTTCCCTGCCTAACAGGGAGGCTATTAGATAAATTTAGGTGTTCTCTGCCTACCGGGGAGCAGTGATCCATTGATAGGGTCTGCTCATTGTGCTCAGATGCTGCTCCTGTTGTCTGCCTGTTTCACACTGGTCCAATAGGACGAGGCATATTGGACAGTGGGAGGAAACCTGACAAATGGGAGCATAGGCATAGTTACAGCCCTGGCCATTGGCAGAAGCGGGTGTCTCAAGGCATGCTAGGTGACTGTATATATGCCTGAGGCACATGTGCTCGGGGTCTTCGGCAGGAGAGTGGGGTCCTGGAGGGAGGGGGCTGCTGCCCCTCTTCTGTACAGGCTGCCATGCGGCTTCAGGTGGTCAACCTGAGGGCCGAAACTGCGGAAGCTGCAACCCAGATGTCCTGTGGAGCTGACTAGGACAGAGACACATCTAGAAGGATCTGTTTCTGGTTACAGTGAGTACAGACCTGCGTCTAGAGGCCTGTTCTGTGAGGGCCATCCCTTCAGGCTAGTGAAGTCAGGGATACTGGTGACTCTCCTAAAGTAAAGTGGTGCAATGAGTCTGCTGCCAGAGAAAACAAAGGACTTATCCTCCCACACATCTATAGTGTGGTTCAGCAGGGATTCTGCTATCTGAGTCAATTTAATGTGGTTCAGTGAGAGTTGTCCTCGTCTGTGCATAGTTCAAGTTGGAGTATCCCACTAATCCATTCTCCTATCCAGGTTCTACCAACAAAAACCCCCAAAAAAACAAATACCCTGGACTGATCACTGGATAATGAGCGGAAGAGTGTGCGGTCGAAGGTGTGAAAGTATCTGCTGAAGGATAATCAGAGGGAGGCCCAGGGAAGACTATACTCAGCAACCCCTACGGGGGGCAGTGCCACATTTTTTAAATTTATATTTTAACTTTTTAATTAATTTTTTATTCTTTATTTTTAATTTTATGTTATTTTTTTTTTCACACACTTTGGTTTGTTTACAATTCCTCTGCTGCAAGAAGAGGAAGATACAATATATCTTTCTCTTCATTCAGAAGAGGAAGGAAACTGAGGGGCAGGCTCACAGTGACTGATCACTGTGGTAGTCAATCAGTTATTAGGATTGTTAGTACAAGACCCGGGGTCCTCGGTGAGACCCCGGTCTCTGTGGTGGGAGCGCACTGTGCGGCACGCTCCCAGCAAAAAGTAAGGTACACACCTCACATTTTTGTAAATATGTGTAGTGGTGTAGTGGGTAGCACTTTCGCCTAGCAGTAAGAAGGGTCGCTGGTTCGAATCCCAACCATGACACTACCTGCCTGGAGTTTGCATGTTCTCCCTGTACCTGCGTGGGTTTCCTCCGGGTACTCCGGTTTCCTCCCACACTCCAAGGACATGTTGGTAGGTTAATTGGATCCTGTCTAAATTGGCCCTAGTATGTATGAATGTGAGTTAGGGACCCTTAGATTGTAAGCTCCTTGAGGGCAAGGACTGATGTGAATGTACAATGTATATGTAAAGCACTGCGTAAATTGACGGCGCTATATAAGTACCTGAAATAAATAAATAAATACTGTAATTATATCTTTTCATGTGACAACACTGAAGACATTCCACTTTGCTATGTGCAGTTGCCAGCGGTTTAGACATTAATGGCTGTGTGTTGAGTTATTTTGAGGGGACAGAAAATTTACACTGTTATACAAGCTGTACATTCACTACTTTACATTGTAGCAAAGTGTCATTTCTTCAGTGTTGTCACATAAAAAAAAATAATTAAATATTTACAAAAATGTGAGGGGTGTACTCACTTTTATGAGATACTGTACGTGTGCGGTTGGCGCGAAGGGGTTCATGATCAGCATAAGCATAGTTGAGTACAACTTCACTCCAAACAATGTACAGGAGTAATCCCAGGAATGAACAGACTGAAATAATCCAGATGCATACAGACTTCTATCTAGTGCATAGGCCAACAGACTAACCTGATCAGGCACAGGCTGTGTGTTCAGCAGTCTACCTAACCTTTTCTGATCAAGGCTGGTGTGCACTGCAGAGACCTAAGCTGCAGTGGTGTGTAAATGACCAGCAGAGGGTGCCACATACAGCACGGAAGGGAGGGGGAAGTAGACATTTAGAGGCAAGTTGAGCCAATTAGTAGCTGAAAACAAACGCAGATCATGCCACTTGGAAGTGGACATGTGACCCAAGAGTAAATCCTTAATAAAGTCACATGATACAGTGACGAAATGCGTCAGTCCGAAGCTATGTGATGTCATTGCGCAACCCGGTTTCTTGAGGTGATGCCAAAGCCCAAATCTTAAGAAGGCAATGCTCAGTTACTTTTAAAGCGATCCTACTTTTGCGTACTAGTTTAAAAGTGTACTAAACTTGTTAGTGTATTTTTTTCTATTATTTCAGTAAAGTGTGGTTTACTAAGGTACTAGGTAAAGAGCAATGATTTTTTAAAAATCTCTTTTTTTTTTTTCTCAAATAATTTTTATTGAAGAATTTGCAGGTTACAAATAGTAGAATAAGGAACCAGACAATAATACATACATAAGATGCAATAGGAGCAATCATATATAGTGGTAATATCAATAGGAACATGAGGTGAAGGAGAAATAACGATCAGAGGTCAAAGTGGTACACATAAAAAGGTTATTATGGGTTACTCGGACCTTGAAAATGCCGTTAGGCGATCAATTGGGTTCTAAGATTTTTCGAATGAGCCCATATGGAAATGAAGTAGCAGTGTAATGCGTGAGACCGAGTATCACGCCTCATCCACACGCACCCCTAACGGGAAACTAACTGTGCGCGGGTGAGGGATGTGTTCTATAAAAGTCATAACTTGGACAGGTCAGTCTCTTGGGCTTTGTTTGCGTAAGGTAAAGCCCTTCAGGTTTGGTGGGTAGGTTCTCTTACTGTTCATGGGATTTTTAATGTGATGTTCCCTGTCTGTGATCTGTCTGTGTGGGTAACAGATGATAAGAGAATTAGGGAAGTGATGGAAGGAGAAGGGAAAGGGATGGGTGGGAAGGAGCATGATCATTGTTGGAAGTAAGTTTTATGGGTTCACACATATACTCGTATATACACGTATATACATGCCCATACATATGCATAGTCCCCCAGGTCAAGCTAAGGGGGGTTTTGAAACAATATTTTTGTATTCGGTTGATTCTTTAAAAAGTAACCAGCATGCCCAAGTTGCAGAGCATTTAGTTGGAGTGTCCCGAGCCTGATGGATAAGATTCTCCATCTCCGCTATTTTCCCTATTTTACGGAGCCACCCGGATATGCTGGGGGGTGTGGTTGATCGCCAGTGTATGGGGATGCATAGTTTCGCTGCATTTATGAGGTGTAGGGTAAGATATTTTTTATATGCAGATTGTGGTATGGATGTGTGGTGCAGGAGGTATTGAGCTGGTTTGAAATCTGGGGTGTAAGTTGTGATCTGAGAGGTAAGACGATGAACTTCAGTCCAGTATGGTTGGATTAGAGGGCATTCCCACCAGATATGGAGTAATGAGCCATGAGCAGAATTACATCTCCAACAAAGTGGAGGGACACTGGGGTGGAATTTATGCACTCTGTCTGGGGTCCTATACCACCTGGAAAAAATTGTATTACCCATTTTCTTGTGCATGGACATTTAGTGATCTTTTGTGGATGTGGGTGTATATGTTGTGCCAGTCCTCATGAATTAGGTCTATGGCTAATTCTCATTCCCATTTTTGGCATGTCATCTCCTTAATGGTGTGCGTGTCAGAGAACAATAGTGGGTAGATATCTGAGACTAAAAATCTCTTTTAGCTTGGGGGCTGTTGAATGGGTATTGTTATTATTATTGTTAATAACGCAGAGCCTAATAGCAAGATCTTGAGAGAGGAGGTTATGTGACGTTAATTCTGGAGATGTCTCAAACAGATGATTGAGACTCCTTAAAGCGGAGTTGATTCAATTTTAGTCTCATCTGACCATAAAACTTTTTTACATGTGGCCTCAGAATCTTCAAGATGCGTTTAAGGTGGACAGAGGAGACTAAAATTTAATTATTTGGTCTCAACACAAAACACTATGTCTGGCGGAAATCCAATACAGCTCACCATCCAACTAACACCGTTCCTACAGTAAAGCATGGAGGTGGTAATATCCTGTTATGGGGGTGTTTCTCTGCAGCAGGGACTGGAGCACTTGTCAGGATAGAAGGCAAAATAGGTCAAATTCTTGAGGAAAATCTGCTGCCCTCTGCCAGAAAGTTGTCAATGGGAAGAAGGTTTACCTTCCAACATGACAATGACCCAAAGCACACAGCAAAAATGACCACACAGTGGTTGAAGGAGAAAAAGGTGAATGTCCTTGCATGGCCTAGTTAGAGCCCAGACATTGAAAATATGTGGAATGACTTGAAGACTGCAGTCCACAAACGGTCACCATCAAATTTAACTGAATTTGAGCAGATCTGAAAAGAAGAGCAAGCAAATATTGCAGTCTAGATGTGTAAAGTTAGTAGAGACATATTCCAACAGACTAAAGGCTGGAATTAAAGCAGAAGGTGGTTCAACAAACCATTCTGATTCTGTTTTTAATTTTAATTTTTTTAAATTCTGACATGTTGGTGTCATATCTTTCACTTGGATGTTATACATTGCATCCATCTCCTGACTTGTGCCTGTCCACAACTTTATCCTGGAGATCCGACAGTACTTTGACACCCATAGTTGATTGTTTGCTTCAGTTGCACTACCAGGGACTGAAATACTTCAAGAAAGCTCTTTTCATAGTTACATAGTAGGTGAGGTTGAAAAAAGTCCATCAAGTCCAACCTATGTGTGTGATTATATGTCAGTATTACATCGTATATCCCTGTATGTTGCGGTCGTTCAAGTGCTTATCTAATAGTTTTTTTAAACTATCGATACCCTCTGCTGAAACCACCGCCTGTGGAAGGGAATTTCACATCCGCATTCCACATCCTTGCCGCTCTTACAGTAAAGAACCCTCCACGTAATTTAAGGTTAAATCTATTTTCTTCTAATTTTAATAAGTGGTTACGAGTCTTGTTAAACTCCCTTCCGCAAAAAAAGTTTCATCCCTATTGTGGGGTCACCAGTATGGTATTTGTAAATTGAAATCATATCCCCTCTCAAGCTTCTCTTCTAGAGAGAATAAGTTCAGTGCTCGCAACCTTTCTTCATAATGAATGTCCTCCAGACCCTTTATTAGCTTTTTTGCCCTTCTTTGTACTCGCTCCAGTTCCAGTACATCCTTCCTGAGGACTGGTGCCCAGAACTGGACAGCATACTCTAGGTGAGGTCGGACCAGAGTCTTGTAAAGCGGGAGAATTATCATTTTATCTCTGGAGTTAATCCCCTTTTTAATGCATGCCAATATTCTATTTGCTTTGTTAGCAGCAGCTTGGCTTTGCATGCCATTGCTGAGCCTATCATCTACTAGGACCCCCAGGTCCTTTTTCATCCTAGATTCCCCCAGAGGTTCACCCCCAAGTGAGTAGATTGTATTCATATTTTTGCCATCCAAATGCATTATTTTACATTTTTCTACATTAAACCTCATTTGCCATGTAGTTGCCCACCCCATTAATTTGTTCAGATCTTCTTGCAAGGTTTCCACATCCTGCAGAGAAGTTATTGCCCTGCTTAGCTTAGTGTCGTTCGCAAATACAGAGATTCTCCAGGTCGTTTATGAACAAATTAAACAGGATTGGTCCCAGCACAGAACTCTGGGGGACCCCACTAACCACCCTACCCACCCCTGACCATTCCGAGTACTCCCCATTTATTGAGTTTTCAATCCATGTACTCACCCTATGGTCCATGCCGACGGACCTTACTTTGTACAGTAAACGTTTATGGGGAACTGTGTTAAATGCTTTTGCAAAATCCAGATACACCACGTCTGCGGGCCTTCCTTTATCTAGATGGCAACTCACCTCCTCATAAAAGGTTAGTAGATTGGTTTGGCAAGAATGATTCTTCATGAATCCATGCTGATTACTGATAATGATACCGTTTCCTAAAATCTTGTATATAGTCCCTTATCGTCCTCTCCAAGAGCTTGCATGTTATTGATGTTAGGCTAACTGGTCTGTAATTCCCAGGGATGTATTTTGGCCCTTTTTTAAAATATTGGTGCTACATTGACTTTTCTCCAATCAGCTGGTACCATTCCAGTCAGTAGAATGTCTGTAAAAATTAGGAACAATGGTCTGGCAATTACTTGACTGAGTTCCTTATGTACCCTTGGGTGCAAGCCATCTGGTCCCAGTGATTTATTAATGTTAAGTTTCCCAAGTCTATTTCTAATTCTGTCCTCTGTTAGCCATGGAGGTGCTTCCTGTGATGTGTCATGAGGACAAACACTGCAGTTTTGGTTACTGAAGCCCTCCGATTCCCTTGTGAAGACTGAGGAGAAGAAGAAATTCAATACCTTTGCCATCTCCCCATCCCTTATAACCAGATGTCCTTCCTCATTCTTTATGGGGCCAATATGGTCTGTCCTTCCTTTTTTACTGTTTATATACTTAAAGAATGTCTTGGGATTATTTTTGCTCTCCTCCGCTATGTGTCTTTCGTGTTCAATCTTAGCCGCCCTAATTGCACCCTTACATATCTTATTGCATTTTTTGTAAAGCATGAATGCTGATGATGATCCCTCAACCTTGTATTTTTTGAAGGCCTTCTCCTTTGCTTTTACATGTATTTTTTACATTGGAGTTAGACCATCCAGGACTTTTGTTCGCTCTTTAAATTTACTTCCCAATGGGATGCACTGGCTAATGCCCTTATTTAATATGCTCTTAAAGCAAACCCATCTCTCCTCCGTGTTCTTTGTTTGTAAGATTTTATCCCAATTTATATCTTCTAGCAAGGTTCGTAGTTTAGGGAAGTTGGCTCTTTTGAAATTCAGTGTCTTTGTATTCCCCTTATGTTTCCTATTTGTGTGATTTATACGGAAGCCAATTGATCTGTGATTGCTGTTTCCTAAATTGCCCCGTATTTCCACATTCGTGATCAGGTCTGTATTGTTGATAATTGGTAGATCCAGTAATGCCTTGTTTCTAGTTGGTGTGTCTACCATCTGACCCATGAAATTGTCCTGCAAGACATTTATGAACTGGTGAGCCTTAGACGAATGTGTGGTTCCCTCCACCCAGTCTATGTCTGGATAATTAAAATCCCCCATTATGATAACACTTCCCATCCTTGCTGCTAATCCAAATTGTGATAGGAGGTCTGTCTCCCCCTTCTCCCTCAGGTTAGGGGGCCTATAGCATACTCCCAGTATTATTTTCCCCTTAGTTTCATCCCTTTGGAACTCTACCCATAAGGATTCCACCTCCTCCCTAGCTCCCTTAGTAATGTCATCTCTCACATTCACTTGTACATTATTCTTGCTATATAGGCATACCCCTCCCCCTTTTTTACCCTCTCTATCCCTGTGATAAAGGGAATACCCTTGAATGGTTGCCAGCCAATCATGAGAGCTGTTGAACCAGGTCTCTGAAATTCCCACAAAATCTAAATCCTCCTTGTTCAACAGTATCTCTAGTTGACCCATCTTGTCCCCCAGGATCCTGGCATTGATGAACATGCCACATAGACTAGACCGGTCGCATACTATCCTCTTATTGGGTTTTCCGAGATTGCAAATAGGACTTGTTACTATACTTACCTCAGGTTTATGAAATGTATCTTTCTCTTAAATAAATTTTCATGCTGAGCTAATCAAAATGATCACAGCTGATCACAGCTGAAAGTCAAATGACTTTGTGTGCCATTGACAAGGTGATTAGCTACACCTGTAATTTTTAAGAGGGGGTGATCCTTTTTCCAACTGTCCAAAAAATTGTGTCTGTCTTAATTACAAGCTGCAAAGCAACAAAATGTGATTATTTTAAAGGGGGGGGTAATTCTTTTCTATACCCACTGTATATAAATAATATTTAGGAGCTTGGATCTAACCAGGTTGTGCTGCACTTTGTAGTACATGGAAATTTGAAAATTACAGACACATGGCTGAAAATAAGAGTCCTTATTCTTGCGTTAAAGCTTTTTGAATTCTGCTTATTGCAACCATCTGGTCCCTAGCCTATAAAAAATGTGCAAGTCACTTTTATAGAGGTATAACTGTTTAATTAGTGGTCAGTAGACTCAGCAAACATTGCACGCTATTTTTTTTTTTTTTGCAGTGACTGATCACTAAACACTTACCACACATTCTCTATGAATTTATCTTTCAGGATTCATTTGTGGAATTTACAGACCTCAAAAGGAAGTGTAAAATTGTACATATCTGGCTGTTTGCGTAACCAAAAATAATCATGATGAGATTCACAATGTTATGTTAAAAATCAACTTTGCTTGTGGCAGGTGGTTTTGGGGGTGAGGATTACTGGAGACTCCACAAACATGCCTTTAGGATGACTTTATCTGGAAGAAGCAGGAAAAAACAGTTCTTCTTCTAATCCACTTTAAACAGCATTACAACAGCAAACACAAATACAGGATATTAGTGCAGCTCTTGCAGACAAGAGACTACGCGAAGCATGCCTTTATAACAGTTTGCCGACCGTATACTGTAGATATACGACGGCAAGGTGGCTTCCCTGTGCAAAATCACATACAAGTACGTGATTTTGCACTCCCGGGTCTGGGGTGCCCACGCTCGCCGCCGGCGTCTGGCTCCCGCTTTGAGTGGAGCCAATCAGTGGGTCCCACAGGCTCATTCTCACGTCTGCTGGGACCCACTAATCATTCCCGAGAGAGGCAGAACAGCTGTCTGTAAACAAGGCAGATCGCCGTTATGTTAGTAGGGAAGGTAGAAATCCTGTGTTTCTGCTAAGCAGGAACATGGATCGCTGCCTTCCCACATTTAAAGCACATCCCTCACAGTTAGCAAGCACTCCCTAGGAACACATTTAACCCTTTTATCGCCCCTGATGTTAACCCCTTCCCTGCTAGTGTCATTAGTACAGTGACAGTACGTATTTGTAGCACTCATGACTGTATTAGTGTCACTGGTCCCCCAAAAAAGTGTAATTTAGGGGATAATTTACTATAGTGCTAATATCGCTAATTTGCGTTTGTGAGAATAAATACTCTCAAAATCACACTAATTAGCACCCAAACAGAATTCACTATCACGATGGGGAAAAAATACTCCCAAAATGTAATTCCCTATAGCTCCTAGACAACAGATAGCGCCCAAACCATGAATTGCACATGGAAATAATGTTTAGAGCATGATATGATCACCTAAATGGTACTTAAATATGCAATATATTGTTTAAAGATAATCTGCTTTTTAACTGCTTTAAAAAATGATATATACACTAAAATATCTTTAAAAGTCTGAGAAGAGATAAATTCCCTATCTCTGTACAAGTAGGTGCCAGCACAACTGAGCATGCTCAGACCTGCAAACAACTCCCATTTTAACTCCCATGCCTTTTTTTTTAAAGGGCACTATAGTAAATACCAAAATTAGCCCTGGGCTAAAATGCGTTTTTGAGAGTGAAAATTTGCGCTATATAGCACAATGCAAGTTTCAGCCATTGATTATAATGGTACAATTGTAACTTCCCAAAATAAATACTTTTAAGGTTGAGATGAAATGTATCTTGCTCTCAAATAAATTGTCCTTGCGACAATGTTGCTTCTTCTTCATCTATTTTGTTTTTAATGTGGAACTTCAGTATTTTTTTCAACTTTCCAACTATTAAATCTTCTGCCCTTGTTGTTTTAACTTTGGATAGTAAAACATTATTTTTCTGCCAGTAAGTACCTTATACAGCCCACTTCCTATTTCTTGTCTGGAAAAAAGCCTAGGCGTATGACATCATGCACAGTCATCTCTCTCACTCTTGTGAGAGTTTGCCAGGAAGGGAGTGGGGATGAGTCATAAGAGGGCCAATGAGAGCTGCAGAGCTGGAGGTGTGCCTCTGTGTGTATGTGTAAATCCAGGAAGTGAACAGGCAGCAGCTTCAGCTGCCCACAGTTAAAATGGATGCAGCCAGACTCAGTGGAGGGAGATTTCTGCAGCATATTTGGCAAGTACAGAATCACAGTATGTATAAAAAAATATGCAAAGTGATTGGAGGGAAGCGTCAGAATGGCAAAGATGTTTTTATTACGAATTTTGTGAGCAGACTTCAGTTCCTCTTTAAGACTGCTAGAATGTGTAATGTTTTCATGTTTTGGTAAAATATATTTTTCTCTGTCTCTCTCACTTGTTACTCTCCATCTCACAAAAATCTTTACCCAAACTCACACAGGTGTCTTTACAAATCACAAACAATATCATTGCTAATGCAAATTTAAAGTGAGTCACAGTTTTGTGTGTTGTTTTTCCAAGTGATTATAATTTGAACCCCAAAAATCTGATATGTGTACCAACATCAGAAATCAAAATGTCATTCAAAAAATTCAGAGGGTAACATCACTATTCTTCACTCACACACCAAGAACCACCAAATATCACAGAATAAATCGAGGAGAATAACTCCTGACTAATGTATTTCCACCACCTATATGTCCAAAGAAATGCGGTATTTATGTGTATTCATGTATTGGAGGGTTCCACATGTGGCAGCACAGTGACAAACAGGTTAGCACTTTTTCCTAGCAGCACTGAGGTTCTTGGTTTGAATCCCAAACATGCCACTTCATGTAGAGAAGTTGTGTGTTATCCCTATGTTATTAAACATAGCTCCTGACTCAAGTCCTTCCATAAATGATGTTTAAATGTAGTATTTATGTGTAGAAGGGTTCCACCACCATTGCAAATCATGTCATATGTTTTCCTTGGGCAAGGATTATAATCATCCTTAAGATTTCCCCACCAACACTAATTGCAGCCTCTTACCAAGCCTAAACCCACAAAATGACAGCTGTTTGTCTCTCAGCATGCTGACAGTAATCAGCCATAACCAGCCTTCAAAACAGATGGCATATGCCAGAAACAGGTTGTTCAATGGCTCTCTGGCCTTCCACAGTACATCTGCATTGATGAACTTCTTGCACCCCTGGGACTTAGGACTGTTTCACACCACAGAGATGCAGCCTACATACATGTGACAGCACAGTGGAAAACTGGTTAGGGCTTCTGCCTAGCAGCACTGAGGTTCTTGGTTTGAATCCCAATCCCGCTACCTTGTGGTGTTAAAGTTTTTCACCAGTGATGACATTTTTGATGGGTTTCACATAATGGAACCCCAAGAAATAACATTATAAATCAAGCAAGTGTGGGTTTGCACCAAATCTAGAACTGTTGTGTTTTCAGGCAGATATTGATGTATAAGTCTGGTGCAGTCTGCACACATATTTTAATGTTGTATGCTGATGATGAATGACGAATGCGCTTTGTCACCAGTTTGTGTGGAGCAGCTCTCACAAAGTCGTCATTTCCTGTTTTTTACCCTCTACATGCCCAACAACAAACAAGTTAAATTTGGAGATTTTTGGGATCACTGATCATGGCCAGATCCTTGGAAATGTGTTATTTTGAGGTTTACCCTGCACAGATATCTATGCCAATGCATTATTTCATTTTTAAAGAGTGTGTATTCCTGATAAACAGGTGTGAGCAATTGAGGCCTACATGAAGAGACAGAAACAATTACACTGGTGGGTGTGTCCTTTACTGGGTGGGTGTACGAGCAATCCTAGCTAGGTTATTTAAAGGCCTGCATTTGTGGCGGGTGTTTGGCCTAAATCTTTCTTTGCAGTGTGTATATTGGGTTACAAATAGATATGTTTGTTTTCTGTGGTTTTTTGGGGGGTGCATAATTTCCAACCCACACCCCACTAAGGTTGTGGTTTGATGATTGTGTCGAAAATCCCACATGTTAGACTTACAACTGCTATGTAATGGTTTTGATGAAAAGGAAGGTTTATGCTAATTCATTCCTGCTGTGTGTGTCAATGTAGTTTGTGCGCTGCCTTTTTGGCTTTTGTATTAATTTTGTTTTTGCTTATGATAATCCTGTAATTGAACTTTTTTGGGGTTTGAGGCGAGGACTTCTGATCACCAAAAAGGTTTGTCATGCTTGTTACTAGCTTGATTTGTATCCCTGCTTTTCTAATGTGATTTTTTTAAGCTGTCTAATTTTGTAGATCGTGAGCTCTTTTGAGCAGGGCCCTTCTAACGATATTGTCAAATGCTGCAGCCTCATTCCCATGTTTTTTATGTTTTTTGGCCCAAGTACAATAATGTATTAAATGTTTATACTAATGTTATACTAATGTCGAAATAAAAAGTTGATTTATTTTTTTTTGCTTTGTTTGAATTTTGCAGACTATAAATACATATTTTCTAAGTGCAAACTATCCATACCCCTTCAAATCTGTATTAAATCTAGTTGCATACAAAACTATTTGGTTGTGCACACATGCAAGTCCTTGAGGGGAAAGACACCCCCCTCCAAAAAAGAGCTAAAAACCCCCAAAAAAATCCCTGCTCCAATGCTGAATTTCAAGGCTCTATTACCTCTTTTGTTTACTAGGTAAACCATGAAATTTGTCCTCTAAATATGAATTCTTTCTAAGCACCGAACTAAGAAAAAAATACCACAAAAACAATTTTTAAACAACATTTGGCGCGGGGTTCCCCCCAAAATCGAGTCCAAGCTCTTTGGGTCTGGCATAGATTTTAAGGGGGACTTCACACCAAAATAAAAAAAATGGGGTGGGATCTCCCCCAAAATCTATACCAGATCCTTATCTGAGCATGCAGCCTAAAGGTCAGGATAGGGGGGACGAGCAAGCACCCCCCTTCTGGACCATACCAGGCCACATGCCCTCAACATAGGGAGGGTGCTTCTTGGTGCCCCCAAAGCACCTTGTCCCCATGTTGATGGGGACAAGGGCGTCTTCCCGACAACCCTGGCCGGTGGTTGTTGGGGTCTGCGGGCGGGGGGCTTATCGAAATCTGGAAGCCCCCTTTAACAAGGGGGCCTCCAGTTTCAGGCCCCCTCATGTGAAAGGGTATTGGGTACATTGTACCCCTACCCATTCACCCAAAAAGTGTTAAAAATACAAACCACAAGATACAGTTTTTGACAAATCTTTTATTTTAAAAAAAAGTGTACCACAATATACATCCATCGTCAATCACGGCGCCCGACAGGCCCCCTTTGCTGACCTCCAGGCTGCATGCTAGGATAATGGTCTGGTATGGATTTTGGGGGGGGGCAACCTTTTTTTTTTCATTTTGGCATTGAATTCTCCTTAAAATCTATACCAGACCCAAAGGGCCTGGTATGGACTGGGGGGGGGGGACAACATTTTTTCCAATTTTTATTCCTTATAGTCAATGCCACATCAGCATGAGCATGGTTATTTCCATAATATTAATGGTTCATTTTTCAAAACATTATTGTATAGAATTAAAAACATCAAACACTTTCTATGTATGACTGTGCTCAGCCCAATAGGCTAGTGGTCAGTGCTTCTACCTTGCAAGACTCAGGCCTTGAAGGACTCATGGGTTCAAATCCCACAGATGGATACTAAAATATTGCATTGGACTCAGCAGCATATGCTAAAAATAGGCAAATGCCTATTAGCCAATGCACTTTAGTTTGGTTGATTCTATTTTTATTAACTCTTCAAATGCATGCAAATGCATGAGCAGACCACCAAGGCATTATGCTAAGCATGCTGAGACCTGCATAATAGTGAAGTATGATTAAAGAATGAACATAAATAATGACTGCTTTATAGTCACCTAAAAAAATAAAAACATAAAAAAAGAACAGATATGTAAGTGTAAATGTTTAATGCATGTAACTTTACAGAATAGCAGACATTACTCTGTAATACCCATTCATAACTGCATTCGTTAGCAAAAGAAAAAAAAAACTAGGAATACTAATACCAATATACATCAATAGATGCACACAAGGTAGAGCACATCTCACATAAAAATGTTTTCTTCACATACATGGATCATGGTTGCAGTGCAGTGCTATATAATAACTTGGTATCAATTGGCACTTGCAGATCCGCGGCCGATTAGCACCGTTTCTGAATTTACTAAGGCATGTTCGTCGCTAATAGCGCAAATTTTCAATTTTCAAAGCCAATCTGCTGGTGCCGGGCACTGGATGTCTGCAGGCACCTGTCGATCGTTGGTTGAACACACAGAACTGAGATCTGGCTATGTAAGCAAGGGAGATCTCTGTTCTGACAGAGGGGAATGGATGGATTTTGTGTTCCTGCAAGGCAGGGAATAAAATCCATCTCTTCCCCTAGTAAAAGCATCTATCCCATAGATGGTAGACACTATACCTTTTGCGCAAACCAATCAATATACGCTTATTGGCATTTTTTTACCAAAAACATGTAGCAGAATATATATTGGCCTAAATTAATAAAGAAATTTGATGTTTTTTCATTTTTTATTGGAAGTGTTATATAGCAGAAAGTAAAAAAAAATATTTAAAAAAAAATATCTGTCTTTTTTTGTTTATAGCGCAAAAAATATAAAACGCAGATGTGATCTGTAACAGATCCCTAACCAAGATAGGGGCTTCTGGAGAGGACTAGGAGCTAGTCTCTTACCCACTATGGCCCAGGGAGAGAGCAGATCATTCTCTAATTTTGGACCACCAGTTAATGGACACTGAGAATGTGGTGGATTACTTCAGATGGGACAGTAATATTTATCCACAATATCTCCCAGAAAATATAAAAAGACTATTTCTGGTTTGTTTAATTCTGAACTGTACATGTTAATTAAAGTAGCTGGCCACATTGGCCTCTGTTTCATGTTCTTCAATGTAGGAGCCGAACAGTCTGCTACTGAGGTCTCCTGCTTTAGTCGGTTGCCTACCAGGCTGATGAGGGGGGAGATCACTGTATGTATTGTTAATTGTGCTAATTAGAACACCTTTTGTCTCTCCTAGCAGATCCTTGTGGGATGTGTTTATACTTATGATAATGTGTCCTTTGTATTCACTGTTGTAGGGGCCAAATAATCTAGACATCCAGATGGATAATTATGGTAATGTTATAGTATGTCAGTTGTTGTAAATATGTTTCTGGTTACAGTTTATATTGTTAGGGTAATATGATCAGGAGGGGGGGATGTCCTCCTGTGGTATATATTTTGTGTGAGTTTGTTCAAATAAATATTCCATGTTCCAGCTTTGTACCTGAGCTAATCTCGCCTGGTTCTTGGTTGCAATATGTGGCTGTAATATCTGATATCTGAAGGTCCAGACTGGAGGAAGTAGTGTACTGACGGAAGCAGGCAAGCAGAGTGCGACGGGATTCCGTGACATGATCAAATACAACCAAAAGAAAGCTCTATTTGTGGGAAAAAAAGGACCTCAATTTTATTTGGGTACAGTGTCGCATGACTGCCCAATTGTCAGTTAAAGTAAAACAGTGCCGTATCGCAAAAAATGGCCTGGTCATAAAAGGGGGTAAATCTCCCGGAGCTGAAGTGGTTAAAGTGTATTTCTGCTTTTGCAGTCAAATGTGAGAAATCCCCCATATATGTATGTTATGTGTTCCCATTCATATAGCATACCTACTTTTTTTTTTTAAATATTTCTTACCTTTTAGATGTTTCTTAGGAGAAGGTGTCATGGCTGACTGCAAGCATTCCTCAACAAGTTCAGTCTGTCCCAATAGAAAGGCTGAGGACTGTCTGAGCTCCCTTTCAATAATTTACAATATAGAAAGCCCTTTTACATTTTTACCATTTTGTTATGACGGACATTGTTCTAGTTTACAAACGACAATGAGATCTGCCATCACAGTACAGACAGGGTTAAAGTGGTTCTAAAGTCAGAAGGTTTTTTTTTTATCTTAATGCATTCTATGCATTAAGATAAAAAAAAACTTTTGTGTGCAGCAGCCCCCCTAATATTACCTGGGCCCCATCTCGATCCAGGAATGTTGCACAAGAGTCTCAGCTGGCTGGGACTTTCTCTCCTCATTGGCTGAGACAGCACCATTGTCAATCAAAGTCAATGAGCCAATGAGGAGAGAGGGGGTGGAGCCAAGCCGGGGGGCTCTGTGTCTGAAAAGACACACAAAGCAGCGGCTTGGCTTGGGTGCCCCCACAGCAAGCTGCTTGCTGTGGGGGCACTCGGCAGGAGGGAGGGGCCAGGAGTGCCAGCGGGGGACTCAAGAAGGGGAGGATTTGGGCTGCTCTGTGCAAAACCATTACACAGAGCAGGTAAGTATAACATGTTTGTAATTTAAAAAACCAAAAAAACAAGACTTTAGTATCACTTTAATTTTGGGAGACACAGCTCCCAACTCCCCTCATAAACAAAGAGTTCTAAGTAGGATTTTTCCCTGCTAGAGTTCTCAAAAAACAGAGTATCTAAGAAGACAAGCAGCAATGTTTAAATATATATTTTTTAAGTTATGCAATGCAATTGGGGAAATGTAACAAATATAAACCATCAAAGAAACCTAAGCGCAATCACTATCGGGGAGAGTGTTGATATGATATATATAAAAAAAACTCAATAAACATGCAATTCACCAAATATCTACAATAAATTCAGTGATATGTAACCCTACATTTGTAATAGTGTTATAGAGATGATCTCAATGAAAACAAAGAACCATATTATGATAACAGTGAATAAAAATAATAAATCTGTGCCGTGCAGTACTTACCAAAAACAAAAAAAATAAGTGATAAATATCCTGTGAGATAAACAATATTTCATCAATGAAGATCATTAAATAAAAAGTCCAATGTGTGATCATATATTCACATTGACAATAAGAGAGAATTATTGTCACACTGGCATTCAGAATAGTTTCTGGCATGTTTTATTATTAACATTCATGTTTTGAGATTACGTTTAATGTGAATATATGGAAACTTTGGACTTTTGATTAATGGACTTTTGTTTAATGATCTTTATTATTAAAAAATTTTTATCTCACAGGATACTTATCATTTATTCTTTGTTTTTGCTAAGTACTGCGCAGCACTGATTCTATATATTTATTCAATGTAATAAATGTAAAGTAGGTGTTAAAGTAAAGTAGGTGTCCCGGTCGGACATTGATCGGACATTCCGACAACAAAATCCTAGGATTTTTTCCGACGGATGTTGGCTCAAACTTGTCTTGCATACACACGGTCACACAAAGTTGTCGGAAAATCCAATCATTCTTAACGCGGTGACGTAAAACACGTACGTCAGGACTATAAACGGGGCAGTGGCCAATAGCTTTCATCTCTTTACATATCCTGAGCATGCGTGGCACTTTGTGCGTCGGATTTGTGTACACACGATCAGAAATTCCAACAACGGATTTTGTTGTCGGAAAATTTTATAGCCTGCTCTCAAACTTTGTGTGTCGGAAAATCCGATGGAAAATGTGTGATGGGGCCCACACACGGTCGGAATTTCCGAGAACAAGGTCCTATCACACATTTTCAGTTGGAAAATCCGACCGTGTGTACGGGGCATAAGACCGGGCCTCTTTTTTAGATGTGTTGTTTACAAGTTAAAAACAGTTTTTATTGCTAGAAAATTACTTAGAACCCCCCAAACATTATACATTTTTTTTCTAACACCCTAGAGAATAAAATGACGGTCGTTGCAATACTTTCTGTCACACCGTATTTGGGCAGCGGTCTTACAAGCGCACTTTTTTAAAAAAAAAAACACTTTTTTGAATTAAAAAATAAGACAACAGTACAGTTAGTCCAATTTTTTTTAGATTGTGAAAGATAATGTTATGCCGAGTAAATTGATACCCAACATGTCAAAATTGCGCATGCTCCTGGAATGGTGACAAACTTTTACCCTTAAAAATCTCCATAGGCGACGTTTGAAGAATTCAACAGGTTGCATGTTTTGCGTTACAGAGGAGGTCCAGGGCTAGAATTATTGCTCTCGCTCTACCGATCGCGGCGATACCTCGCTTATGCTCGGCGGGATGGGGCACGTTTTAAAAATTTTTTTTTTCTTATTTATTTTACCTTTTATTTTTTATTTTTACTCTGTTTTTTTTTTAAAAAAATGTCACTTTTATCCCTATTACAAGGAATATAAACATCCCCTGTAATAGAAAAAAAGCATGACAGGACCTCTTAAATATGAGATCTGGGGTCAAAAAGATCTCAGATCTCATATTTACACTAAAATGCAAAAAAAAATATATAAAAAAAAATTGTCATTTAAAAAAAAAAAAAAATGGCCCTTTAAGAGCTATGGAGTGTCATGGAGATGGGTGGGGGCCTTCCCCTCACTCGTCTCCATGCACAGCCACAGGAAAGATCCGATTGCCTCCGCCACTGCCGATGGCTCCGGTAAGCGGCGAAGGGCACCGGATCGCTGCGGGAGGGGGAGTGGGGCCCTCTCCTGCCGCCGATAAAAGTGATCTCACGGCGAATCCGCCGCAGAGACCAGTTTTAACTTGTACTGGACTGCCGCCGAACACGGGGATATCGGGGTTATGGCAGCTAACTGCTGCCATAACAATGATATCCGTCCTCAAAGTAGGGATGTACATTGGCGTGCGGTGGTCCAGAAATGGTTAATATATATATACATATATATATATATATATATACTGTATATACAGTATATACAGTATCTCACACATTTTTATAAATATTTTATTATATCTTTTCATGTGACAACACTGAAGAAATGACACTTTGATACAATGTAAAGTAGTGAGTGTACAGCTTGTATAACAATGTAAAGTAGTGAGTGTACAGCTTGTATAACAGTGTAAATTTGCTGTCCCCTCAAAATAACTCAACACACAGCCATTAATGTCTAAACCGCTGGCAACAAAAGTGAGTACACCCCTAAGTGAAAATGTCCAAATTGGGCCCAAAGTGTGAATATTTTGTGTGGCCACCATTATTTTCCAGCACTGCCTTAACCCTCTAGGGCATGGAGTTCACCAGAGCTTCACAGGTTGCCACTGGAGCCCTCTTCCCCTCCTCCATGACGACATCACGGAGCTGGTGGATGTTAGAGACCTTGTGCTCCCCCACCTTCTGTTTGAGGATGCCCCACAGATGCTCAATAGGGTTTAGGTCTGGAGACATGCTTGGCCAGTCCATCACCTTTACCCTCAGCTTCTTTAGCAAGGCAGTGGTAATCTTGGAGGTGTGTTTGGGGTCATTATCATGTTGGAATACTGCCCTGCAGCCTAGTTTCTAAAGGGAGGGGGTCATGCTCTGCTTTAGTATGTCACAGTACATGTTGGTATTCATGGTTCCCTCAATGAACTGTAGCTCCCCAGTGCTCATGCAGCCCCAGACCATGGCACTCCAACCACCATGCTTGACTGTAGGCAAGACACACTTGTCTTTGTACTCCTCACCTGGTTGCCGCCACACACGCTTGTCACCATCTGAACCAAACAAGTTTACATGGTTCCAGTAATCCATGTCCTTAGTCTGCTTGTCTTCAGCAAACTGTTTGCAGACCAATTTGAAGCAGTGTGCAGCATATGGTCTGGTTCCTCCACCCCAAACTCGCTCATCCATGTCTTTATGGACCTTGCTTTGTGCACTGGTGTGGAGTCATGTTGGAACAGGAAGGGACCATCCCCAAACTGTTCCCACAAAGTTGGGAGCATGAAATTGTTCAAAATGTCTTGGTATGCTGACACCTTAAGAGTTCAACTAAGGAGACAAGCCCAACCCCTGAAAAACAACCCCACACCATAATCCCCCTCCACCAGGAGCGGACTGATAACTCATGGGGCCCCCGGGCAATAGGAGATTATGGGGCCCCCAGGCAATCAGAGATTATGGGGCCACACAGTATACACACACACAGTATCCAATCACACAGTATACACATACATGTACACACAGTATACACAGACAGATGTAAAAAAAAACACAGATTTATATATACTGTCCCTGGTTTTACTGAGGCTGGCAACCCTGATGGGGCCCTCTAGTGACCCAGGGTCCTCGGGCAGTGCCCGAGTGGCTCAATGGTCAGTCTGCCCCTGCCCTCCACCAAATGATTTGGACCAGTGCACAAAAGCAAGGTCTATAAAGACAAGGTTCGATGTGTTGTGCATTCAGAGATGGTATTGTAACGAGTGGTTATTTGAGTTACTGTTGCCTTTCTATCATCTCAAACCAGTTTCCCCATTCTTCTCTGACATCAACAAGACATTTTCGTCCACACAACTGCCGCTCTTTTTCGGCCCATTCTCTGTAAACCCGAAAGATGGTTGTGCGTGAAAATCCCAGTAGATCAGCAGTTTTTGAAGTACTCAGACCAGCCCGTCTGGCACCAACAGCCATACCATGTTCAAAGTCACTGAAATCCCCTTTCTTCCCCATTCTGATATTCGGCTTGGACTTCAGCAAGTTGTCCTCACCGCATCTAGATGCCTAAATGCATTGAGTTGCTGCCATGTGATTGGTTGATTAGCAATTTGTGTTACCAAGCAATTGAACAGGTGTACCTAATAAAGTGGCCGGTGAGTTTATATCTAGTAATCATTTTAATCGATGAACTGTTTTCTCTGGCCAGTCCTTCTTCTGTATTTATATTAATGAATCTTTAGATTTTACTTTTGCTCTTTGATAGGCTCTTGTAAAGTTTTTTTTTTTTTTTTAGTTCTTTTTATATACTATAATTTCTCTGTCTTAATCCTTTAGAGAGACCATCTGCTTCCAATTTAAAGTCTAGATCAATGGAGCACTTTGTCTCAGCCTCACATATTTACCGTAGTTGCTGTCAAGTTGTTTATCTATGTGGAGAGTTTTATACAGGTAATATACATATGTGAAGTCGTTGTTTTCTCCATCCTGTGTTTTGTCTCCTGTTTTTATATGACTTTTTTTTTTTTTTTTTTACCAACGAATAAAATTGACCTTTGACTCTTTTATGGAGTTTTGGTCTGGCATTTCTTTCTCTATTTCCATGGTTTGAGCTATTGTTGGGTGCCCATTAAAATCCTTGCTGTGTGTGTGTGCTCCCTCGCCAGAGCTATTGAACCTGCCTGAAGTTTTCCTTCATCTGACCACACATGCAGATGATTTAGCACCCTCCTAAAATAGGTTGCTGGTAAGGCTCAGGAATATCTATTTCTATAGCTCCTCTGTAATTATTGTAGTGGTGTGTGATTATTTCTGTCTGTTCTGGGTCTCACTAGCTGCAGACTCAACTGCTTCTCCTTGCCCCCTGGTGGATTCTAGACCAATGTTTCTCAACTGAGATCAGAGAAAATTACATTCTTGAATATAATGGCATACTTGAAATGTAGGTAGAAGGGAGGACTTATTAAAAATAAAAAAGATTAAAAACAATCTAAATAGGATAGGAAGCAGGGACGTGCGGTGAGGTCAGTGGCTGGTGAGGCACTGGTTAGTATCAGAGCCAGATACACACAGGTTACATACGCCGCCAGAAAGCAATAATTCAAGCACCAGACCTCCTCTGTAACTCTAAACATGTAACCTGTAAAAAATTTTAAAGTGTCACCTATGGAGGTTTTTAAGTACCGAAGTTAGGCGCCATTCCACGAGTGTGCGCAATTTTAAAGCGTGACATGTTAGGTATCTTTTTACTTGGCGTAACTAAGTGTGCCAGCTTGTATTTAAACTGACTGCTCTGTATGTAGCTTCTGACAGGCTGCACAAGAAGTCCCGTATCTCGGGAACTATAGGTGTCAGGAGCCCCAGTGGTGGGGTAGGACTTCAGCTACCTACCCCCCCCCCCCCCAATTTTGGGTCTCTGTGACCCCTAGGTGGCCGAGCTACGACCCTTGAAGCTCGATCATTTAAAAAAAAAAAAATTAATGTTCATGGCTCTGCCTCACCTGCCTCCTGTGACTGCACGTCTGATAGGAATAGGATATTAGGATGACTACCACCTTCTGTTATCAAGAAGAGGAAAGTAGGAAAATATTAGAGGACCACTGGGGATTCCTACAAAACCCATAAGTAAAAATTGGTTGCTGGAGAAAGACAATTATTGTTAGGACAGTCAAACGACAAAAAAACATACCGTATATACTCGAGTATAAGTCGTTCCGAGTATAAGTCGAGGCCCTAATTTACTACAAAAAAATGGGAAAAACTTATTGACCCGAGTATAAGACGAGGGTGAGAAATGCACAGCTACTGTAAGTGGAAAAGAGGGTCAACAATGCCCATTTGCAGCATCACTGTGCCCATTTGCATGCCTCACTGTGCCTATTTGCAGCCATAGGTCCCCTGAACTTCAAACTCGGCAGTTAAGGTTTCCTAGATGCCCCCTAGCTGCAGCCAAAATTTGGGGTCTCTGAACCCAAAGGGTCCTGAAATGACATTGCTGCAGATGGGCACAGTTGACCGAATTTGGGGCCCCGTATCTCGGGGCAATTTAGTGCTAGGAACCCCAAATTTGGTGTGCAAACCCAGTGGAATTAGCACCATAAAATTTCCAAAGCTGGGGTTTCTAGCACCAAGTGGCCCCGAGATACAGGGCCCCAAAAATCAGTTCAGAAAATGTCAAGCACTTTTCTGCAGCAGAGAATGACATTTTCCGAACCGTTTTTGGGGCCCTGTATCTCAGGGCCACTTGGTGCTAGGAACCCCAGCTTTGGATATGTTATGGTACCAGTTCCACTGAGTTTGCACACCAAATTTGGGGTTCCTAGCACCAAGTGTCCCTGAGATATGGGGCCCCAAAGTCGGTTCAGAAAATGTCAAGCACTTTTCTTCAGCAGAGAATTACATTTTCCGAACCGATTTTGGGGCCCCGTATCTCGGGGCCACTTAGTGCTAGGAACTTCATCTTTTGCTGCAGAAAAGTGCTTGACTCAAGTATAAGTCGAGGGGGGCACTTTCAGCACAAAAAAAGTGCTGAAAAATTCGACTTATACTCGAGTATATACGGTACTTGTAAGATGTTACTGTAATGCGTACACACGAGCGGACTTCTTGTCGGGCTGAACTCCGAGGGACTTTTCGACGGAGTTCAGACGAAACGGACTTGCCTACACACGGTCCCACCAAAGTCCAATCGTTTTGAACGTGATGACGTACAACCGGACTAGAAAAGGGAGTTCAATAGCCAGTAGCCAATAGCTGCCCTTGTGTCGTTTTTCGGTCCATACAGACGAACGTTTTTTTTTCTGTAGGAATCGAGTCCGTCGGAAAGATTTGAAACTTACTTCTAGGTCCGTCAGATTTTTCGACAGAAAAGGTCCGATGAAGCCGGTTGTGTGTACGCGGCATTAGAAGAGGAAGGATCCATGTAGGAGGACAGGCACTTTTAGAAGGAAAAAGTATGACAATTGCAAATTTATTAAGAAGGGAGTAGATATGAAAATGAGGGGAAATAGAAAGCCGTATCACAAAGAGAATCACAAAGAAGAGAAGAAGAGAATAAGAGAAGAAGAGAAGAGCGGGAGCCTCCCCCCCATGCCATGGGTGCGGAGCGGCCCGAGGAGAAGAAGATAGAAGACGCCGCGGAGGAGATGCTGGACGAGAACGCCGGAGGAAGCACCAGAAGAACCAGAAGAACCAGAAGATGAAGGAAGATAGAAGAAAGAAGAAGCATTTAAATAAAGGAATTGTCAAAAACTGTCTCTTGTCATTTTTAACATTTTTGACAGTTTTTTAGTGAAATGGTAGGGGTAAGTACCCCCTAACCATTTCACACAGATGGGGGCGGGATCTGGGAGTCCCCTTGTTAAAGGGGGCTTCCAGATTTCGATAAGCCCCCCGCCCGCAGACCCCCACAACCACCGGCCAGGGTTGTGAGGATGAGGCCCTTGTCCTCATCAACATGGGGACAAGGTGTTTTGGGGGGCTACCCCAAAGCACCCTCCCAATGTTGAGGGCATGTGGCCTGGTACGGTTCAGGAGGGGGGGGCTGCACTCTCGTCCCCCCCTCTTTTCCTGCGGCCTGCCAGGTTGCGTACTCGGATAAGGGATTGGTATGGATTTTTGGGGGGACCCCACGCCGCTTTTTTTTTTTTTTGGGCGCGGGGTTCCCCTTAAAATCCATACCAGACCTGAAGGGTCTGGTATGGAATTTAGGGGGAACCCCGCGTAATTTTTAAAAAAAAATTTTGGCCGGGGTTCCCCTTAATATCCATACCAGAATTAAAGGGCCTTGTATGGAATTTAGGAGGACTCCCACGTCATTTTTTTTTTTTTTTTTGGTTCAAGGTTCCCCTTTGGGGAATTCCCATGCCGTTTTTATCAATGAACTTCTATGTGTATTGTCGGCAATGCAATAGCCGCGGGTAGTTTTAAATTAGTTTTTTCCTTCAAAATGTCATTTTGCTGTCAGACTGTTCTAAACACAGGAAACATGCGCCCCTTTACAGGCATACTATAGTAACCCCCCAGGTACGAAATTTAAAGGGATATTACACTTTTATTGTTTGACTTTAAGCATTATTAAAATCACTGCTCCTGAAAAAACGGCCATTTTTAAAACTTTTTTTTGCATTGATCCATGTCCCCTGGGGCAGGACCCAGGTCCCCAAACACTTTTTATGACAATAACTTGCATATAAGCCTTTAAAATTAGCACTTTTGATTATTCATGTTCATGTCCCATAGACTTTAACGGTGTTCGCGTGTTCGAGCGAACTTTTTTCCTGTTCGCATGTTCTGGTGCGAACCGAACAGGGGGGTGTTCGGCTCATCCCTACTCTTTAGGAACGAAATCTGCTTTTAAAAATTGGTGACTGCAGTGCATGTGGAAAATGGAGGGGCCAGCTTTGCTTTTTTTTTTCTCTCTTGGCCCTTGTGCCATACAGGATCTCCTTTACCTTTGCCCATCTCTCACTTTATATCTGTCTTTGCCATTTATTTTCCACTCTAATCCAGCAGTGACTCATTCCCATTTACATTACCCTGCCCAGCGTGGACTCCTTTCCTTGCTCCCTGATGTGGTTTGTATTCCTCTAGGGCCAGCGCGGCCGTCCAGCTCTGTTTTTCTAGGCCGGGCGTGCACTCGGTTACATCAAAGGAGTGCGCCGACTCGCACATGCCCACTGGCCGACCGGGAAGCCGGGCGCCATCTTGGAAAAGGGCAAATTGTGCTTATTTGCCATAAGTAAAGGAAAGTGTCCTGAAAGAGATAAGGAGGTTTATTTACTAAAGGCAAATCCACTTTGCACTACAAGTGCACTTCGAAGTGCAGTCGCTGTAGATCTGAGGGAGACTTGCAAGGAAAATAAAAAACGTCATTTTTGCTTGTACATGATTGGATGATAGAAATCAGCAGAGCTTCCCCTCATTTTAGATCTTCCCCTCAGATCTAAAGCAACTGCACTTCCAAGCGCACTTGTAGTGCAAAGTGGATTTGCCTTTAGTAAATCAACCCCAAGGTGTTCATATTCTGGAACTGACGGGAACACAGCAGAATGTGTAATGAGTTTTGGAAACTTTGCTCTTTTAAAGGGGTTGTAAACCCTCATGGATTTTCACCTTAAAGCAGTCCTTTTTAGTGCAGCAGCCCCCCCCGTTTTACTTACCTGGACTCTGTCATCCTCTGTCCGGGAACAAGCACACCATCTGTAGCCGGTGTCTCGTGTCCCAATTGGATAGACTGATAGCAGCAAAGCCATTGGCTCCCGCTGCTGTCAATCAAATCCAATGACGCTGCGCCGGGGGCGGGGCTGAGTCCTGCATTCTGTGTGAATGGACACAGATGCAGGACTCGGGAGCGCGCCCACACGGGTGTCCACCAAGGAGAGCGCTTCTCCAATGTGGACACTCGATGCGGGGAGGAGCCACCAGTGCCGCCGTGGGACCCCAGAAGAGGAAGATCGGGGCCACTCTGTGCAAAATGAACTGCACAGTGGAGGTAAGTATGACATGTTTGTTATTTATTTTTTATTTTTTCAAATGAGGGTTTACAACCCCTTTAAGGTTAATAAAGACTGAACAGTGTATGTGCAAAATGGCACCTTATCCTTCAATTTAAAATTCACTTCTAGTACAGAAATGTCTGAAACAGCTGCCCAATACTTTTGACAATACAAACTCGTTTAACGACTTACCTGTTTAACGACTGCTCAGACTTTACGTCCAGCCCTTACTATTACTTTTTGGGCACTGTACATCAATCATTGTATTGTACAGTACAGGATTTTTGTTGTTTATATTTTTGTGTTCTGTACTTTAAAATTAAAACAATGTTATTGAGTTGGTGTTTTGTGTTTAGACCTTTTTTTTTCAGAATACAGTACAGTAGTTAAAGAGGTTGTAAACCTGCCTTTACACTTTGTACCTATAGAATAAGCCTAGAATAAGGCTTATCTATAGGTACTGTAAATATCTCCTAAAGTTGCGCCACTTTAGGAGATATTTACTGTATACTGCACTGATGATGCCATCGCGAATGCGCTCTGAAGAAACGAGCACCCGTGCAGTTTCTTCAGTAGCGAGCGCCGTGACCGGCGGCTCCCTCGCGCATACACGGGAGTGACGTCACGCGCCTCTGGCCAGTCACGGAGCCAGAGTCCACGGCCCCGGAAGGGAGAGGGACGAAGATGGATGTGGCCTGCAGCGGGGACGGCTTTGTTTGCAGGTAAGTGTCATAATGTGCTAGTATGCGACACATACTAGCACATTATGTCTTTACTTTGCAGGGGAGGGAGAAGACATTTTTTATCAAGGATTTACTTCCTCTTTGAGAATGCTTAAAATATTGGATACTTGTGGCTCCTCGTTTAACCACCAATTCGTTTAACAACCTGGTCGCTGAAACGGAACCTGGTCCTTAAGGGAGGAGAGCCTGTATAGTGTATTTAAATAGTCTGTTTATAAATATAAGGGAAAGGAGAAATGTCTGCATAGATTTCAGAAAATGCGGGTATGCTTTCAGTATTTTTTATTATTTATTATTATTTCTGTAATTAAAGGCTGATTTTTATATATATATATATATATATATATATATATATATACTTTTTTTGGTTTTTTTTATTTGTCTTGTAGTAAATAAATGTAATCACTGTTTTGTTTGAATGCATGCTGAAAGGTGTAACATTGTATGTTTGATGGTGATTAAATTGTAACAATACACCTTTGCACTTATTACAGGAAACATCTCAATTACCCTGAAAGCAGAGAAGCATACAAATTTTCATACAAAATTCACAAGCTTTGTTAATGTAATTCTCAACCTTCTGCCCAGGTCAGGTTTCCTGGCTGATAAAGGTCATCCAATTCCTGGCCACCTCCTAGATATTCTTGCTAACAGACCCCAGCCAAAAGCATAATTCAAGGTTTCCTTGGCATCTTTTAGCTGCTCTGCCCTGTACCAGGCTCTGATGTATCCCGATACAGGGAGGATCTCAGCTATGAGGAAAGATTAGAGGAACTGAATTTATTCTCTCTTGGGAAGAGGAGATTAAGGGGGGATATGATCACCATGTATAAATATATAAGGGGTCCATATAGTGAACTTGGTGTTGAGTTATTCACTTTACGGTCATCACAGAGGACAAGGGGGGGCTCTTCATGTCTAGAGGAAAAGAGATTTCAACTCCAAATATGGAAAGGTTTCTTCACAGTAATGCCCCGTACACACGGTCAGACTTTGTTCGGACATTCCGACAACAAAATCCTAGGATTTTTTCCGACGGATGTTGGCTCAAACTTGTCTTGCATACACACGGTCACACAAAGTTGTCGGAAAATCTGATCGTTCCCAACGCGGTGATGTAAAACACGTACGTCGGGACTATAAACGGGGCAGTGGCCAATAGCTTTCATCTCTTTATTTATTCTGAGCATGCGTGGCACTTTGTCCGTCGGATTTGTGTACACACGATCGGAATTTCCGACAACGGATTTTGTTGTCGGAAAATTTTATAGCCTGCTCTCAAACTTTGTGTGTCGGAAAATCCGATGGAAAATGTGTGATGGAGCATACACACGGTCGGAATTTCCGACAACAGGGTCCTATCACACATTTTCCGTCGGAAAATCCGACCGTGTGTATGAGGCATAAGAGCTGTGAAAATGTGGAATAGACTCCCTCCAGAGGTGGTTCTGGTCAGCTCAGTAGATTGCTTTAAGAAAGGCCTGGATTCTTTCCTAAATGTACACAATATAACTGGGTACTCACATTTATAGGTAAAGTTGATCCAGGGAAAATCCTCTCGGGGGATCAGGAAGAAATATTTCCCCTGCTGTAGCAAATTGGATCCTGCTTTGCTGGGGTTTTTCGCCTTCCTCTGGATCAACTGTGAGTATAGGATTGGGTATATGGAATTGTATAATATTATTTTTTATTTATTTATTTTTATGGTTGAACTAGACGGACTTGTGTCTTTTTTCAACTTGACTAACTATGTAACCATGTAACTTGATTCCCCATTTTGCTATTCTTATGCTAACATGCTAAGGATCCAGGCAGTGCTCTTGTTCTACTCTTAGATGTCGCTGGCATGCCTTTAGCGAGCCAAGTTCCTGGACTCCAGTGGTGGTGCTGTCCCTAGCACACTATCCCTTCCCCTCCCTGTTCCCATCGAATCCATCCTCCCATCCTTAATTTTATTTTCCTGATGTCCTAATGTCATCCAAAAAGCTTGCTGGTCAAACATGGTAAGGAGCACCTTGAACCATGTTGAGATCGATGGAAGCCCGGGAAAAACAATTCCAGTCCAATACCTGCAGGCTCGTGGACAGACTATGCCTGCGTCCAGGAGGGTGAGGCCAGGGGGTGCAGGGGGAACGCTGTGCCAACCGCTGTGAGAACTCAAGCTGGTGGCCAGAGAGAACCAGACTGGACTGCGGGCGGTGAGATGTAGCAGCCACTGTGGAATGGTGCAGACTGGGAGAGCCGAGCAAAGCAGAAGGAACTAGGTGTGCTGAGTGACGTCAGTCCGGAGACAGGGAAACACGTGACTTCCCTGAGGAAGTCATTTGACCAGTGATGCAACGTGTCGGGTGGAGCCTTGTGACGTAATTTCCGGTGGCGGTTTACAGGGAAACAGGAAGCCTGTGATGCACAGTGGATCGCAAGCTGCTGGGTTGCCATGGCTACATGTGCTCCTGCGCTTTATCTTTGATAAACAATCATGCAAATATGTAATCAAAATAAAGATGTGTAAAGCCCAAAATACCACTGGTAGCATCTGGGTGGAGAAGGGTTAATGTCATCCAAAAATCTTTGATAAATCTTTTAGAAAGCGCAGGAGCGTGAAACATGTAGTCACGGCAACCCATCAGCTTGTGATCCACTGTGCATCAGGGGCTTCCTGTTTCCCTGCGTAATCAAATGTAAAAAGCAGAAACAAGAGTGGTGCGCTTATTCAAAAACGTGCCATAAATTAATATACTTAAAGAACGAACATGAAAAGCACCCAAAACATACAAATAGATAAAAGTGAATAAAAGTACATCTAAAAGCCTAATGGTAGGAGTTAGTTTATATAAAGGTAAAAATCTCATAGGGGTAACTTGATAGAAGAAAAAACAGACAACACATCAATCCAAACATCGACTGTTATATTTATGAATTGGCCGCTCACCTCCAAAAATGACCCAAAGGTCAAACAAGGCTCATCAGATAATCAGATAAGGAATCCTGCTGATGGATCTGTAAAGACATCCAGGTCCCAAGCGAAGACGAAGAACTACGTCCAGATCTTGGTATCAAAACATCTTGGGAAACTCCATATAAAGGGGAAACAACTTGCTCCAAGAAATGGCACTTCTTGTATAAATGGCGCTCAAAGGAAACAAAGAACAGCCAAATAAAAAGTAAACTTATTATGTAAAAGAAGCTGCTTACATCAAGTAAGGATAAAAATCACAGTAAGAAACAATGGGAGTAGTGACACACTCGCCTCCTCACCGGACTTCCGTAAAACGCCACCAAAAATTACATCACAAGGCTGCACACGAAGCGTTGCGTCACTGGTCACGTGACTTCCTCAGGGAAGTCACATGTTTCCCTGTCTCCGGCACGGGGCTGGCGTCACTCAGTGCACCTGGTTCCTTCTACTTTGCTTGGCTCTCCCAGTGCACACCATTCCATGGCGGCTGCTACACCTCACCGCCCGCAGCCCAGTCTGGTTCTCTCTGGTCACCAGCTCGAGTTCCCGCAGTGGTTGGCACAGCGTTTCCCCCTGCACCCCCTGGTATTACCCTCCTGAACGCAAACTTTTTGGATGACATTAACCCTTCTCCGCTCGAATGCTACCAGTGATATCGTTGGCTTTACACATCTTTATTTTGATTACATATTTGCATGATTGTTCATTGCAGCGTTTATCAAGCTTAGAGTACAATAAACCAAGAGAAAGAGGAGTTCCCCTTGGGGTTTGGACTTTAACGGCACTCAGATACATATGACAACTAAGTGGTAGAAAAAGTATTCCTATATTTTATTAGAAGTAAAACATATATAATGGAGTATACATTACAGCCACTACTGGTGGTACAGTAGTTACAAAAAAAGGATGGTGTGTAGAAAATATCCTTCTCCCAACGTGTTTTGGAGTCTACTAGAGATACTCCTTCCTCAGGGGTAGAAATGGATATAATAACTCTACAAAAATAAGTACAAAAAGTCAATGCCTATACATATTATTAACAATAGGTTAACATACATGTATCCATTGCATTATAAACTTACAATTGCCCAGCAGGGTGATGGCGGTCTCCCAGGGCTACGTTGTGCTTTCTGTTTTTAACTGAATGGAGTGTGCTATAAGCATTTGACTGTGGCAATTGTAAGTTTATAAAGCAATGGATACATGTATGTTAACCTATTGTTAATAATATGTATAGGCATTGATTGTTTGTACTTATTTTTGTAGAGTTATTATATCCTGTCTACCCCTGAGGAAGGAGTATCTCTAGTAGACTCCGAAACGCGTCGGTTAAAGGATATTTTCCATACACCATCCTTTTTTGTAACTATTGTACCACCAGTAGTGGCTGTAATGTATACTCCATTATAAATGTTTTAACTGTGTACTTCTAATAAAATATATGCATACTTTTTCTACTACTTAGTTGTTATATGTATCTGAGTGCCGTTAAAGTCCAAACCCCAAGTGGAACTCCTTTTTCTCTCTATTTATACAATAGGATGTTGGCACTGTGAAATAATCACTGATATTTCTCCACACTACAATAAACCAGTTTTTTACTCAACTCATGTTTTTATATGCACTTTCTGGAACTAACCCGTAGAGCGCTGCTTTTTCATTTTCCTTTTTTGTTCATCCATCTTTCCAGTGGTTGGCGGCTTCGCTGGGTTTTAGTTCATTTAACCTTGCTGATTTATGACATTACTCACATATCACTGACCGTTTTTAGCGCTCAAGGAACTTGTAAAGAAATACTACAGGACTTTTAAGACACCAATCATAACATTATATAAAGTAACATATTTTCTGTTCCTAGAAGAGTTGAAGCTGTTATAGCTGCAAAGGGTGGGCCAACTGAATATCGAACCCCACGGACTAAGACTGGGATGCCATTAAAGTTCATGTGCGTGTAAAGGCAGGTGTCCAAATACTTTTGGCAATATAGTGCATTTTATTCACATCATTAGAGGTATTCATTTACAAGTTAAATGCTGTTCCAAACACATACATGCTTATACTCTTTATGTGTTATGCAGGCTTCGTTTCTCCTAGGTTGGCCCTGCTTTGACTAAGTTGGAGCTATTGGTACATGCAAATACCGTATTTATCGGCATATAACACGCACTTTTTTCCCCTTAAAATCAGGGGAAAGTCGCAGGTGCGTGTTATACGCCGATCCCCTGCGATCCTGAGCTGTCAAAACATCAAAATTGCCGACTGCGATTTGAAAATGGCGCCGCCGGCGCCGAAATACACAGAGCCGGTCCTCGGCTCTTTCTGGCGGCTCTCGTTCACTTTCGGCTCCACTCGTAGTCCCGAGCGGAGCTATCCGAACCTACTCGGCTAGGTTCGGATAGCTCCGCTCGGGACTACGAGTGGAGCTGAAAGTGAACGAGAGCCGCCGGAAAGAGCCGAGGAACGGCTCTGTGTATTTCGGCGCCAGCGGCGCCATTTTCAAATCGCGGTCGGCGATTTTGAAGCCCAATATGGCAGGGACAGGGGATCGACGGCAGCAATGGGGCAAGGCTGCACTGGGGAAGGCTGCACTGGGGAAGGCTGCACTGGGGAAGGCTGCACTGGGGAAGGCTGCACTGACAAGGCTGCACTGGGGAAGGCTGCACTGACATGGCTGCACTGACAAGGCTGCACTGACAAGGCTGCACTGGGGAAGGCTGCACTGACAAGGCTGCACTGACATGGCTGCACTGAGAAGGCTGCAATGATGGGCATTTAAATGTAAGTTTTTTTCCCTTCAACTTCCCTCCTAAAAGTTTTTTTTCCTTAAAATTCCCTCCTAAATTGGGGTGCGTGTTATACGCCGGTGCGTGTTATACGCCGATAAATACGGTATGTTCATCTTTATGTGTTTATAGTATTACTGACCACATTTTCAATGTCTGTAATTTTCTTTATGTATGGACATGTTTTGTCTGACATGAATAATATATATATTTTTTTTTAAAGGATCATTTCAAATTGCTGAGCATGTCTCAAATAGTTATGATGAGTAACAAAATATTTTGTGGTTATTTTTTCATTAACCTCATTTACACCTTGCCCATTTTAATCTGTAAATGAAAGTAGATTTAAATGGAATTGCTAAACTTGCATATACGTTTTAACATGTTAAAAAGAATAGCAAAAGTAATTTTAATTACTATTTTGCTTTGTTCAAATTTCATGTTTGAGGATTACAACCAATTTAAATAATGCTCCCTCTGCCCTCCTAACACCTATTCTGACTAACCTGTGTAAGAAATTATGTACATACTTACCTATTTTCAGGCGGCTCCAATCCGGTCACATGATCCCCTGTTTCAGCCAGTGCCGGCTGCAGGGGAGAAGGGGAGGGGTGCTCAGCAATGGCTGGGAAAGCCAGAAGCTGTGATATCACCCTTATGCCGCGTACACACGAGCGGACTTTTCGACCGGACTGGTCCGACGGACCGAGTCCGGCAGACAATTCGACCATGTGTGGGCTTCATCGGACCTACAGCGCAACTTTTTCGGTCGAAAATCTGACGGACTTTAGATTTGGAACATGTTTCAAATCTTTACGTCGGAACTCCGCCGGACCCAGTTCCTATCGAAAAGTCAGCTCGTCTGTATGCTAGTGCGATGGACGAAAACCGACGCTAGGGCAGCTATTGGCTACTGGCTATCAAATTCCTTATTTTAGTCCGGTCGTACGTCATCATGTACGAATCCGTCGGACTTTGGTGTGATCGTGTGTAGGCAAGTCCGTTTGTTCGGAAAGCCCATTGGAAGTCCCCAGAAAGTCCGTTGGATAGTCCGTCGGACCAGTCCGGTCGAAAAGTCCGCTCGTGTGTAGGCGGCATTAGGCTCCTATGGTCCATCCGTTGTTGGCGCTCCCCCTTGCAGCTGCCACTAGCTGATAGAGGGGAGTTGGATCACATGACCGGTCCGGAACAGTCTGAAAACAAGTAAGAATACAGATCTTTCTTACACAGGTTAGTAAGAATAGGTGTTAGGAGGAAGGAAGGAACATTTCTAACGCTATGTTTCCACTATTGCGTTCCCCAAAGTCGCGCAATTTACACTGCGACTTTGCTATGCGATTTGTGATGCGATGTCATGCAACCGGTGAGGACCATGTGAGAACAAGTCACGCTGATGTCGGAACAAAGTAGTGCAAAAACCTTTCTTTTTTTTTTTTAGAACGAGGACCATTGAAATACATGGGTTTTGACTTGTCATGGGACTTCACATGTGTCAAGTCACACAACAACTCGCAGTAGTGGAAATAGAGCCTAAGACTAGTTGGTTTTGCATGGAGATCTACTTTAGAGTAATTAAGTAATTAAGGGCTTACACACACTTCAAGTACAGAGTATCCGTGTACTATTTTGTAACAGTTTTAAATTAACCACTTGCCAACCGGCTCACGCCGATATACGCCGGCAAAGTGGCCCGTTCCCATGAAACCCTGTACTGGTACATCTTCCCCTTTACAGCGGGCAACCCGATGCACGATCCCGGAATCCCAGGTGCGATTGCCGCCGGCCACCTGGGATTGCGGGAACGAGAGCGAGAACGGGGATTTGTGTGTGTAAACACACAAATTCCTGTTCTGGTAGGGGAGAGGAGACATATAGTTTGTTTCTACTAAGTAGGAACAATGATATGTCTCCTCTCCCAGTCAGTCCTATCTCCATACAGTTATGCCGCGTACACACGATCGGACATTCCGACAACAAAATCCATGGATTTATTTCTGACGGTTGTTGGCTTAAACTTGTCTTGCACACACACGGTCGCACAAATGTTGTCGGAAATTCCGAACGTCAAGAACGCGGTGACGTACAACACGTACGAGGAGCCGAGAAAAAGTTCAATAGCCAGTGCGGCTCTTCTGCTTGATTCCGAGCATGCGTGGAATTTTGTGCGTCGCAATTGTGTACACACGATCGGAATTTCCAACAACGGATTTTGTTGTCGGAAAATTTGAGAACCAGCTCTCAAATTTTTGTTGTTGGAAATTCCGACAACAAATGTCCGATGGAGCCTACACACGGTCGGAATTTCCGACAACAAGCTCACATCGAACGTTTGTTGGCGGAAATTCCAACCGTGCGTACGCGGCATTAGAACACACCCAGGGAGCACACATTTAACCCCTTGATCTCCCCCTAGTGTTAACCCCTTCCCTGCCAGTGACATTTACACTGTAATCAGTGCATTTTTATAGCTCTGTTTGCTGTATAAATGTCAATGGCCCCAAAAATGTGTCAAAAGTGTCCGATCTGTCAGCCGCAATTTCACAGTACCGCTAAAAATCGTAGATCACCGCCATTACTAGTAAATAAAAAATAATAAAAATGCCATAAATCTTTCCCATAGTTTGTAGACGCTATTACTTTTGCGCAAACCAATCAATATACGCTTATTGCGATTTTTTTTTACCAAAAATATGTAGAAGAATACATATCGGCCTAAACTGATAAAGAAATTTTAAAAAAAAAACATTTTTGGGGATTTTTATTATAGTAAAAAGTAAAAAATATTTTCTTTTCAAAATAGACGCTCTTTTTTTGTTTATAGCGCAAAAAATAAAAACCTCAGAGGTGATCAAATACCACCAAAAGAAAGCTCTATTTGTGGGAAAAAAAAGGACGTCAGTTTTGTTTGGGTGCAACGTCGCACGCCCGCGCAATTGTCAGTTAAAATGACGCAGTGCCATATCGCAAAAAATGGCCTGGTCATTAAGCAGCCAAATTTTCCGGTCTGTAAGCGATTAAGAATTGTTCATTACATATATTTTTTTTTTACTTCTGCTTGCTTCTGTCTATTTGCAGTTGCTGAAAGCATATCTTCTATAGGAACAAATAGCAGTGCACATAAAACACTTGATAAAAAGCATAATAATTCAGTTTAATGCATACAGCTGCACAGAGACATATATATGTATTTTAAAAATCCTTTCATTTTTAATGGCAGACTGCCTTAAGTTTGACTCTAAGTCCTTCAATTAAGATGTTACTGTATTTTATTTATGCATTTTTTACATTCCTATCTCTTTACACAAGTTACTTGTATACACTGGTATAGTAGTAAAATCCTAAATGTTTCCTTCTAAAGTACACAATTTTTCTAGTACGGGAAACAAGGTATTCTCAAAGAATTCATTTTTTAATATAGTTATACTTTTATTTATAGATTTTTATTTATTGCAGTGTTTTTGTACTAAAAGCTTTCTTCGAGTCGAACAAACAAAAACGCCTAATATAAGCATTAATATTTTGACCTTCCAAAAACAAAATTTAACCCAAGATAAAGAGAAAATAAATAAAAAAAGGGGCCTGTGTCTATGGTGAGAAAATTGAGATTGAAGATTAAGCCAAGCAAGGCTTAACCCCTTCCTGTCTGCAGTCACTTCTAAGGATCAGGTACCAACAAATGAGGTTCTTAACCGCTTCAATACTGGGAAAAAAGACCAAAACGTTTGAAAACATTTTTTTTCCTAGTTACTGATATAAAATTTCGTATTTAAGTAATTTTTCTCCTTCACTGATGTGTGCTGATGAGCCTGAATTGATGGGCACTGATGGGCATTGATGAGACGGCACTGAAGGGCACTGATGAGGAGGCACTAAAATGCAGCCCTGATGGGCACTGCTGAGGAGGCATTAATATGCAGCACTGATGGGTGGCACTTATGGGCACTGATAGGCAGCACTTATGGGCACTGATAGGCAGCACTTATGGGCACAGATACGCGGCAAGGATAGGCAGCACTGATGGGCACTAATTGGCGGCACTGATCGACAGCAACGATAGGCACTAATGGGAAGCACTGAAGAGCAGGCACTGATGGGCACAGAAAGGCAGCACTGACTGACATCACTGATGGGCACTGATTGGCATCAATGCTTGGCACTGTTGGGGCTGCACTGATAATCAGTGCCCTGATCATCTGCGCAGATCTCCCTGTGACGAAATGCAGCTGATCGGCTCTCCTGTCACGCTGTCAGTGTGAGGAGAGGAATGCCGATAACTGGCATCTCCCTGTTTACATGTGATCAGTTGTGATTGGACGCTGCTGGTCACATGGGTAAAGAGCCTTGTCATTAGCTCTTCACCAAGATCAGTGGTGCATCATGTCCCAGGGACACAGCGCGCCACTGAGCACCACGCTGCGCGCCCCTGTGGGCACGGAACGCACAACGAGATTGGGACGACATCATATGACGTCATCCCGCACATCATTTCGCAATAAATAACAAACATGGTATACTTACCTGTTCTGTGCAGTGGTTTTGCACACAGCAGCCCAGATCCTCTTTTTTTAGGAACCCTTACCGACACTCCTGGCTCCTCCCCCTCAAGAAGTGCACCCAGAGAAAGCTGCTTGCCCTGGGGGCGTTGTTGCATGCTCTCTCCCAAGCCGCTGCTCTATGCGTCCATGAGACACATAGAGCCGTGGCTCAGCCCTGCCCCCCCCATCTCACCTCGTTGGCACACTGTCTGTGATTGACAGCTATCTCAGGCAATGAGGAGGGAGAGGAATTCATCCATCCAAGGCTATCGCTGGACTCGAGGGGGCTCAGATAAGGATTGGGGGGGGCCACTGCACACAGAATGTTTTTTACCTTCATGTATAGAAAGCATGAAGGTTAAAAAAACCTTCAGCCTTTAGAAGCACTTTAACCGCTTCAGCCCCGGAAGATTTTACCCCCTTCCTGACCAGAGCACTTTTTGCGATTCGGCACTGCATCGCTTTAACTGACAATTGGGCAGTCCTGCGACGTTGCACCCAAACAAAATTGGCGTCCTTTTTTTCCCACAAATAGAGCTTTCTTTTGGTGGTATTTGATCACCTCTGCAGTTTTAATTTTTTGCGCTATAAACAAAAAAAGAGCAACAATTTTGAAAAAAAAAAAGCAACATTTTTTACTTTTTGCTATAATAAATATCCCCCAAAATATATAAAAAAACTATTTTTTTCCTCAGTTTAGGCCAATATGTATTCTTCTACATATTTTTGGTAAAAAAGATCGCAATAAGCGTATATTGATTGGTTTGCGCAAAAGTTATAGCGTCTACAAAATAAGGGAGAGTTTTATGGCATTTCTATTATTAATTAACTTTTTTTACTAGTAATGGCAGCGATCAGCGATTTTTATAATGACTGCGACATTATGGCGGACACATCGGACACTTTCGACACTATTTTGGGACCATTGTCATTTATACAGCAATCAGTGCTATAAAAATGCACTGATTACTGTGTAAATGACACTGGCAGGGAAGGGTTTAAACACTAGGGGCTATCAAGGGGTTAAGTGTGTCCTAGGGAGTGATTCTTATGCCCCGTACACACGGTCGTATTTTCCGATGGAGAATGTGTGATAGGACCTTGTTGTCGGAAATTCCGACCGTGTGTGGGCTCCATCACACATTTTCCATAGGAATTTCCGACACACAAAGTTTGAGAGCAGGCTATAAAATTTTCCGACAACAAAATCCGTTGTCGGAAATTCCGATCGTGTGTACACAAATCCAGCGCACAAAGTGCCACGCATGCTCAGAATACATAAAGAGATGAAAGCTATTGGCTACTGCCCCGTTTATAGTCCCGACGTACGTGTTTTACATCACCGCGTTCAGAGCGATCGGATTTTCCGACAACTTTGTGCAACCGTGTGTATGCAAGACAAGTTCGAGCCAACATCTGTTGGAAAAAATCCATGGATTTTGTTGTTGGAATGTCCGAACGTGTGTACAGGGCATAAGTGTGGGGGGATGGGCTACCTAGGACATGACAGCGAGCGGTGATCTCTATCATGTCCCTAGGCAGAATGGGGAAACGCCTTGTTTACATTGGCATCTCCCCGTTCTGCCGCTCTGTGACACAATCACTGAACAACGACGGACATCGAGTCCGCGGTCACGGAGCACGCGGCTTAAAGGGGATGTACCTGTGTGCATATTTGCGCAGCTGTGCCATTGTGCCAACATATATCGCCGTGTACTGGTCGGCAAGCGGTTAAAGAGTAACTCCTTTTTTGCTGAGAAAAAAACATTCCCCCCTGGGTGATCTATGTACATTGCAGAGATTTTAACAAACTTTGTTGCAGATTCCTACCTTTTGTTATTCTGAAGAAATAGCTGTTTGTTTCTCTGTGTCCATGTGCAAAGTGAATGTGAACGGGAGTGATTTTTTTAATTACCAATCAGCTGCTGCACCTGCAGGGCTCTAATGAGGAAAGTGGCAGGATCTGCATCCCTTTAGAGGCGATTTCCCTTTGGCAGTATCTCACCAAAAATGACATTTTAGTGGCAGGGGGTGCCCAAAATCTGACTTGTATCTTAGTGCAGACTTCTGGGAGAATCAGGGAGCCAATCACACTAGCAGAAAAAAATTACATTCAGCTGCTGCACCTGCAGGGCTCTAATGAGGAAAGTGGTAGGGTCTGCATCCCTTTAGAGGCGATTTCCCTTTGGCAGTATCTCACCAAAAATGACATTTTAGTGGCATTGGATGCCCAAAATCTGACTTGTATCTTAGTGCAGACTTCTGGGAGAATCAGGGAGCCAATCACACTAGCAGAAAAAAATTACATTCAGCTGCTGCACCTGCAGGGCTCTAATGAGGAAAGTGGTAGGGTCTGCATCCCTTTAGAGGCGATTTCCCTTTGGCAGTATCTCACCAAAAATGACATTTTAGTGGCAGGGGATGCCCAAAATCTGACTTGTATCTTAGTACAGACTTCTGGGAGAATCAGGGAGCCAATCACACTAGCAGAAAAAAATTACATTCAGCTGCTGCACCTGCAGGGCTCTAATGAGGAAAGTGGCAGGGTCTGCATCCCTTTAGAGGCGATTTCCCTTTGGCAGTATCTCACCAAAAATGACATTGTAGTGGCAGGGGATGCCCAAAATCTGACTTGTATCTTAGTGCAGACTTCTGGGAGAATCAGAGAGCCAATCACACTAGCAGGAAAAATTACATTTCCGCATGCATTTTACAGAGAATGACAGCGCTGCAGATTGAAAAGGGAATTTTTAACAACATATAATTCCAAGATGATTTGTGTAGCAATTGTATGTGCTAGGTTATTATTTTTTTTTTTAATTTGCTAATTTTGTTCCCGGGAAAGTGGAGTTTCCCTTTAAAAAAACCCAAGTGTTCAGAGCAGAGCGGTATCTCAGAGTGCTGGTGTCTGGGGGGGTTGAAGTCCACAAGTAATAGCTGGTTGGCTCTTGGAAATTACTAGGAAACAGGAGGATCAATGATGCTTTATGATAACATCACAACACGTCATTTTGGTGCAATAATAAAATAGCTAACAAAAAGAAACAAACCGTGGGGGGATTTTATCCATTCTGGAAATGATTGCGGCAGAGAAAGCCGCAATCCAAAAAAAGCCATCTGAGAACTTGATCTGGTAAAGCTAAATATTCTCAGAGAATTCTGCTTTTGCTCTCCTTCCTTGCCATGGGAGCATCTGGAATGATATTTAGAGCTTATGGAATGCTCAGATGATCTACACAAATTATTGTGTCGGTTAGCTTAAAGTGTATGTTCAGGGCTGCGGATGGAAATTGCGGGGGCCCCATGCTGCCTGCCTGACAGGACCCCCCCCCCTTCCCCCCACAGAAAATATTGAAGAGATATTTTGCTAAAAATACATTAACCACTTCTACCCCCTTCCTGACCGGGCCATTTTTTGAGATTCGGCACTGCGTCGCTTTAACTGACAATTGCGCGGCCGTGCGACGTTGTACCCAAACAAAAATTGACGTCCTTCTTTTCCCACAAAGAGAGCTTTCTTTTGGTGGTATTTGATCACCTCCGCGGTTTCTATTTTTTGAGCTATAAACACAATAAAATCAACAATTTTGAAAAAAACACTAGTTTTAACTTTTTGCTATAATAAATATCCCCAAATTTAAAAAAAAAACAAAAACAAAACAACTTTTCCTCAGTTTATAGCGATATGTATTCTTCTAGATATTTTTGGTAAACAAAAATTGCAATAAACGTATTTTGATTGGTTTGCCCAAAAGTTATAGCGTCTACAAACTAGGGGATAGATTTATGGCCTTTTTATTATTATTATTTTTTTTTTTCACGAATAATGGCGGCGATCTGCGATCTTTATTGGGACTGTGACATTGCCGCGGACACATCGGACAATTTTGACACTTTTTTGGGACCACTGACATTTATACAGCGATCAAAGCTATAAATAGCCACTGATTACTGTATAAATATCACCGGCAGGGAAGGGGTTGACACAAGGGGGCGATCAAGGGGTTAAGTGTGTTCCCTCAGTGTGTTCTAACTGTAGGGGGGGATGGGACTGCCTGGGGGAGGAGACTGATCGGTGTTCCTATACACTAGGAACACACGATCTGTCTCCTCTCCCCTGTCAGAACGTGGATTTGTGTGTTTACACACACAGATCCACGTTCCTGCTCTGTCAGGAGTGATTGCGCGTGCCCCGCGGACATCGCAGCCGCCGGGCACGCGCATCGGCTCCTCAGTATCACGGCGGTCAGCAAGCGGTTAAAAGCATTATTAGCTGACAGAAACACAACATAACTTACAATATTTCTGGTAAATCTAAAATAAAATCTAAAATAAAACTGTATTGAGATAATAAATAAAGCTCTATGTGTGAAAGAGGTCTTGGGGCTCATTCACATGGGCCTGTACAGGTATTATAGGTAATTATAAGGCAATGGGGACTGAAGTTATGCAGTTATGGAAGCAATTGGACCGGTGTTCAGACTCAATTAGGAATAATATAATGACAGATCCAAGCTACAGGTAATAGAAAATGAGACACATAAACTAAATCAGTTAGTAAAGGGTTAAATAGAAGTGGTTGAGGTGTGATAGAGAGATTTGTAGAAGGGAACTGAGTGTCAAACTGGCGGCCCTCCAGCTGTTGTGCAACTACAAGTCCCATCATGCCTCTGCCTGTGGGAGTCATGCTTGTAACTGTCAGCCTTGCAATGCCTCATGGGACTTGTAGTTTCGCAACAGCTGGAGGGCCGTCAGTTTGAGACCCCCGGTGTAAGGGGTGTGTAGAGGAGGAGAAGACTTTGCATTAGATAGGGGACAGAGAGATTTATAGCAGAATGGAGGAGGAACCAGATTAGGAGAGAGAAAGAAGTGAGAAGCCCAGATACAGAAACACACTAACTAAACCCCAGTTTTTAACACATACTGTTAGAAAGGATAATTCGGTTGGTAAGCAGATTGGTTGGTGAGCTGAGCTGTGAATTTTCTTTCTTTTATATTAACCGTTCTAAACCTGGCCCTAAAGTTACTTAAAGGGGTGCATGTTGGTTCCAGGGCCGGTGCTACCACTAGGCGGAGTAGGCAGCCGCCTAGGGCACACTACCCCCTAGGCCTCTGTCCCCGTGAATCTCAAGACAAGTGTGAGCTCGCCCCTGCCTCGTGAACACATCTGCATGCCTCCGATCCCCCAATGTGTCCCGCCGAGCGCCCCGCTGTTCCCTCTCTTCACAGAGTAAAATCTCACAGCGCCGCTCCGGCACTCCTTTGCTCCGGCCTGTCCCTTTGGAGCGGCGCTGTGTGTCTGTGTGTGTGTGTGCAGCGGAGGGGCGGGGTTCGGTGGAGATTGGAGCATCAAAAGCTGCAGCGTCTGTTAGCTGACCCCCCGGCCGGAGGGGACACCATAGCAACACTGTCCGTCCAGTGCTGAGGAGAACCCGGATGTGATGGTCGATGAAGCAGAGGTAAGGAGGAGAATGGATCCTCCCTATCTACATCGAGCTGTGTGAGGGGGATGGGGGGGGGAGTAGTGCAGGAAATAGGAGTCAGGTAGGTCAGTGCATGTGTCAGGTAGGTGGGTCAGTGTATGTGTCAGGTAGGTGGGTCAGTGTGTGTGTGTGTCAGGTAGGTCAGTGTATGTGTCAGGTAGGTGGGTCAGTGTGTGTGTCAGGTAGGTGGGTCAGTGTATGTGTGTCAGGTAGGTCAGTGTATGTGTCAGGTAGATGGGTCAGTGTGTGTGTGTCAGGTAGGTCAGTGTGTGTGTCAGGTAGGGGGGTCAGTGTATGTGTCAGGTAGGTGGGTCAGTGTGTGTGTGTGTCAGGTAGGTCAGTGTATGTGTCAGGTAGGTGGGTCAGTGTGTGTGTGTCAGGTAGGTCAGTGTGTGTGTCAGGTAGGTGGGTCAGTGTATGTGTCAGGTAGGTAGGTCAGTGTGTGTGTAATGGTCAGGTGGGTCACATATTGCAAAGAGGGTGGAGTCATGGGCAGAGCCAATGGGGGGCGGCAAAATGAGGTTTCCCCTAGGGTGTCCAAACTTCTTGCACCAGCCCTGGTTGGTTCTGGCATATTCCAAAGAACTTGGGTCTGTAAAATGCACTATGAAGTATGACGTAACACTGCTACAAAAGGTTAACTCAGCAAAACAAGAAGAAGAATGTAGTTGCTATGGGTAACCAAGTGAAGGAACAAGCTATGAGCAACCAGTCGTGAGAAATGATATCTGGTAAGATGACAGGTCCTCCGGTGATGAGGGGGGTCGAGGTCCTGCCTCCCTCCCTAGCGTTTGATATCCAGGAGCAATAGCAACCGGTTCCGAATGCTACCGAGATTCGGTAAAAAACATATGTTAAAATTGATCTAATAGGACCCTTGATGATTGGAAACACGGCATTGACAGCTCTACGCGTTTCGTGAATCGATTCACTCTTCAGGAGCATGCACGTGGATTGGGTATAGGAGGTAATAAAACATAATATAGGAGATTTCTGTGTGGTCTAACCCTATCAAGGAGAAAAAATATGTAAATAAAAATAAAATAAAGATTGGGCTATAAACCCCCCTCTCTCTGAGATACTTACACAAATAACTATATAGTATGAGAGAAGAACCAACGATCCGAGACCCCAAAAGGGGGCATCACCGCCGGGAGCTGAGGTGGTGTGGACAGCATGAAACCCAGTAAGGGCAACATCCAGGGAGGACACATTTTCAGGAGGTAAAAGTGGTCGTGAGAAGCCAGAAGTGCTGGAACCTTTAAACAGAGAGGGACTTCTAAGAATATAATAATGTATAAAGTGTGTAATATGTCCTGTGCTTGGTAGAGGGCAGGACAATGAGAGTGAAGATAAGTGTGAGTGAAGTCCAAACAGGTGAAATTAAGAGGTGATGGAGTGGTGAAAAATAGAGACTCTACATAAGGAGACATCAGGGTTAGTGAGGAAACTATAGTATTAAGTGGTACTTTGCCCGGTAATTACACATTTTTGAGAACATTTTGTTTTTTTATTGCAGAAGAGGCATACTATAGTATGTTTCTTTGGCAACAAAAGCTTCTTACCTTAAGATTTGCAAGAATCTATGGAATGTACACTGAGCTGTACTGTACAATTCTAGCATATACCAGGTGCCAAGATAAAATAACTACCCTGTGCATGCCGGGCTGGCTCGTCAAGATGGCTGAATGTGCCAAACCCAGAAGAAGAGTGAGAAGAGATGTCTCGCTGACATTACATTGCTTGAGGAGAGGAGTATTTGCAGCGTTTCACTTTAATTCTCATTTCTAGCTCTTTGGGAAATCCAATAAATAGCAAATTGGTTATTTTCTTGCTGCAAGACTTTTCTTTGTTGTTCATTACTTTTGGGGGTTTATTGGCTTATATTACTTTATTTTTTTACTTTGGGGTGCTCAAAGTGTACCATTCATTAATTAATCACCATCATTTCTTGAAACTGCCTTTTGTTCACTGCATACTGTTGCATCATTTAAAAGCAAGTGGGAGATTAAAGTGCAACTAACCAACTTCAGATTATATAACTCACATTTACTATCACCGTGGTAAGAGTCAAAGTTAGGCATACAATGGTTGGGCATATTATCCTTCACTTTAACTTTATTGCAGCTGGCCAATTTTACATTACTGTAACATCTGTGGCATATTAATTGTTGTAGTAAAACACAAGCCTGTTCTGTCTCTAGTACAGGGGTAGGCAACCTTAACCACTTCAGCCCCAGAAGGTTTTACCCCCTTAATGAACAGGCCATTTTTTGCGAGACAGCACTGCGTTACTTTAACTGACAATTGCGTGATTGTATCCAAATAAAATTGATGTCCTTTTTTCCCCCACAAATAGAGCTTTCTTTTGGTGGTGTTTGATCACCTCTGCAGTTTTTATTTTTTGCACTAGAAACAGAGCGTCAATTTTGAAAAAAACAACAACAATATTTTTTACTTTCTGCTATAAAACATATCCAATTACAAAAATGTAAAAAAATCTTCATCAATTTAGGCCAATGTGTATTCTACTACATATTTTTGGTAAAATAAATCCCAATAAGTGTATATTGATTGGTCTGCACAAAAGTTATAGGGGTTGATTTACTAAAGGCAAAAAGACTGTGCACTTTGGAAAGTGCAGTTGCACACGGCAAGAGCAGTTGCTCCAGAGTTTAGTAAATGAGCAGAGGCTCAAGCTGACTTTCATCAACCAATCATGTGCAAGCAAAAATGCTGTTTTTTTTATTTTCCTTGCATGTGATTGGGTATTCTTTGCAAAGTGAAGCTTTACCTCATTTACTAAGCTCTGGAGCAACTGCACTTGCAGAGTGCAATTGCACTTTCCAAGGTGCACAGTCTATTGGCCTTTGGTAAATCAATCCCATAGTGTCCACAATCTAGGGGATAGATTTATGGCATTTTTTTTTTTTGTTTTTACTATTAATGGCAACGATCAGCAATTTTTAGCTGGACTGCGAGATTGTGGCAGACAGATCGGACACCTAACTGACACTTTTGACACTTTTTTGGAAACCAGTGACATTACTACAGTAATCAGTAGGGTTGCACCGATACCACTTTTTTAAGACCGAGTACAAGTACTGACACTTTTTTTCAAGTACTCACCAATACTGATTACTGATACTCTTTTTTAATGTCATGTGACAGTGGAACTAATATGCAGCACTGATGGGCACTGATAGGTGGCACTGATGGGCACTGATGAGGAGTGGACTGTGTCAGTAGTGTTCTATTTTTATTTTTTTATAATTTAATTTTTTACAATTTCTTTTCTATTATTTTATAAAAATGTTCAACCCTGTTGGCGGGGGGGGAGGGGGACTTCAGTGAGATGTCAGGGATCTAAACAGACCCCTGACATCTCCCCTTTCAGACAGAGAAAGGGACTGAGGACACAGATTCCCCAGTCCCTTTGTCTTCAGCCTCAGCTGCACTGAAGATGAATGGACAGGAGACAGCGGCTCTTCTCCATTCATAAACTGAAACAACGTAAACACAGTTTTATGATGCTCAGTTATGAATGGACAGAGTCACGGATTCTGTCCATTCAGAAAAGTAAGGAGACGGAAAATGACATATTAACTGGCTCCTTCCTCCGTTCTCCTTCCTGAAAGATCTGGGATGGGTGAGATCAGAGGAGGACACGGAGGAGCACAGAGGGTGACCGGAGGAGGATGGGGGGAACCCGGAGGAGCACACAGAGGATGACACAGAGGAGGACACAGAGGAGGACCGGAGGAGGACACGGGGACAGTCATTGATGATTGGTGCGGCGGTGGGGGGAGTTGCAATCACCAATCTCCCTGTGGTGTTTTCAGCTGAAAGTCGCGGGGGGGAGAGAGGAGGAAACGCGGCTGTCAAGTACTCTTGCAAATGCTCGCTATCAATGCAACCCTAATAATCAGTTCTAAGAATATGCACTGGTACTATACTAATGACACTGGCAGAGAAGGGCTTAACACCAGGGGCGATCAAAGGGTTAAGTGTGTTCTTAGTTGGTGCTTGCTTACTGTGTGGGTGATGGACTAACTGGCTGAACAAAGAGATCGATGTTCCTGCTTAGCACTGGTGGCACTGGTGGCCACTGCTTATCAGTACTTATGGGCACTGGTAGGTGGCACTGGTGGGCACTGATGAGGCGGCAGTGGCTCTCTGTGTGTGGGACCGATGTCCAATTTACACAAGCCGGTAATCGCCTTTTTTTTCCCCCTCATTCTGTCAGTGTGAGGAAAAAGAAAGCTGATTACCGTCTTCTGTTTGCATCACATTATCAGCTGTCATTGGCTGACAGCTGATCATGTGGTATAGGGCCAGGACCGATCTGTGATCAGCTGCGTCTCATTGAGCTGGGGCTCTCATGTGAATTGCTAGATTGCAGTGGGGCTCAGGTAAGTATTGGGGGGGGCTTTACAGAGAAGGTTTTTTACCTTCATGCATTGAATGCATGAAGGTTAGAAAACCTTAGGATTTTAGAACGACTTTAAGCTGCTGCAGTTATGGGCAGGGCGGGGACAAGGGGTGGGCATTGGTCATGTGAAGATGCACACAGCAAGACTGCAACTTGTATATTGGGCCCCATTGGCAGTAGGATGGAGCATTCAAGGTGCACTGAGTGCAGTCTTATACAAACAGAATTTAGTTGACCTCCTAATTGGACCTGCCCAAGAACACTTCCAGAAACTGGGTATTAGGGATGAGCTGACGGTTTAGTCCCAACCTAAGTTCAGATTAAACTTTGCTTGTTCGGGCATTCATCCAAAACCTGGTTAAAATCACTACTGGGTATGAATGTAGATGTAAGTATAAGTGGTCTGAGAACCCTAAAATTTAAAGAACTACTTCTTTATGGAGAAACTGTGGAAAAGTGCAATAAAAGGGGACCATCCCTTGACAAAGACTCCTATGAGAAAACATGTTGGAAGAAGGAACCTAAGCATGCACACAATGAGATTTCCAATTGGCGGAGGATGAAGTGTTGGACTGCCAGGAACAGAATTGCTTAAAGCAGAGTTCTACCCAAAAGTGAAACTTCCGCTTTAAGGGCTCCTCACCCCCTTACATGCCACATTTGGCATGTAATATTTTTTTGGGGGGGAGTGGGTACCTAGTTTTGACAGGTACCAGTGGCGGCTGGTGCTCAAAATTTTTTTTGGGGGGGGGGCAAACAAACTGAAAAATACTGAAACAACCCCCCCATCAATTGCAGCCTCACTGTGCCCATCATATGCAGCCACTGTGCCCATCAAATACAGCCACTTGTGCCTATCAAATGCAGCCACTTGTGCCCAACAAATGCAGCCACTTGTGCCCGTCAAATGCAGCCACTTGTGCCCATTATATGCAGCCATTTTGCCCATCAAACGCAGCCACTGTGCCCATCAAATACAGCCACTTGTGCCCATCATATGAAGCCATTGTGACCATCATATGCAGCCACATGTGCCCATCATATGCAGCCATTTGTGCCCATCATATGCAGCCACTGTGCCCATCAAATGCATCCACTGTGCCCATCATATGCAGCTACTTGTGCCCATAATTTGCCGCCACTGTGCCAATCAATTGCCGCCACTGTGCCCATTAATTGCTCCCACTGTGCCCCATCAAACGCAGCCACTGTGCCATATCAAATGCTGCCAGTGTGCCCCCCGCCGACCCGCCGTCTGCACTTACCTGTCTCGGTGGAACAGCTCCTCGATGTCTTCTCCCGTCCTCTCTTCCCGTCCTCTGCTATGATTGGATGCCTGGCGTCCAATCACAGCGCCTGTCGTTTCAGCCAATCTGGTGACGCGTAACAGATCCGAGCACCTGATTGGTGGAGAGGCAGTTTAGGAAAACGAATATTCGGTCCCTTTTCTAACACAGCTGAGTGACCTGCGAGCGCCCAGCATGGCGCTCGCAGGTCACGTTTTTTGACGCCTATTAGAGCCTATGGCTCAAATCAGGTGCTTCAAAACCACCCCCCGCCACTGTAATTCAGCTGCCCTGCGCCCAAAAAGGGGCTGGGCGCCTAAATAGGGGTGGCAGTGGCGGCCATTGAAAGATTCTATGCATGAATCTATCTAGTGGTGGTAGAGGGGTGGCTGGAGAGAGGGGGCAGCTTCTAACTTCAGCTTGTTCAATTAAGCTTTGACAATAAAACCTACAAGCTGATTGGTTTGTATGCAGAGCTTCACCAGATTTTACACTCTCCAGTTTTAGTAAATCCACCCCCAAAGGATTAGGCAGTACAAAATTCGCTCCACCTGTCTGCGATTTCCCACCTGACTCTTCATACCCTCTGGTAATTGCACTGATCTTCCCTGCAACACAAAAGTCGCTCCACCTGTCTGCGATTTCCCACCTGACTCTTCATACCCTCTGGTAATTGCACTGATCTTCCCTGCAACACAAAAGTCGCTCCACCTGTCTGCGATTTCCCACCTGACTCTTCATACCCTCTGGTAATTGCACTGATCTTCCCTGCAACACAAAAGTCGCTCCACCTGTCTGCGATTTCCCACCTGACTCTTCATACCCTCTGGTAACTGCAAAGACTCCCCTCTTCTCTTAAACACTGGACTACATTGCCTAACTGAACTTTAATTCTGCCTTACTAAGAATTTGAAACTAGTGCCTATACTTGTTTGTTTTTGAAAGTGTCATTTATTTTGTATTCTGCTGCCCTGAACAAGACCAAACATTTAACCTTATTCGGTTGCCCCCACTTGCACTGCAATCTGTCCAGGCCAGTTGTAAAACCCCACCCCCCACAAGCTTAGTTTTATCAGCTTCTAATTGAATAATTTTGAATTCCCCCCCCACCTTGCCACTATAAATTTAGTTCATTTCTTGGGACGGCTGGCGAGGGTTTAGGCTGGTCACTCCTTGCACAAAGTATCACGCCGGCAACAAGTGTTTGGCACTTGGACACGGGCACTTTGACTAAGGCACTGCTACAAAAAAAGTAAGTACAGACATTATTGTTTCACAGCTATTTTGCAGGAAGTTCCACTTCATTCACTAACTTTCCTCAGCCTTCCTTCTATTAGCCTGTCCCCACCCTCCAAAATGCTCACACTAATCTTTGTTATAACGTCCTCTCTCCTCAAACTCTCATTACTTTACCCCCCCTCTCCAGCCCCCAACCTTTATATATCTCCCTCTCTTCTGCCCACTCAATATTACTCCACTTACCACCTCCTGCTCATTCTAAGCCCACACAGTATCACCACGTCCATTCCACCACAGCATCTGCGCTCCTATAAATCCCACTCCCGCCTTACCACCCTCACCCTCCTACTACTCCTAATGTCTGGGGACATCGCACCAAACCCCGGCCCTCCCACTCCCAATTTCCAACGCCAAGATCGGCCATCTACCTCCTCCAACAGTAGTCGCAACTGCAACCTTCTCATCCCAATTCCCCTGATTCCACAAGTCGGCCCCCCTCTTTCATGTGCCCTCTGGAATGCCCGCTCAGTCTTTAACAAACTAGTTTCTGTCAATGACCTTTTCCTCTCCAAATCCCTTGATCTATTTGCTATAACTGAAACCTGGCTCCAGGAATTTGATACTACCTCTCCAGCTGCACTGTCCCACAGTGGCCTTCTCTGGACTCACTCCACCAGACCCAGTGGACGAAAAGGAGGTGGTGTCGGACTTCTCCTCTCCCCACAATGCACCTTCCAGGTACTGCCCACACCTCCCTCTCTTTCCACCTGCTCTTTCGAAATGCACTGCATTCGTCTTTTCTCTCCAGCTTGTCTGAGGGTCGCAGTCATTTATCGGCCTCCTGGACCAGTGTCACGCTTTCTGGATGACTTCTCTGCATGGCTACCCTATTTTCTCTCATCTGAAGTGCCCGCCATCATCCTAGGTGACTTTAACATTCCAATCAATGTTAATAATGCTACCACTTCTAAACTACTCAACTTAACCTCCTCTTTTAACCTAACACAATGGACACAAACCACCACTCACTCCAACGGCAACACTCTTGACCTTGTATTCTCCCATCGCTGCACTCCCTGCAATCTCTCCAACGCACCCTTTCCTCTCTCTGATCACAACCTTATCCGTTTCACACTCTCCTTGTCTCCTATATCCCATGCTGCCAACCCACAAACCACTACCCGCAGGAACCTTCGCAACCTCAAACCTTCCCTTCTTCACTCTGCTACTGATGGCCTTTATGACAAAATCGCACCCCTGTCCTGCCCAGACCTAACCACTTCCATCTACAACACCACATTGTCATCCTCCCTAGACGTACTTGCTCCTCTTTCTACACGCAGAACCAGGCCCCATCTGCCACAACCCTGGCAAACAGACGACACCAGAAGTCTCAAGAGACGCAGCCGTGCTCTTGAGCGAGCATGGCGTAAATCTAAATCCCTGCAAGACTTTACCCTCTACAAATCTGTCCTTCTCAAATACAACTCCTGCCTCCACACTGCTAAACAAACCTATTACAACACTCTCATCAAAACCCTCTCATCCAAACCTCGTTAACTCTTTTCTACCCTTAATTCCTTACTTCACCCCCCACTGCCCCCTCCCACCAACTTGCTTACCGCTCAACAGATTGCCAACCACTTCAATAGCAAAATCGACACAATTCGCAAGGAGATATCCAGCATTAAAATTCCTCCCCTACCCAACATATCAAGTCCAACACCACACTCAATACTCTCCTCCTTTTGCCCTGTTACCACAGAAGAAGTTGATAAACTCCTCTCCATGGCCCACCTCACTACATGTCCCCTGGACCCTGTCCCCTCTCAATTGCTGCGACCACCTTCCCACTCTATCCTCAACTCCCTAACCCACATCTTCAACCTCTCCCTCTCCTCCGGCACCTTTCCTTCCCCGTTCAAACATGCACTGGTTACCCTCATACTCAAAAAACCCTCACTAGACCCCACCTGTTTGAATAACTTAAGACCTATCTCCCTTCTCCCGCTTGCCTCCAAGCTCATCGAACGCCTTGTTCATGACCAAATGAGTCGCTACCTCACGGACAACAACCTTCTCGACCCCCTACAGTCTGGCTTCTGCCTACAACATTCGACTGAAACTGCCCTATTAAAAATCACCAATGACCTAATAACTGCCAAAACCAATGGCCACTACTCCATACTCATACTTTTAGACCTCTCTGCTGCCTTTGACACAGTTGACCACCTGCTGCTCCTCAGCAAATTACACTCCCTTGGCCTCCGTGATTCTGCATTATCCTGGTTCTCCTCCTACCTATCTCAGCGCACTTTCAGCGTCACTTACAACTCCATCTCCTCCGCTCCCCTTCCTCTTTCTGTTGGGGTACCCCAAGGCTCTGTCCTTGGGCCTCTCCTTTTCTCACTCTATACCTCTTCCCTGGGCCAGTTGATCACCTCCCATGGCTTCCAATACCATCTCTATGCCGATGACACACAGATCTATCTCTCCACTCCCCAACTCACCCCCACTATCTCCTCACGGATCTCAAACTTGCTGAATGACATATCGGTATGGATGTCCCACCACTTCCTCAAACTTAATCTTTCTAAAACTGAGCTTGTTATATTTCCTCCTTCACGGTCCCCCTCCTGTGACTTCACCATTAATATCAACAACACAACCATTGGTCCCTCCACACATGCCAGAGTCCTGGGTGTAATCCTTGACTCTGACCTCTCCTTCAGCCCCCATATCCAATCACTGGCTAAATCCTGCCGCCTTAACCTCCGCAACATCTCCAAAATTCGACCCTTCCTGACTAATGACACTACAAAACAACTTATTCACTCCTTGATTATTTCCCGCCTCGACTATTGCAACTCTCTCCTTAATGGCCTACCCTTAAGCAGGCTATCCCCCCTTCAGTCTATTATGAATGCTGCTGCTAGACTAATACACCTCACTAATCGATCCGTGACTGCTGCTCCTCTCTGCCAATCCCTTCACTGGCTTCCCCTACCCCACCGTGTAAAATTCAAAATGCTAACCATAACATACAAGGCCATTCACAACATCGCCCCCACCTACATCACCAACCTCATCTGCAGATATCGCCCAAATCGCCCCCTCCGCTCCTCCCAGGACCTCCTGCTCTCTAGCTCCCTTGTTACCTCCTCCCATGCTCGCCTTCAGGACTTCTCCAGAGCCTCTCCCATCCTCTGGAATTCCCTGCCCCAGTATGTCCGATCAGCCCCTACCCTGTCCACCTTTAGGAGATCCTTGAAAACTCATTTATTCAGGGAAGCCTATCCCACACCCACATAACTGTCCCTGAGCCCCCCCCCATCAAATCATTCTTTGCAGCTATTACCTTTTGTACCACCACCCCCTCCCTTTAGAATGTAAGCTCTACAAGCAGGGCCCTCCTGTACCTTTTGTATTGAACTGTACTGTAATTGTGTTGTCCCCCTTATACATTGTAAAGCGCTGAGTAAACTGTTGGCGCTATATAAATCTCGTATAATAATAATAATAATAATAATACAAAATTGGTGCCGTGTTAGCACTTTATGATGTGAGTTCAATTTTGTACTGGATTTCAATAAAACTTTTTAACATTATCACATCATTTGTGCTTTATACTTGTCGTATTGCCTGTGAATGGAATATAATAAGAAAAATATAAAGGATTGTGGTAAACAAAGTTTCGAAAAAAAGCACTACTGACGTTTTTTCATCGGAAACATCCTGTCTTTCCGGTGAATTATTTGTGAAAACAATGACATGTGAGTGCACATTTAATTTCTTGTATAAAAGATAATAGTGTAGGACAAATTCTACGACACACACAGGGTTGCATTTATAAAAAATTTTGATGAGCTATTCATCCTTCACAGTCCATATACAAAGTATTTTTCCAAAGTAACAATGTCAAACATGAAAGAATATCCAACTTGTTAAAGTAAATGTCACTGAAAAAGGTTCAATTGTTTATGAATCTAGACAACAAAACAATAATAATCTCCTGGGCTTGGGTGCTTAGGCTATAAATAACCAACCCTCTAAATCAAACAGTGCCTGCAGTCTTGCTGCCCTCCTCAGAACAATGGGTATTCTTAAAACTGGAACAAAAAAAGAGAAAAGACGGGCGCACCGACCTTGTGCATTACCAATGGTAAATTTTATTAAAAGCTATAACAACAATTCTCATACTCGCAAATGAGCATGTAAAAGAGGCTTATCAATTGGTGAGACTCCGTCTCTGAACGCCTGCATCCCGGACCTGATATTGGAGGGGTCAGATGGCATCCCAAACGGCTGACGCGTTTCATCGGCGTACCCTCTTCCTCAGAGCCTAAGCGGTCAGTGACTCGTCTTCTCTGGTTACCTCTATGTGTATCCACATGCCAACGCCCAAACCAACACCCACCAGAACAAGTCACACCCATCCACGTGGACAAAATCCACCTGGTGACTCAGGTTGGTCACATGCCTATCCTCTGATAATCTGAAGAAGCCCCCATCCAGAATTCAGGGGTATATTATAGGCAGGGATTAGCGTGAGTATAATTCCCCCCAGAATGGTCTATATCAAAAGAGAGGATTAAAATATATTTAAAAAACACACCCATGGTAATGGCCAGAAAGACCAAAACACCAACCACCACAACTGCCCATCTCCACCACATCTCACCTGCCACACGGGACCTCAAATTCGCTAAACCTGCAGATAGCTGGGTGAAGAAGTGTGAGGAAGAATCCCCGCCGAATGGTGTGAACTGTATGAACTGTGCAATACAAATGCCATTCCCACCAGATGGACCGCACGCCGTCCCATAGCCAGGAAGTGTGCGGTGTATTTGCATTCCACCCACCACTTCCGGCCGTCCACGGCCTCACCTCCGCTCCTGCACACACATCCCGCCAACACCGTGTATGTTGGAGACGTGGCCAGGAAGTGCGGGTGCGTTTGCACTCCACCCGCCACTTCTGGACGCTTCTGATGTTACTTCCGCCCAGGGATTCTTTTCTTTTGGAAATTTCCTCGGCCCTGTGATTGTGTGTACGCACACCCGCACACACCCTCACTGGCCTATTAGCCTAATTCCTCTCCCTCCAGCGGCCCAGTGAGGAATTGCAACAAGGCAATTCCAATCACTTACAGGCCCCCTGCACTTCACCCTTTGGCTGCGGTCAATCAAGCCGCGATTCCTCATTAGTCACACCGCGATCGTTAGAGTGAGAGCAATAATTCTAGTGCAGGACCTCCTCTGTAACTCTAAACAGGGGACCTGTAAACATTATTAAAACATCACCTATGGAGATTTGTAGTTATCATAGTTTGACGCCATTCCATGAGCCTGCGCAATTTTAAAGCATGACATAGATAGTTACATAGTTACATAGTTAGTAAGGTTGAATAAAGACACCAGTCCATCCAGTTCAACCTGAGTGAGTGTGAGTGTGTGTCTACAACCCTGACCCTTGTCCCTAACCTTGTACATCGCACACTCACATCAGTCCCTACCCTCAATCCAAGGTCCCCATTCATATACTAGGGCCAATTTTGGACAGAAGCCAATTTACCTACCAGCATCTTTCACATTAGGCAGAAAAACTGGGCTAACTTTACTGTTTTGTTTTTTTTTTAAATTCATTGAAGTGTATTCATTTCTAAAAAAATTGCGTTTGAAAGACTGCTGCGCAAATAGTGTGACAAAAAATATTGCAACAACCGCCATTGTATTCTCTAGGGTCTCGGCTAAAAAAAATATATAAAATGTTTGGGGGTTCTAAGTACTTCTCTAACAAAAAAAAGGGAAACATGCCCAGTCAGCAAGTGGTTAATATCACTCTGTATGAAAAATAAAATTTGACCTGGAGAGAAAAGAGCCTAATAACATTTGGTTTGCCCCTATTGAATGGATGTACATGCAGGTTCACAGGAAAAATAGTTCTGATTTTTTTTTTTTATAAGGACATCTCACAGACTGTTGATTGAGATAAACTTAGACTCTTTTTGTATTTTTCTGTATTTACTTACTGTATATAAGTTGGATTTTAATTCATATTGAATATACTTATTCTATTCATACATGTTTTATAATCTCTTTGTTTTGCACTCTATTGGTATACAGATTCAAAGGGATACTTATTGTACAATGTTGTTTTTGTTTACCGTGCACAGCAGTACACAACGGATAAAAGGGAGGTGCAGTTGATTGATTTTATTATAGCCCCAATTCCCAAAAAAATTGGGACGCTGTGAAAAATCTACATAAAAACAGAATACAATGATTTGCAAATCTGATAATCCCATATTTTATTCACAATAGAAAAAAAATCAAATGTTTAAAATGAGAAAATGTACCATTTTTAGAAAAAAAAAATGAGGTCATTTTTAAAATAAAGGCAGCAACGTGTCTCAAAAAAAGTAGGGACAGGGCAACAAAAATCTGGCAAGTAAATGGTACTAACAAGGAACAGCTGGAAGAAAATTTTGCAACTAATTAGATTAATTAGTAACAAGTCAGTAACAAAATTATATATATATATATAAAGCATCTTAGAGAGTCGGAGTGCCTCAGAAGTAAAGATGGACAGAAATTCACCAATCTGTCTAAAAATTGCGTAAAATTTTCAGAATAATGTTACTCAATGTACAAGGATAAGAAAAGGATAATTAGGGGGCGTGAAGCCTTCCTCTAATATGTATAGGACTTTGTAGGATAAAAATTGGTCACTTTCAATGTGTATTTTTACATCTGGTGAGCACAATGTCATATTTTTGTGGGGGGTTTTTTTGGCTTTTTGTTGTCTTATTCAGTTTCAATGTAAAGGATAGCATGTAAAGCATGTAAAGGATAGTAAAATACTAATAACCATTGGAATCAATATCCAGAACCTTCAACTTTTATTATCAGCTGTGTTTTGTCTTATATGCACATTGAGACACTTTTAACCGTTTCAGCCCCGGAAGATTTTACCCCCTTCCTGACCAGAGCACGTTTTGCGATTTGGCACTGCGTCGCTTTAACTGATAATTGCGCGGTCATGCGACATTGCACTCAAACAAAATTGACGTCCTTTTTTTACCACAAATAGAGCTTTCTTTTGGTGGTAATTGATCGCCTTTTTTATTTTTTGCGCTATAATCAAAAAAAGAGTGTCAACTTTGAAAAAAAAGCAATATTTTTTACTGTTTGCTATAATAAATATCCCCCAAAAATATATAAAAAAACTAATTTTTTCTTCGGTTTAGGCCGATCGTATTCTTCTACATATTTTTGGTAAAAAAATCGCAATAAATGTATATTGCTTAGTTTGAGCAAAAGTTATAGCGTCTACAAAATAGGGGATAGTTTTATGCAATTTTTATTTATTTATTTTTTTACTAGTAATGGCGGGAATCTGCAATTTTTAACGTGACTGCGACATTATGGCGGACACATCGGACACTTTTGACACTATTTTGGGACCATTGGCATTTATACAGCGATCAGTGCTATAAAAATGCCCTGATTACTGTGTAAATGATACTGGCAGTGAAGGGGTTAACTGTGTCCTAGGTAGTGATTCTAACTGTGGGGGGGGGGGGATGGGCTTCAACTCACATGACAGCGACCACTGCTCCCGATGACAGGGAGCAGTGATCTCTGTCATGACACAAGGCAGAACGGGGAAATACCTTGTTTATATAGGCACTTCCCTGTTTTGCGGCTTTGTGACATGATTGTCGGGTCCGCCAGTCCCGCGGGCACGGTCACCCTGTACGCGGTGCGTGTGCCCGCTAGCCCAGCCACTTGAAAGGGACATACAGGTACGCCCATTTGCCCACCGCAGCCATTATGCCGACGTACAGTGGAGACGGAAAGTATTCAGACCCCCTTACATTTTTCACTCTTTGTTAAATTTCAGCCATTTGCTAAAATCATTTAAGTTCATTTTTTTTCCTCATTAATGTACACACAGCACCCCATATTGACAGAAAAACACAGAATTGTTGACATTTTTGCAGATTTATTAAAAAAGAAAAACTGAAATATCACATGGTCCTAAGTATTCAGACCCTTTGCTCAGTATTTAGTAGAAGCCCCTTTTGATCTAATACAGCCATGAGTCTTTTTGGGAAAGATACAACAAGTTTTTCACACCTGGATTTGGGGATCCTCTGCCATTCCTCCTTGAAGATCCTCTCCAGTTCTGTCAGGTTGGATGGTAAACGTTGGTGGACAGCCATTTTTAGGTCTCTCCAGAGATGCTCAATTGGGTTTAAGTCAGGGCTCTGGCTGGGCCATTCAAGAACAGTCACAGAGTTGTTGTGAAGCCACTTCTTCGTTATTTTATCTGTGTGCTTAGGGTCATTGTATTGTTGGAAGGTAAACCTTCGGCCCAGTCTGAGGTCCTGAGCACTCTGGAGAAGGTTTTCGTTCAGGATATCCCTGTACTTGGCCGCATTCATCTTTCCCTCAATTGCAACCAGTCGTCCTGTCCCTGCAGCTGAAAAACACCCCCACAGCATGATGCTCCCACCACTAGGGTTGTCCCGATACCACTTTTTTAGGACCGAGTACAAGTACCGATACTTTTTTTCAAGTACTCGCCGATACCGATTACCGATACTTTTTTTTAATGTCACGTGACAGTTTTTTTTGTTTTTTTTGAGGGGGGGGGGTGGGGGTGGGGGTATAGGTATAGTGAACGGTGTCTGTGTGTGTGTTTTTGTTTTGGTTTTTTTCATTTACATTTATTATTTTGTACAATTTTTTTTTTTTATTCTTTATTGCACTATGTGTGTGTGTGTTTTTTTTTTTTTTAATCAGCCCTGTTGGGGGGCTTTGGTGAGATATCAGGGGTCTTAACAGACCTCTGATATCTCCCCCCTTGAGACAGAGAAATAGACTGAGGATAGAGATTCCCCAGTCCCTTTCTCTGCAGCCTCAGCTGCACTGAGAATGAATGGAGAGAAGACAACGGCTTCTCTCCATTCATAAACTGACACATTGTAATCACAGGAGATTACAATGTTTCAGTTATGTGAATGGAAAGAGTCAGCTGACTCTCTCCATACACACAGCGGAGAGACAGCAGAACGGAGGGGACAGACGAAGAGAGAGGGGGACAACGGAAAGCCGGAACGGATGGGCACAGCGGAGGGGGACAGAGGAACGGAGGACAGCGGAGGGGGACAGAGCAAAGAAGGAGGACAGCGGGGGGGGGGGGACAGGGGGACAGAGCAAAGAAGGAGGACAGCGGGGGGGACAGAGGAACGGAGGAGGACAGCGGGGGGGGGGACAGAGGAACGGAGGAGGACAGCGGAGGGGGACAGAGCAAAGAAGGAGGACAGCGGGGGGGACAGAGGAACGGATGGGGACAGCGGAGGGGGACAGAGCAAAGAAGGAGGACAGCGGGGGGGGGACAGAGGAACGGAGGGGGACACAGCAATGGAGCAGGACAGCGGAGGGGGACAGAGGAACGGAGGAGGACTAAGGAGGATGAGGTGACAGTCAGCGGTGATCGCGTGTGGGGGAATTACAAGCACCGATCACCGCTGTATGTCACTAAGCAGCTGAAAGCCGCGGGGGGAGAAGCTTGTAACTCCCCCACACGTCCATCACCGCTGACAGTCAAGGTATCGGCGGAAGCATCGGGAGCATTTGCCCGAGTACAAGTACTTGGGCAAATGCTTGGTATCGGTGCCGATACCGATACTAGTATCGGTATCGGGACAACCCTAGCCACCACCATGCTTCACTGTTGGGACTGTATTGGACAGGTGATGAGCAGTGCCTGGTTTTCTCCACACATACCGCTTAGAATTAAGGCCAAAAAGTTCTATCTTGGTCTTATCAGACCAGAAAATCTCACCATTTTTGGGTCCTTCAGGTGTTTTTTTTAGCAAACTCCATGCGGGCTTTCATGTGTCTTGCATTGAGGAGAGGCTTCCGTCGGGCCACTCTGCCATAAAGCCCTGACTGGTGGAGGGCTGCAGTGATGGTTGACTTTCTACAACTTTCTCCCATCTCCTGACTGCATCTCTGGAGCTCAGCCACAGTGATCTTTCTTTACCTCTCTCACCAAGGCTCTTCTCCCCCGATAGCTCAGTTTGGCCGGACGGACAGCTCTAGGAAGGGTTCTGGTCGTCCCAAACGTCTTCCATTTAAGGATTATGGAGGCCACTGTGCTCTTAGGAACCTTAAGTGCAGCAGAATTTTTTTTGTAACCTTGGGCAGATCTGTGCCTTGCCACAATTCTGTCTCTGAGCTCTTCAGGCAGTTCCTTTGACCTCATGATTCTCATTTGCTCTCACATGCACTGTGAGCTGTAAGGTCTTATATAGACAGGTGTGTGGCTTTTTCAAGTCCAATTAGTATAATCAAACACAGCTGGACTCAAATGAAGGTGTAGAACCATCTCAAGGATGATCAGAAGAAATGGACAGCACCTGAGTTAAATATATGAGTGTCACAGCAAAGGGTCGGAATACTTAAGGCCATGTGATATTTCAGTTTTTCTTTTTTTAATAAATCTGCAAAAATATCAACAATTCTGTGTTTTTCTGCCAATATGGGGTGCTGTGTGTACATTAATGAGGAAAAAAAATGAACTTAAATGATTTTAGCAAATGGCTGCAATTTAACAAAGAGTGAAAAATTTAAGGGGGTCTAAATACTTTCCGCCCCCACTATATATCGGCGTGCGGCGGTCGGCAAGTGGTTAAAGTTGTGTGGTCATTTGGCCTGATATTTGTCTTTTACTCATTTGGAATAAAGCTTTAATTGATTTTAAAATATGATTTTGACTTTCTGGCCTCTTTCGACATTTTGCGTCCTACAAAGTCCTATACATATTAGAAGGAGGCTTCACGTCCCCAATTATCCCTTTATTTTCCTTGTAAGCAATTTTTGGATGTGAATGTAAATTGGATGGAAATTGTCCCTCCCCAAGCTAGCCTAAAAATTGAAAACAATTTAATTATATCATCATCTACAGTACATAATATCATTAAAAGATTCTGAGAATCTGGAGAAATCTCTGTGTGCAAGGGACTAGTAGGAAACACAATACTGAATGCTCCGCAATAAAAAAACAGGCATGATTCTGTGATGGACATCTCTGCATGGGCTCTGGAAAACTTCCAGAAATCACTGTCTGTGAACACAGTTCGCTGTGCCATCCAAACATGCAAGGTCAAGCTCTATCATGCAAAGAAGAAGCCATATCTGACCATGATTCAGAGACACTACCGTCTTATCTGGGCCAAAGATCATTTAAAATGGTCTGTTGCAAAGTGGAAAACTGTTCTGTGGTAAGACAAATCAAAATTGGATATTCTTTTTGGCAAGTATGAGTGTTGCATCCTCAGGACATCCTCAGGATCATTAAATTCTGTTTTTTTATGTAGATTTTACACAGCGTCCCAACTTCTTTGGAATTGGCTTTGTATATAAAGTAGGAGGCACAACATGTTCCATTTTATGTCACACGACAATGAATTCACTGAGTGTTCTGTATTTCATGTTCCCTAATGTTTGCTAGGAATCTTTCCAGGAACTCACTTTACAAGATGAAGTGCTTCTTCTCATCACTGAACCTTGAAGAGAAATCAGGTGATGGGATTTAATCATAGAGGAAAAATGTGTTCTCCAACTGCTGAAGAACAACAAATTCCGGTCATTCGCTGGAGAATTTAGCTCTTATAGTTTAGAGTCAAAAGCCTTTGACTTTGTGCATGCCTATGAGAGGGCATATCTGCATATAAAGTGCAAATTTTGACCTGAGTTCTTCATGGGACTCGTAATAAAATGTTTGCTCCATTGAGATAATTACCAGTTGTGTGGTCTCAGCTACCAACCAAACACCAGGTGGAGATATGCAGAGGTACCCATACAGTCAAGGATTAATCTGATGAATTTAATAAAGGTTAAATACACTATACACCTGCCTTTACACGCACATGAACTTTAATGACATCCCAGTCTTAGTCCGTAGGGTTCAATATTGAGTTGGCCCACCCTTTGCAGCTATAACAGCTTCAACTCTTCTGGAAAGGCTGTCCACGAGGTTTAGGAGTGTGTCTATGGGAATGTTTGACCATTCTTCCAGAAGTGCATTTGAAAGGTCAGGCACTGATTTTGGATGAGAAGGCCTGGCTCGTCTCCGCTCTAATTCATCCCAAAGGTGGTCTATCGGGTTGAGGTCAGGACTCTGTGCAGGCCAGTCAAATTCCTCCACCCCAAACTCGCTCATCCCAGTCTTTATGGACCTTGCTTTGTGCACTGGTGCGCAGTCATATTGGGATAGGAAGGGACCATCCTCAAATTGTTCCCACAAAGTTGGGAGCATGAAATTGTTCAAAATGTCTTGGTATGCTGACGCCTTAAGAGTTCGCTTCACTGGAACTAAGGGGCCAAGCCCAACCCCTTAAAAACCACTTCACACCATAATCCCCCCTCCACCAAATGATTTGGAGCAGTGCACAAATAAGGTCCATAAAGACATGGATAAGTGAGTTTGGGGTGGAGGAACTTGACTCGTTCTGCTTCTACTTGGAATCCATTATTTACCTGCAATTAAAAAGAAGAGGAAGAGTTACTATAGAGATAGAGTTACTCCACCAGCGTAAGAAATTTGAACAACCTACAGTATGTAAGTGAATAAAAGCATTATGCCCTCTTTTGTATTGCTTTTGGTACAGCTCTCGTAGTAGCTGCAGTAGTGACTCCAGCGGTGAGAACACATACCCAAGAGCTTAAAGTTACCTGTACACTAATCCTGAAAAATTGGGCAACCCAATGCCGTGATTTGTGTTAAGGTGTTTCTATATAACTGTTACAAAAAAAATAACTTACACATCTTGATATCCCTTTTTTGGCCTAAACTATACCCACCTTAGTACCTTCCAGTACCCAACCACTTAACAAGTGAATGGTATTCTGGACCTACCAGCAAGGTTGTCTGATGGCAACCACAGGGTAACCTCTCTAAATTAGTTTATAACATTGGGTAAAAACCTAGTTACCTAACCTCAGCTTCCTGTGCCCTTCTATCTTCCATTTTTCTTCTCTTGGGTTTCAGGGAGCTTCCCATTAACTTGAAGTGGCATTGCCAGAATTTTTCAGGCGGTCCTTATTAAAAATGCAGACTAAATAGGACTGTCTGTGATCATTAAAAAAAGATATTTCACTACTTTTTAAAACACCTTATAAGCAGCCAGTTTATGGCTTGGTAAGGAGTCCCCTGCTGCTCCCCCTCCCCATCGTCTTCCGCTAGAGCCCTGTGATGTATCTGGCACCTCCAGGCGTTGAGGAGCATATGACCAGTGGCGTAGCGTGGGTTGTCAGCACCCGGGGTAAGGCAAGTAATTTGCGCCCCCCAACCTGCGGACTTTTAGCACTCCCTGAGTCCCTTCAAATACAATAGTACTGACCACTACACTGTCCACTACACTGAGAACTACACTGTCCACTACACTACATTGTCCACTACACTGACCACTATACTATACTGTCCACTGTATTACACTGTCCACTATACTGCACTGACCACTATACTACACTGACCTCCATATTAAACTACACTATACTGACCACTATACTATACTACACTAACCACTATACTACACTGTCCACTATAGTATACTACACTAACCACTATACTGACCACTATACTACACTATACTGACCACCATACTACATTACACTGTCCACTATACTACACTGACCTCCATACTAAACTACACTATACTGACCACTATACTATACTACACTGACCACTATACTACACTGACCACTATACTATAAAACACTAACCACTATACTGACCACTATACTACACTATACTGACCACCATACTACACTACACTGACCACCATACTACATTACACTGTCCACTATACTACACTGTCCACTATACTACACTATACTGACCACTATACTATACTACACTAACCACTATACTACACTGTCCACTATACTATACTACACTAACCACTATACTGACCACTATACTACACTACACTGACCACTATACTACACTGTCCACTATACTGACCACGATACTATACTGTCCACTATAATGTCCACTACACTGACCACTACACTACAGTGACCACTATACTACACTATACTGACCACTATACTACACTGTCCACTACACCACATTATACACTGACCACCATACTACACTGTCCACTATACTACATTACACTGTTCAATATACTACACTGTCCACTATACTACACTACACTGACCACTATACTACACTGTCCACTATACTACATTACACTGACCACTATACTACACTGACCTCCGTACTAAACTACACTATACTGACCACTATACTAACCACTATACTATACTACACTAACCACTATACTGACCACTATACTACACTACACTGACTGCTATACTACACAACACTATACTGACCACCATACTACACTACACTGACCATCACACTATACTACACTAACCACCATACTGACCACTATACTACACTGACCTCCATACTAAACTACACTATACTGACCACTATGCTAACCACTATACTATACTACACTAACCACTATACTGTCCACTATACTACACTATACTGACCACTATACTACACAACACTATACTACACTGACCACTACACTGCCCCCCATACTGACCACTACACTGACCTCTATACTAAACTACACTATAATGACCACTATACTGTCCACTATACTGACCACTATACTACACTGTCCACTATACTGACCACTATACTACACTACAATGACCACTATACTACACTACACTGACCACTATACTACACTACACTGACCTCCATACTAAACTACACTATACTGACCACTATGCTAACCACTATACTATACTACACTAACCCAATACTGACCACTATACTACACTACACTGACCACTATACTACACTGTCCACTATACTACACTACACTGACCACTATACTACACTGTCCACTATACTACACTACACTGACCACTACACTATACTGTCCATTACACTGCCCCCCATACTGACCACTATACTACACTGACCTCCATACTAAACTACACTATAATGACCACTATACTAACCACTATACTATACTACACTGACCACTATACTGACCACTATACTACACTATACTGACCACTATACTACACTACACTGACCACCATACTACACTACACTGACCACTATACTACACTACACTGACCACCATACTACATTACACTGTCCACTATACTGTCCACTATACTGTCCTGCCTACAGTCTCTCTCGCGCCTTCTTGTCCTGGCTGCATCGATCCAGGTGAGGAGGAGAAGACAGCGGCGGCTCACGTTGTTTCTTCTCTCCCCTGTGCTCTGCCTGCTGCCATGTTCAGTGCCCGGCGCCCTGTGATTGGGCGTATGGGGGGTCATGTGCGGAGGCGGGACTTCAGGAGCGATCAAGGACAGGCCAGCCCAACGCCTCACATGACCCCCATACGCCCAATCACAGGGCGCCGGGCACTTAACATGGCGGCCGGAGCCCGGGGACACAGGAATTTGAAATTGGGAGGAGGCAGCCAGTGACACATACTGGCGCCCCCCTAAATGTCGCGCCCAGGGCCACAGCACCCCCTGCACCCCACACGCAACGCCACTGCATGTGACTCTCTGATCTCTCTCCAGTGAAGCCATGATAGATACTTGAGCAGTCAATCACTGAGATCGAGCATTGTCACTTTAGGACCAGGTGACTGTTCTTAAAGTGTAAATAAGAAAGGAATGTGGGACTTTAAATGAGGCAATTGACTTGTGGAGGTAGAATGGTTGGTAAACATTGTTTATTTGTAACAATAGTATGAAACAAGTAAAAAAGTATTTTCATATATATATACATACACATGCACACATGGCATGAACATGATGGATACAAATGTTTCAGCTTGACAACACATGAGAAATATTGAATTTTGATAAAAAGGTATAAATACAAAAATGTAACATGTCATAGAGACAGCATTTGGCAATAAGGAGAAAAATATCAATCTTGAGCATGATTAATTGTGGATATAATACAAGATAGTTCCTATTAATAGGCATTGGTACACCATATGCAACAGAGCTGCTGTAGAAAGAAGAAAAGATATACATACACATAAATAGTTACATAGTACTCAATGAATTATGAATGTATAAAAGGTATATAAGGGCCAGTAACTAGATCATGAGCCAGACTTGACTGAGCACCCCATGAAAACTCGACGCGTTTCGTGGCTATATGCCATTCATCAGGAGTTGCGTACAGAAATAAACTGTACATACAAATGGATATGTACTATTAGTTTATATATTCTACCCGTAAGGGGAGAAAGAACCTCCTGGGGAGAAAGGGATCTATACTCACAGGTCGGCTAAAGCACTGTGCTGGGCTAGCATCACGAGAGAGATGGGACCCCAAAGTGGTTGTCTGTTCCGGAGCTGAGGCAAGGGACCCCACTCCAGCCAAGAAAACATCCACATAGCATGCCAGATTGCTGATAACACATTCCACATGTGTGGGGATGATTGCAAATATAGTGATATGAAAAAAATGTATAAATAAGTGAAAAATACAGTGGAGACGGGAAGTATTCAGACCCCCTTACATTTTTCACTGTTTGTTATATTGCAGCCATTTGCTAAAATCATTTAAGTTCATTTTTTTCCTCATTAATGTACACACAGCACCCCATATTGACAGAAAAACACAGAATTGTTGACATTTTTGCAGATTTATTAAAAAAGAAAAACTGAAATATCACATGGTCCTAGGTATTCAGACCCTTTGCTCAGTATTTAGTAGAAGCACCCTTTTGATCTAATACAGCTATGAGTCTTTTTGGGAAAAATGCAACAAGTTTTTCACACCTGGATTTGGGGATCCTCTGCCATTCCTCCTTGCAGATCCTCTCCAGTTCTGTCAGGTTGGATGGTAAACGTTGGTGGACAGCCATTTTTAGGTCTCTCCAGAGATGCTCAATTGGGTTTAAGTCAGGGCTCTGGCTGGGCCATTCAGAACAGTCACAGAGTTGTTGTGAAGCCACTTCTTCGTTATTTTATCTGTGTGCTTAGGGTCATTGTATTGTTGGAAGGTAAACCTTCAGCCCAGTCTGAGGTCCTGAGCACTCTGGAGAAGGTTTTCGTCCAGGATATCCCTGTACTTGGCCGCATTCATCTTTCCCTCGATTGCAACCAGTCGTCCTGTCCCTGCAGCTGAAAAACACCCTACAGCATGATGCTGCCACCACCATGCTTCACTGTTGGGACTGTATTGGACAGGTGATGAGCAGTGCCTGGTTTTCTCCACACATACCGCTTAGAATTAAGGCCAAAAAGTTCTATCTTGGTCTTATCAGACCAGAGAATCTTATTTCTCACCATTTTTGGGTCCTTCAGGTGTTTTTTTTAGCAAACTCCATGCGGGCTTTCATGTGTCTTGCACTGAGGAGAGGTTTCCGTCGGGCCACTCTGCCATAAAGCCCTGACTGGTGGAGGGCTGCAGTAATGGTTGACTTTCTACAACTTTCTCCCATCTCCTGACTGCATCTCTGGAGCTCAGCCACAGTGATCTTTGGGTTCTTCTTTACCTCTCTCACCAAGGCTCTTCTCCCCCGATAGCTCAGTTTGGCCGGACGGCCAGCTCTAGGAAGGGTTCTGGTCGTCCCAAACGTCTTCCATTTAAGGATTATGGAGGCCACTGTGCTCTTAGGAACCTTAAGTGCAGCAGAATTTTTTTTGTAACCTTGGCCAGATCTGTGCCTTGCCACAATTCTGTCTCTGAGCTCTTCAGGCAGTTCCTTTGACCTCATGATTCTCATTTGCTCTGACATGCACTGTGAGCTGTAAGGTCTTATATAGACAGGTGTGTGGCTTTTTCAAGTCCAATCAGTATAATCAAACACAGCTGGACTCAAATGAAGGTGTAGAACCATCTCAAGGATGATCTGAAGAAATGGACAGCACCTGAGTTAAATATATGAGTGTCACAGCAAAGGGTCTGAATACTTAGGACCATGTGATATTTCAGTTTTTCTTTTTTAATAAATCTGCAAAAATATCCACAATTCTGTGTTTTTCTGCCAATATGGGGTGCTGTGTGTACATTAATGAGGAAAAAAAATGAACTTAAATGATTTTAGCAAATGGCTGCAATTTAACAAAGAGTGAAAAATTTAAGGGGGTCTAAATACTTTCCGCCCCCACTATATATTGGCGTGCGGCGGTCGGCAAGTGGTTAAAATTGTGTGGTCATTTGGCCTGATATTTGACTTTTACTCATTTGGAATAAAGCTTTACTTGATTTTAATATATGATTTTGACTTTGTGGCCTCTTTCAAAATTTTACGTCCTACAAAGTCCTATACATATTAGTAGGAGGCTTCACGTCCCCAATTATCCCTTTCTTTTCCTTGTAAGCAATTTTTGGATGTGAATGTAAATTGGATGTAAATTGTCCCTCCCCTAGCTAGCCTAAAAATTGAAAACAATTTAATTATATCATCATCTACAGTACATAATATCATTAAAAGATTCTGAGAATCTGAAGAAATCTCTGTGTGCAAGGGACAAGGAGGAAACACAATACTGAATGCTCCGCATTAAAAAACAGGCATGATTCTGTGATGGACATCTCTGCATGGGCTCAGGAAAACTTCCAGAAATCACTGTCTGTGAACACAGTTTGCTGTGCCATCCAAAAATGCAAGGTCAAGCTCTATCATGCAAAGAAGAAGCCATATCTGACCATGATTCAGAGACACTACCGTCTTATCTGGGCCAAAGATCATTTAAAATGCATCCTTAGGACATCCTCAGGATCATTGCATTCTGTTTTTTATATAGATTTTACACAGCGTCCCAACTTCTTTGGAATTGGCTTTGTATATAAAGTAGGAGGCACAACATGTTCCATTTTATGTCACACAACAATGAATTCACTGATTGTTCTGTATTTCATGTCTTGTAATGTTTGCTAGGAATCTTTCCAGGAACTCACTTTACAAGATGAAGTGCTCCTTCTCATCACTGAACCTTGAATAGAAATCAGGTGATGGGATTTAATCATAGAGGAAAAATGTGTTCTCCAACTGCTGAAGAACAACAAATTCCGGTCATTCGCTGGAGAATTTAGCTCTTATGCCGCGTATACACGGTCGGACTTTTCAGCTACAAAAGTCGGACAGCCTGTCCGACATACTTCCGGCGTACCTTCGGCGGACTTGCGGCAGACTTTCTTACGAACGGACTTGCCCACACACGATCACACAAAAGTACGACAGCTTAGTACGCGGTGACGTACACCAAGTCCGACGAGACTATAAAACGGAAGTTCAATAGCCCGTACGACACCCTTTGGGCTCCTTCTGCTAATCTCGTGTTTATCTCGTGTTAGTAGAAGTTTGGTGAGAGACGATTCGCGCTTGTGAGACTCGTATTTTTCAGTTCGTTTTAACTATTGTTCAGTCTGTGCTTGTGAGGTTTGTATCTGCTTTTCAGTGCGTTTGGTCAGTTGGCATTGAGAAATCTTTGTTTTATTGGCCGCTCGTTCCTGATTTTCAGGTCGTTCTTCACAGGCCTTGCTGTTCTTCAGTGCGTTCTGTTTAGTGCGTTCTGACCAGCCGACCGTTTTGAAACCATGTTACCTGTACGTACTCGTCGTCGAGCTCGTGCATTGTATGTGTTTGGTGCTGTAGTTTATTCTTCAGCCCAAGACCAGTCCATGAACAGGTCGAGGAGGAGTTCATGGACCAAGAATTGGTTGCTCCAGCGTGACCAGTTCTGTCACATGCCATTGCTCCGTGAGATCCGTGAGAATAATCCTGAGGATTTCAGGAACTTTCTCCGGATGACGGACCCCGTTTTTGACCGTTTGGTGGCTTTGCTGACCCCCTATATCAGCAGGCAGGATACCTGCATGAGGCAAGCCATCACTCCGGAGCAGAGGCTGGTCGCTACCTTGCGGTATTTGGCCACAGGGAGAAGCCTGCAGGACCTTAAGTTCTCGACAGGCATCTCCCCCCAGGCTCTGGGGATCATTATCCCAGAGACCTGTTCTGCCATCATCCAGGTCCTGCAGAAGGACTATATTAAGGTAAGATATTTTGCTTTTATTAGCATCACATGTTCTTTTATGTAATCTTTGATAATGTAATGTATTTCTTGCTTCAAACACTACTTACCATCATTGCAATATAGTGTGAATGTCCCCTTTTTATCCTCACACATGCTGGATTTTTTTCCTGTTATTTTTTGTCATGCATGTATATTTTCCTTCAATAACCTCCCCAGCATGCAGTGATGGGAACATATCTACCTAGTCTACTCATTTTGAATGTATTTTGTTTGAGTGTATTTAGTGTGCTTATAATTAGCAAGTAGCTAGATTTCCCAACCCCCCCCCCCCCACCTAAACTCACTCCAAATAGTGTGCTGCTAATTAGCAATTAGCTAGATTTCCCAACCCCCCCCCCCCACCTAAACTCACTCCAAATAGTGTGCTGCTAATTAGCAATTAGCTAGATTTCCCAACCCCCCCCCCACCTAAACTCACTCCAAATAGTGTGCTGCTAATTAGCAATTAGCTAGATTTCCCAACCCCCCCCCACCTAAACTCACTCCAAATAGTGTGCTGCTAATTAGCAATTAGCTAGATTTCCCAACCCCCCCCCCACCTAAACTCACTCCAAATAGTGTGCTGCTAATTAGCAATTAGCTAGATTTCCCAACCCCCCCCCCCACCTAAACTCACTCCAAATAGTGTGCTGCTAATTATCAATTAGCTAGATTTCCCAACCCCCCCCCCCTCGTAAAAATTTGCTTGAATGTTCTGTGGTGTTGATTTGTCTAAAGAAAATATATGTTGCACTTTGCAAAATGCATGTGCACTCTACAAGTGCATTTGTTCCAGTGCTTTAGTAAATGAGCAGAAGCTTTGCTGATTTCCATCATCAAATCATATGCAAGCCTCAAAGTGTTTTCATTAATTGCCCTTGCATGTGATTGTGTACTCCTTGCAACATGAATGCCTTTTTACATTACCTCATTTACTGTAAGCTGGTTAGCAACTGCAACTGCAGAGTGCGACAACTGCAGTCTTGTAGCCTTTTTAGTCCCTAAATTCCTGCGTGTCCTAAAAGAAATCTATTTTACGGATTTCACAACCCCCTAAAATGTAATCAATGTTCCATCAGAGGGGGTGAGCAATCTGATAAGTGTGCCTTTCCATATTAGTTTTTCCAGAAGAATTAAATTATTTAATGTTATACTGATGCTGGGGAATAATGTTTTGAATTGTCTAATTTTATTGCAATGTTAGCTTCCAAATTAATTGATTTTGGTTTTCTTGTTTGATTCCCCAGTTTCCTTCAACGCCACAGGAATGGCAGACTGTGGCATCCTATTTTGCCAGCCGTTGGGACTTTCCCAATTGTGGAGGGGCTATAGATGGGAAACATGTCCACATTGTGCCACCACCCCATTCGGGGTCATACTATTTCAATTATAAAGGGTTCCACAGTATTGTTTTAATAGCGGTGGTGTCTGCACACTATGAATTTTTATATGTGGACGTGGGGAAGAATGGCCGGATGTCGGATGGAGGAGTATTTGCCCAGACGGAGTTCTGCCAGCGTCTCCAGAGTGGTGGCCTGGGATTGCCACCTGATGCGGATAATGTGGAAGGACTCCCCTTTGTCTTCATTGCCGATGAAGCCTTCGCTCTGAGCAAGCACCTCATGAGGCCATTCCCCCAAAGAACCCTCACCCCGGAGAGGAGGGTTTTTAATTTCCGGCTGGCCAGAGCTAGAAGAGTGGTTGAGAATGCATTTGGAATTCTGGCCAGCCGGTTCCGCCTGTTTCAAACAGCCATTAATTTGGCGGAATACAAACTTAATTTTATCATTTTATCGTGCTGCATTCTGCACAACTTTTTAAACAAACATTCTCAGAATTATATAGGCACAGTTGGGCCTGAGGCCGGACTTATAGATGACAACCTTACGGGCCTGGATAATGTCCGTACTGGCTTGGCCCCCCAAAGTGCCCGTCAAGTTAGACAGCAATATGTTAATTATTTTATGGGTAGGGGGGCCATTGCAATGGGCCATGATATTTAATTTTTTAAAATAAAAAAATATGGATGAAATCTTGAATTATATTTCTTGCTTGCCTTTCTTTTGGGCTTTCTCCTAGGTTATGGTCGAGCAGTTGTAGTGCCAACTGTATTTTCATTTTAAATGTCTAAATAAAAGCTCCATTGCCACTGTAAACAACTTTTTGACAATTATAACCAAACTGATACTGAGCATTGAATTAACAAACCACACATTTATTTAATTCCTATAAGGAGATGTTTTTATTAATGGTTGTTATGCATTCAGTTCTGCATTTAGTATAAAATGTTCATAGACAAAAATATAATGATATCTTAATAATTTCGAAAAATATAATTATATTTAAATATTTAGACATAATCCACAAAAAAAAATATTTTTGGCTTTTTGATTTTCGCAAACAGGCTTTTTTTTTTTTTTTTTTTTAAATCAAGTTTTTTTACTTTTTTGCGTTTTTTAAAATCAAGTTTTTTATGTTTTTTTTTTTTTTTTTTTTTTTTTTGCAAATAAAGTTTTTTTTTATTTTGGTTTTTTTTTTTTTTTTTTAATCCAGTTTATTTTTTTATTTTGTTTTTGAGAAAATCAATATTTTTTGTTTTTTGGTTTTAAAATCAATTTTTTTATTTTTTTTGGTTTGAAAATCAATTTTTGTTTTTTTTTGGTTTTAAAATCTTTTTTTTTTTTTGGTTGTTGTTTTTTTGAAAATCAAGTTTTATTTTTTTGTGGATTTTGAATGTATTTTCGAGAAACAGCCCTCCTTTTTAAAATTAGGTTAAACAGCCATTTATGTTCAGCCAAAAAAATAAAGAGAAGGCCCAGAATGGGGTCAGCAAAACAGGAAATGAAGGACATGATCGATGTTTTGGGGTTTCAAAAAGGGCATTTATATTCGGCCCAAAACATCAATCATGTCCTTCATTTCCTGCTGCATACGATCCAGCCGATTCCGCATTTCATCCATGTCCTTATTCCAGGCCATTATTTGACCAATTAGCCGTTGGGCACTTTCAGAAGTGAAATAGTCACTTTGTGTACCTAAAGTGGAATGAAACCAAAAAATGTATTTAGAAATATGCACACATACATAGTTTACCTTACCATAATAAAGCTGTTGTCTCAGACACTGACCTGGTGGGGTGCCCATGTAGCCTAATTCCTCCACATCCTCGGGGGTGGCACTGTTGCTTGAATCAAGCACAACCAGATCCCCTAAAATAGAGTAGAAAAATTACATTAAACAAAAGGCAGCCATGCATAGATTACCGTAAGCTGGTGTGTCAGACACTCACCTGGTGGGGTGCCCATGTCGCCCACCTCTCCTTCCTCCACATCCTCAGTGGGGCTTGGGCTGATTTCCCAATCATGTTTGGCTTGGGGTGGACTGTCTTCTTGTTGGCTGAGTGATTTTTCCCCTATGTGAAACCAAAAATTATTAATCTACTTAGCACACAGATATTTTAGTACATAGTAATTTTCCAACATTTGTAGTGAAGTGGTTTGTGTAGAGTTCCTATTTTACCTCAATATTTAAAATTATAAAGACATATCGGATAGATAGATATCTAGATATCAATATCTCAAAATATAGTTAATAATCTTTTGATCTCTCTCTCTCTCTCTCTCTATATCTGGAACAAAATCTATAAATATCTAACTAAATGTAAATAAAAAAAGATAACTTAAAATATTCCAAAAGAATGTTTTACATTTCTATATCTATCTATCTATATATCTATATCTTTTTTTTTTTTATATATATATATATATATATATAAAATATATATATATAAAAATATATATATATATATAAAAATATATATATATATATATATCTAAAAAAATATATATATATATATATATATATATATATATATATATATATATATATATATATATATATATATATATATATATATAAAAATATATATATATATAAAAAAATATATATATATATATAAAATATATATATATATATATATATATTTAGATATATATATATTTTTTTTTTATATATATATATATATATATATATATATATATATTTTTAGATATGTATATATATATATATATATATATATATATATTTTTTTTTTTTTAGATATATATATATATATATTTTTAGATATATATATATATATATATATATATATATATATATATATATATATATATATATATATATTTTTAGATATATATATATATTTTTACATAGATCTATCTATAGATATGTAACGAGGTTTTGTAAAAGATCGTTTGAAACGATGAACAAAAAAATCGTATAGGAAGGAAAAGCACATGGAGCAGTATACAAGGTAATAAACACAAGAGAAAAACACGACAAGTACTTACTTTTTTTAAGCACTTTCCGGATCCGTCTATATTGACCTGGCTCCCTGAGTTTCAGGTCAGACCATCTTTTGCGAAGTTGATCTCGGGAGCGCTGTACCCCAAAAGAAGCCTGCAAAGTGTCCACGACCTTCGCCATTATTTTGGCCTTGCGCAAATTTGGCCGTGCGTACGGCCCATACTTCCCATCATAGTCGTCTTTGTGAAGAATGGCCACCATCTCCACCATTTCTTTAAAACTCATATTGGAGGCCTTAAATCTAGGCCTCACAGATTTTGTGGACGTTCCAGCCTCCGGGCTTTTTCCACTACCTGAGGACATGTCAGGTGTCTCCGCCATTATTTACCCCACTACGCGCCGTAACTAAAAATGGGCGGAGAACATGAGTTAAAATCGAACGTCAGGGGCGGGCGATGCAGGCGGAGTTTCACACATGCGTAGTGTATAAAGAGGGGCCTTGCGCACGTGTCGTACGTACGTTCTGTGCGTCGAATTAGGGGGCGGAGAACATGAGTTAATTTCGAACGTCAGGGGCGGGCGACGCAGGCGGAGTTTCACACATGCTTAGTGTATAAAGAGGGGCCTTGCGCACGTGTCGTACGTACGTTCTGTGCGTAGGTGATAGTGGACCAGGACGTTACAAAACGAAGGTAATTTTATTTATTTTTTTTTCTTTGTTTTTTTTTGGGGGGTTTTATGGTCATGACTTTGTAGCAAGCGGCCTATATGGCTTGATAGATTGATGAGGCCTACATAGGGAGAAGATGATGAGGGGTTAGCAGAAACCTATAATAAGTGTTTTTGGTCTTGTGACTTTCTCTTTTCCAGATATAATGAATCCCCTATTTAAGGATCCAGAGTTCCTTACAGCTTTTATTTCGAAATATCGAGAGATGAGGAATTTGTGGGAAGTGAAACACCCTCAGTATTATGCCAAGCATGTGAGGAAGTCAACGCTGGAGAGACTTCTGTCCTTTGTCCAGGCGACCATCCCGGGAGCAACAATGGAGACAGTGCTCAAGAAAATTGGGGTCTTGAGGAACATGTATAAAAGGGAGCATAGGAAGATTCAGGAATCAAGGAGATCAGGAGCATCAGCAGATGATGTTTATGTACCCAGGCTGTGGTACTACAATCAACTCCGTTTTCTTGATGACCAGAATGAAGCCAGGGCATCACTTTCAACCCTTCCCTCCACCCTTCCCTCCACCCCAGCAGAGGCTGATGAGGAGCAAGCTGGGTCTTCCATCCTGGATGAACCGGATATGACCATCTGGAGTCAGGTAAATTATTTTAACAAATATTTACTGTACTAATATTAATGATGTTAACTGGATGTTATAATTGTCTAAAATAATTTTGCACTCAAAATTGTGTATACATATCAAATGACAGTAGTGGCTAAATATGTTTGGCACCTGCTTGAAATAATTAGGGTGTCTGATTAGACTCTTTTATTAAAGAGATGTATTCACATTGAATTTGCTAGTCATGAGAAGCAAACTGTGTGTCATTGATGAACCCAAAAAAAGAAACTAAAACTATTGTCCTTTTTTTATACACAGGATGAGTCCATCCAGGAGGAATGTGGGGAAAGTGGCAGGCAGGAGGAGACCGGGCCCATGGACAGCCTGGAGGAGGCCGGATTCACCATCATCCTGGAGGAGGCTGGGCCCAGTGTCAGGCAGGAGGTGGCTGCTCCCAGTGAGGTGGCTGGGCCAAGTGAGGTGGCTGGGCCAAGTGAGGTGGCTGGGCCCAGTAGGAGCCTGACCCAATCCCAAGTGCCTCCCCTCCACCTTCCCAAAAAAAGGGCCAGGAAGGGGATGGTCACACAGGACGCATCCCTGCGCCTCATGCAAGAGGCCACCCGTTTTTCAACGAGCCCCCCCGAAGCGGAAGAATCCTATGGCTGCTACTTAGCCAGCAGGCTTCTTCAGATGGATTGGGAGCAGCGCCTCATTTGTGAGCGACTATTTGGGGAAACAATCCATAAGGGGCTGCAGGGCACGCTAACACAAAACACCCAACTACATGAGGCAGCCCCCCCTCCTCCTCCTCCTCCTCCTCCTCCTCCTCCTGCCACAACTGAAACACCAGAGCCACAGCCTCAAAAGAAGGCTACAGGGAAGGCTGCAGGGAAGGCTGCAGGGAAGGCTGCAGGGCAGCGTGGAGGAAAGGCTGCAGGGAAGAGAAGAAAGTGATGACCTGGGTTCAGTCTGGTCTGACAGAAGACGCAGGCTGTTGTAGGACCACAGTCTGGGGACATCTAGATCATCTGCTGGTGCTGTTGATCTCTGGGATTCTTGGACCAGATTGTGCTCCCTCTTATATGGACTCCGCAAGATCCCAATTTTCTTGGACAACGACTTTTTCCAGCGTTGACTTCCTCTTTATTTTATTTTGACCATGAATAAATGGATCTTTTTTGAGTTTAGCAAAAGACTTTATGTGTTTTCTTTTAAATCATTGATTTTACACACAATGTTAAATTAACAAGGGACAACAATCTCATTGAGTTTGAAAAAAACACACCAAAAATACATTACTAATGTTAATAATGTTCAAGTGGTAAGTCTTGAAACTAAAAAAATCTACATAACCAAAAACGGTGCTTTGGGTTCACTTTATATAAAAACTAAAAAATAATCACTAGAAAAAAAAAATAGAATAATGGGTTCTTTGTGGTAACTTTACAAACCTAAAAAAAAAAAATATAAAGGGAAAAAGTATTATTAGTATGGAAACATTGTTTTTAAAAAGCATACTATATCATTCATGAGATCAAAGAGAAAAAGAATCCAGAAATCAGTTTGGGAGAACTCTGATTATGAACAGCAAAACACCTTCGTTCTTTAGAACATTCGTAAAGAAGAAATAAAATGCGCTGCATTCAACGATCACAGATTTTACAGCGTGATGAATGTGCTACCTACAATACGAACACTAGTTTTACTAGACCGAGTGCTTCCGTTTAGTTTTTGCTTATGAGCATGCGTCGTTTTTTTGTCCGTAGGACTAGCATACAGACGAGCGGACTTCGGGGTCCGTCGTAGTTACGACGTAAAGATTTGAAGCATGTTTCAAATCTAAAGTACGTCGGATTTGAGGCTGAAAAAGTACGTTGAAAGTCCGGAGAAGCCCACACACGATCGGATTACCAGCCAGCTTTAGTCCATCAGCGTCCGTTGGACTTTTGTAGCTGAAAAGTCCGACCGTGTGTACGCGGCATTATAGTTTAGAGTCAAAAGCCTTTGACTTTGTGCATGCCTATGAGAGGGCATATCTGCATATAAAGTGCAAATTTTGACCTGAGTTCTTCATGGGACTCGTAATAAAATGTTTGCTCCATTGAGATAATTACCAGTTGTGTGGTCTCAGCTACCAACCAAACACCAGGTGGAGATATGCAGAGGTACCCATACAGTCAAGGATTAATCTGATGAATTTAATAAAGGTTAAATACACTATACACCTGCTTTTACACGCACATGAACTTTAATGACATCCCAGTCTTAGTCCGTAGGGTTCAATATTGAGTTGGCCCACCCTTTGCAGCTATAACAGCTTCAACTCTTCTGGAAAGGCTGTCCACGAGGTTTAGGAGTGTGTCTATGGGAATGTTTGACCATTCTTCCAGAAGCGCATTTGAAAGGTCAGGCAATGATTTTGGATGAGAAGGCCTGGCTCGCCTCCGCTCTAATTCATCCCAAAGGTGTTCTATCGGGTTGAGGTCAGGAATCTGTGCAGGCCAGTCAAATTCCTCCACCCCAAACTCGCTCATCCGTGTCTTTATGGACCTTGCTTTGTGCAATGGTGCGCAGTCATATTGGGATAGGAAGGGACCATCCTCAAATTGTTCCCACAAAGTTGGGAGCATGAAATTGTTCAAAATGTCTTGGTATGCTGACGCCTTAAGAGTTCGCTTCACTGGAACTAAGGGGCCAAGCCCAACCCCTTAAAAACCACTTCACACCATAATCCCCCCTCCACCAAATGATTTGGAGCAGTGCACAAATAAGGTCCATAAAGACATGGATGAGTGAGTTTGGGGTGGAGGAACTTGACTCGTTCTGCTTCTACTTGGAATCCATTATTTACCTGCAATTAAAAAGAAGAGGAAGAGTTACTATAGAGATAGCGTTACTCCACCAGCGTAAGAAATTTGAACAACCTACAGTATGTAAGTGAATAAAAGCATTATGCCCTCTTTTGTATTGCTTTTGGTACAGCTCTCGTAGTAGCTGCAGTAGTGACTCCAGCGGTGAGAACACATACCCAAGAGCTTAAAGTTACCTGTACACTAATCCTGAAAAATTGGGCAACCCAATGCCGTGATTTGTGTTAAGGTGTTTCTATATAACTGTTACAAAAAAAATAACTTACACATCTTGATATCCCTTTTTTGGCCTAAACTATACCCACCTTAGTACCTTCCAGTACCCAACCACTTAGCAAGTGAATGGTATTCTGGACCTACCAGCAAGGTTGTCTGATGGCAACCACAGGGTAACCTCTCTAAATTAGTTTATAACATTGGGTAAAAACCTAGTTACCTAACCTCAGCTTCCTGTGCCCTTCTATCTTCCATTTTTCTTCTCTTGGGTTTCAGGGAGCTTCCCATAAACTTGAAGTGGCATTGCCAGAATTTTTCAGGCGGTCCTTATTAAAAATGCAGACTAAATAAGACTGTCTGTGATCATTAAAAAAAAGGTATTTCACTACTTTTTAAAACACCTTATAAGCAGCCAGTTTATGGCTTGGTAAGGAGTCCCCTGCTGCTCCCCCTCCCCATCGTCTACCTCTAGAGCCCTGTGATGTATCTGACACCTCCAGGCGTTGAGGAGCATATGACCAGTGACTAAGCGTAGGTTGTCAGCACCCGGGGTAAGGCAAGTAATTTGCGCCCCCCAACCTGCGGACTTTTAGCACTCCCTGAGTCCCTTCAAATACAATAGTACTGACCACTACACTGAGAACTACACTGTCCACTATACTACATTGTCCACTACACTGACCACTATACTATACTGTCCACTATATTACACTGTCCACTATACTACACTGACCACTATACTACACTGACCTCCATATTAAACTACACTATACTGACCACTATACTATACTACACTAACCACTATACTACACTGTACACTGTACTATACTACACTAACCACTATACTGACCACTATACTACACTATACTGACCACCATACTACACTACACTGACCACAATACTACACTACACTGACCACCATACTACATTACACTGTCCACTATACTACACTGACCTCCATACTAAACTACACTATACTGACCACTATACTATACTACACTGACCACTATACTACACTGACCACTATACTATAAAACACTAACCACTATACTGACCACTATACTACACTATACTGACCACCATACTACACTACACTGACCACCATACTACATTACACTGTCCACTATACTACACTGACCTCCATACTAAACTACACTATACTGACCACTATACTACACTAACCACTATACTACACTGTCCACTATACTATACTACACTAACCACTATACTGACCATGATACTACACTACACTGTCCACTATACTGACCACGATACTATACTGTCCACTATAATGTCCACTACACTGACCACTACACTACAGTGACCAATATACTACACTATACTGACCACTATACTACACTGTCCACTACACCACATTATACACTGACCACCATACTACACTGTCCACTATACTACATTACACTGTTCAATATACTACACTGTCCACTATACTACACTACACTGACCACTATACTACACTGTCCACTATACTACATTACACTGACCACTATACTACACTGACCTCCGTACTAAACTACACTATACTAACCACTATACTATACTACACTAACCACTATACTGACCACTATACTACACTACACTGACTGCTATACTACACAACACTACTATACTGACCACCATACTACACTACACTGTCCACCATACTACACTACACTGACCACTACACTGTCCACTATACTATACTGACCACTATACTACACTACACTGACCACCACACTATACTACACTAACCACCATACTGACCACTATACTACACTGACCTCCATACTAAACTACACTATACTGACCACTATGCTAACCACTATACTATACTACACTAACCACTATACTGTCCACTATACTACACTATACTGACCACTATACTACACAACACTATACTACACTGACCACTACACTATACTGTCCACTACACTGCCCCCCATACTGACCACTACACTGACCTCTATACTAAACTACACTATAATGACCACTATACTGTCCACTATACTGACCACTATACTACACTGTCCACTATACTGACCACTATACTACACTACAATGACCACTATACTACACTACACTGACCACTATACTACACTACACTGACCTCCATACTAAACTACACTATACTGACCACTATGCTAACCACTATACTATACTACACTAACCACTATACTGACCACTACACTACACTACACTGACCACTATACTACACTGTCCACTATACTACACTACACTGACCACTACACTATACTGTCCATTACACTGCCCCCCATACTGACCACTATACTACACTGACCTCCATACTAAACTACACTATAATGACCACTATACTAACCACTATACTATACTACACTGACCACTATACTGACCACTATACTACACTACACTGACCACCATACTACACTACACTGACCACTATACTACACTACACTGACCGCCATACTACATTACACTATCCACTATACTGTCCACTATACTATCCTGCCTACAGTCTCTCTCGCGCCCCCCCCCCCAGCCAGTAACAAGACTCTCACTCACCTTCTTGTCCTGGCTGCATCGATCCGGATGAGGAGGAGAAGACAGCGGCGGCTCACGTTGTTTCTTCTCTCCCCTGCGCTCTGCCTGCTGCCATGTTCAGTGCCCGGCGCCCTGTGATTGGGCGTATGGGGGGTCATGTGCGGAGGCGGGACTTCAGGAGCGATCAAGGACAGGCCAGCCCAACGCCTCACATGACCCCCATACGCCCAATCACAGGGCGCCGGGCACTTAACATGGCGGGCGGAGCCCGGGGACACAGGAATTTGAAATTAGGAGGAGGCAGCCAGTGACACATAATGGCGCCCCCCTAAATGTCGCGCCCGGGGCCACGGCACCCCCTGCACCCCCCACGCAACGCCACTGCATGTGACTCTCTGATCTCTCTCCAGTGAAGCCATGATAGATACTTGAGCAGTCAATCACTGAGATCGAGCACTGTCACTTTAGGACCAGGTGACTGTTCTTAAAGTGAAAATAAGAAAGGAATGTGGGACTTTAAATGAGGCAATTGACTTGTGGAGGTAGAATGGTTGGTAAACATTGTTTATTTGTAACAATAGTATGAAACAAGTAAAAAAGTATTTTCATATATATACATACACATGCACACATGGCATGAACATGATGGATACAAATGTTTCAGCTTGACAACACATGAGAAGTATTGAATTTTGATAAAAAGGTATAAATACAAAAATGTAACATGTCATAGAGACGGCATTTGGCAATAAGGAGAAAAATATCAATCTTGAGCATGATTAATTGTGGATATAATACAAGATAGTTCCTATTAATAGGCATTGGTACACCATATGCAACAGAGCTGCTGTAGAAAGAAGAAAAGATATACATACACATAAATAGTTACATAGTGCTCAATGAATTATGAATGTATAAAAGGTATATAAGGGCCAGTAACTAGATCATGAGCCAGACTTGACTGAGCACCCCATGAAAACTCAACGCGTTTCATGGCTATATGCCATTCATCAGGAGTTGCGTACAGAAATAAACTGTACATACAAATGGATATGTACTATTAGTTTATATATTCTACCCGTAAGGGGAGAAAGAACCTCCTGGGGAGAAAGGGATCTATACTCACAGGTCGGCTAAAGCACTGTGCTGGGCTAGCATCACGAGAGAGATGGGACCCCAAAATGGTTGTCTGTCTCGGAGCTGAGGCAAGGGACCCCACTCCAGCCAAGAAAACATCCACAAAGCATGCCAGATTGCTGATAACACATTCCACATGTGTGGGGATGATTGCAAATATAGTGATATGAAAAAAATTTATAAATAAGTGAAAAATACAGTGGAGACGGAAAGTATTCAGACCCCATTACATTTTTCACTGTTTGTTATATTGCAGCCATTTGCTAAAATCATTTAAGTTCATTTTTTTCCTCATTAATGTACACACAGCACCCCATATTGTACACACAGCACCCCATATTGTACACACAGCATCCCATATTGACAGAAAAACACAGAATTGTTGACATTTTTGCAGATTTATTAAAAAAGAAAAACTGAAATATCACATGGTCCTAAGTATTCAGACCCTTTGCTCAGTATTTAGTAGAAGCCCCCTTTTGATCTAATACAGCCATGAGTCTTTTTGGGAAAGATGCAACAAGTTTTTCACACCTGGATTTGGGGATCCTCTGCCATTCCTCCTCGCAGATCCTCTCCAGTTCTGTCAGGTTGGATGGTAAACGTTGGTGGACAGCCATTTTTAGGTCTCTCCAGAGATGCTCAATTGGGTTTAAGTCAGGGCTCTGGCTGGGCCATTCAAGAACAGTCACAGAGTTGTTGTGAAGCCACTCCTTCATTATTTTAGCTGTATGCTTAGGGTCATTGTCTTGTTGGAAGGTAAACCTTCGGCCCAGTCTGAGGTCCTGAGCACTCTGGAGAAGGCTTTCGTCCAGGATATCCCTGTACTTGGCCGCATTCATCTTTCCCTCAATTGCAACCAGTCGTCCTGTCCCTGCAGCTGAAAAACACCCCCACAGCATGATGCTGCCACCACCATGCTTCACTGTTGGGACTGTATTGGACAGGTGATGAGCAGTGCCTGGTTTTCTCCACACATACCGCTTAGAATTAAGGCCAAAAAGTTCTATCTTGAACACATCAGACCATCAGAGTCCTTCAGGTGTTTTTTTAGCAAACTCCATGCGGGCTTTCATGTGTCTTGCACTGAGGAGAGGTTTCCGTCGGGCCACTCTGCCATAAAGCCCCGACTGGTGGAGGGCTGCAGTGATGGTTGACTTTCTACAACTTTCTCCCATCTCCCGACTGCATCTCTGGAGCTCAGCCACAGTGATCTTTGGGTTCTTCTTTACCTCTCTCACCAAGGCTCTTCTCCCTCGATAGCTCAGTTTGGCCAGATAGCCAGCTCTAGGAAGGGTTCTGGTCGTCCCAAACGTCTTCCATTTAAGGATTATAGAGGCCAATGTGCTCTTAGGAACCTTAAGTGCAGCAGAAATACTTTTGTAACCTTGGCCAGATCTGTGCCTTGCCACAATTCTGTCTCTGAGCTCTTCATGCAGTTCCTTTGACCTCATGATTCTCATTTGCTCTGACATGCACTATGAGCTGTAAGGTCTTATATAGACAGGTGTGTGGCTTTCCTAATCAAGTCCAATCAGTATAATCAAACACAGCTGGACTCAAATGAAGGTGTAGAACCATCTCAAGGATGATCAGAAGAAATGGACAGCATCTGAGTTAAATATATGAGTGTCACAGCAAAGGGTCTGAATACTTAGGACCATGTGATATTTCAGTTTTTCTTTATAATAAATCTGCAAAAATGTCAACAATTCTGTGTTTTTCTGTCAATATGGGGTGCTGTGTGTACATTAATGAGGAAAAAAAGAACTTAAAAGATTTTAGCAAATGGCTGCAATAAAACAAAGAGTGAAAAATTTAAGGGGGTCTGAATACTTTCCGTCCCCACTGTATATAAAAAGGGAAAAAATGTGGAAAGTGAAAAAACATGATGAGTGTTTGGGATGAACGAAAAAAAAGTTGTAAAAAGTGTTATGTATATATAATATAAATATAATATATTTTTTGGCTCTGAATGGGCAAATTATACATTCTCTTTAAAATCAATTGTTATCTCTTGGCTTATGAAGGGCTAATTGTCTTTTAGTTTGGTGCTTTTATTCCATTTATAGGAGTGTCTTCTGTGTATTCTATGGCTCTTGGTGGTGGGATACTTACCTGCATATATCATGGCATGACAGGCAATAGTAACAAATAAATACAGTATTTCCTATCAAGCTATCAAAGCGTCACCGTCAAACAAGGTATCATAATCCACTACAGGTACTGACAACTGTGTCCATGAAAAACCATGTATGGGCAGGCTGAATGTACCCAAAATTGATCGATCAATCAACTTGGGTACAACCAGCCTGCCAGATTTTACACGTGATTATCGTTAGCGGCTGTTATAGCCACTAGCAATAATCACTGTGTTCTCCTGGGATGGCTTTGTTTTTTTTAATTTTTATTCAAAATAAATATTATATACAATATCTCACAAAAGTAAGTACACCCCTCACATTTTTGTAAATATTGTATTATATCTTTTCATGTGACAACACTGAAGAAATGACACTTTGCTACAATGTAAAGTAGTGAGTGTACAGCTTGTATAACAGTGTAAATTTGCTGTCCCCTCAAAATAACTCAACACACAGCCATTAATGTCTAAACCGCTGGCAACAAAAGTGAGTACACCCCTAAGTGAAAATGTCCAAATTGGGCCCAAAGTGTCAATATTTTGTGTGGCCACCATTATTTTTCAGCACTGCCTTAACCCTCTTGGGCATGGAGTTCACCAGAGCTTCACAGGTTGTCACTGGAGTCCTCTTCCACTCCTCCATGATGACATCACAGAGCTGGTGGATGTTAGAGACCTTGCACTCCTTCACCTTCCGTTTGAGGATGCCCCACAGATGCTCAATAGGGTTTAGGTCTGGAGACATGCTTGGCCAGTCCATCACCTTTACCCTCAGCTTCTTTAGCAAGCCAATGGTCGTCTTGGAGGTGTGTTTGGGGTCTTTATCATGTTGTAATACTACCCAGCGGCCCAGTCTCTGAAGGGAGGGGATCATGCTCTGCTTCAGTATGTCACAGTACATATTGGCATTCATGGTTCCCTCAATGAACTGTAGCTCTCCAGTGCCGGCAGCACTCATGCAGCCCCAGACCATGACACTCCCACCACCATGCTTGACTGTAGGCAAGACATACTTGTCTTTGTACTTCTCACCTGGTTGTCGCCACACACGCTTGACACCATCTGAACCAAATAAGTTTATCTTGGTCTCATCAGACCACAGGACATGGTTCCAGTAATCCATGTCCTTAGTCTGCTTGTCTTCAGCAAACTGTTTCGGGCTTTCTTGTGCATCATCTTTAAAAGAGGCTTCCTTCTGGGATGACAGCCATGCAGACCAATTTGATGCAGTGTGCGGCGTATGGTCTGAGCACTGACAGGCTGACCTCCCACCCCTTTTACCTCTGCAGCAATGCTGGCAGCACTCATATATCAACCTCTGGATATGAAGTTGAGCATGTGCACTCAGCCTCTTTGGTCGACCATGGCGAGGCCTGTTCTGAGTGGAACCTGTCCTGTTAAACCGCTGTATGGTCTTGGCCACCGTGCTGCAGCTCAGTTTCAGGGTCTTGGCAATCTTCTTATAGCCTAGGCCATCTTTATGTAGAGCAACAATTATTGCTCCCTGCAATCTTCTGGGACACATCACAGGTCCCGGAAGATTGCCCGGCCATTGAGGAGGTGCAGGGCGACTCACACAGCCGGGTGCCCACACTTTAGATGCCAGCGCTGGAGAGAACTAAGGGAGAGAACCAAGGGTTTAGGCGGCCACATCGCTGGATCATGGGACAGGTGAGTGTGTGTTTATTAAAAGTCAGCAGCTACACTTTTTGTAGCTTAATAAAGACAAACCTGTTTAAGTACCTAAGGGGGAGATTTAATAAAACTGGAGCACTCAGAATCTGATGCAGCTCTGCATGGTAGCCAATCAGCTTCTAACCTCAGCTTGTTCAGTTAAGCTTTGACAATAAAACCTGGAAGCTGATTGGTTTGTATGCAGAGCTGCACCAGATTTTACGCTCTCCAGTTTTAGTAAATCCATCCCCAAAGGATTAGGCAGTACAAAATTGGTGCCGTCTTAGCACTTTATGATGTGAGTTCAATTCTGTATTGGATTCCAATAAAACTTGTTAACGTTATCACATCATTTGTACTTTATATTTGTTGTTTTGACTGTGAATGGAATATATTAAGAAAAATATAAAGGATTTTGAGAAACAAAGTTTAGAAATAAAGCACTACTGACGTTTTTTCATCGGAAACATCCTGTCTTTCCGGTGAATTATTTGTGAACACAAAACAAGGGCATGTGAGTGCACATTCAATTTATTGTATCAAAGATAATAGTGTAAGACAAATTCTACGACACACACAGGTTGTATTTATAAAAAAGTTTCATGAGCTATTCATCCTTCACAGTCCATATACAAAGTATTTTCCCGAAGTAACAATGTCAAACATGAATGAATATCCAACTTGTTCAAGTAAATACCACTGAAAAATGTTCAGTTGTTTATGAATCAACAGTGCGCTGGTGTATTCATAAAAACATTTGCAGAGCTATTCTGATTACCTCTGATGGAGGTCATTAGATGACTTCATCTGATGACTTCTGACGACCTCTAGATGGAGATGGCAAACCAAACATAATGAAAGCATTTTATATTATAACCAGCTGCATCTTGTGGCCATAATGGCATATTTTTCTGATTCACTCACTCATGACGCTGGGGTTATGGCAGCAGCTAGGTGTTAGGCAGCTGGTTTCCCGATTAAAGTGATCCCAGCGGCGGATTCACCGGAGCCGTCGGTAAGCCCGGAAACCGATTCGATGCCGCCGATGGCTAGGCAGGAAGTCGAGTGAGGGCAAGAGAGCCCCCACCTGGGTCTATGCCCTTGGAGGACCGGAGCGACTTCTGATGTCACTTCCTGCTCTCGGGCCTAAAGATTTTTTTTAAGTCAAAGTGTATTTTTTTTTATTTTTTAGGGTAAAAGAGATCTGGGGTCTTTTTGACCCCAGATCTCTCAATAAAGTGGACCGGTCAAGCTTATTTCTATTACAAGGGATGCTCATATCCCTTGTAATTGGAATAAAAGTGATAAAAAAAAATAAAAAAAATGGGACAGTGTAAAAATAAAAAAATGAAAACTAACATAAACAAGTGATGAAAAAAAAATTAAAGTGCCCCATCCCTCCTTGCTCACCCTCACTGAAGCGAACGCATACATACATCCTCATTCAGGGCTAGCCTGTCTTTAGGCAGCACGTCCATCACTGGGTCAGATATGGTTGGCTACTACCCACTATCTACAGGTAAGGGGGACACCATACGGGCATTTCTGCACTTTTCTGTGATTGGGGGCTCCAGCTTAAGCTTGGGACAATACCTCACACATATCACTTTCCTTACTATAGAACCATCACCCTCACCCATTACCAGTGTGGACCTGCTGCCTTTTGGGGACCTTTGTGTGCGTCTGGCCTCCCCCCTCTCTTTGAGCTCCTCCCTCAGCTCCCGGACCTGAATCAATTGGTGGCCTTATGACTGCGGACCTCATGGAGCTCACACTTCTGTGGCATGTGAGTATCAATTTGGGGCAAGTGGCTTTTTGCCTCCTCTACATGCATATTTTTCTTTTTTTTTTTCTTTTTTTACAGTGCATTTTTGCACTTTACTCATTTTTAACAAAACTTCCCTTTTCCTTTTTAGACTCTGGTGCTATATCGCCCCTGAAGAGTGTTTGAGATACGAAACGCATCGGACTCATGACATGCACCAATCATATTATTTTTTATTAGGTTCACATACCAACAAGCTTTTATTTATTTATCCTATGACCTTATGCTTTTCAAATGGATATTTTTTCCTCTCTAGAATTATCTGCCCTGTACCACTTGGGGGGTTTTTACCATGTTTATAATGTATCAATTAAGATGTAATTGTATATGATTTGACAGTACAATCCCTACTGGGACCATTATCATGTCATTATGTCAATGTGTATCAATTAAATGGTTTATGTACTGTTGACTGTTCTTTTGGCCTCATTTGCCCACCTCATTCAAAGTCCCAACTTTCCTGTTTTATGTATGCACAGAGATGGAGACCCTGTGTCTCATTTAAAGTCCCAACCTCGCCCATTAACCCCATACATATGTAAACAGTGTTCAAACCACACCATGTGAAGTATCGGTTGTTAAAGTGTAAGCAATAATTCTAGTGCAGGACCACCTCTGTAACTGTAAACAGGTGACCTGTAAACATTATTATAACATCACCTATGGAGATTTGTAAGTACCGTAGTTTGACGCCATTCCATGAGCGTGCGCAATTTTAAAGCGTGACATGTTAGGTATCTATTTACTCAGCGCAACATCATCTTTCACATTATACAGGAAAATTGGGCTAAGTTGGGCAACAGGTCATATATATATATATATATAAAAAGCATCTTAGAGAGTCAGAATGCCTCAGAAGTAAAGATGGACAGAGATTCACCAATCTGTGAAATGCTGCGTCTAAAAATTACCTAACATTTTCAGAATAATGTTACTCAATGTACAAGGAAAAGAAAAGCATAATTAGGGGGCGTGAAACCTGAAAATGTGTAGGACTTTGTAGGATGTAAATTGGTCAATGTAAAGGATAGCATTATTGTAAGAGTAAAATACTAATAACCATTGGAATCAATATCCAGGACCTTCAACTCAACTTTTATTATCAGCTGTGTTTTGTCTTATATGCACATTGTGACACTTTTAAAGTTGTATGGTCATTTGGCCTGATATTTGTCTTTTACTCTTTTGGAATAAAGCTTTACTTGATTTTAATATATGATTTTGACTTTGTGGCCTCTTTCGACAATTTACATCCTACAAAGTCCTATACATATTAGTAGGAGGCTTCACGTCCCCTAATTATCCTTTTCTTTTACTTGTAAGCTATTTTTGTATGTGAATTTAAATTGTCTCTCCCCTAGGTAGCCTAAAAATTGAAAACAATTTAATTATATCATCATCTACAGTACATAATATCATCAAACGATTCTGAGAATCTGGAGAAATCCGTGTGCAAGGGACAAGGAGGAAACACAATATTGAATGTCTGTGATCTTGGGGCCCTCAGACGGCTCCGCATTAAAAACAGGCCTGATTCTGTGATGAACATCTCTGCATGAGCTCAGGAAAACTTCCAGAAATCACTGTCTGTGAACACAGTTCGCTGTGCCATCCAAACATGCAAGGTAAAGCTCTATTATGCAAAGAAGAAGCCGTATCTGACCATGATTCAGAGACACTACCGTCTTATCTGGGCCAAAGCTCATCTAAAATGGTCTGTTGCAAAGTGGAACACTTTTCTGTGGTCAGACAACTCAATATTGGACATTCTTTTTGACAAGCATGAGCATTGCATCCTCAGGACTAAAGAGGAGAGGGACCTTCTGACTTATTATCAGCGCTCAGTTGAAAAACTTGCATCTCTGTTGTTATTGAGGGGGGGGGGGGTGATAACAAGCTGGGAGGTCACTCTTCTCTTTAGTACAGGGACGCAGAACCCATGATTTCCAAGAAAGGCCTTGCATATATCAGCAGGACAATGCTAAACCGCATACTGCATCTATGACCACAGCATGGCTTCATAGTAGAGGAGTTTGGGTGCCTAACTGGTCTTCCTGCAGTCCAGACCTTTCACCAATATTTGGGTCATCTTGAAATGAAAAATACGACAAATAAAGACCCGTGACTGTTAAGCAGTTAGAAACCTATATGTGGCAATAACCGGACAACATTCCTCGCCCAAAACTCCAACAACCGGTCTCCTCAGTCCCCAGATGTTTACAGAGTGTTGTTAAAAAAAGAGGGGGTGCTACAACGTGCCAGACATGATCCTGTCCCAACTTTTTTGAGATGTGGTGCTGCAGCCTGCCATCAATTTCAAAATTTTAATTTTACAGTTTCTTAGTTTAAACATTTGATTTCTTTTCTATTTTCTATTGTGAATAAAATATGGTCTTACGAGATTTGCAAATCATTGGATTCTGTTTTTTATGTAGATTTTACACAGCTTCCCAACTTTTTTGGAATTGGCTTTTTATATAAAGTAGGAGGCACAACATGTTCCATTTTATGTCACACGACAATGAATTCACTGATCGTTCTGTATTTCATGTTCCGTACTGTTTGCTAGGAATCTTTCCAGGAACTCACTTTACAAGATGAAGTGCTCCTTCTCATCACTGAACATTGAAGAGAAAAAAGTGTACCCATTATGATTTTAATCAGGTGATGGGATTTAATCATAGAGGAAAAATGTGTTCTCCAACTGCTGAAGAGCAACAAATTCCAGTCACTTTCAGTGTGTATTTTTACATCTGGTGAGCACAATGTCTTATTTTCGTGGTTTTTTTGGGGCTTTTTGTTGTCTTCTTCAGGTTCAATGTAAAGGATAGCATTATTGTAAGAGTAAAATACTAATAACCATTGGAATCAATATCCAGAACCTTCAACTCCACTATTTTATCAACTGTGTTTCGTCTTATATGCACATTGTGACACTTTTAACCGCTTCAGCCCTGGAAGATTTTACCCCCTTCCTGACCAGAGCACTTTTTGCGATTTAGCACTGCGTCGCTTTAACTGACAATTGCGCGGTCGTGAAATGTTGCACCCAAACAAAATTGACGGCCTTTTTTTACCACAAATAGAGCTTTCTTTTGGTGGTATTTGATCACCTCTGCGGTTTTTATTTTTTGCGATATAATCAAAAAAAGAGTGACAATTTTGAAAAAAAGCAATATTTTTTACTTTTTGCTATAATAAATATCCCCCAAAAATATATAAAAAACAAATGTTTTTCTCAGTTTAGGCCGATATGTACTCTTCTACATATTTTTGGTAAAAAAAATGGCAATAAGCGTACATTGATTGGTTTGCGCAAAAGTTATAGCATCTACAAAATAGGGGATAGACTTATGGCATTTTTATTAGTAATGGCGGCGATCTGCAATTTTTATCGTGACTGTGACATTATGGCGGACAAATCGGACACTTTTGACACTATTTTGGGATCACTGTCATTTATACAGCGATCAGTGCTATAAAACGCACTGATTACTGTGTAAATGACACTGGCAGTGAAGGGGTTAACCACTAGGGGGCGATGAAGGGGTTAAGTGTGTCCTGGGGAGTGATTCTAACTGTAGGGGGGGATGGGCTTCCACTCACATGACAGTGATCCCTGCTCCCGATCACAGGGAGCAGTGTTCTCTGTCATGACACAAGGCAGAACAGGGAAATTCCTTGTTTACATAGAAACTTCCCCGTTCTGCGGCTCCGTGACACGATCGCCGGGAGACCGGCAGACATCGAATCCCCTGGTCCCGCGGGCACGGTCATCCTGTACGCGGCGGGTGCGTGCGCGCCTGCTAGCCCAGCCGCTTAAAGGGGACATACAGGTACGCCCATTTGCCCACCGCTGCCATTGTGCCGACGTATATCGGCGTGCGGCGGTCAGCAAGTATTTAAAGTTGTATGGTCATTTGGCCTGATATTTGTCTTTTACTCATTTGGAATAAAGCTTTACTTGATTTTAATATATGATTTTGACTTTGTGACCTCTTTCGACATTTTACATCCTACAAAGTCCTATACATATTAGTAGGAGGCTTCACGTCCCCAATTATCCCTTTCTTTTCCTTGTAAGCAATTTTTGGATGTGAATGTAAATTGGATGTAAATTGTCCCTCCCCTAGCTGGTACTATCTAATTCTACTGAATGCTCCTCAACGTAAAATTGAAAACAATTTAATTATATCATCATCTACAGTACATAATGTCATCAAACGATTCTCAGAATCTGGAGAAATCTCTGTGTGCAAGGGGCAAGGAGGAAACACAATATTGAATGTCTGTGATCTTGGGGCCCTCAGACGGCTCCGCATTAAAAAACAGGCCTGATTCTGTGATGGACATCCCTGCATGAGCTCACGAAAACTTCCAGAAATCACTGACTGTGAACACAGTTCTCTGTGCCATCCAAACATGCAAGGTCAAGCTCTATCATGCAAAGAAGAAGCCAATTCTGACCATGATTCAGAGACACTCCCGTCTTATCTGGGCCAAAGCTCATTTAAAATGGTCTGTTGCAAAGTGGAAAACTGTTCTGTGGTCAGACAAATCAAAATTGGACATTCTTTTTGGAAAGCATGAGTGTTGCATCCTCAGGAGTAAAGAGGAGAGGCACCTTCTGGCTTGTTATCAGCGCTCAGTTGAAGAATTTGCATCTCTGATGGTATGGGGGGGGGTGATAACAAGCTGGAAGGTCGCTCTTCTCTTTAGTCCAGGAACGCAGCACCCATGATTGCCAAGAAAGAAAGGCCTTGCATATATCAGCAGGACAATGCTAAACCGCATACTGCATCTATGACCACAGCATGGCTTCATAGTAGAAGAGTTTGGGTGCTTAACTGGTCTGCCTGCAGTCCAGACCTTTCACCAATTGAAAATATTTGGGGCATCTTGAAATGAAAAATATGACAAAAAAGACCCGGGACTGTTAAGCAGTTAGAATCCTATATCAGGCAAGAATGTAACAACATTCCTCTCCCAAAACTACAGCAACCGGTCTCCTCAGTTTCCAGATGTTTACAGAATGTTGTTAACCACTTCAGCCCCGGAAGATTTGGCTGCTCAATGACCAGGCCATTTTTTGCGATACAGCACTGTGTCGCTTTAACTGACAACTGCGTTTTCGTGCGACGCTGTACCCAAACAAAATTGACCTCCTTCTTTTCCCACAAATAGAGCTTTCTTTTTGTGGTATTTGATCACCTCTGCATTTTTTATTTTTTGCACTATAAACAAAAGAAGAGCCAAAATTTTCGAAAAAAACACAATATCTTTTACTTTTTGTTATAATAAATATCCCAGTTTAGGTCGATATGTATTCTTCTACAGATTTTTGGTAGAAAAATTGCAATAAGCGTATATTGATTGGTTTGCACAAAAGTTATAGCATCTACAAAATAGGGGATAGATTTATGGCATTTTTATTATTATTTTTCTTTTTTACTAGTAATGGCGGTGATCAGCGATTTTTAACGGGACTGTGATATTGCGGCGGACACATCGGACACTTTTGACACATTTTTGGGACCAGTGACAATTATACATTGATCAGTGCTATAAAAATGCACTGATTACTGTATAAATGTCACTGGCAGGGAAGGGGTTCACACTAGGGAGCGATCAAGGGGTTAATTGTGTTCCCTAGTGTGTGTTTTAACTGTATGGGGATAGGACTGACTAGGAGGAGACAAAGATCAGTGTTCATACTTAGTATGAACACACAATCTGTCTCCTAGCCCCTGAGAGAACCGGGATCTGTGTGTTTGCACACACAGATCCCGGTTCTCGTTCTGTCACGAGCGATCGCGGGAGCCTGCGGGAACTCGCATCAGCTATGGCGGTGAGCGTTTAGCGGCGCATGCGTGCCCCCTAGTGGCCAAAAGGCAAAGCGACGCAAGGTAACGATGTTTTGCCCAGGGGAGCCAACCTGCCGTATTAAAACTGTGGCAGCTGGTCAGGAAGGGGTTTAAAGAAGAGGGGGTGCTACAACGTGCCAGACATGATCCTGTCCCAACTTTTTTGAGATGTGCTGCTGTTGCCTGCCATCAATTTCAAAATTTTAATTTTGCAGTTTCTCAGTTTAAACATTTGATTTCTTTTCTAAATTCCATTGTGAATAAAATATGGGCTTATGAGATTTGCAAATCATTACATTCTGATTTTTTATGTAGATTTTACACAGCTTCCCAACTTCTTTGGAATTGGCTTTGTATATAAAGTAGGAGGCACAACATGTTCCATTTTATGTCAGACGACAATGAATTCACTGATCGTTCTGTATTTCGTGTTCCTTACTGTTTGCTAGGAATCTTTCCAGGAACTCACTTTACAAGATGAAGTGCTCCTTCTCATCACTGAACATTGAAGAGAAAAAAGTGTACCCATTATGATTTTAATCAGGTGATGGGATTTAATCATAGAGGAAAAATGTGTTCTCCAACTGCTGAAGAGCAACAAATTCCAGTCACTTTCAATGTGTATTTTTACATCTGGTGAGCACAATGTCTTATTTTCGTGGTTTTTTTGGGGCTTTTTGTTGTCTTCTTCAGTTTCAATGTAAAGGATAGCATTATTGTAAGAATAAAATACTAATAACCATTGGAATCAATATCCAGAACCTTCAACTCCACTTTTTTATCAACTGTGTATTGTCTTATATGCACATTGTGACACTTTTAACCGCTTCAGTCCTGGAAGATTTTACCCCCTTCCTGACCAGAGCACTTTTTGAGATTTGGCACTGCGTCGCTTTAACTGACAATTGCGCGGTCGTGAGATGTTGTGCCCAAACAATATTGACGGTCTTTTTTTACCACAAATAGAGATTTCTTTTGGTGGTATTTGATCACCTCTGCGGTTTTTATTTTTTGCACTATAGTCAAAAAAAGAGCGACAATTTTGAAAAAAAAGCAATATTTTTTTTACTTTTTGCTATAATAAATATCCCCCAAAAATATATAAAAATCAAATGTTTTTCTCAATTCAGGCCGATGTGTATTCTTCTACATATTTTTGGTAAAAAAAATGGCAATAAGCGTATATTGATTGGTTTGCGCAAAAGTTATAGGATCTACAAAATAGGGGATAGATTTGTGGCATTTTTATTAGTAATGGCGGCGATCTGCAATTTTTATCGTGACTGTGACATTATGGTGGACAAATCGGACACTTTTGACACATTTTTGGGACCACTGTCATTTATACAGCGATCAGTGCTATAAAAATGCATTGATTCCTGTATAAATGACACTGGCAGTGAAGGGGTTAACCACTAGGGGGCGTTGAAGGGGTTAAGTGTGTCCTGGGGAGTGATTCTAACTGTGGGGGGGATGGGCTTCCACTCACATGACAGCGATCACTGCTCCCGATGACAAGGAGCAGTGTTCTCTGTCATGACACAAGGCAGAACAGGGAAATGCCTTGTTTACATAGAAACTTCCCCGTTCTGCGGCTCCGTGACACGATCGCCGGGTGACCAGCAGACATCGAATCCCCTGGTCTCGCGGGCACGGTCATCCTGTACGCGGCGAGTGCGCGCGCGCTTGCTAGCCCAGCCGTTTAAAGGGGACATACAGGTACGCCCATTTGCCCACTGCTGCCATTGGGTCGACGTATATCGGCGTGCGGCGGTCAGCAAGTAGTTAAAGTTGAGTGGTCATTTGGCCTGATATTTGTCTTTTACTCATCTGGAAGAAAGCTTTACTTGATTTTAATATATGATTTTGACTTTGTGGCCTCTTTCGACATTTTACAACCTACAAAGTCCTATACATATTAGTAGGAGGCTTCACGTCCCCAATTATCCCTTTCTTTTCCTTGTAAGCAATTTTTGGATGTGAATGTAAATTGGATGTAAATTGTCCCTCCCCTAGCTGGTACTATCTAATTCTACTGAATGCTCCTCTTTGTAAAACTGAAAACAATTTAATTATATCATCGTCTAAGTACATAATGTCATCAAACGATTCTCAGAATCTGGAGAAATCTCTGTGTGCAAGGGACAAGGAGGAAACACAATATTGAATGTCTGTGATCTTGGGGCCCTCAGACGGTTCCGCATTAAAAAACAGGCATGATTCTGTGATGGACATCTCTGCATGAGCTCACGAAAACTTCCAGAAATCACTGACTGTGAACACAGTTCTCTGTGCCATCCAAACATGCAAGGTAAAGCTCTATCATGCAAAGAAGAAGCCAATTCTGACCATGATTCAGAGACACTACCGTCTTATCTGGGCCAAAGCTAATTTAAAATGGTCTATTGCAAAGTGGAAAACTGTTCTATGGTCAGACAAATCAAAATTGGACATTCTTTTTGGAAAGCATGAGCGTTGCATCCTCAGGAGTAAAGAGGAGAGGCACCTTCTGGCTTGTTATCAGTGCTCAGTTGAAGAATTTGAATCTCTGATGGTATGGGGGGGGGGGTAATAACAAGCTGGAAGGTCGCTCTTCTCTTTAGTCCAGGTACGCAGCACCCATGATTGCCAAGAAAGAAAGGCCTTGCATATATCAGCAGGACAATGCTAAACCGCATACTGCATCTATGACCACAGCATGGCTTCATAGTAGAAGAGTTTGGGTGCTTAACTGGTCTGCCTGCAGTCCAGACCTTTCACCAATTGAAAATATTTGGGGCATCTTGAAATGAAAAATATGACAAAAAAGACCCGGGACTGTTAAAGCGGAGCGCCGCCGAAAACATTTTTTTTAAAAGTCAGCAGCTACAAATACTGCAGCTGCTGACTTTTGAAACATGGACACTTACCTGTCCAGGGCGCCCGCGATGTCGGCACCCGAGGCCGAAGCGTCTCTCCGTCCTCGGGTGCTGCCGCCTCCATCTTCGGTAAGGGAATCAGGAAGTGAAGCCGTGCGGCTTCACTTCCTGGTTCCCTACTGCGCATGCGCGAGTCACGCAGTGCAATACGGATGGTCCCTGCTGCCTCTGGGACCCGTGTGTTTCCCAGCAGGCAGCGGGGAGGGAGCAGGAAGTGGCGTAAATAACCGCAGATTCTGCGGCTATCTATGCCGGAAGTGGGTACAGATACCTGTAATATTCAGGTATCTGTACCCCCCTGAAAGGTGCCAACTGTGTCACCGGAGGGGGGGAGGAATCTGATGAGTGGAAGTTCCACTTTTGGGTGGAACTCCACTTTAAGCAGTTAGAATCCTATATCAGGCAAGAATGGGACAACATTCCTCTCCCAAAACTCCAGCAACCGGTCTCCTCAGTTCCCAGATGTTTACAGAATGTTGTTAATCACTTCAGCCCCGGAAGATTTGGCTGCTCAATGACCAGGCTTTAACTGACAACTGCGCGGTCGTGTGACGCTGTACCCAAACAAAATTGACCTCCTTCTTTTCCCACAAATATAGCTTTCTTTTTGTGGTATTTGATCACCTCTGCATTTTTTATTTTTTGCGCTATAAACAAAAGAAGAGCAAAAATTTTCGAAAAAAACACAATATCTTTTACTTTTTGTTATAATAAATATCCCAGTTTAGGTCGATATGTATTCTTCTACATATTTTTGGTAGAAAAATTGCAATAAGCGTATATTGATTGGTTTGTGCAAAAGTTATAGCGTCTACAAAATAGGGGATAGATTTATGGCATTTTTATTATTATTTTTTTTTTTTTACTAGCAATGGCGGTGAGCAGCGATTTTTAACGGGACTGCGATATTGCGGCGGACACATCGAACATTTTTGACACTTTTTTGGGACCAGAATTATACATTGATCAGTGCTATAAAAATGCACTGATTACTGTATAAATGTCACTGGCAGGGAGGGGGTTAACACTAGGGGGCGATCAAGGGGTTGTGTTCCCTAGTGTGTGTTTTAACTGTATGGGGATAGGACTGACTAGGAGACAAAGATCAGGGTTCATACATAGTATACATAGTATACATAGTGTTTACACACACAGATCCCGGTTCTCGTTCTGTCACGAGCGATCGCGGGAGCCCGCGGGAACTCGCATCGGCTATGGCGGTGAGCGTTCAGCGGCGCACGCGTGCCCCCTAGTGGCCAAAAGGCAAAGCGACGTAAGGTAACGTTGTTTTGCCCAGGGGAGCCAACCTGCCCTATTAAAACTGTGGCAGCTGGTCAGGAAGGGGTTAAAAGAAGAGGGGGTGCTAAAACGTGCCAAACATGATCCTGTCCCAACTTTTTTGAGATGTGCTGCTGCAGCCTGCCATCAATTTCAACATTTTAATTTTGCAGTTCTCAGTTTAAACATTTGATTTCTTTTCTAAATTCCATTGTGAATAAAATATGGGCTTATGAGATTTGCAAATCATTACATTCTGATTTTTTATGTAGATTTTACACAACGTCCCAACTTCTTTGGAATTGGCTTTGTATATAAAGTAGGAGGCACAACATGTTCCATTTTATGTCACACGACAATGAATTCACTGATCGTTCTGTATTTCATGTTCCGTACTGTTTGCTAGGAATCTTTCCAGGAACTCACTTTACAAGATGAAGTGCTCCTTCTCATCACTGAACCTTGAGGAGAAAAAAGTGTACCCATTATGATTTTAATCAGGTGATGGGATTTAATCATAGAGGAAAAATGTGTTCTCCAACTGCTGAAGAACAACAAATTCCGGTCATTCGTTGGAGAATTTAGCTCCTATAGATTATAGTCAAAAGCCTTTGACTTTGTGCATGCCTATGAGACGGCATATCTGCCTTTAAAGTGCAAATTTTGACCTGAGGTCTTCATGGGCCTCGTAATAAAATGTTTGCTCCATTGAGAGAATTACCAATTGTGTGGTCTCAGCTGCCAACCAAACACCAGGTGGAGATATGCAGAGGTACCCATACAGTCAAGGATTAACCTGATGAATTTAATAAAGGTTAAATACACGATACACCTGTCTTTACACACACATGAACTTTAATGGCATCCCAGTCTTAGTCCGTAGAGTTCAATATTGAGTTGGCCCACCCTTTGCAGCTATAACAACTTCAACTCTTCTGGGAAGGCTGTCCACAAGGTTTAGGAGTGTGTCTATGGGAATGTTTGACCATTCTTCCAGAATGGCATTTGTGAGGTCAGGCACTGATGTTGCACAAGAAGGCCCGGCTCATCTCCGCTCTAATTCATGCCAAAGGTGTTCTATTGGGTTGAGGTCAGGACTCTGTGCCTTTCCAGTCAAATTCCTCCACCCCAAACTCGCTCATCAATGTCTTTATGGACCTTGCTTTGTGCACTGGTGTGCAGTCATGTTGGAATAGGAAGGAACCATCCCCAAAATGTTCCCACAAAGTTGGGAGCATGAAATTGTTCAAAATGTCTTGGTATGCTGACGCCTTAAGAGTTCCCTTCACTGGAACTAAGGGGCCAAGCCCAACCCCTGAAAAACAACCCCACACCATAATCCCCCCTCCACCAAATGATTTGGAGCAGTGCACAAATAAGGTCCATAAAGACATGGATGAGCGAGTTTGGGGTGGAGGAACTTGACTGGTTCTGCTTCTACTTGGAATCTATTATTTACCTGCAATTAAAAAGAAGAAGAGGAAGAGTTACTATGGAAGTAGAGTTACTCCACCAACATAAGAAATGTGAACAACCTACAGTATGTAAGTGAATAAAAACGTTATGCCCTCTTTTGTATTGCTTTTGGTACAGCTCTCGTAGTAGCTGCAGTAGTGACTCCAGCGGTGAAAACACATACTTAAGACCTTAAAGTTACCTGTACACTAATCCTGAAAAATTGGGCAATCCAATGCCGTGATTTGTGTTAAGGGGTTTCTATATAACTGTTATAAATAAAATAACTTACACATCTTGATATCCCTTTTTTGGCCCAAAATATACCCACCTTAGCACCTTCCAGTACCCAACCACTTAGCAAGTGAATGATATTCTGGACCAACCTCAACCAGCAAGGTTGTCTGATGGCAATGTTGGGTTTCTCAAAACCCCACAGGGTAACCTCTCTAAATTAGTTTATAACATTGGGTAAACACCTAGTTACCTTAGAAAAGGGTTTGGGACTAACCATCCCGTGGGACTTTAAATGAAACCATGACCGGATGAGGTCATGCGTTTCCATCCCTATACTAGTCTAAGAAAAAAGCAACAAAAGTGGGACTTTAAATGAAGAGCGTGAATGTCCAGAAAACAAAACTGATGGACTACTAGGAAAATATTTATTTGTTTCATAGAAATAAAACATGCATATAGTAATAATATGTCAATCACAAATAGAGAGAGATATCAGCAATAATAGCAGCAAATATACATGATTCAATGAATACAATAATTCTCCATGGTACACCAGTAAAATGTTGATACACAACCATATATAAAAGAGTATTGCCTGCAAAAATAAGCCTCCAAAATAATCAAAAAATTAGGAAGTGACATGACGCTGGTGAGAAACGCGACAGTGGTAGCTCTACGCGTTTCGTGGCTTGTTGTGCCACTCGTCAGGAGCAAGCGCGTATCTTGATCTAAATTAAGAAGGGTGAAAAAATGTTCTAGTAATTATAAACATGAAACGGGGTTGGGGTATTCACAAGGACCCCACACAGAATACATGCTTACACATTGTGGTTCATGAGATGGTGGCGGAGGCCATATATCACTCGGCAATCGGAGACACCACCCCCCGGGTGCTGAGGTGGACGGACCGAAGGGGGCAATCCCACAGGGCGCCATCCAAGGCAGGCAAGGACCCCTGAGGCAAACCTGGAGTAGAAAGTGCAGATAGAAAGTAAATGATACATTGCGACCATGCTGGGGAGATGAGCAGCTAAGTGTGAACAAAGAATACCAAGATGAAATAGCCAGAAAGTGGAAGAAAGATGTGTAACCATGTGGAAGTCTGGGAAAAAAAAAGGACTAAATGGAAACACCCAAGCAAGACTGCCAAACCAAAAGACCAGGCACCGCAGAGCATGAAAGCAGGGAAGGAAAAGCCAGAGAGCGTGACATAGATAAGGATACCTGGTGTGCAGGATGGGGCATTGTAGAGGAAGAAAAACGGTGTGCATTCCCAAACCATCATGACATCCAGTGGAGTGAGGAGCCTCGAGATCCTAACCCGCCGAGGCCACGCCCTTATGTGCGCCACCCCAAGGACCGCCCACCAACGTCACGCCGCACACACATGGGAGGGGTGCGCGGCATCGCCGATCGGGCATACAGCGCCCGGCCAGGAGACGCCTACGCCCCATCCCCGTAGAGTGCGTGAAGGACACCATCCAATCGAGCGCACGAGCATCCAAAGGGTGCGCGCGTCCGATGGGGAGTGCGTGGCGCTGACGCACTGTGGCGGCGGATCCACCCCTCCCAGAGGGGAAGGGGGAGGGGCCGCCAGGTGCGTCACAGCTCCCGGAAGGAGGAAATAACCAAAGAGCCAAGGTGTATTGAGGCCAAAAGGGGCCACCACCAAGGTACCGAACCATGTACAAAACTGGTATAAAATTTTTTCATCATTGATGATTATTACAAATAATGTTGATGGTAAAAATAAGATCGAGCAATTGGATAAAAGGAGGCGAATAGGGTTTAAATATATCACAGCAAGTGTGATAGGATTGAAAACTGGAACAATTTCACGCCTATCCATCCCTATACATTTATATTAGAAAAGGGTTTGGGACTAACCATCCCGTGGGACTTTAAATGAAACCATGACCGGATGAGGTCATGCGTTTCCATCCCTATACTAGTCTAAGAAAAAAGCAACAAAAGTGGGACTTTATTGGCCTCAATACACCTTGGCTCTTTGGTTATTTCCTCCTTCCGGGAGCTGTGACGCACCTGGCGGCCCCTCCCCCTTCCCCTCTGGGAGGGGTGGATCCGCCGCCACAGTGCGTCAGCGTCACGCACTCCCCATCGGACGCGCGCACCCTTTGGATGCTCGTGCGCTCAATTGGATGGTGTCCTTCACGCACTCTACGGGGATGGGGCGTAGGCGTCTCCTGGCCGGGCGCTGTATGCCCGATCGGCGATGCCGCGCACCCCTCCCATGTGTGTGCGGCGTGACGTTGGTGGGCGGTCCTTGGGGTGGCGCACATAAGGGCGTGGCCTCGGCGGGTTAGGATCTCGAGGCTCCTCACTCCACTGGATGTCATGATGGTTTGGGAATGCACACCGTTTTTCTTCCTCTACAATGCCCCATCCTGCACACCAGGTATCCTTATCTATGTCACGCTCTCTGGCTTTTCCTTCCCTGCTTTCATGCTCTGCGGTGCCTGGTCTTTTGGTTTGGCAGTCTTGCTTGGGTGTTTCCATTTAGTCCTTTTTTTTTCCCAGACTTCCACATGGTTACACATCTTTCTTCCACTTTCTGGCTATTTCATCTTGGTATTCTTTGTTCACACTTAGCTGCTCATCTCCCCAGCATGGTCGCAATTTATCATTTACTTTCTATCTGCACTTTCTACTCCAGGTTTGCCTCAGGGGTCCTTGCCTGCCTTGGATGGCGCCCTGTGGGATTGCCCCCTTCGGTCCGTCCACCTCAGCTCCCGGGGGGTGGTGTCTCCGATTGCCGAGTGATATATGGCCTCCGCCACCATCTCACGAACCACAATGTGTAAGCATGTATTCTGTGTGGGGTCCTTGTGAATACCCCAACCCCGTTTCATGTTTATAATTACTAGAACATTTTTTCACCCTTCTTAATTTAGATCAAGATACGCGCTTGCTCCTGACGAGTGGCACAACAAGCCACGAAACGCGTAGAGCTACCACTGTCGCGTTTCTCACCAGCGTCATGTCACTTCCTAATTTTTTGATTATTTTGGAGGCTTATTTTTGCAGGCAATACTCTTTTATATATGGTTGTGTATCAACATTTTACTGGTGTACCATGGAGAATTATTGTATTCATTGAATCATGTATATTTGCTGCTATTATTGCTGATATCTCTCTCTATTTGTGATTGACATATTATTACTATATGCATGTTTTATTTCTATGAAACAAATAAATATTTTCCTAGTAGTCCATCAGTTTTGTTTTCTGGACATTCACGCTCTTCATTTAAAGTCCCACTTTTGTTGCTTTTTTCTTAGACTAGTATAGGGATGGAAACGCATGACCTCATCCGGTCATGGTTTCATTTAAAGTCCCACGGGATGGTTAGTCCCAAACCCTTTTCTAATATAAATGTATAGGGATGGATAGGCGTGAAATTGTTCCAGTTTTCAATCCTATCACACTTGCTGTGATATATTTAAACCCTATTCGCCTCCTTTTATCCAATTGCTCGATCTTATTTTTACCATCAACATTATTTGTAATAATCATCAATGATGAAAAAATTTTATACCAGTTTTGTACATGGTTCGGTACCTTGGTGGTGGCCCCTTTTGGCCTCAATACACCTTGGCTCTTTGGTTATTTCCTCCTTCCGGGAGCTGTGACGCACCTGGCGGCCCCTCCCCCTTCCCCTCTGGGAGGGGTGGATCCGCCGCCACAGTGCGTCAGCGTCACGCACTCCCCATCGGACGCGCGCACCCTTTGGATGCTCGTGCGCTCGATCTGATGGTGTCCTTCACGCACTCTACGGGGATGGGGCGTAGGCGTCTCCTGGCCGGGCGCTGTATGCCCGATCGGCGATGCCGCGCACCCCTCCCATGTGTGTGCGGCGTGACGTTGGTGGGCGGTCCTTGGGGTGGCGCACATAAGGGCGTGGCCTCGGCGGGTTAGGATCTCGAGGCTCCTCACTCCACTGGATGTCATGATGGTTTGGGAATGCACACCGTTTTTCTTCCTCTACAATGCCCCATCCTGCACACCAGGTATCCTTATCTATGTCACGCTCTCTGGCTTTTCCTTCCCTGCTTTCATGCTCTGCGGTGCCTGGTCTTTTGGTTTGGCAGTCTTGCTTGGGTGTTTCCATTTAGTCCTTTTTTTTCCCAGACTTCCACATGGTTACACATCTTTCTTCCACTTTCTGGCTATTTCATCTTGGTATTCTTTGTTCACACTTAGCTGCTCATCTCCCCAGCATGGTCGCAATTTATCATTTACTTTCTATCTGCACTTTCTACTCCAGGTTTGCCTCAGGGGTCCTTGCCTGCCTTGGATGGCGCCCTGTGGGATTGCCCCCTTCGGTCCGTCCACCTCAGCTCCCGGGGGGTGGTGTCTCCGATTGCCGAGTGATATATGGCCTCCGCCACCATCTCACGAACCACAATGTGTAAGCATGTATTCTGTGTGGGGTCCTTGTGAATACCCCAACCCCGTTTCATGTTTATAATTACTAGAACATTTTTTCACCCTTCTTAATTTAGATCAAGATACGCGCTTGCTCCTGACGAGTGGCACAACAAGCCACGAAACGCGTAGAGCTACCACTGTCACGTTTCTCACCAGCGTCATGTCACTTCCTAATTTTTTGATTATTTTGGAGGCTTATTTTTGCAGGCAATACTCTTTTATATATGGTTGTGTATCAACATTTTACTGGTGTACCATGGAGAATTATTGTATTCATTGAATCATGTATATTTGCTGCTATTATTGCTGATATCTCTCTCTATTTGTGATTGACATATTATTACTATATGCATGTTTTATTTCTATGAAACAAATAAATATTTTCCTAGTAGTCCATCAGTTTTGTTTTCTGGACATTCACGCTCTTCATTTAAAGTCCCACTTTTGTTGCTTTTTTCTTAAACACCTAGTTACCTAACCTCAGCTTCCTGTGCCCTCCTACCTTCCATTTTTCTTCTCTTGGGTTTCAGGGAGATTCCCATAAACTTGAAGTGGTGTTGCCGGAAATTTTCATTTCAGGCGGTCCTTAAAAATGCAGACTAAATAGGACTGTCTGTGATCATTAAAAAAAAGGTATTTCACTACTATTTAAAACACCTTATAAGCAGCTAGTTTATGGCTTGGTAAGGAGTCCCCTGCTGCTCCCCCTCCCCATCGTCTTCTGCTAGAGACCTGTGATGTATCTGGCACCTCCAGGTGTTGAGGAGCATGTGACTCTCTGATCTCTCTCCAGTGAAGCCATGATAGATACTTGAGCGGTCAATCGCTGAGATCGAGCACTGTCACTTTAGGACCAGGTGACTGTTCTTAAAGTGTAACTCCCACGATTTTTTAAACTTATTAGAGTGGGGGTGAATCACAAACTCTGTCAGTTTTTAGTGCTGTCGGAGGCATTCCTTTCCTTCCTGTTTTGTTATGTTGTTATTAGAACAGAAAGTGTTATGTAACGCTTAGAAAAAAGATGACTATAAAGATTAATATAATATATATATATATATATATATATATATATATATATATATATATATAATAAAAATAATTGTGTCACTTGTTCACTTGTAACCCCTGCCACTTGGGAAGCACCCACCCATCGGTGAGTGAGTGGGAGATAAGTACCAGCCGCAGAGGGGATGCATCATCCAATGAGCCTATTTTTTGGTTCTGAATCGGCAAATTATACATTCTCTTTAAAATCAATTGTTATCCCTTGGCTTATGAAGGGCTAATTGTCTTTTAGTTTGGTGCTTTTATTCCATTTATAGGAGTGTCTTCTGTGTATTCTATGGCTCTTGGTGGTGGGATACTTACCTGCATATATCATGGCATGACAGGCAATAGTAACAAATTAAAAAAAAAGTATTTCCTATCAAGCAATCAAAGCATGACCATCAAACAATGTATCATAATCCATTGCAGGTACTGACAGCTGTGTCCATGAAAAACCATGTATGGACAGGCTGAATGTACCCAAATTGATCGATCAATCAACTTTGGTACAACCAGCTTGCCAGATTTTACATGTGATTATCGCTAGCGGCTGTTATCACTGTGCCGGGGATGGCTTTGTTTTTTTTATTTTTATTTTTATTTAAAATAAATATTATATACAGTATCTCACAAAAGTGAGTACACCCCTCACATTTTTGTAAATATTTTATTCTATCTTTTCATGTGACAACACTGAAGAAATGACACTTTGCTACAATGTAAAGTAGTGAGTGTACAGCTTGTATAACAGTGTAAATTTGCTGTCCCCTCAAAATAACTCAACACACAGCCATTAATGTCTAAACCGCTGGCAACAGAAGTGAGTACACCCCTAATGCCCCGTACACACGGTTGGATTTTCCGATAGAAAATGTCCGATCGGAGCGTGTTGTCGGAAATTCCGACCGTGTGTGGGCTCCATCGGACATTTTCCATCGGATTTTCCGACACACAAAGTTGGACAGCAGGAGATAAAATTTTCCGACAACAAAATCCGTTGTCGGAAATTCCGATCGTGTGTACACAAATCCGACGGACAAAGTGCCACGCATGCTCAGAATAAATAAAGAGATGAAAGCTATTGGCCACTGCCCCGTTTATAGTCCCGACGTACGTGTTTTACGTCACCGCGTTTAGAACGATCGGATTTTCCGACAACTTTGTGTGACCGTGTGTATGCAAGACAAGTTTGAGCCAACATCCGACGGAAAAAATCCTAGGATTTTGTTGTCGGAATGTCCGAACAAAGTCCGACCGTGTGTACGGGGCATAAGTGAAAATGTCCAAATTGGGCCCAAAGTGTCAATATTTTGTGTGGCCACCATTATTTTCCAGCACTGCCTTAACCCTCTTGGGCATGGAGTTCACCAGAGCTTCACAGGTTGCCACTGGAGTCCTCTTCCACTCCTCCATGACGACATCACAGAGCTGGTGGATGTTAGAGACCTGCAATGCGGGCTTTTGTTAGCAGACGGAGGCACTTGGGGAAGGGGGGAGGAGTCCGGTGACGTCGATGTCCATGACGTCACCGGATCTCCCTGAAGACCAGGAAGCAGGCGGAGAGATGAGTACCGATCAAAAGAATTTCGATCGATCAAAAAAATTAACGATTAATTAAGGAATTAATCATTATGTTCCGCAGCCCTAATATATATATATATATATATATATATATATATATATATATATATATATATATATATATTTATATATTTATATTGTGGAGATGTGACCCCGTGTCACAGGTGCATATGAGCAGTGTGTGCCTGATTTTGGCAGGAATACTAATTGCACACCTGTTGGCTGGGTACATAAACATCCCAGGAATAGAGGTCAGTGCTCATCCTTGGAGACAGCTCCGCCCGGCAGACAGGAAGTCTGGCCTAGGAGGTTGGGAGGGTTCCAGTAGGAGACGGCTCCAGGAGAAAGAGACAGGAGGTCTCGGAGTCTAATGCTCTGTACACACGGTCGGACATTGATCGGACATTCCGACAACAAAATAGATGGATTTTTTCAAATGGATGTTGGCTCAAACTTGTCTTGCATACACACGGTCACACAAAGTTGTCAGAAAATCCGATCGTTCTGAACGCGGTGACGTAAAACACGTACGTCTGGACTATAAACGGGGCAGTGGCCAATAGCTTTCGTCTCTTTATTTATTCTGAGCATGCGTGGCACTTTGTGCGTCGGATTTGTGTACACACGATCGGAATTTCCGACAACGGATTTTGTTGTCGGAAAATTTTATAGCCTGCTCTCAAACTTTGTGTGTCGGAAATTCCCATGGAAAATGTGTGATGGAGCCTACACACGGTCGGAATTTCCGACAACAAGGTCCTATCACACATTTTTCCGTCGGAAAATCAGACCGTGTGTATGGGGCATAAGACTGCAGGGGGCAGCCTGTGTGTGCACGTCTGTAGCAGGCACATGTGGCCCGCAACCAAAACAGCACGAAGCTGACAGTGAGTAAGCCAGGAGGATGGAGTTTGTTTATACAGTGATGGGGGAACCCCCCTGCGAGGGAAGATTACTGTTTGTTTGAACTTTTTCGTTACCTTTAAATAAAAGTGGGCTGCCATGCCCTAAAAACGCAGTCTGGAGTGGCACGTTTCTGGAAAACTGCATGCTCCACTTGAACCTAATCACTATATATATACATATATATATATATATATACATATATATATATATATATATATATATATATATATATATATATATAACAAAAAATTGGACATGCAATCTCAGTTTCAAGACTGCAGCGTTTCGGACAGGAACTCTGTCCTTCATCAAGTTGCATGTGTGATGAAGGATGGAGTTCCTGTCTGAAACTCTGCAGTCTTGTATATGCATGAAGATTGAATAAAATTCTTTTGAACAGAAACTGAGATTGCATCTGCAACATTCTGTTACATATCTGGTGGAAGCAGGAGTACAACATCAGATGTGAATATCTAAAGGAAGTGAAAGACACAGCAGAGGTGTCCAACCTTGATTATATATTTATATATTATTATTATTTTTTTTAGTTAAAATAATAATTATTACATTATTATTATGATGATTATTAATATATTTTTTTTCTTTATTTTTTCTAAATATTTACAATACTTTGTTTTTTGTTTTTTTTAAATAATTTTTTCAGTAACCTGTTTTAAGAGTTAAGGTGGCTAATGTCGTTTTACTGGTGTTTTTCTTTGGTATTGGCATCCTGCCTACTCTCATCTCGCCCCCCTCTCCTTCCATTCTAGAGACAAGCATTCACTTCGTGGGAATGTGACCTTCAATCGTTATATTCGTTACACAATGGAGAACACAAAAAATAGAAGTTGCACCTGCTTACCCAACCATCCTCTATTTAGGTAACCCTTCAGTGACCATTGGACATTAGAGCTTTGATGCCCCAACCAAATGTATCAGCATCATTTAAACTCTATCTTAATCCAAGTATTTTTATTTTACTTTGGATATTGTAGGGAAGGGTTAGAACCTTTGCCTGTTTTTATTTTTATTTTCTTTTTTGCCCTTCATGGGAAGATTCATTCTCTGTATTTCTCTTAATCATTGTCACGGGGGCTAAAGGTGAGGCAAGATCTAGAATTGTTACTGGAACAGGTATAGAGAAGAAATATTCCAATGGGTTAACGACCTATAATCATTAATTCTAGAAAACGTGCTGTGGGGGAAGGGGGGGGGTGCATTCTTCCTGATCATCACCAAGCAGGACTCAGGCTATAAAGCAGGACTGTGCTTGCCCTGACGCAGCGTCCAGCTACCCCATGTATATTTAGCAATGTAATGCAACTGAAACCTTCTTCCTGGCAATCCGTAACAATATTAACATATTAACAATATTAACATTTATTTATTGGGCTGAGTTTTGTAAACTTAAGCATTTTGAGTTTCCTGGAATTGAGCTGTGTGGATTACATAGCATTTGGATGAGGGTAAGTTGAGTAGACAGGACTGTAGAGTCATCATGTCAAATCCTATTAGATCCAGTAAATGTTTGTCACAATGAGAATGTGTCACTCAAAGAGTTTAACGGGAAGTGACTGGTGAAGAGAAATATGCAGACAATAATGTGAGCTAATTAAAGTGGGACACCATTAAAAAAATAATAAAAATCCATAAGCAAGCTGTATTAAAAAAAAAATAAAGAAAAAAAAAAGAAAGAAAGAAAAAACCTTATCCCCTGCAAGACCTAATCCTAGACTAATCCGGAAGGATAACTCCCACCCACTCCAGAATCGCGGATTGACGTAAGAACACACCTGCATGTAAGCAGGTGCAGGTTTCCCTCCATCCAGCAGGTGTCACCATGCCATTGTACAGATGGAGTGTGGACGGTAGAGGGAATTGTCTCTTCATGGACTCAGTCGGTGTCACAGAGGTAGCAGCTGTCTGCAGGGCTGTCTTATTGCATGGGCACTGCCTAGGGACCCCAGGTGCATGTGGGTCCCATGATAATCTTACATTAGTTTGTACTTACAGGGATTTGCCGGGACAGTCAGACCAGGCAACATTTTTCCAATCTTCTATTGCCCAATTCTGGTGATCCTGTGCGAATCGTAGCCTCAGTTTCCTGTTCTCAGCTGACAGGAGTGGAACCCGGTGTGGTCTTCTGCTGCTGTAACCCATCTGCTTTAAGGTTCGATGTGTTGTGCGTTCAGAGATGGTATTCTGCATACCTTGGTTGTAACAAGTGGTTATTTGAGTTACTGTTGTCTTTCTATCATCTAAAACCAGTCTGCCCATTCTCAACGAGGCATTTTCCTCCACACAATTGACGCTCACTGGATATTTTCTCTTTTTCGGACCGTTCTCTGTAAACCCAAGAGATGGTTGTGTGGGAAAATCCCAGTAGATCAGCAGTTTTTGGAATACTCAGACCAGCCCGTATGGCACCAACAACCATGCCACGTTCAAAGTCACCTGAATCCCCTTTCTTCCCCATTCTGATGCTCGGTTTGAACTTCAGCAAGTCGTCTTCACCACGTCTAGATGCCTAAATGCATTGAGTTGCTGCCATGTGATTGGCTGATTAGCAATTTGTGTTACCAAGCAATTAAACAGGTGTACCTAATAAAGTGAGTGTATACAGTATATACAATTTTTTATATATATTTATATTTTTTTTATGTTTTTACTTTTCATTTTTTGTTTCTGAAGTATTTTACTGATTTTCACACAATACTGAAATCACACACAGAGTGGTACAGGTTTTGCTCAAAAATATCCCTGTATTTAGCACCATCCATCTTTACCTCAACTATGACCAGTTTCCCAGTCCCGACTGTTGAAAAACATCCCCACAGCATGATGCTGCCACCACCATGTTTCGCAGTTGGGATGGTGTTCTTTGGGTGATGTGATGTGTTGGGTTTGCGCCAGACATAGCGTTTTCTTTGATGGCCAAAAAGTTCAATTTTAGTCTCATCAGACCAGAGCACCTTCCTCCATACATTTTTGGAGTCTCCCACATGCCTTTTTGCAAACTCAAAACATGCCATTTTGTTTTTTGCTGAAAGTAATGGCTTTCTTCTGGCCACTCTGCCATAAAGCCCAACTCTATGGAGCGTACGGCTTATTGTCGTCCTATGTACAGATACTCCAGTCTCTGCTGTGGAACTCTGCAGCTCCTCCAGGGTTACCTTAGGTCTCTGTGCTGCCTCTCTGATTAATGCCCTCCTTGCCCGGTCCGTGAGTTTTGGTGTGCGGCCGTCTCTTGGCAGGTTTGCTGTTGTGCCATGTTCTTTCCATTTGGTTATGATAGATTTGATGGTGCTCCTAGGGATCATCAAAGATTTGGATATTTTTTTATAACCAAACCCTGACTTGTACTTCTCAACAACATTGTCCCTTACTTGTTTGGAGAGTTCCTTGGTCTTCATGTCAGTGTTTGGTTAGTGGTGCCTCTTGCTTAGGTGTTGCAGCCTCTGGGGCCTTTCAAAAAAGTGTGTATATGTAATGACAGATCATGTGACACTTAGATTGCACACAGGTGGACATCATTTCACTAATTATGTGACTTCTGAAGGTAATTGGTTGCACCAGAGCTTTTTATGGGCTTCATAACAAAGGGGGTGGATACATACGCACATGCCAATTATCAGTTTTTTGTTTCTGAAAAATAGTTTTATGTATATATTTTTCTAATTTTAATTCACCAACTTAGACTATTGTGTTCTGATCCATCACATAAAATTCAGATAAAAAAAACATTGAGCTAAAATATTACGTATCGTGTAGTAGAGTCTGACTTGTAGGAGGAGACCTCTCCTACAGCCCTGGCTCAGGAGCCACTGGAGTGGGAACAGCAGTCTCGAGAGAACAGTGAGGTAGGAGTACATGTGTGTAGAGTGGTGTAGGCACGGATGGATGGATGATGAGCCACCAGATGGGTCCGGGATGCCGGTGTCAGCTGAGGCAGATGCAGGTCAGGGACCTGGAAGCTGGCAGGTACAGACTGGAGCAGGGAGAGACAAGCCGGGTCAAACACAGGTAATCAACAGAGCAGATCAGCAAGCTGGAGCAAGGTGAGACAAGCAAGGTCATGCACAGGTAGTCAGGCAGAGTGGGCTGTAAGCTGAAGCAGAGTCAGATGAACAAGCAGAAGTCGGCAACAGGATATCAACAAGGAAGTCCTTATAACAGGGTCAAGGCAAGCCGAGGTCAGGGTTGGAGATACCGGGTAAGTCAACGGAGCCGGGTCAATACAGGTGATCAGAAGGCAGGTACAGGTTTTCAGGACACACAAGCTGCAGATCAAACAGCACTGCACTTGTGCAGCTGCTGTCCTTTTAAAGGCCTATTGGCACCAAGCAGCGTCTAATGTGTGCGCACACGCATCCGACGTGTGCCCCTGCACACGTGTGCCTGGCGCACGCCCTCTTGCACACGCCGCCGTCCGGTTTGTTGTACTGGCACTCGTGTGTGCATGTGCGAATGCACGCGCCTCACCCAAGGGGGGGGGGGGTGAATACTTTTGCAAGGTACTGTATATACACATGCACACACACATATGTGTTTGGCATAGAGGTGCACATCCTAATGCAATAGGCTGTGCACAAGGATCAAGGACTGTGTGTTTGATCTCTCCTAGACTAGGTACCCCAGGCCTCAGTGAACCGCTCTTACTGTGTTAAAAGCCTCATATCTATTTATTCATCAGTCCAACAAAGAGACCAGTCCATCCAAGATGCAAACAGGTCAACGGATTTCGCCTAGTAAGGATCTTCATCAGAGGGTCCCTGACCATTACTCTATGATTAAGCTCCTTGCCGAGTGAAATGCGTTTGTCATGTTTGCATATCCGGTTGACTGATCCCTTTGTTGGATTGATGAATAAATGTAAATAAGGCATTTAATACAGTGAGTGGTTCTTTTTCTGGAGCTGTTAGAGATCTGGTAGATTTAAACCTCATTGAAGTTCTTGTATTAGGCCCCGATCGTGTAATTTTTCATATACATTAAGCCGTTTTGAGATTAGAACTCCCTACATTCCCCTATTAATTGGATAAATGGGGAAAAAGATCTTGGGATCATGTTATCGGAGGAACAGAAATGTAACATTTTAAAGTTATGTCATTATACTTCCTCCATAAGTGCAAAAGATTAGAAGCTAAAATTTTCTGCACAATGGTATTTATCCCCTATTTCTATGGCTTTCTCATCAAAGGGCTGGAGAGGCTACAGAAACATATCGCATATATGGGGAAGTCATGTCCTGTAATTCAAAACATATCAGTCAAGAGTAGCGAGTGTAGTATCCAGGATTTCTGGTTGGACCGCTCCTTTGGATCCATGGCTCTGTTTGTTCCTTGGTTCTAATATTTCATATTATGATTATGGGAACCTTCTAATTCCCCATTTATTAAAGGCGAACTTTGCCCATATCAACTTAATAAAAAATAACGTTCTTTTGGAAAGGAACATACATTTCAAATTAATAAATATGCTACCAAAATGTAGTGTGCTTTAAACTGCGTCCAGGATTGCTCCAGTTTCTTCTTGCTGGAGGCTGACATTTTGCTGTAGCCCAGAGCCCCTGAACAGCAGTTAATTATAAAGTGGAACTAAACCCGTCAATTTAACAGTTTCAAAACACAGTTACTTTCCTGGAATGGCGGGATTGCTAACTGTCACATTTGCTTGTGTCCTCAAGCAAACTGTCAAACCATCAAATGGCTGGTGTCATAACTGATCACGTGTGCAACATCATGGCAGTTGCAGATCAAACAGAAGCAGCTTCCTTGGCTGTAAAGCATAGGAGGGTTTAGTGTCAATTTAAGGCTGTCAGAATTACAAACTCAGCAGTGCCTTAAAAATGCCCAAAAATAGAGCGCAGGTGGCACCAATAATGTTTTCATGACATGTTTGCATTCTTTCGAGACCTGATTAGAATTAGCCTGCCTATGTTACGCCCCTTGTTACCATAAAAGTACAATTGTAATATTAATGTGATAGCTACATAATCATGTGTATAAAAACCTTCAATTGCATCATAATAAAGCAGAACAGTTATTTGGAAAGATGTGGAGCGTATCTTTTTGTGTCTGTTCCCTACTGCAGTAGTTATTATTAATTTGGAACCACTAATCAATATGAGGATAGGAGTTGCCTATCTATAAATGTCCAGGTCAGGACCAATCACAGCGGCCCTTTACCACGTGATCAGCTGTCAGCCAATGACAGCTGATCACGTGATGTAAACATAAGCCGGTTATCGGCTTTTCTTTCCTCACACTGACAGCACGAGGAGAGAAGAAGAAAGCCGATAACCAGCTTATGTTAAACTGATTATCAGGATACGGATTATCAGTGTCCTGATTATCACTGCAGTCCCAGTAGTGCCCACCAGTGCTGCCAATCAGTGTCAACTATCAATGCTGCCTATCAGTGCCCATCAGTGTCGCCTATCAGTGCAGCCTCATCAGTGCCTCCTCATTACTGCCACCTCATCAGTGCCCATCAGCGAAGGAGAAAAATTACCTGTTTGCAAAATTTGATATCAAACTATGGAAAATGTTGTTTTTCTTTTTCAAAATTTTTGGTCTTTTTAAAAAAAAATAAAAAAAACAGTGGCGATTAAATACTGCTAAAAGAAAGCTCTATTTGTGGGAAAAAATGAATGATAAAAATGTAGTTTGGGTACAGTGTCGCATGACCGCGCAATTGTCATTCAAAGTGTGACAGCGCTGAAAGCTGAAAATTAGCCTGGGCAGGAAGGGGGTGAAAGTGCCCAGTAAGCAAGTGGTCATATTCCTCAAAGACTAATTTGTCTTCACCTTGGGAGATGTCAGTGGCTCTGCCCTTAATTGTGTATCACCCTGTAGTTTATGCAGGGAGCGCATCACAAATTTACTTGCAAGGAGTAGTTATCCTGGTGGTTGATTGATAGAGATCTATTGATTTCTCCCTAAGTTTGGCCTTGTTGCACTTTTTCTCTTCTACCACTAGGTGGCCGGGTACTTGGTGGTACTAGATATGAGAAGGCCAACCCAAGGTCAGGTTATGGGAATGTGTGGTATCTCAGCCAATGGGCAGGGGTTTTCTTGAATCCCTTGGCCTGCTGGGAGAACCTATATATTTGGGTGGAGTCAGGTGATCGGTGTTCTGTGCCACCTGGACGTCTGTCTGGGTGGATGAGCGTTGTATTGGCCCCGGGCTGCTAGGCCGGAGTTTGGGCCTATCCTGGGCACATCGTGCTGCTAGGCTTTCTGAGGGCCTATCCACAAGCAAGAGAGCAGCACAGGGTTGGGATTGCGGTCTGCAGTCCAACCAAAAGTGACAGTTCTGATGGCCGAAGAACCTGTTGTGGTCGGAGGTAGAGGGGAAGCTGTCGCCAGTAAGGGACTATCTGCCTAATTATTATTAGGGACCACAGTGAGTAACTGAAGCAATTACCGGAGCAGTATTCTCACCAACTGGGGATGGTGAAGAATCTGGAGACTTCAGTGGGAATCAAGCCAGGGACCCAGCCAGCGGAGGTGACGATTGCAGAGCAGCCTTGTGTGTCAAGCCAGGGACTGAGCAGGCCAGTAGGGTGAAACTTGAGAGGTATCTAACTTGCCAAGCTAGGGACCCAGCAGAGAGGCGGGGGTGACGCTTGAGGAAGATACCACCGTGAAGATTGAAGGAGCTCAAGGGATTCAGTGGCAGTGAACCAGAGGGTCTAGTGAGAGACCGGGAGCTCAGTGTATGGAAGAACCACAAGGAGAAGTTGTAGTGAAGCTGAAAGAATTGTTACGCTTTGTATTAGGAACTGTTAAAGACTGTTGCCATAGGAGACAGCATTCCTACACGTGCAAATGTGGCTTCTTGCTGGAGGCCTTTCCCTGCACAGCCAGCTGTCTTCCTATTGAAGTCTCTGAGTCTGCTAATTGAATTTGCAACTACCTAAGGGTGTCTGGGCCCTAACCCTCTCTCCCCCCAAAAATACAAAAAGGACTGTTAAGAGAAATAAAACCTCTTTCACATCCAAGAAGTGCCTGGCACCCAATGACTTTCACCATCTTTGCACCCACTATTTCTCACAACCCACTATATACAGAAGTATGTCAGCTATCTCTGGCCCTGGAGGTTTGTATTAGACCAAAGGAATTTCCTGGGAATTTGCTACAATTGTTTGGTTTAATCACATAGATCATATAATGCACGTGGTAGGACTAATGCAACGCAACAGGCAATCTTTGGAATCTAATATGTGAAATCTCCGGAAAGAATTTAAGACAACCATGGAATAATTACAGGCTTGAAGCTACTTGACTTAATTGATTTAATGAGCCTTTGGCTTAGTATTTTTCTATTTTTATACTGTTGAGCTCCTTGGAAATAAATGTGCTAATGATAGATGGATCCGTAAAGCATAACTTCAATCTCTCAATCAACATGAACTATGTTTACCCTTTATGCTGCTAGCATCAGTAAATACAGTGCCTTGCAAAAGTATTCACCCCCTTGGCATTTTTCGTGTTTTGTTGCCTCACAACCTGGAATTAACATGGATTGTTTGAGGATTTGCATCATTTAATTTACAGAACATGCCCACAACTTTGAAGATGTGTTTTTTTTTTTTTTGTGAAGCAAACAACAAATAGGACAAAATAACAGAAAAAGTCAATGTGCATAACTATTCACCCCCCAAAAGTCAATACTTTGTAGAGCCACCTTTTGCGGCTATCACAGCTCCAAGTCTCTTTGGATAAGTCTCTATGATCTTACCACTGGGATTTTTGCCCATTCCTCCTTGCAAAACTGCTCCAGCTCCTTCAAGTTGGATGGTTTGCGCTTGTGAACAGCAATCTTTAAGTCTGACCACAGATTTTCTATGGGATTGAGGTCTGAGCTTTGACTAAGCCATTCCAACACATTTACATGTTTCCCCTTAAACCACTCAAGTGTTGCTTTAGCAGTGTGTTTGGGGTCATTGTCCTGCTGGAAGGTGAACCTCCGTCCTAGCCTCAAATCACACGCAGAGTGGTACAGGTTTTGCTCATATCCCTGTATTTAGCACCATCCATCTTTCCCTCAACTCTGACCAGTTTCCCAGTCCTGACTGCTGAAAAACATCTCCACAGCATGATGCTGCCACCACCATGTTTCACAGTGGGGATGGTGTTCTTTGGGTGATGTGATGTGTTGGGTTTGCGCCAGACATAGCGTTTTCTTTGATGGGCAAAAAGTAAAATTTTAGTCTCATCAGACCAGAGCACTTTCCTCCATACATTTTGGGAGTCTCCCACATGCCTTTTCCCAAACTCAAAACGTGCCATTTTGTTTTTTGCTGAAAGTAATAGCTTTCTTCTGGCCACTCTGCCATAAATCCCAACTCTATGGAGCGTACGGCTTATTGCCGTCCTATGTACAGATATTCCAGTCTCTGCTGTGGAACTCTGCAGCTCCTCCAGGGTTACCTTAGGTCTCTGTGCTGCCTCTCTGATTAATGTCCTCCTTGCCCGGTCTTTGAGTTTTGGTGTGCAGCCGTCTCTTGGCAGGTTTGCTGTTGTGCCATGTTCTTTCCATTTGGTTATGATAGATTTGATGGTGCTCCTAGGGATCATCAAAGATTTGGATGTTTTTATAACCTAACCCTGACTTGTACTTCTCAACAACATTGTCCCTTACTTGTTTGGAGAGTTCCTTGGTCTTCATGGCAGTGTTTGGTTATTGGTGCCTCTTGCTTAGACGTTGCAGCCTCTGGGGCCTTTCAAAAAGGTGTGTATATGTAATGACAGATCATGTGACACTTAGATTGCACACAGGTGGACATCATTTCACTAATTATGTGACTTCTGAAGGTAATTGGTTGCACCAGAGCTTTTTATGGGCTTCATAACAAAGGGGGTGAATACATACGCACATGCCAATTATCAGTTTTTTATTTCTGAAAAATAGTTTTATGTATATATTTTTCTAATTTTACTTCACGAACTTAGACTATTGTGTTAAAAAAAACATTGAACTAAAGTCTGTAATATACAAAACAGGTAAAAAGCCAAGGGGGGTGAATACTTTTGCAAGGCACTGTAGATAAGATGGCATATTATATTTACATGTTTTAAACTTTTTTGTTACATATTTTTCAGTTACTTCCTGGTTTCTGGCCTAGGCTAAGATGATGTCATACATCCCAGGAGTCTTCATGGGCATTTTTTCTTTCATCTGAAGGAGGGACATTTTTAACTAAACACACCCTTCTGCCTGCAGGTCTGAGCTAAGGGCAGATGGTTTCAAGGAAGTAAATGCTACATGAATCATCTGCCATTACTCAAGATGGCCAGAGCCAGAAAGTCTAATGCCGCGTACACACGATCTATCAGAATTGACTCAGATGGTCTTTCCGACAGAGTTCCGCTGAAACGGACTTGCCTACCCACGATCACACCAAAGTCCGATCGTTTAGAACGCGATGATGTACGACGACACTAGAAAAAGGAAGTTCAATAGCCAGTAGCGAATAGCTGCCCTTACGTCGTTTTTGGTCTGTCGGAATAGCATACAGCTGAGCGGTTTTCCCGATAAGAACTGATTCCGTTGGAAAGATTTGAAACGTTCTATTTCTATAAATAGAAACAGTGCAGCGCTGGACAAATATCACATAAATGAAGTGTATTAAATGAGTGAAACATCCCACTGAGGTGGATATCAATCATTAAATTGTAGTAAACAGTGTAAATATGAATCAATCAATAAGGTACTCATAAGCTAGCATAATAAAGTGAAAAATAAGTGAACAACAATCAATATAATAAAGTGAAAAAATAAATGAAAAATAAAGTCCATAAACATTGGTAATCAGATGTGAATTCTGGGTCAATGTTCCACCGCTGGGGCTGCCCACCACCTTGTGAGAGAGGAATGGAGGCTTACCGGACAGCCTGCGACCGCCCTGATTCAGGGGGATCAAAACAGGCTCAGTAGAAGTGTGTAGACCACAGGGGATATTCCACAGGGAGCTCTGTAGACGTTCTTCCACCTTCCTTCCTAAACGGCTAGTCAGCAATACCAAGGAATGATACGAAGGATGCGATCACTGGGGTACTTCTTATGTGGCAAACAATATGAACTTCCAACGGGTTCCAGCAGGAGCAAAAAAGTAGTGCCAAAAAGAAAAAAATAGACTCCAATAGTGTAGATATGCTGTCACACACACGGCTCTCTGTGATCCGTAAAGAGCCGACCGCCCGCTCTAACAAACGGTACCGGGGTGATGCCTGTAGCTGCAGGCATCATTCCGATATAACCCCTTAAAGCCGAGGCCGCATATGTGCGTACGGTCGGCGCCAAGGGGTTAAACGCCCTCTTTAAAAGTACAAAAAGCAAAACTTTTTGTACTTTTTCTTTTTTGCTTATGTATAATTTTCATGACTTGTAATGTTTGGATAAAGAATGTATTGGAGATTGAGTATTGGATTTGAGGATTGGAAAACATTTTTCTATGAAAAAAAAATATAATTTAAAAAAAAATACCTTCAGCCTGGAGCTGACCCCCACAGAGATTACTTTTAAGAACCAGTCTTTTAGGTTGATTGATTGCCAACGTCTTTCAACTCACTTCCTCTTGGCAGTGTTGGGGTCAAGTGGTATTTTGGTTTTTGCAATGGTTGGTAGTCATGACATAATCAGACCAGACAGAAGACTCCTTGAACAGAGATAAGCATTTTTTATTGTATTAACGTGCAGTGGGTGGGTGGGGGGGGGCGGCCATGATAAGGCGTGTGACGGAACTGTCCCAGCACACCACTTGCTTCCGTCAGTATACCACTTCCTCCAGTCTGCACATAGATACCATATATTATAACCGCATAGCATACGAGACTAGCTTGTATGAGATCTGGAACTGTTTATTGGAAAAACTCACACAGAATATATACAGTACACAATCAGATGAGGCTGATCACATTATCATATGCAAAGGCAACTGTATACAGAAATACAATTCACGTGAGCTAATTAACTAATCACATAAACCAGCCTAGGTGACTCAATGCCCACCCAGACAATGTTGTGATTAATCAAACAATAGGTGACCCAATTAACAATGGGAGAGATATGTTTAGCAGAAAACACACAACACCTTAATAAATCGACAACCAGCAACAGATGGTCCAGCTCCTACATTGGAGTACATGAAACAGGGAACAATGTTACCAGCTCTTTCAATGAACATGAATAGTTCAGAATCAAACAAACAAGGAATAGTCTTCATATATTTCTTGAGAGTTACTGTTGATAAATATTACTGTCCCATTTGAAGTGATCCAAACCACATTCTCAGCGCCTATTAAGTAGTTGTCCCTCACTTTCTCGGTCATCCTGTGCCCCTAATTGACACAGAGTAACTTATACATAAGAGGGGTCTGGAAAGCTGAACCAGGATTCTCCTGACCTCTCTAGGGTAAGCTGGGTTTCACGCCCCCCCGCCCAAAGTGACTCCCGTCACAAGGTGCCTCACCATTCCAGTATTTGTCATCTTGGTCCTGCAGAGTCCTACTGAAATCCAGGGAGATTGCACATGTTGCCTAAGACCTGTCATGTAGGTGTCTTTTCCCAAAATCCTCCAAAAATCCCTGACCCAAGGAAACCTGTACAGGTATAACTACAGTGGGGATGGAGAGGGAGATTAGTGCAGAGCCAACTTCATACAATGACCATGATGGAAGGGGAAGGGGTTAAATTCCAATGAAAAAAAGTGACAAACAAAAGGGACTTTCAATGTGCCACCCAGGAGACCATGTACAGTATCTCACAATAGTGAGTACACCCCTCACATTTTTGTAAATGTTTTATTATATCTTTTTATGTGACAACACAGAAAAAAATGACACTTTGCTACAATGTAAAGTAGTGAGTGTACAGCTTGTATAACAGTGTCAATTTGCTGTCCCTTCAAAATAACTCAACACACAGCCATTAATGTCTAAACCGCTGGCAACAAAAGTGAGTACACCCCTAAGTGAAAATGTCCAAATTGGGCCCAAAGTGTCCATATTTTGTGTGCCCACCATTATTTTCCAGCACTGCCCTAACCCTCTTGGGCATTGAGTTCACCAGAGATTCACAGGTTACCACTGGAGTCCTCTTCCACTCCTTCATGACGACATCACGGAGCTGGTGGATGTTAGAGACCTTGCGCTCCTCCACCTTCCAGTTGAGGATGCCCCACAGATGCTCAATAGGGTTTAGGTCTGGAGACATGCTTGGCCAGTCCATCACCTTTACCCTCAGCTTCTTTAGCAAGGCAGTGGTCGTCTTTGAGGTGTGTTTGGGGACGTTATCATGTTGGAATACTGCCCTGCAGCCGTGTCTTCAAAGGGAGGGGATCATGCTCTGCTTCAGTATGTCACAGTACATGTTGGCATTCATGGTTCTCTCAATGATCTGTAGCTCCCCAGTGCCGGCAGCACTCATGCAGCCCCAGATCATGACACTCCCACCACCATGCTTGACTGTAGGCAACACACACTTGTCTTTGTACTTCTCACCTGGTTGCCGGCTGTCACTTACCAGGTGTTAGGCTGAGATGCTGAGAGGGCTCCCCTTGCGGCTAAGTGCAGTGTTTCCCTGAAAGTGGTACAGGGAGAGCAGTGCCCAGAGAAGCACAGTTTGCCAGGTACTGAGATGAGATGTGCTGGTCACCGTGATGTAGCAGGAACAGGCTGGATGAACTGTAAAGCTGGTGTGCTTACGGAGTACCAGGTAAGCTTGTCAGAGAAGCAAGCCAGAGACAGAAACAAGAGCCAGGCCGGGGGTCATACACAGTAAGATCAGTTCAGACGATGAGATTGGATAGCCGGGGTCATACACAGGAAGACGGATCTGTAGCAGAGTCGATAACCCAAGGCAAGGTCAGACATGGTGGAGCAAGCCAGAGAGAAGTTAGAAGTACAAGCCAAGGGTAAATTAGGAGATCAGGATCACAGGTCAGAGGATGCCGGGTCAATAACAGAAGTTCAATCAGGATACACAGGAACACAGAATCAAAGGGAAGCTGAACATAATCCAGCAATGGGCAGCTTCACGGCAGGCTTTTAAAAGACCAGGAAGTAAGTCATGTGATCTGTTCAGGTTACAATGAGAAAGTACCGCTCACATTAGTCACATTGTGCACCATGGCGGCCATGATTGTCTTGGGCGGAATGGCCAGTCCTTCTTCGGCCATTTCCCTGACACTGCCACACACGCTTGACACGTAAATGTATTTTAATGGGATTTTATGTGATAGACCAACACAGTGTGGTGGCACATAAATGTAGGGTGAAGGAAATGACAAATGGTTTTCAAATTTTTTACAAATAAATATCTAAAAAAAGGGTGGCGTGCATTTGTATTCAGCCCCCTTTACTCTGATATTCCTAACTAAAATCTAGTGGAACCAATTGCCTTCAGAAGTCGCTTAATTAGTAAATCGAGTCCACCTGTGTGCCATTTAATCTCTGTATAAATACAGCTGTTCTGTGAAGCCCTCAGAGGTTTGTTAGAGAACCTTAGTGAACAAACAGCATAATAAATGCCAAGGAACACATCAGACAGATCAGGGATAAAGTTGTGGAGAAGTTTAAAGCAGGGTTAGGTTATAAAAAATATCCCAAGCTTTTAACATCTCACAGAGCACGGTTCAATCCATCATCTGAAAATGGAAAGAGTATGACACAACTGCAAACCTACCAAGACATGGCCGTCCACCTAAACTGACAGGCCGGGCAAGGAGAACATTAATCAGAGAAGCAGCCAAGAGGCCCATGGTAACTCTGGAGGGGCTGCGAAGATCCACAGCTCAGGTAGGAGAACCTGTTCACAGGACAACTATTAGTCGTGCTCTCCACAAATCTGGCCTTTTTGGAAGAGTGGCAAGAAGAAAGCCAATGTTGAAAGAAAGCCATAAGAAGTCCAGTTTGTTGTTTGCGAGAAGCCAAGTGGGGGACACAGCAAACATGAAGGTGCTCTGGTCACATGAGACCAAAATTGAACTTTTTGGCCTAAAATCAAAATGTGTGGCAGAAAACTAACACTACACATCCCCCTGAACACACCATTCCCACCGTAAAACATGGTGGTCGCAGCATCATGTTGTGGGGATGCTTTTCTTCAGCAGGGACAGGGAAGCTGGTCAGAGTTGAAGGGAAGATGGATGAAGCCAAATACAGGGCAATCTTAGAAGAAAACCCGTTAAGAGTCTGCAAAAGACTTGAGACTGGGGTGGAGGTTCATCTTCCAGCAGGACAACGACCCTAAACATACAGCCAAAGCTACAATGGAATGGTTTAGATCAAAGCATATTCATGTGTTAGAATGGCCCAGTCAAAGTCCAGACCTAAATCCAATTGATAATCTGTGGCAGGACTTGAAAATTGCTGTTCACAGACATTCTCCATCCAATCTAACTGAGCTTGAGCTATTCTGCAAAGAAGAATGGGCAAAAATGTCACTCTCTAGATGTGCAAATCTGTTAGAGACATCCCCAAAAAGACTTGCAGCTGTAATTGCAGTGAAAGGTGGTTCTACAAAGTATTGACTCAGAGGGGGTGAAAACAAATGTACCCCACACTTTTCACATATTTATTTGTAAAAAAAATGTAAAACCATTTATCATTTTCCTTCCACTTCACAATTATGTGCCACTTTGTGTTGGTCTATCACATCAAATCCCAATAAAATACATTTACGTTTTTTGGTTGTAACATGGAAAATGTCAAGGGGTATAAATACTTTTTCAGGGCACAGATATGCTTAGTATATGTTGGCATCTTACCAGCGTACAAGAAGCATACATATCGGTCCTGGTGGTTCTCTATTTGGATGTTTTGATGAGCTTTGGTTTGTGAGTATAATGACCTATCTTACTTTCAATAAAGGACGCTGAAAGATAATGAACTAGGCCTATATGCCCTCTCTCTGTTCTTCTATACATGGAGTGCTTGGACTACTCCAGGAGATCTTGAGAAAAGGAAAATAAAGTACACCTGAACTCGAGCACTACACTTGAGCGCAGAAAGTTGAATTTTGGCCCACATATCAAATTAAATTTAAAGTATTCAATATGGAAAACACAATATAGCAATTTTACAAAATATCATGTCTATAACACTAATAACATTTCAATTTTAAGTGGTAGGCATCCTTATAATGGAAGAAAATAAGTAAACACTTCATATAGTGTGCTCTGCAGGTCTTATGCCTCGTACACACGAGCTGACTTTCCAGCAGACTTGGTCCGACGATCTTTCCGTCGTTGACCACGCCCCCTAAAACGTCACAGTCCCAGCATGCCCAGGGACTGTGACGGCATAAGGGGACGGGGTCTCCGCCTATATAAGTCACAGCGGAGTGCTCAGAGAGCAGTCCAGCCGGAGAGACCTTCGTGTCAACATCTGGAGAAGAGAAGAGGGAAGAAGCCAAGAAGACAAGAAGCCAGAAGTCCGGGCCTCCACTGGCAAAGGAGCGGCATGAAGACAGCGGAGGAGCTGGCAGAAGAACTGGAACACCGGGAGAAGAGGCCAGAGAGAGTGGAGAAGAACCAACCAGACGCCGGGAGAAGAGGAACTGGAGGGACCCCCGAAGTCAAAAGAAGACCCCCGAAGCCGGAGGAAGACCCCCCCGGAGCTGTCTAATAAATTATTTTAAAAACCTGTGTAGTGTGTTTTATTATTGACACTTTTTCTCTAGGTGAATGGGTAGGGGTACCATGTACCCCATACTCATTCACATAGGGTGGGGGGCCGGGATCTAGGGGCTCTCTTATTATAGGGGGCTCCCGGATTCCGATAAGCCCCCGCCCGCAGACCCCAACAACCAACGGCCAGGGTTGTCAGGAAGAGGCCCTTGTCCTCATCAACATGGGGACAAGGTGCTTTGGGGTAGGGAGGCCCCCGCGGGGCCCCCTCTCCCCCAAAGCACCCACCCCCCCATGTTGAGGGCATGCGGCCTGGTACGGTTCAGGAGGGGGGGCGCTCGCTCGTCCCCACCCCCTTTCCTGACTGACCGGGCTGCGTGCTCGGATCGGGGTCTGGTATGGATTCTAGGGGCGACCCCACGCCGTTTTTTCGGCGTAGGGGGTTCCCTTTAAAATGCATACCAGACCTAAGGGCCTGGTATGCCTCGCGCTCGCCGCAATAGGAACATTTGTTTTTCCTATTGCAGCGAGCGCGAGATGCAATACCCTGCCCTTGCATCGCATCTGGTCTGTCGGACCAGCATACAGACGAACGGGCTTTCCGTCAGACCAGCATACAGACGAAAGGACTTTCCTCAGGAACTGAGTCCGACGGAAAGGTTTAAAACATGTTTCAAATCTAGGTCCGGCGGACTTTTGGGGAAAAAAAGTCCGCCGAAGCCTACACACGATCAGATGCTGGAAAGTCCGCTCGTGTGTACGCGGCATTAGAAGTGCTTAGGTAGTAGGATGGACATTGGTGGAAATTGAAGGCTTGGCTGATGTTATTATTTTGTTACGTCTCTAATAAAGGGTTTTCTTTTTTTTTTTTCTTTTTTTTTGAATCAGGAAAAATTTTATTGAGAGAGATCAGCAAACCATACAGAAAAAAAGCCAGTCGCCCGGCACCCCCCCCCCCCCCCCCCCACTCTTTCAAATAAGGACTTTCTTTTTTATTCTCTTTTTTCGTTTTTTTTTTTAACTTCAGGTTCCCTGTTTCCTTCTCCTGGCGGTTAGTACTGTTTGAGGTTTTGTATGAAGTCTTTGATCTTCACACCAAGATGTCTGGTTCCAGGAAGTAAATGCTACATCATCTACTCTTACTCAGGATGGCCATGGCTAGAACTGCTAAGGAGGAGTTTTTCATAGCCTCAGATGTGGTTAGGTAAATTAGACTTGGGAAACTAAACATGAATAAATCACCAGGACCAGATGGCTTGCATCCAAGGGTACATAGGGAACTCAGTCAAGCAATTGCCAGACCATTGTTCCTAATTTTTACTGACAGACTACTGACTGGAATGGTACTAGGTGATTGGAGAAAAGCCAATGTAGCACCAATATTTAAAAAGGGCCCAAATTGCATCCCTGGGAATTACAGACCAGTTAGCCTAACATCAATAGTATGCCAGCTCTTGGAGGGGATGATAAGGGACTATATATAAGATTTTAGTAACGAGAATGGTATCATTAGCAGTAATCAGCATGGATTCACGAAGAATTGTTCTTGCCAAACCAATCTATTAACCTTCTATGAGGAGGTGAGTTGCCATCTAGATAAAGGAAGGCCCGTAGACGTGGTGTATCTGGATTTTGCAAAAGTATTTGACACAGTTCCCCATAAATGTTTACTGTACAGAGTAAGGTCTGTTGGCATGGACCATAGGGTGAGTACATGGATTGAAAACTGGCTACAAGGGCAAGTTCAGAGGGTGGTGATAAATGGGGAGTACTCAGAATGGTCAGAGGTGGGTAGTGGGGTCCCCCAGGGTTCTGTGCTGGGACCAATCCTATTTATTTTGTTCATAAACTACCTGGAGGATGGGGTAATGAGTAGACATGTGCAGGATGAAAAAATTCGTTTAGTTTCGTTTCGTTTCGTTATTTAACTAAATTCGTTTATTTAAATTCGTTGCATTCGTTACATTCGTTACATTCGTTTTCGGAATTCGTTTCGTTCCGTATTCGAATTCGAGAAAAATTCGACCGCATTCGAAAAAATTCGACCGTATTCGAAAAAATTCGACCGTATTCGAATAAAACTATCATATTCGAAAAAATTCTACCACATTCGAAAAAATTCTACCACATTCGAAAAAAAACTATCAAATTCGAAAAAAAACTATCAAATTCGAAAAAATTCTACCACATTCGAAAAAAAACTATCAAATTCGAAAAAATTCTACCACATTCGAAAAAACTGTCAAATTCGAAAAAATTCTACCACATTCGAAAAACTGTCAAATTCGAAAAAATTCTACCACATTCGAAAAAACTGTCAAATTCGAAAAAATTCTACCACATTCGAAAAAACTGTCAAATTCGAAAAAATTCTATCACATTCGAAAAAATTCTACCACATTCGAAAAAAAACTGAATTTGAAAAAATAAACTATATATAACCATTTTGCGAAATTTGAAATTCGTATAGAATGAAATTGAATTCCAATAGAAAAGATTAGGATAGAATAGAAAATATAAAAGAATAGCATAGAAATACAATAGAACAGAATAGAAAAAAATATAATATATTGTATTCTAATCTTTTCTATTCGAATTCGAATTCATTCTGTATTAAATTCCAATTTCGGAAGATGGTTAAATATATATATTATATATTTTTTTCTATTCTGTTCCATTATTTTTCTATGCTATTCTTTTCTATTCTATTCTAAACTTTTCTATTCGAATTTGAATTAATTCCATGCGAAATTCGAATTCGATCTTATTCTATTCTGTTCTATTGTTTTTCTAGTCTATTCTTTCTACTCTATTCTAATCTTTTCTATTCAAATTCAAATTCATTTTATACGAAATTCGAATTTCGGAAGATGGTTATATAGAAATAGAATGAAATCAAAAATTCTAATAGAAAAGAATAGAATAGAAAAACAATAGAACAGCAGAACAGAATAGAAAGAAATATTATATATAAATATATATATATAATTCCGAAATTGGAATTTGGTACAGAATGAATTTGAATAGAATAGAATAGAATATTTTTTTTTTCCTATTCTGTTCTATTGTTTTTCTATGCTATTCTTTTATATTATTTTCTGTTCTATTCTAATCTTTTCTATTTGAATTCATTCTGTACCAAATTCCAATTTCGGAAGATGGTTTTATATATTTTTTTATATATTTTTTTTTCTATTCTGTTCTATTGTTTTTCTGTTCTAGTCTTTTCTATTAGAATTCGATTTCATTCTATTTCATTCTGTTTCTGTATAACCATATATATATATATATATATATATTTATAAAACCATCTTCCGAAATTTGAATTTCTTATCAAATGAATTCGAATTTGAATAGAAAAGATTAGAATAGAGTAGAAGAGAAAAGACTAGAAAAACAATAGAACAGAATAGAATAAAATGTATATATATTATATTTTATTCTGTTCTATTGTTTGTCTAGTCTATTATTTTCTATTCTAATCTTTTCTATTCAAATACGAATTCATTCTATACGAAATTCCACTTTCAGAAGCCATCTTCCGAAATTCGAATTTCGTATAGAATGAATTCAAATTCGAATAGAAAAGTTTAGAATAGAATAGAAACGAATAGCATAGAAAAGCAATAGAAACAGAATATAAATATATATATATATATATATATATATATATATATATATATATATATATATATATATATATAAAATTTTCTATTCTGTTTTTATTGATATATATATATATATCTATATATCTATCTATATATATATATATATATATATATATATATATATATATATATATATATAGATAGATATATATATCTATATATATATATATATATCTATATATATATATATATATATATATATATATATATATATATATATATATATATATATATATATATATTTATATTAATATAAAACATCTTCCAAAATTCGAATTTCATATAGACCGAAATCAAATTTGAATATAAAAGATTAGAATAGAATAGAAAATAATAGAGAAGAATAGACTAGAAAAACAATAGAATAGAATATAATATATATATTATATTTTCTTCTATTCTGTTCTATTGTTTTTCTAGTCTTCTTTTCTATTATCTTCTGTTCTAATCTTTTCTATTCAAATTCGAATTCATTCTATACGAAATTCAAACTTCAGAAGCCATGTTCCGAAATTCGAATTTGAATTGAAAAGACTATTATAGAATATAAAATAATAGAAAAGAAAAGCTTTAAAAAAATAGAAGAGAATAAAAAAATGATATATATATATATATATATATATATATATATATATATATATTCATTCTATTGCTTTATTATTTTATATTCTATCTTATTGGTTTTTTTAGAAAAACTTTTTCTATTTTTTTCAAATTCGATTCGAATTTGCTTTCGAATTCGATTCGAATATGTTTTCGAATTCGAAAATTTTTTCGAATTCGATTCGAATATGTTTTCGAATTCGATTCGAATATGTTTTCGAATTCGAATATGTTTTCGAATTCGATTCGAATATGTTTTCGAATTCGTTCGTTTTTTTTCGGATTCGTTTAAATTTTTTACTTTTCTAATTCGGAAATTCGGATGCATCCGAATTTCCGAATAATGAAAAATTCGTCCGAATTTCGATTCGGAACTAAACGAAATGCACATGTCTAGTAATGAGTTCAATCTTTGTATTTGCGGACAATACTAAGCTAAGCAGGGCAATAACTTCTCCGCAGGATGTGGAAACCTTGCAAAAAGATCTGAATAAATGAATGGGGTGGGCAACTACATGGCAAATGAAGTTTGATGTAAAAAAATGTAAAATAATGCATTTTGGTGGCAACAATATGAATGCAATCTATACACTGTGGGGAGAACCTCTGGGGGAATCTAGGATAGAAAAGGACCTGAGGGTCCTAGTAGATGATTGGCTCAGCAATGGCATGCAATGCCAAGCTGCTGCTAACAAAGCAAACAGAATATTGACATGCATTAAAAAGGGGATCAACTCCAGAGATAAAACGATAATTCTCCCGCACTACAAGACTCTGGTCAGGCCGCACCTAGAGTATGCTGTCCAGTTCTGGGCACCAGTCCTCAGGAAGGATGTACTGGAAATGGAGCGAGTACCTGAACCCTTTGCTCCTCCCACAAACTTCCTATTTTAGCCATACCTCTTGTACTTCCTGTTTGCCAGATTATTTTGCTCTCTCCAGTCAGTATCTCGATTTTGTCACTTCTGCTGCCATCCGTATCTTCGCTATTACTCCTTACTGACCTTTGGCTTCTTTCTCGCCTACGCTTCTGCTTGATCCCAGCCTGCAATCACTAGTTACCAATCTTTGGCTTGTTTACTGACTATGTTTCTGCTTGATCTCTACCTGCTTATCTGCTACAGGACCCTGGCTTTCTCACCTCCTGGTGGGCGATCCTGAGGAGCTGGTACTAACACGCAGCAAAATCCATCTGCACCATCAGGTTAGTGCTCTGCACCTCGGGTGAGCCCATGTTATCCGAAGGGTGACCTGCTTCTGTATCTATCCAGCTGGTCAGTGGGAGCCTCTCTACTGCTATAGTTACTGGTCTCCGAGCCTGACCCTGGACCGTGACATGGAGACCCAGACAGCAATAAAACAGTCGTTCTATACTCTCACCACTCTATCCAAAACTAAAAAAAAAACGTCCTTAGGTTTCCTTCAAGTGTTTTGCATTGTATATAAAATGTATGTCAATCTGTGCTTTAGTTATTTGAAAATACAAGAGTTTGAAAAAACATTTGCACACAATTGGTCAATGTGAAAAGGTAATTCAATGACAAATAAAGAGGGGGCACTTGACAAACAATGGCTTTTATGAGTACTTTAATGGAATTGAGAAACACAAGTTCAAGCCAGATGACGGAATCTTGACATACTTCTTTTTTATCATATACATATACTGTGAGGGTTTTTGGTTTTCACATCCAGTAACTCTTGTTTTTATCTATTACTCAGCTTTGCCCACACTGCCCATTACAAAATGATACTGGAATGTTATGAATTTAGATAAAGCCCCAGCCTTGACCACACACAGAACAAACATTCAGCTTGCCAGAGCCACCTCACCCTTCAACATCATCTAAAGGGAAGGAAAGTTGGCCAAAAATAATTAGGATTTCACTTAAAAATGTTTGTTTTGTAAACGTTCACGTCATGTCACCAGGCAGAACGGGAAACGCTTTGTTTACATAGGCATGTCCCCGTTCTACCTCTGCACACCGCAATCCCGGGCCGCTGGCAAACATCGAGTTCCTGGGACTGGCGGGCATGCTCCCGCGGTGTGCGGCAGGCGTGCGCCCGATAGGCGGCAAATTTAAAGGAACGTACAGGCACGCCCATTTGCCTGCCTGTGCCAGTTTGCCGACGTACATCTGTGTGTGGCGGTCTGCAAGCGGTTAACCCACGGTTCGCTTTACTACGGGTCTAATTGTCCAGAGATGACCAAGAGCATGAATAAAAACACGAAAAATCTTACCATGAACGTTTCCAAAACAAACATTTTTGAGTGAAATCCTAATTATTTTTTGGCCAGCTCTCCTTCCCTTTAGATGATGTTGAAGGGTGAGGTGGCTCTGACAATCGAAATGCTTGAGAAATGAACCCATGTGTCTCGGAAACGTGTAGCCATCACCCAGGCAGGCATCCTTTTTCCTGAAAACCAGGAAACCCGAGACAGCTGGTCACCCTACTGTAGATGGAAGGGGGTGAGGAGGATTAAGAAGAAAGGAGTAAAGGGATGCTGATGACTGGGAGGAAAGGAGTGAGGGGATACTAATTAGTTAGAGGGAAGAGGTTCAGGAGACCCACAAAAATCTGAGGGGACGGGTTGAGGAAAGGCTTTTTTTAGAAACCTAAAGCTCCTCTCTTTTCTTAATTGTTTTTTATTTTTATTTTTTTGGTGGTCTGTACAGATACAAAGTATTCCTAAAGTAGACCACATGCTGCCCCCCAACACCACATCCTACTGTTGTCAGTTTATGTTAAAGAGGAACTGCAGTCTGCTCACATAATTTGTAATGAAAACATCTTTGCCATTTTTAAACTTCCCTCCAACCACTCTGCGTATTATTTTATATATACTGTAAATATCTCCCTCCACTGAGTCTGGCTGCAGCCATTTTAACCGTGGGCAGCTGAAGCCGCTGCCTGTTCACTTCCTGGATTTACACAGACACACAGAGGCACACCTCCAGCTCTGCAGCTCTCATTGGCCCTCTTATGACTCATCCCCCCTCCCTTCCTGGCAAACTCTCAGGAGAGAGAGAGTGCTGTACATGATGTCATAAGCCTAGGCTAATGACCAGACAAGAAACATGAACTGGGCTGTATAAGGTATTTACTAGCAAAAAAAAAAATGTTTTACTATCCAAAGTTAAAACAACAACAGGGGCAGAAGATTTAATAGATGGAAAGATGAAAAAATTACTAAAGGTCCGCCTTAAAATCTGATTCACACCAGAATGTTTTGAAGCATTTCCCAAAGTGCTTCAATGCTCAACACCGAGATTGCCACTATATTCAATAGTACCTGTTCAAACCTGATTGTTGAGTGGCTTGACGCCTGTTGCTCGTTCCTCATGAAAGTACATGAGCTTCCTAAGGGCAGAGTCGCACATTTTTGGTCCTTATCGGCTTTTTTCACAGGAGTGCCTGAAAGATGCCTAAAGAACGCATGTACAGTAATGCGTGTTTTTTGCACAAATTCTTGCCTCTCTTCCTCCTAGTAACTAGATTTCCAAGGCTAAAAAATTCCAAAAAAGCTGTGTACAAATGAACAAAGAAAAACTCCAAAGTTCCTTGAAAACGTTCCAGTGTGAATGGGGACTATCACCTACAAAAAGAGTGGAGGTTTTGTGATGGACATCATCATTCAGAATCTGACGTATGTTTTGCAGACCCTGCTCCAGGACTTTTGACCCAAATGGCAGAGCAGCAAACTCTGCTCACCACTCTACACAGATAACATAGTTTTGTTATTAAATAGATAACAATGTACAAAAATAAACACTCTATTTTATATTCTCTGACATCCTACTTCCAGTAATTCTTTTCTATATTTTTTCCTGCAAATGTATTTGTCCAACTGTTAGGCAATGTTTAGACTTTCATCTAAACCAGATATATCCAAACTGTGGCCCGTGGACTGAATGTGAACCTTTGCTTATCTGGTCCTCGGGGCACCATTCCTCCTGACACCAATGATGGGACACAATGCCTTCCACTGACACTGATACAGCATTATTCCTCCCAGTAACACAAATGATGGGACATTATTCCTCCCAGTGACACCAGTGATGGGGCACTATTACTCCCAGTAGTATCAATGATGAGGCACTATTCCTTCCACTTAAAGCAATAACGGGGCACTATTCCTCCCACTGACACCAATGATGGGACACTATTCCTCCCATTGACATCAATTATGGGGCACTATTCCTCCCACTGACACCAATGAAGGGGCACTATTCCTCCCATTGACATCAATGATGGGGCACTATTCCTCCCACTGACACCAATGATGGAGCACTATTCCCCCTACTGACATCAATGATGGGGCACTATTCCTCCCACTGACATCAATGATGGGGCACTATTCCTCCCACTGACATCAATGATGAGGCACCATTCCTCCCACTGACATCAACGATGGGGCATTATTCCTCCCACTGACATCAATGATGGGGCACTATTCCTCCCACTGACACCAATGAAGGGGCACTATTCCTCCCACTGACATCAATGATGGGCACTATTCCTCCCACTGACATCAATGATGGGGCACTATTCCTCCCACTGACATCAACGATGGGGCACTATTCTTCCCACTAATATCAATAACGGGGCATTATGTCAGTGGGATGAATAGTGCCCCATCATTGGTGTCAGTGGGAGGAATAGTGCCCCATCATTGGTGTCAGTGGGAGAAATAGTGCCCCATCGTTGATGCCAGTGGGAGGAATAGTGCCCCATCGTTGATGCCAGTGGGAGGAATAGTGCTCCACCATTGGTTTACCTAAATACCAGATTGCACACCTACAACTCATCACTTTTCCTCCCACTGACACCAATGATGGGACACTTTTCCTCCCACTGACACCAATGATGGGACACTTTTCCTCCCACTGACACCAATGGTGGGACACTATTCCTCCCACTGACCGCAGGCACTATGTAATTTTTTTAACTCCCGTTGACCATCAAGTTTGGGGAATTGTTTACTCCCACTGGCCACACTCCGGGCCCCCTAAAGTCTGACAGTAAACTGGCCCTTTGTTTAGAAAGTTTGGAGACCCCTAGTCTAAACCACCAAACCTCTGAAAAGCAATCAACGTTTCGATTGCTTTTTAAGGGCGCTTGACAGGCGGGGAGGAGGCAATGTGACACCTCCTTACCAGCTTTTTTAGCCTATTTTTTGCAGAGCAAATGCACTGCAACCACGTGCATTGCCTGCAATTGCCAGGCGTTTGTGACACTTGAATGGGTCGCATCTGGTGGGCTTGCCACCTGCAAATTGCATTATGTTGAAAGTTTTTATTATGGCCATGAAGCATTGAAATCATGGCATGTAAACACCCCTGTTCGCTACCATTGAAGATTAAGGAGGGGGTGCATTTTAAGGCCCCCCACCCAACCGTACATCTAAAATTAGCCTATCTAAGTTTAGAGATCTGGAATGGGAAGCATGTTTAGATCATATTTGACAGGTGGCGAGGAGGTGATGTGATGCCTCTTCACTGTCTGTTTTAACCCCATATTGGCCAGCAAAAGACCGATGAGAGCTTTTGGTCGGAAAATACGACCGTGTGTATGCTCCATCAGACTTTTGCTGGCCAAATTCCAGCCAGCAAAAGATTGAGAGCAGGTTCTCTATTTTTCAGTCGGAAAAAGTTCCTATCCGAAAATGCGTTCGGCAAGCTAGTCCATTTTGCTGAAATATCAATGCCGCAACACAAAATGGTACTCAGTAGTTTGTATGGTCCCCATGTGCTTGTATGCATGCCTGACAACGTCGGGGCATGCTCCTTATGAGAAGACGTATGGTGTCCTGGGGTATTTCCTCCCAGATCTGGACCAGGGCATCACTGAGCTACTGGACAGTAGGGATGAGCCGAACACCCCCCGGTTCGGTTCGCACCAGAACCCGCGAACGGACCGCAAGTTCGCACGAACGTTAGAACCCCATTGACGTCTATGGGACTCGAACGTTCGAAATCAAAAGTGCTCATTTTAAAGGCTAATTTGCATGGTATTGTCCTAAAAAGGGTTTGGGGACCCGGGTCCTACCCCAGGGGACATGTATCAATGCAAAAAAAACTTTTAAAAACGGCCGTTTTTTCGGGAGCAGTGATTTTAATGATGCTTAAAGTAAAAAAAAAAAAGTGAAATATTCCTTTAAATATCGTACCTGGGGGGTGTCTATAGTATGCCTGTAAAGTGACGCGTGTTTCCCATGTTTAGAACAGTCCCTGCACCAAATGTCATTTTTAAAGGAAAAAATCTCATTTAAAACTGCTTGCGGGTTTAATGTCATGTCGGGTCATGGCAATATGGATGAAAATCAGTGAGACAAACGGCATGGGTACCCCCCAGTCCATTACCAGGCCCTTTGGGTCTTGTATGGATATTAAGGGGAACCCCGCACCCAAATTAAAATAAGGAAAGGTCCCTATATACTCTGAACAGCAGTATACAGGCGGTGCAAACAAGACAGGGACTGTAGGTTTGTTGTTAAGTAGAATCTGTTTGTAATTTTGAACATTTTTAATGTGTTTAGCTCCAGCCAAAAAATCTTTTCTAAGCTTTTTGGAAAACATAGGGAAGGGTTATCACCCCTGTGACATTTGTTTTGCGTCTTTCCTCCTCTTCAGAAGATTTCACCTCACTTTTTTGTCCCAATGAAAAATGTTTTTTGAAAATTTGGGTTTTTTTGTGGAACAAGGATTGGAAAGCATCAGTGGAAAGGAAAAATTGTTTTCCCATATTAACTCTTACAGGAGAGAATTTCCCTTCCTTAGGGGTAGATTTCATCTCACTTCCTGTTGTCTCCTTCCGTTTGCAAGTAGGAGTCGTTTGTAAGTTAGATGTTTGAAAGTAGGGTCCTGCCCTATATACTCAGCAGAAATTTGGGCCTTAGGTGTTGCTGTGGCCAAAACACTGTAAGCCCTCACAGGGCCCTGCTGTGAAATATTAGATCAAGAATTGTAATTACATGCCCCTGTTGAACAGGAGCTGAAAAATTAGGCCTTAGGCACTGGTGCTGGTGCCACAACACTGCAACCCCTCACAGACACTCTAGTTGAAACGCAGGAACAAGCCCAGCTGCAAAGTATTGCATCAAAAATTGTAATTACACGCCCCTGTTAGACAGGGGCTGAAAAATTGGGTCTTAGGCACTGGTGCTGGTGCCACAACACTGCAACCCCTCACAGACACTCTAGTTGAAACGCAGGAACAAGCCCTGCTGCAAAGTATTGCATCAAAAATTGTAATTACACGCCCCTGTTAGACAGGGGCTGAAAAATTGGGTCTTAGGCACTGGTGCTGGTGCCACAACACTGCAACCCCTCACAGACACTCTAGTTGGAATGCAGGAACAAGCCCTGCTGCAAAGTATTGCATCAAAAATTGTAATTACACGCCCCTGTTAGACAGGGGCAGAAAAATTGGGTCTTAGGCACTGGTGCTGGTGCCACAACACTGCAACCCCTCACAGACACTCTAGTTGGAATGCAGGAACGAGCCCTGCTGCAAAGTATTACATCAAAAATTGTAATTACACGCCCCTGTTAAACAGGGGCTGAAAAATTGTGCCTTAGGCACTGGTGGTGGCGCCCAGAACCAAAAATGTTCTTACAAGCTATCAGCGTGATGATTGAGGAGGAAGAGGATAATTACTCAGGGATAGTCACTCAGCATCAGCATAGGCAGTCTTTGAAGGGATCTGAGATTTCAAAAAAAATTATTCGGTTACATCTGCATCAGGTGCTTGGTAGCTGGTGGTGATCCAAGACTGATTCATTTTTATGAAGGTCAGCCGATCGACCGAGTCGGTGGACAGACGCACCCTGTGATCGGTTACCACGCCTCCAGCAGCACTGAATGTGCGTTCCGAAAGAACGCTGGATGCAGGACAGGCCAGTAGCTCAATTGCATACTGTGCAAGCTCTGGCCAGTGATCCATCCTCAAGACCCAGTAACCCAGAGGATTTTCGGTGGGAAAGGTGTCCAAGTCTGATCTTGCCCCTAGGTATTCCTGCACCATGTAAAACAGACGCTGGCGATGGTTGCTGGAACCGATCATACCTTGGGGCTGCGGACCAAAAAATTGTCTGAACGCATCGGTCAGACGGCCACCTTCTCCACCGCTCCTTCTTTGACTGACCGAAGCCTCAGCAACACGTTGTCCAGAAACAGGAGTTTGTAACCTCCCAGTCTCTGGGAACGCGTTGCACAGACCTTTCTGCAAGGCCTCCCGAAGATGTTTCATCCTCTGCTCCCTCTGCGATGGCAAGATAAGGTCCGCAACCTTACCCTTGTAACGTGGATCAAGGAGGGTTGCCAGCCAGTATTGGTCCTTCTCCTTGATACCACGAATACGAGGATCCTTACGCAGGCTTTGCAGGATCAGGGAGGCCATGCAGCGTAGGTTTGCTGAGGCATTCGGTCCGGAGTCCTCTGGGTCACTAAGGACAACAACGTCCGCAGCCACCTCCTCCCAGCCACGTACAAGTCCATGTGTTCCTTGGGACTGATCCCTTAAAGACTGCTGATGCTGAGTGCCAGGCTCCACCTCCATACTGACACAATCTTCCTCCTCCTCCTCCTCCTCCTCCTCGTCCTCTTCCTGTGTGATCGGCGGGCACGCAGGAACACTGTCTGGATAAAGGGGGCCTTGAGAGCTAAGGAAGTCCTCCTCTTCCTGCCTCTGTTCTGCCTCAAGTGCCCTGTCCATTATCCCACGCAGCGTGTGCTCCAACAGGTGGACAAGGGGGACAGTGTCACTGATGCATGCACTGTCAGTGCTCACCATCCTCGTGGCCTCCTCGAATGGTGACAGGACAGTGCATGCATCCCTGATCATGGCCCACTGGCGTGGGGAAAAAAAACCAAGGTCCCCTGACCCTGTCCTGGTGCCATAGTCGCACAGGTACTCATTGATGGCCCTCTGCTGCGTGTGCAGCCGCTGCAGCATGGCCAACGTCGAGTTCCACCTGGTGGGCATGTCACAGATTAGGCGGTTCTTGGGCAGGTTAAACTCCTTTTGGAGGTCCGTCAGCCGAGCACTGGCATTATATGACCGGCGGAAATGCACACAGACTTTCCTGGCCTGCCTCAGGACATCCTGTAAGCCCGGGTACCTGCCCAAGAACCGCTGCACCACCAAGTTAAGGACGTGAGCCAAACAGGGCACATGGGTCAGTTGTCCCTGTCGGAGGGCAGAGAGGAGGTTGGTGCCATTGTCGCAAACCACCATTCCTGCCTTAAGTTGGCGTGGCGTCAACCACCTCTGAACCTGCCCCTGCAGAGCTGACAGAACCTCTGCCCCAGTGTGGCTCCTGTCCCCCAAGCACACCAGCTCAAGCACCGCATGGCATCTTTTGGCCTGCGTACTTGCGTAGCCCCTTGAACGCCTACGGAGCACCGCTGGTTCCGAGGAAGAGGCCATGGAGGAAGAAGAAGAGGAGGGGGTGGAGGAGAGAGGTGTGTCACAATCAGCATTTTGGAGGCGTGGTGGCGGAACAACCTCCAACACTACTGCACCTTGTCCTGCATCCTTCCCAGCTGCCAGCAGAGTCACCCAATGCGCCGTGAAACTTAAGTAACGTCCCTGTCCATGCCTGCTGGACCATGAGTCAGCGGTAATATGCACCTTACCGCTGACCGCCCTGTCCAGCGAGGCATGGACATTGCCTTCCACATGCCGGTAGAGAGCCGGAATCGCCTTCCGTGAGAAAAAGTGGCGTTTGGGTACCTGCCACTGAGGAACCGCACATTCCACAAACTCACGGAAGGGGGCAGAGTCTACCAACTGAAAAGGCAGCAGTTGAAGTGCTAGCAATTTTGCCAAGCTAGCATTCAACCGCTGGGCATGTGGATGGCTGGGAGCAAACTTCTTTCGGCGGTGCAGCAGCTGGGGCAGGGAAATTTGCCTGGTACAATCTGACGTCGGTGTACCAAAAGCAGATTGCCCATAAGTACTTGGCTGTGACACACCTAATTCTACACCTTCATTCCTCTCACTGCAGGTCGCAGAGAGGACTGAAGGTCTAGTGGGGTTGGAAATCTCAGCTGATGAGGAGCAAGGAGAGATCGTCTTTGTTCTTTGGTGTGGGTCTTTTAGATACGCTTGCCAACGAACTGCATGGCAGGTCAACATATGTCTGGTCAAGCATGTGGTACCCAAGCGGGAGATGTTTTGGCCACGCGAGATACGCTTGAGACATATATTGCAAATAGCAGCGGTGCGATCTGATGCACTCGTCTCAAAAAAGGCCCACACCAAAGAACTTTTTGAATAACGCGCAGAGACTGCAGCGCCCTGCACATGTGGAGCTTTGGGGTGTGATGCAGTCAATGTGCTGCCCTTAGGCTGGCCCCTGGAGGGCATCCTGCCTAGTTGGTGATGTGCCACCTCCTCCTCCTCCTCCTCCTCCTCCTCCTCCTCCTCCTCTCTCCTATCAGGCACCCACGTTGAGTCAGTGACCTCATCATCCCCTCCCTCCTCATCACTGGAGCAAACCTGGCAGTATGCTGCAGCAGGGGGAGCATGACTGCCAGATTGCTGTCCTTCTTGGGCACCCCCTCTGTCCGTGCTCATGTTACTGCCTTCATTGAGCTCAGTATCATCATCAGAGCCTTCCAAACGCTGGGCATCCTCCTGGAGCATGTACCCAACACTGTGGTCAAACAGTTCGAGGGAATCCTCAGGAGGACATGGTGGGGCTAGGGAAGGAGTCACTGATGACATTGAGCTGAGGGAAGAGGCCGCTGCTTTGCCAGACAAAGCACCCTGGGCATGGGTGAGAGAGGATGAGGAGGATGAGGACGGCTTGGTCATCCACTCGACCAAGTCTTCCGCATGTTGCGGCTCAACACGGCCAGCTGCCGAAAAAAAGGCCAAGCGTGTCCCATGGCCACGTGCTGATGAGGATGCACCGTCTCCACGACCAGCACTAGACACAGAGCCTGCTTGCCCTCTCTTATTGGCTTGTGACTGTCTGCCTCTCCTTCTTGGCCTTCCAGACATACTAATGGCCTGTAGCTGCACTAAGCTGGGATAGAACACCTGTAATTTTCTTCAGGTAGCTTTATATACTGTAACCAGACAAGCCTGCCTGTCAGTAGGAAGATAACAGGAACGGATCTAGCTGAACACTGTGAGCAGGACGTACTGCACTAAATGTATATAGCAGGAACGGATCTAGCTGAACACTGTGAGCAGCACGCACTGCACTGAATGTAAATAGCAGGAACGGATCTAGCTGAACACTGTGAGCAGGACGCACTGTACTGAATGTAAATAGCAGGAACGGATCTAGCTGAACACTGTGAGCAGGACACACTGCACTGAATGTAAATAACAGGAACGGATCTAGCTGAACACTGTGAGCAGGACACACTGTACTAAATGTAAATAGTCTAGCTGCCTGACCGTGGTACTAATAGGATCAAAAAGAACACCTGTAATTTTCTTTAGGTAGCTTTATATACTGTAACCAGACAAGCCTGCCTGTCAGTAGAAAGATAACAGGAACGGATCTAGCTGAACACTGTGAGCAGGACGCACTGCACTGAATGTAAATAGCAGGAACGGATCTAGCTGAACACTGTGAGCAGCACGCACTGCACTGAATGTAAATAGCAGGAACGGATCTAGCTGAACACTGTGAGCAGGACGCACTGCACTGAATGTAAATAGCAGGAACGGATCTAGCTGAACACTGTGAGCAGGACGCACTGCACTGAATGTAAATAACAGGAACGGATCTAGCTGAACACTGTGAGCAGGACACACTGTACTAAATGTAAATAGTCTAGCTGCCTGACCGTGGTACTAATAGGATCAAAAAGAACACCTGTAATTTTCTTCAGGTAGCTTTATATACTGTAACCAGACAAGCCTGCCTGTCAGTAGGAAGATAACAGGAACGGATCTAGCTGAACACTGTGAGCAGGACGTACTGCACTAAATGTATATAGCAGGAACGGATCTAGCTGAACACTGTGAGCAGCACGCACTGTACTGAATGTAAATAGCAGGAACGGATCTAGCTGAACACTGTGAGCAGGACACACTGCACTGAATGTAAATAACAGGAACGGATCTAGCTGAACACTGTGAGCAGGACACACTGTACTAAATGTAAATAGTCTAGCTGCCTGACCGTGGTACTAATAGGATCAAAAAGAACACCTGTAATTTTCTTCAGGTAGCTTTATATACTGTAACCAGACAAGCCTGCCTGTCAGTAGGAAGATAACAGGAACGGATCTAGCTGAACACTGTGAGCAGGACGCACTGCACTGAATGTAAATAGCAGGAACGGATCTAGCTGAACACTGTGAGCAGCACGCACTGCACTGAATGTAAATAGCAGGAACGGATCTAGCTGAACACTGTGAGCAGGACGCACTGCACTGAATGTAAATAGCAGGAACGGATCTAGCTGAACACTGTGAGCAGGACGCACTGCACTGAATGTAAATAGCAGGAACGGATCTAGCTGAACACTGTGAGCAGCACGCACTGCACTGAATGTAAATAGCAGGAACGGATCTAGCTGAACACTGTGAGCAGCACGCACTGCACTGAATGTAAATAGCAGGAACGGATCTAGCTGAACACTGTGAGCAGGAAGCACTGTACTGAATGTAAATAGCAGGAACGGATCTAGCTGAACACTGTGAGCAGGACACACTGCACTGAATGTAAATAGTCTAGATAGAAGATAACAGGAACGGATCTAGCTAAACTGAATACAGTGTATATATATATATGCAACACCTGGGATGCATATATATACACAATACACTGTAAGTGCAGCTAACTGACTGACTGTTCTGCCTAATCTATCTAACTCAAATCAAACACTGTCTCTCTGTCTATCTCTTTCAACGCCGGAACACACACTACACAGGGCCGCCGTGCAGGCGGCCTTATATAGTGTGGGGCGTGTACTAAATCCCCTGAGCCATAATTGGCCAAAGCCTCCTTGGCTTTGGCCAATTACGGCTCTCTGTTCAGGCGGCGCTGTGATTGGCCAAGCATGCGGGTCATAGTGCATGCTTGGCCAATCATCAGCCAGCAATGCACTGCGATGCCGCAGTGAATTATGGGCCGTGACGCGCCACACGAATTTGGCGCGAACGGCCCATATCGTTCGCAATTCGACGGACGGTCGAACAGCCGATGTTCGAGTCGAACATGGGTTCGACTCGAACACGAAGCTCATCCCTACTGGACAGACTGAGGTGCAATCTGACGATGTCAAATGGACCGAAATATAATTCAGGAAATTAACCTTACTCTGTAACTGCATGCTTGCTTTCTCTTTCTCAGGTGCCCCTTCTCTACATAACATAACTTTTCCATGACTCCCAGGCTAGGTCCCTAGGTACACTTCACCACAGGTCCGGTCCCAGTATGTGGGAAGTGAAGGTGCCACTTAACCCCTTCACTACCAGAGTTACCATCGCCCTACGCCAAGTCACCCATTTCCTGGCTGGTCGGCTGCTTTAAGCAAAGACACATGTACGGTTGTCTCTAGCAAAGGCACTATAGCAGTGTTTCTCAAACACTGGCACACTGGACACTAGCACATTTGTGGGTGTGCCGCAGGGACCCTGGGAGACATTACTATAACAGTGGGGTTGGGGGCACGGCCGCGGCAGCCGGCCACTGTTGCATTGTAGGAGATGTAGTCTGTGTTCAAGCGCAGAGGAAACTACAACTCCCGGAGACTGGAGTCTCGGAGGCAGGGCTCGCCAGGGAGTTTAAATAAATATATGTGGCGCTAACCCACCTAAGGGACAATGATTGGTAATCCTAAACGTAGACCAGTCATTGTCCTTTAGGTGGGTTAGTGCCACATATATTTATTTAAACTATCTTTTGAGTTATGTGAGTACATTTGTTTATGTAGGCGGCTTCCTCTGCTATATTAGCGAGTGTGGTCATTTGTGCACTAGTTACATCTTTTGTTGAGGGCGCGCCAGGGAGTTGGGACACGTGACTGGCTCGGGCTGTGGGGCTGGAAGCTGGCAGCAACTTTACCCCAGGAGCAGGAGCATCACCTCCCTAGGAGGCTGTGGCGTGCAAGGACCTGCTGAGCTGCAAGGTGAAAGACCCTGACACCCCCAGCTGACCCTCACATACCATACCCCCCCATACACCTCATTTGCCCTGCCCCATTGATCAGGCTGCATTTATTGACACTGGTGAGGCTCCATTTATGGACACTGGGGAGGCTGCATTTATGGGAACTGGTGAGGCTGTATTTATGGACACTGGGGAGGCTGCATTTATGGGAACTGGTAAGGCTGTATTTATGGACACTGGGGAGGCTGCATTTATGGACACTGGTGAGGCTGCATTTATGGGTACTGGGGAGGCTTCATTGGAAATATTTTCAGGTCTGCTGCAAAATTTTTTACATCTTTTTGGTGCGCCGCAAGACAAAAAATTTGAGAAACACTAGACAGCAAGCTACATGCTAGACTAAAATGTACTGTATCTCCTCTAAACTTGAGAGACCAGGCATTTAAAGGAATACAAACAGTCTTTACTGACAGAATGCAAACATAGAAGAATAGTCTATGCAAAAGCAACTTCTTACATTAAATCCTGCACAGAGGTGTTTTAGTCCCTAGTGAGTCTTCATACCTGGGTAGCAACAAAGTCCTTAAAGTAGTCCATTAAAGGCAAGATTCCACGAAGGCAAATACTCCACACAGGTAATACATGTTCTTAAAGCCCATCATTGACAATTATAAATCCATAGCTGGTAATTGAAAGTCCATAGGTTCCCAGCCCCTCAGGGAACCTCAACTGCCCAGCCCAACTGAGGCACAGTCCAACAGCCTACATCTTACACTATTTCCCAGGCAAAGCTCTCAAGGCATTTCAGTGAGTCCTTTTTACATGTATCTCTAGGAAATTGGTAGGAAAATCTAGCCAATCAAATCCTCAGATCCAGCGCACATCTACATTGTAAGAATTTGCACCTGGCTGGTCCAATTACCATGAGGGCAAGAAAAAAGACAGGAAGAATAAGTATTCATTCAGGAAGATATGGTAAACCTCTCCCTGTGAGCAAAAGGGGAAAAGGGGGAAGTGGGACTTTATATGAAGTACGTGGTTGCAAAACAATAAGTTGGTAAAAAATTATATTTATTGGTACATATAATATATTTAATATATACAATCCATGCATTGGTCTGTATCAAGGTACAATTATACATAATAGTAATAGTATTAAATAAAATAAAATTCATACACATATTACAAAATAATATCTAGGTGACCTATATTTTTAGTTGGATTTGGGCTTTAAAGCACTTGTAAACCGCTCAAAGTTTTTTTGTTTTTTTTTACCTGCAAGGCAAAGGCATAATGTGCTAGTATGCACCACCGTGCGTCTCCTCCTAGACGCTATACGTCCAAAAGGATCGCCTGACGTTTCGGCCAATGGGGAAACGGGTCTCATGACTGATTGGCGGGTAGGAGATTTAGTGAGAAAATAGCGAATATTCATTCACTATCGTCACACAACTGGGTGTGATCGGGAAGCCTATTAGAGCATCTGGCTCTAATCAGGTGCTTCAACCCCCCCCCCCAATTGGAATCCATAGTCCGGTGCCCTGTATTTAGATCAGGGGGCCGGCCGCAAGGATGAGGGGCGGCGCCCGTGACCCCTAATGGACGGGCAGTCACTGGCCGGATGTCAGATGGAAGTGATTGAGAGGCTGTGAAGCCACCAGGTCACTTCCACACACCCCAGTAACTCTTAACCACCCCCCCCCCCCCCGTTGTACACCCTGCCATGTTTCCTGGGCTCCATGCGCCCAATGGAAGACCTGTGACCTACAAAAGTCTGAAAAGAACATTTCTGAGAAAAATATAGATCTAAACATATGTAGATCTACATATATGTATATATATATATATATATATATATATATATATATATATATATATATATATATCTCTATCTCTATCTCTCTCTCTCTCTCTCTCTCTCTCTCTCTCTCTCTCTCTCTATATATATATATATATATATATATATATATATATATATTGGGGGTTTCTTATAATCTGCAGGCCTAAATTGTGTGCAAAAAAAAGTAAACATGCAAAAACGGCTATATAAACGAAAGGATTAATGGAATAATTAGGGCACTTTCACACTGACGGCGTCGGCAGTAATTTGCTGCTAGTTTTAGCGGCACTTTACCGTTATTTTAGAGGTGCTTTTTGGCTGCTAGCGGGGCGCTTTTAACAAATAAAGCGTTAAAAGCACTGCTGCCAAGGTGCTTTGCAGGTGCTTCGGCAGTGCTGCCCATTGCTTTCAATGGGCGGGGGCACTTTAGGAGTGGTGTATACATCGCTCCTAAAGCGCCCCAAAGATGCTGCTTGCAGGACTTTTTTTTAGGCTACTTTCACACTGGGGTGTTTTTCAGACGCTTTGGGGCTAAAAATAACTCCTGTAAATCGCCTGAAAAATGCCTCCCCTGCAGCCCCAGTGTGAGAGCCCGAGTGCTTTCAGACTGGGGCGGTGCGCTTGCAGGACAGGAAAAAAAGTCCTGCAAGCAGCATCTTTGGGGCGTTGCGGGAGCGGTGAATACACCACTCTATTGAAATCAATGGCCAGCGCTGCCGAAGCGACCGCAAAGCGGCGCTTTGGGGGGTGCTTTTAACCCTTTTTTCGGCCGCTAGCAGGGGTTAAAAGCTCCCCGCTAGTGGCCAAAAAGCGTCGCTAAAATAACGGTAAAGCACTGCTAAAAATAGCGACGCTTTACTGCCAACGCCCCTCGCCCCAGTGTGAAAGTACCCTTAACGTCCTACCAGCGCAGCGCCCCAGTGTGAAAGCACTCGGGTCTTCACACTGGGACTGCAGATAGGGCATTTTTCAGGCGCTTTACAGGCGTTATTTTTAGCGCTAAAGCGCCTGAAAAATGTCTCCAGTGTGAAAGGGGTCTTAAGAACAACCATTTATATGCCAAACAGTTACATTGTTCTTTTCAAAGTGGTCACATCTTACCCGATCATTTATTACATAATGAAGTGTCCCTTTATTGTAGTGTCCCTTCATTATGTGTGCTTTATAATTTGGCACGGCGGGTCAGCTTCACTGTTCTCCCTCTGTGAAGACTGTTATTTTTTTTTGGTGCCCCTTTTCTGCACCCCTCTCTGTGCTCCGAATATCCACAATATCTAGAGTCAGAAAGGAAGACTGATTTTTTTTTTTTTTATGCAAGTGAATAGGTTTTCCTGGCATGCTCTGGCGCCATCTACTGTACCGATTTTTCAAATAGAAGAAATGGTTGGACTTTCTTTGCACCTCATTTACACAGATAACTTTTCCTAAAAATATAACAATGTATAACAACTGGAGTCAAATAGGGTTTGATCTATGTCAGTGCCAGGGTTAGTGATTGGGTCAAAGGTCAGGATCAGTATTTTTGGACCGGATTATTTTTTTTTTTTAATTATTATCAGTGTTAGGTAGGATAAAAAAAAAAAAAAAAGTGCACTGTTGTTTCTGGGATATGCTACAGGTACAAACAAGAAATAATATACACATATGTGTTATGGCTGCGATCATCAGGAGCAGGAGAATTTATTATGGGTTGTTTTTTTTTTGTTTACAAACTTTTTTATTTGGTACAAAGAAATAGTACAAAAAGCTTATTGACATATGCCATAAAATGTACAATCAAAGTAATTTTTACAAAAAGGAATAACAATATATATTAAGCGGTTCTATAAATATAGCAATTATTATTATACATTAAACTCTATATTCATATAATACTCTTCAGTGAACTTCAGTATTTGGTAGAATTATTCAGGGTTTAAGAAGAGATTAGCATGGTTAAACCATGGGTCCCATTTCTCCTGTGTAGAATTGGTTAGTGTTTTGTATTGTGTGGAATATTTTTTCCATTAAATTAATATTGTTAATTCTGGTTTTCAAATGTGAAAGAGGAACTGTGGGGGATTTCCAATGGTATGCTATCAACCAGTGTACAGCAACACATATTGTGTGGATCAATCTCATATTATGTATGGAAAGACCGATGATAGGGGGAAAATAGGAGACAGTTATATATAGTGATGTTTATGTTGCTATTTGAGATTTTGGAGGCAAATTTTTCCAGTTGTTTCCACATCTGAGTAACTCTATCACAATCCCAGAAGATATGAGAAAAGGATACTGCTGAATTGCAACCTCTGAAACATGTATGAGGGGTGTCAGGGAAAATAGCATGAATTTTAACTGGAGTATAATACCACCTTGTAAAAAGTTTGATTGCAGTTTCTTTGACCGTGATTGATCTTGTGCATTTGTGTAAGTTAGAGATACATTTGTCCCAGTTTTCCATTGTAAATGAGAAAACACATTCTTGTTCCCACTTGAGCATATAGGGAAGTTTGGATTGTTCTGCATTATTGACTAGATTAGAGTAGATTTCAGATATCAGACCTGCTCTCCCAGGTGTTTTCAGACAAATGTTTTCAAAAAATGATGGTGGGAGTGAGTTTACTGTTTGGAAATATGTACTAAAAAAATGTCTAATTTGGAGAAATGTATTAAACTCAGTATTGGGGATCTGATGTCTAGATTTCAATGAAGAGAACGAAGTGAAGTTTTTGTTTTCTATAAAATTATAGAGGGATATTAGGTTATTATTTGTCCACCATGAAAAGTCTCCTCTCTCATTTGAGGAAAGGGGGAATTTTGGGTCACCAATAAAAGATGCAAGTGGAGGTGTGTTAGAGGTTAAGTTCTATTTTTTGTTATGTAGTTTCCATAATTAATATGAATGTGAGACTAATTGATTAAGGTTGTCTAGGATGTGAGTTGATACTTTATTACCCCATAATATACTTGAGATAGAATATGGTTGGATGGAGTCTTTTTCAAATCTAACCCATGGGACTTTGGGGTTGGGAATGTGCCATTGTGCTATTTGTGACCATCTGGCGGCTAGGTAATAAAGCCAGAAGTCTGGGAGACCCAGACCACCTTTTTTCTGTGGATTGTGTAATACTGATCTAGATAGACATGGACGGGAGTCTGACCAGATAAATTTATTGATTTCTGTTTGGAATTTAGTAATAATTACTTTATTTAACCAGTAAGCCACCGCCCACCATCATATGACGGCGGGACGAGGCTTCTCTTGTTCTGGGCAGACGTCATATGACGTCCTCGCCCTCCCGAGCCACTAGGGGGCGCGTGTCCCCTGCGTCACTCGGGACCCGGTGCGCGTGCCCGGCGGCCGCGATGTCCGCTGGGCACCCGCGATTGCCGGGTAACAGAGCAGGACCGTGGATCTGTGCATGTAAACACAGATCCACGTCCTGTCAGAGAGGAGAGGAGACCGATAGCGTGTCCCTTGTACATAGGGACAGCGATCGGTCACCTCCCCCAGTCAGTCCCCTCCCCCCACAGTTAGAATCACCTCCTTAGGTCATACATTAACCCCTCGATCGTCCCCTAGTGTTAACCCCTTCCCTGCCAGTCACATTTACACAGTAATCAATGCAATTTTATAGCATTGATCGCTGTATAAATGTGAATGGTCCCAAAAATGTGTCAAAAGTGTCCGATGTGTCCGCCGCAATATCGCAGTCACAATAAAAATCGCAGATCGCCGCCATTACTAGTAAAAAATAAATAAATAATAAAAATGCTATCAATCTATCCCCTATTTTGTAGACACTATAACTTTTGCGCAAACCAATCAATATACGCTTATCGCAATTTTTTTTTACCAAAAATATGTAGAAGAATACATAATGGCCTAAACTGAGGAAAAAATTTGTTTAAAAAAAAAAAAATTGGATATTTATTATAGCAAAAAGTAAAAAATATTGTGTTTTTTCAAAATTGTCCCTCTTCTTTTGTTTATAGCGCAAAAAGTAAAAACCGCAGAGGTGATCAAATACCACCAAAAGAAATTTTTGTGGGGAAAAAGTGATAAAAATTTCATTAGGGTGCAGTGTAACATGACTGCGCAATTGTCATTCAAAGTGCGACAGCGCTGAAAACTGAAAAATGGCCTGGGCAGGAAGGGGGTGAAAGTGGTTAATCTGATTGGGAGAGCTCTAAATAGGTATAAAATTTTTGGTAAGATTGTCATCTTAATCGCTGTAATTCGGCCAAGAAACAATATTTTAAAAGATTTCCATAATTTGAGCATCAATCTCATTTTTTGGTTATCTTCAAACACTACGCCCTAACCTGTACACCCAATCTTCAGTTCTCCAAATTGTCCCCCTTTATGAACGTCTAATTCTTTCTGGCCCCCACACAGAAGGGTTTAACCTGAGATATATATAGACTTTTACACTAATATAATTTGGACTCTCAAGGTAAACATAGTTATATGCTTAGATGGGAGCAAACTTGGAGAAGAACTCTCCACTGAACAGAGCAGCCAAAAGCTCTATTTGCACCCTGTACAAGGAAAATACCTACTAAGTACTATTTTTTTTTTGGTACATGACCCCCTCCTGCCTACATGCTATATATCCATCAGTCACAAACCACTGCTGGAGGTGCTGTAAAGGTTTCGGCACTCTAATGCATATCTACTGGCAATGCCCGTCCTTGCAGTCATACTGGCACTCGGTCCAGGACCTGCTTCATCAGGTATTCCAGGTTGATATTCTTTTCAATCCAAAAACCTATCTATTAGGACTGCTCCCTCCTAAATTGCCAGGCTTAGCAAAAAATACACTCACATCTTAACGGCAGCTAGATGCCTGATAGCCCTCCAATGGAAGAAACAAACGTCACTGACACCAACTGGCTTTTATGCTAGGATTAAGGATGTGGAGATTATGGCGTCCTTGAAGGCACAACTAGCTCATAAGTTTGATCGCCATAGCGCGATCTGGGAGCCCTGGCATCTCAGGGAAGACCCTCCATGAGACTCTCAAGCCCTTCTTCCATCTGGTATGTCGACTCTCCCCAGACCCAGGAATGATGAACCCTGTTCTACTTCTCCCCTTTTCGTTTTTTCTTTTTTCTCCTTTTTCTTCCCTACGTGTCCAATAGGCGCTCGCTATACTTCCCTGGGTTCAGAATCACTGGCATAGCTATTTCACAAACCCATCGTATCAGTGGTGGCCCGTCCACAGATGGTGTGTGGGTGCCACCTCCCCATCCATGCGTCCTGCCCCCTGATCTACATATCAGGGTGCCGGACTATGGATTCCAATGGGGGGAGTGTTTTTTTTGAAGCACGTGATTCGAGCCAGAGGCTCTAATAGGCTTCAAAAAAGGCCACCCAGTTGTGTGATAATGAATGAATTTGCGCTATTTTCACACTAAAGTTCCTACCTGCCATCGGGGAGGCAGGTTGTGAGATCTGTTTCCCGATTCGCCAAATCGTCAGGCGATCCTTTTGGATACTTAGCACTTAGGCGGAAGAGAGGAGACACACCGCAGAGGAAGCTGCTGGAGGAGCGGACACCGGAGCCACTGCCCGAATCCGGGGGGTGGTTGTTTGTTTCTGGCCCCCTAAAAGAAAAACCCAGCAGCCACTTCATTGTATTGATTCCACACTACTGGTTCACCTGGCTCCTTGGTAATATACGTAATATCTGCTTATAGAACTATGTAGCAATTTCATTGGTTTTACTCCAGACCCACGTGTATTGTTATGTGTCTATTATGTTGGTTCGCTATTGTATATTTGCGTGATTTCCAGTGATTGTTATCCTTTTCTATTTTTGTATTGAAAAATATAAAATGTTAATAAAAATTTTCAAGTAAAGAAAAAAAAAAAACGATTAATCCCTAGGAGCCCCAGACTTGATTAAATATTTTTATGCTGCCCAAATAAACACGGCTGATCCGATTCGAGGATCCTTACGCAGGCTTTGCAGGATCAGGGAGGCCATGCAGCGTAGGTTTGCTGAGGCATTCGGTCCGGAGTCCTCTGGGTCACTAAGGACGACATGGTCCGCAGCCACCTCCTCCCAGCCACGTACAAGTCCATGTGTTTCTTGGGACTGATCCCTTAAAGACTGCTGCTGATGCTGAGTGCCAGGCTCCACCTCCATACTGACACAATCTTCCTCCCCCTCCTCATCCTCTTCCTGTGTGATCGGCGGGCACGCAGGAACACTGTCTGGATAAAGGGGGCCTTGAGAGCTAAGGAAGTCCTCCTCTTCCTGCCTCTGTTCTGCCTCAAGTGCCCTGTCCATTATTCCACGCAGCGTGTGCTCCAACAGGTGGACAAGGGGGACAGTGTCACTGATGCATGCACTGTCACTGCTCACCATCCTAGTGGCCTCCTCAAATGGTGACAGGACAGTGCATGCATCCCTGATCATGGCCCACTGGCGTGGGGAAAAAAAAAACAAGCTCCCCTGACCCTGTCCTGGTGCCATAGTCGCACAGGTACTCATTGATGGCCCTCTGCTGCGTGTGCAGCCGCTGCAGCATGGCCAACATTGAGTTCCACCTGGTGGGCATGTCACAGATTAGGCGGTTCTTGGGCAGGTTAAACTCCTTTTGGAGGTCCGTCAGCCGAGCACTGGCATTATATGACCGGCGGAAATGCACACAGACTTTCCTGGCCTGCCTCAGGACATCCTGTAAGCCCGGGTACCTGCCCAAGAACCGCTGCACCACCAAGTTAAGGACGTGAGCCAAACAGGGCACATGGGTCAGGAGAGGAGGTTGGTACCATTGTCGCCAACCACCATTCCTGCCTTAAGTTGGCGTGGCGTCAACCACCTCTGAACCTGCCCCTGCAGAGCTGACAGAACCTCTGCCCCAGTGTGGCTACTGTCCCCCAAGAACACCAGCTCAAGCACCGCATGGCATCTTTTGGCCTGCGTAATTGCGTAGCCCCTTGAACGGCTACGGAGCACCGCTGGTTCCGAGGACAAAGCACAGGAAGAGGCCATGGAGGAAGAAGAAGAGGAGGGGGTGGAGGAGAGAGTTGTGTCACAATCATTAGCATTTTGGAGGCGTGGTGGCGGAACAACCTCCAACACTACTGCACCTTGTCCTGCATCCTTCCCAGCTGCCAGCAGAGTAACCCAATGCGCCGTGAAACTTAGGTAACATCCCTGTCCATGCCTGCTGGACCATGAGTCAGCGGTAATATGCACCTTACCGCTGACTGCCCTGTCCAGCGAGGCATGGACATTGCCTTCCACATGCCGGTAGAGAGCCGGAATCGCCTTCCGTGAGAAAAAGTGGCATTTGGGTACCTGCCACTGAGGAACCGCACATTCCACAAACTCACGGAAGGGGCAGAGTCTACCAACTGAAAAGGCAGCAGTTGAAGTGCTAGCAATTTTGCCAAGCTAGCATTCAACCGCTGGGCATGTGGATGGCTGGGAGCAAACTTCTTTCGGCGGTGCAGCAGCTGGGGCAGGGAAATTTGCCTGGTACAATCTGACGTCGGTGTACCAAAAGCAGATTGCCCACAAGTACTTGGCTGTGACACACCTAATTCTACACCTTCATTCCTCTCAGTGCAGGTCTCAGAGAGGACTGAAGGTATAGTGGGGTTGGAAATCTCAGCTGATGAGGAGCAAGGAGAGGTCCTCTTCGTTCTTTGGTGTGGGTCTTTTAGATGCGCTTGCCAACGAACTGCATGGCAGGTCAACATATGTCTGGTCAAGCATGTGGTACCCAAGCGGGAGATGTTTTGGCCATGCGAGATGCGCTTGAGACATATGTTGCAAATAGCAGCGGTGCGATCTGATGCACTCGTCTCAAAAAAGGCCTACACCAAAGAACTTTTTGAATAACGCGCAGAGACTGCAGCGCCCTGCACATGTGGAGCTTTGGGGTGTGATGCAGTCAATGTGCTGCCCTTAGGCTGGCCCCTGGAGGGCATCCTGCCTCGTTGGTGATGTGCCGCCTCCTCCTCCTCCTCTCTCCTATCAGGCACCCACGTTGAGTCAGTGACCTCATCATCCCCTCCCTCCTCATCACTGGAGCAAAACTGGCAGTATGTTGCAGCAGGGGGAGCATGACTGCCAAATTGCTGTCCTTCTTGGGCACCCCCTCATGTTACTGCCTTCATCGAGCTCAGTATCATCATCAGAGCCTTCCAAACGTTGGGCATCCTCCTGGAGCATGTACCCAACACTGTGGTCAAACAGTTCGAGGGACTCCTCAGGAGGACATGATGGGGCTAGGGAAGGAGTCACTGATGACATTGAGCCGAGGGAGGAGGCCGCTGCTTTGCCAGACAAAGTACCCTGGGCATGGGTGAGAGAGGATGAGGAAGATGAGGACGGCTTGGTCATCCACTCGACCAAGTCTTCCACATGCTGCGGCTCAACACGGCCAGCTGCCGAAAAAAAGGCCAAGCGTGTCCCACGGCTACGTGCTGATGAGGATGCACCGTCTCCACGACCAGCACTAGACACAGAGCCTGCTTGCCCTCTCTTATTGGCTTGTGGCTGTCTGCCTCTCCTTCTTGGCCTTCCAGACATACTAATGGCCTGTAGCTGCACTAAGCTGGGATATATATATATATATATATATATATATGTACTGATACTGCAGCTAGCAAAATCAACTGCCTGCTTGTAGTATGAGAACACCACCAACCTTCTACGGGTAGCTTTAGCTGAACACTGTGAGGTGGACGCACCCCACTAACTTGTAGGTTTAGCTGAACACTGTGAGGTGGATGTACCACACTAACTTGTAGGTTTAGCTGAACACTGTGAGCAGGACGCACCCCACTAACTTGTAGGTTTAGCTGAACACTGTGAGCAGGACGCACCCCACTAACTTGTAGGTTTAGCTGAACACTGTGAGGTGGACGCACCCCACTAACCTGTAGGTTTAGCTGAACACTGTGAGCAGGACGCACACCACTAACTTGTAGGTTTAGCTGAACACTGTGAGCAGGACGCACCCCACTAACTTGTAGGTTTAGCTGAACACTGTGAGCAGGACGCACCCCACTAACTGTAAATAGTCTAGCTGCCTGACTGTGGTACTAATAGGATCAAAAGAACACCAGCAATTTTCTTCAGGTAGCTGTAAATACTGTCCCAAGACAAGCCTGCCTGTCAGTAAGAAGATAACAGGAACGGATCTAGCTGAACACTGTGAGCAGGACGCACCCCACTAACTTGTAGGTTTAGCTGAACACTGTGAGGTGGACGCACCACACTAACTTGTAGGTTTAGCTGAACACTGTGAGCAGGACGCACCCCACTAACTTGTAGGTTTAGCTGAACACTGTGAGCAGGACGCACCCCACTAACTTGTAGGTTTAGCTGAACACTGTGAGGTGGACGCACCCCACTAACCTGTAGGTTTAGCTGAACACTGTGAGCAGGACGCACACCACTAACTTGTAGGTTTAGCTGAACACTGTGAGCAGGACGCAACCCACTAACTTGTAGTTTTAGCTGAACACTGTGAGCAGGACGCACTGCACTAACTGTAAATAGTCTAGCTGTCTGACTGTGGTACTAATGGGATCAAAAGAACACCAGTAATTTTCTTCAGGTAGCTGTATATACTGTAACAAGACAAGCCTGCCTGTCAGTAAGAAGATAACAGTAACGGATCTAGCTGAACACTGTGAGCAGGATGCACTGCACTAACTGTAAATAGTCTAGCTGCCTGACTGTGGTACTAATAGGATCAAAAGAATACCAGCAATTTTCTTCAGGTAGCTGTAAATACTGTAACAAGACAAGCCTGCCTGTCAGTAAGAAGATAACAGGAACAGATCTAGATGAACACTGAGCAGGACGCACCCCACTAACTTGTAGGTTTAGCTGAACACTGTGAGCAGGACGCACCCCACTAACTTGTAGGTTTAGCTGAACACTGTGAGCAGGACGCACCCCACTAACTTGTAGTTTTAGCTGAACACTGTGAGCAGGATGCACTGCACTAACTGTAAATATTCTAGCTGCCTAACTGTGGTACTAATAGGATCAAAAGAACACCAGCAATTTTCTTCAGGTAGCTGTATATACTGTAACAAGACAAGCCTGCCTGTCAGTAAGAAGATAACAGGAACGGATCTAGCTGAACACTGTGAGCAGGACGCACTGCACTAACTGTAAATAGTCTAGCTGCCTGACTGTGGTACTAATAGGATCAAAAGAACACCAGTAATTTTCTTCAGGTAGCTGTATATACTGTAACAAGACAAGCCTGCCTGTCAGTAGGAAGATAACAGGAACGGATCTAGCTAAACTGAATACAGTGTATATATATATGCAACACCTGGGATGCATATATATACACAATACACTGTAAGTGCAGCTAACTGACTGACTGTTCTGCCTAATCTATCTAACTCAAATCAAATGTCACTGTCTGTCTGTCTGTCTCTCTCTCTCTCTCTCAATGAACGCCGGAACACACACTACACAGGGCCGCCGTGCAGGCAGCCTTATATAGTGTGGGCCGTGTACTAAATCCCCTGAGCCATAATTGGCCAAAGCCTCCTTGGCTTTGGCCAATTACGGCTCTCTGTTCAGACGGCGCTGTGATTGGCCAAGCATGCGGGTCATAGTGCATGCTTGGCCAATCATCAGCCAGCAATGCACTGCGATGCCGCAGTGAATTATGGGCCGTGACGCGCCACACGAATTTGGCGCGAACGGCCCATATCGTTCGCAATTCGGCGAACGGGCGAACAGACGATGTTCGAGTCGAACATGGGTTCGACTCGAACACGAAGCTCATCCCTACACACAAGTCTTTGTACTTCTCACTTCTTTCTCCTTATTTCTCTCTCTATTCTTCCCTATCCTTTTTTCTAATAATTTCTTTGATTACAGAAGGTCCATGTTGGACCCAGTGTGACATACACTCACCATATAAGGAGGGCAAAGCCATCCTCCTTCTCCTGTAATATACTGTATATGTGACCTTGGTTCCTCACTTCAGGCTCTATCATTACATTTGAAGATTCCGTGTTCAATAACTCTGGAACCTTGGTTACTTATTGACAATAATTCAAATAAGTTTATGTTCTATACATTTTTGTTTTTTACTAAGAGTGACTACAAATATGAACATTATTTTAATCTCTATACACACACACAGTTAAAATATTTGAAATTTTATGTTGATTTAACCTCTATTTTTTGAATTCTGTAACTACATTATGGAACTAAATGGTTTTGCAACCATAATATTTTACTGTACTATATTTCTTGTACAATAAAAACTTTGGAAAAGAACCATTAATCCCTGGTAGTTGGGTGGCTTTCGTTAAAGCCCAACTCCAGGCAAAAAACAACCCCCTCCCACCCCTTCCTCTACTACCTCTTGAAAAGACCCCATTTAGACATTCTTTTTAACTTACCTAATCCTGTGGTTATGTGACCTTTGAGTTCCAATGCCTCACTCTTGATTTCTTCCCACAAGTTCCTTCTTTGGGCATCCACATCACTGCATGACATAGACACTTCCTATTGTCTGTCCAGCGGTGGGACCTCTTACAATCCAGAAGAAGAGAGATGTCATCTTGAGGGGAAGGTAAGGGACCAGGAGGGTGAGGGATAACCTTCACATTCGGATCAACAGCCCCTGTAGCAGGAGACGGTTCGAGTAAATCCTTCTTGACCAGGTAAGACAGAAAAATAGCCTTACATGATGGGTTACAGTGGGGTGGGAGAGAGAGATGGTTAAAGTTTGATTCCTCCCTGGAGTTGGGCTTTACATAAATTAATCACTATTAGTGATGTGCTGAACATGCCTGGGTTCAGTTTGGGGCCGATCACATCTGTCCCAGTGCACAAAACATCTGTCAGTGTCCCATCACATCTGTACCAGTGCACACAACATCTGTCACAGGTCCCCATGAAGATCTGTACCAGTGCGAAAAAACATCTGTCAGTGTCCCATTACATCTATACCGGTGCACTGCCCCTGCCGCCGACCTGCTAAAAAAAAATACAACAGTCCTCCTCCGATGCTGGCTCTCACTGTTGTGTCAACTCCGTTGTCTGCGGTTCTTATATAGCTATGGGGCGTGGCCATCCAGTGACATCACCTAGAGACCCCTCCCCTTGTAACAGCACAGTCACAGGAGACCAGAGGAAGAAGACATCAGAGGAGGGAGAAGACCAGAGAAAGAAGTCATCACTGGAGGGAGAAGGCAGCAGAAGGAGAAGACTGGAGGAAGAAGACAACACCGGAGGGAGAAGATATCAGCGGAGAGAGAAGACCTGGTATGGTCCAGGAGGGGGGGTGCTCACTCGTCCCCACCTTTCCTGACCTGCTGGGCTACATGCTTGGATAAGGGTCTGATATGGATTTTGGGAGGGACAACACACTGTTTTTTTTTTTATTATTCTGGCATGGGGTTCTCCTCAAGATCCTTACCAGACTCAAAGGACCTGGTATGAATCAGGGGTGGAGGGACCCACGCCCCCTTTTTGTTTTTTTGATAAATTGGCGTGAGGTTTCCTCCATACCAAAAGCAAAGGAATTATTTTGATTGGTCAAAGGACCAGTCACAATCATCTCAAAATCGGATCAAAGTCGAATCCTGTTCATTGAAGTCGCATAGAAGTCGGACTTGAAGCCGCAGGGCAAAGTCGGATCGGAAGTTGTGTGAATCTGGCATTAAAATAGCGTAGTGCTGAATAGCATAAGATGGTCTGGTCATGAAGGGGGAAAAAACGTTCCCGGAGGTAAAGTGGTTAAATTACCAGTAAAGGACAGCTCCCAGCTACTTTGCTCTGGCAGGGCCTTCGTCTATACTGGACACTTGTCCAAGATTAGGGTTTCCTGTAGACATACATCCCAACGTTTTGAGATAGGAACGAGGAACACTTATTAGCAAAAGTATGTAGGCATAGGACACACCCCCAGCCACGGCCCCTTTGAAGGAGAATTATACAAAAAAAAAATAGTTAACCTACAAGTGCTTTTTTACCACTACTGTTACTTTATATTGGCTTTTCAAATTTACAAATGCAGCCATTTAGAATTTGTATGAAAGGTTTAGCACACGGAGGTCGCCCCCAATTCATACCAGACCCTGTAGGTCTGGTAAAGTGCTCATTACAGCCTCCGGGCAAATGTAAAAACGAATTATAAAGGTTTTGATTGACATATGCTAAAAATTGAAGAAATGTCTAAGGATGGGGCTGGCACTGCCCAGGGTTTGTTTATAACTAAAATATAATTTTAGTGGACTGACCCTTTGAGTCAGGGAGGATTAAGCATTGAGTGTCTCTTTTAAAATTTAGGAGATCTGCAGATTTTTAGCTTGTTTTGGCGCCTATAGCCTTGCAGCCTGAAGAGAAAACTTTTTTACGTATTGGATTGGGCTTTTGGCATACTGTGCTGCCATCTACTGTGCAGATATCAATTTACATGTGCCGCACTCAATGGATTTTTGTTTCATTTGTTGATGTGTAGGCAACCCCTGACCCCCCAGAGGTTTGTGAGATCCCTAAAGACAAGGTGGGCTAGCGTTTACCCCAAGGCTGAGTCCTTAGCTGCAAATGGAGGATGTGTAATAACTGGACCTTAGCTCCCAACTGTCCCTGATTTTGAGGGTCAGTCCCTGATTTGGAGCAATGTCCCTCTGTCCCTCCTTCCTCCTCATTTGTCCCTCATTTTGGTCTGATCTATATAGTTGTATATAAAATGCACTTTTTATCTTTCAAATAGTGTTTCCCAGTGCTAAACCTTTCATCCAAATTCTAAATTGCATTTTTCAATTTTAAAAGCCAATATAAAGGAATAGTAGTGGTAAAAGAAAGCACTTGTGGATTTAATTAACCTTTTTTTGTTATTTCCCCATTAAGGGGTGTGGCAGGGGGCGTGTCCTATCCCTACATACGTTTGCTAGTAAGTGTCCCTCATTCCCATCTCAAAATGTTGGGAGGTATGCTGCACAATACTTTTGTGCTTTTTCAGAGATTTTATTCCACAAAGAACAACTCACTGGGAAAGACTCCCAAGTTGTGTTGCAGATTCCATCTTGGCACTTCTCAGCACAGGTAAAAGGGTCTTTAAGCTGAAACCAGCATCCTGTACCTTCTGTAGCAGCAATAACAGCCTCAGTAATCCTTCAGACGAGTCTCCAGCCTTTTTGTGTGTTGCTTGTCCCCAAGATCTCCAGTGGCAGAGTTACCACTGATACTCCACCCCAGGCATCACCTTCTAGATCAGGGTTTCTCGAACAAGGTTTCTTGGAACACTAAAGTTCCTCCAGAGGTTGCTGGGGGTTCCTTGAGCAATTTCTGCCTGTCTGAAATCACACATGGAAAAATAACATGGAGAAATAACACAACACACATTACACTGTCAGCAGGATAAGGACAGGGAGGAAAGATGAGCGTACCTCCCAACTTTTTGAGACGGGAACGAGGAACATCTATTAGCAAAAGTATGCAGGCATAGGACACACCCCCTGCCACAACCCTTAACGGGTTCAATACCGGGCATTTTCACCCCCTTCTTTCCCAGACCAATTTTTAGTTTTCAGCACTGTCGCAATTTAAACGACAATTGCGCGGTCGTGCGACGTTGTACCCAAACAAAATTGACGTCCTTTTTTTCCTACAAATAGAGCTTTCTTTTGGTGGTATTTGATCACCTCTGCGGTTTTTATTTTTTGCGCTATAAACAAAAGAAGAGTGACAATTTTGAAAAAAAACACAATATTTTTTACTTTTTGCTATAAGAAATATCCCAATTTTTTTTTTAAAAAAATAAATTTTTTCCTCAGTTTCGGCCGATACGTATTCTTCTACATATTTTTGGTAAAAAAAAAAAATCGCAATAAGCGATTGATTGGTTTGCGCAAAAGTTATAGCGTCTATAAAATACGGGATAGATTTATGGCATTTAAAAATAAAAAAAATTATTTTTTTTACTAGTAATAGCGGCGATCGCGATTTTTTTTCGTGACTGCGACATTATGGCGGACACATCGGACACTTTTGACACATTTTTGGGACCATTCACATTTATACAGCGATCAATGCTATAAAATTGCATTGATTACTGTGTAAATGTGACAGGCAGGGAAGGGGTTAGCCACTAGGGGGACACAAGGGGTTAATTATGTTTCCTAAAAAAAAGAGGGGACACTAGAGAGAAGGAAAGAGGATTGCTGCTCACCCCTTAAAAACTAGAAAAAGAAAGGAAAGATTTCCCCAAAGTGGGGTTTTTTGGCAGCACAGTAACAGATATAGTCAATAATGTATGAAAAAATATAACAAATTTATTGAATAGTGTACCATAAAAGTTAAGACAATGAGCTCCAGTGGGGAGTACTTTAAAACTAGGTTGGCCGAACATACATTAGCAGACATAAATTCATAAGAATACTTCATATCATGAACATTAAACCTGACGCGTTTCAACCCCTATACTTAGGGTCTTCTTCAGGGGGTCAGTCTGCTGGAAAAAGCACGTAGATAGAGTTGATATACACATATGGATTCCATTGATATAACAATAAATACATTCACCATGTAATACACCAATACAGTATAATTACCCAATAATGTATGTCCCACATGGAGATCCCCTAAAAAATATTGTTCTCCCCTCTTCCCCAAAGGGAGGATTCCAGACACCTCTATCGCCACCGCAGCCCAGACCAGGGCCGTGAGAAGTAACGTGACTTGCGAGAGGTCACACCCTTGGGCACCGCCCGCCAGGCCAGACGACCGGCCGGAAAGCAAAAAACACACCTGCGATGAAAATTAAAAGACGAACTAAATAAACGCCCATAATAAATGTAACAAGTTAGTCAGGTTTATTATGTGGACAAAAGAGCCACTAGGGGACTAAAGTCTCCAATATTTATTATTTATATAGTGTATTTTAAATGCTAGTATAAACATAAATGATTCATAACTATATATTAGGTATTGGTAAATACTCTATCTGTGCTCGAGTGAGATTAGTAGTGAGGGAGTGAAAGAGTGTAGGAAGATAGGAAGAGGTGAAAAAGGTGAATGGTGAGAAAAATCGTGCGGTGTAGGTATGTGATAAGCAATTGAAAACAATGGTGCAGGTGTGTGTGAGTGAAAACAAAAAGGTGGGGGAAGGGGGGGGAGGAAAAGGGGCGAAAAAAAGGGGGGTGTTGCCAAGAAAACCCATATGAAGGAAGAAAGGGAAAAGAAAGAGAAAAGAAAAAAAAAAAAAAGAGAAAGAAAAAAGGGGGAAAAAAGAAAAGAGAGAAGAAAAAAGAAAAAAAGAGAAAAAAAAAGGGGGGGGGGGGGTACTGGTGTGAATACAAATCATTACCTCAAAACGTGCTAGGTAGCGCATGTGATTGCATCATATTGCCCCATGTAACTAGACTGTTACTTGTCAGCCAACCCGGAATTGGTCACAAGCTGTATAAGACTCAGTGGATTAGTATCCAATCCTGAGTCAACCAGTCTAAGAACAAACGAGAAAGTATAAAAATATAAAAAATATAAAAGAACCATATCATTATCAGTCAATAAATAAGGCTAAATGAGCCCTAATTGTACGGGGCAAAAAAAATGTTGCAAAAACACATCGCTAGAGGGTGTACTTACAGAGTGACAGCAGAGAGTGTTTGCAGTCCACCAAGCAGAAGGAGACTAATGCCCCGTACACACGGTCGGACTTTGTTCGGACATTCCGACAACAAAATCCTAGGATTTTTTCCGACGGATGTTGGCTCAAACTTGTTTTGCCTACACACGGTCGCACAAAGTTGTCGGAATTTCCGATCGACAACCACGCGGTCACGTACACCACGTACGACGAGACTAGAAAAGGCCAGTTCAGAACCAAGCGCGGCACCCTTTGGGCTCCTTTTGCTAATCTCGTGTTAGTAAAAGTTTGGTGAGAGACGATTCGCGCTTTTTCAGACTCGTGGCTTTCAGATCGTTTTCTGCCGTTCAGTTTGTGCTTGTGGGTTTGTATCTGCTCTTCAGTGCGTGCAGTCAGTTCGTATCGGAGTTTTCTGTGCGATCTTGTCCGCTCGTTGCTGTTTTTCAGGTCGCTCTTCACAGGCCTTGTTGTTCTTCAGTGCGTTCTGTTACTTCGTTCTGAGCAGCCGACCGTTTTCTAGCCATGTTTCGTATGAGTACTCCTCGTACAGTTCGTGCTGTGCGGGGGCTTGGTGTTGGGGTCCTGACTTTGACACAAGTCCAGTCCATGAACAGGGTGAGGAGGAGTTCATGGACCAAGAATTGGTTGCTTCAGCGTGACCAGTTCTGTCATATGCCTTTGCTCCGTGAGATCCGTGAGAATAATCCTGGTGATTTCAGGAATTTTCTCAGGATGACGGACCCCGTATTTCACCGTTTGTTGGCTTCGCTGACCCCCTATATCAGCAGGCAGGATACCTGCATGAGGCAAGCCATCACTCCGGAGCAGAGGTTGGTCGCTACCCTGCGGTATTTGGCCACAGGGAGAAGTCTGCAGGACCTCAAGTTCTCGACAGGCATCTCCCCCCAGGCTCTTCTTTGTGGACATTTACTGCTTGTGTTTGTTTTAGCTGACACTGACAGAAATGTGTGGAGTCCAGAAAATGTTGTGATTGTGTAACCTTATACAAAGCACTGTTGGCTGTTATTTACTAAATGCAAAGACACTTTTCACTACAAGTGCACTTGCAACTGCACTGAAACTGCACTTGTAGTGCAAAGTGGATTTGCCCTTAGGAAATTACCCCCATTTTCTCATCAAACAACAATTACATCACCCCAAAAGTGTTGTAGCGTTGAGACAATAATCCACACATTCTTGATGAACAATCTTTTTAATACCAGCACAGACACATGTGCATTTACCAAAGGTTTTTCTGACAAACCAACATGTTTGTTGTATAACAATTTTTGTGGTGTCATTATCCAAAATCAAAATGTGCATTTTATAGAAAACAGGCCTGTGTAAAACCCACAAGAAAGACACAAATCTTGATCTTACAAAGTTCACATTTGGTAGAACTTGAAGGCAATATCAGACATGAGTATTTAGGAACTGTGTTTGATATTGCGTTCAGATGGGGGGAAATCACCCCTGGAAAAGCCAAATTTGGAAGATGCATACAAATTTCCCAATGTCAACATGTGCTATCTGCCATCACGGGGGATCAAGGGACGTGTTTTTGGGGAGAAAGCCCTTCCTCACCGTTACTTTATTATTGAGGAAGGGGTTGCACCCCCAAAACGCGTCCATTGATCTCCCGTGATGGCAGATAGCACATGTTGGCACACTGTGTGCATTCTCCAAATTTGGCTTTGGGAAAAATCACAAAAACATTTCGCACATTGTAGCAGACAAAAGAAGAAAGTGATTTTGAGGGGCTTTAAACTCGCCCCAAAACATCAATGATGTTTTTATATTTTGGAATAACATCATTGATGTTTTGCTTGATGTTTTCCAATTGTAAATTACACCCCATGATCTCCCCAATCAGGATCTGGGCACTTTCGGATGTGAAAGGATCTGGATCCACAACCTCACGATCACCTAAAAAGAAAGGAAACCCAAAATAAATTAGGTCTAAAAAAAATGCCGGCATCCATCTCTTATCTGAGCCTGTGGTCGCAGACACTCACCTGTTGTGGTGACTAGTTCCACCACGTCTTCTTCCTCCTGCTCATCTTGTGTTGGGGGGATTTTCCCTTCTTCCAGAGGGGGGGGGGGGGGCTCTGGTCTCCTCGGATGAGGGGTGTCCTCCAAGTCTTTTCTCCCCTATGTAAAACAAAAATGGTATAATTAACACACAGATATTTGATGGCAGAACTCTAAAGATGAAACATTGCTTGGAAGTGGGGTACAATTGTCTATTTTAGCAGAGTTCCAAGATGTAGCTTTTTTAGTGTCCTTTGTCAAGCTGCAATACTTTACCTGTTTTGTACAAGCTTCACAGATGGAGACCCCCCTATAGTATACACTGGAGCACCTGTGTGGCCCCCCTAATAAAAAGGGTGTTCTGGGGTCCCACACTAGTGCTCCAGTGTCCAGATGTGAAAACAGCTGCTCAGTGTCCTCTCCTTACACACAATCTAGTTTGCATTTCATTCTAGTAACAAAGCCATCTACACAACCCAATTCTTTGAAGACAAGTATAGGGCCTCAAAATGGTGGCCAAATGCATATGGCCTAAACAATGGTATTTTATAGTCTGAAAAAAATATGTGTGATCCGAACGAATAATGTGCCCATGAACATGAAAGTTGCCATTTTAAACTGTACAACAGTTCCTAAAAGCACATGGAGCAGCACGAATGTAATAAACACAAGAACAATAGGAACACAGCACAACTACTTACTTTTTTGCAGCACTCTCCGGATCTTTCTGTACTGCTCATGTTCTCGTAATTTCAGGTCCGACCACCGCTTCCTGAGCTGATCTTTCGATCGTCGTACCCTGAATTTCCGGCGCAGACTCCTGACCACTTTCGCCATGATCTTGGCCTTTCGGACATTGTGGTTGGGGTAAGGCCCATACTTTCCATCATAGTCGGCCTTCTTCAGGATGTCCACCATTTCCAACATCTCCCCAAAGGACATATTTGAGTCCTTTAATCTCCTTCTGGATCGGGACGTTTCAGGCTCCGGCCTTTCCTCCTCCTCCTCCTCCTCGTTGCTGTAATTAGCACGATCCTGCTGTCTATCCGCCATGTGCTCTTCCTCCACTGCGCCGAACAAAAAGGAGCGGGAAATAGAATAGAAAGAACGTCAGGGGTGGGCGGAGTTATACGCATGCGCAGTGTGTATAAATCGTAACGCGCGCGTCTTACGTACGATCTGTGAGCGGAGGAAGGAGCATCGGAGACGCCGATCGTGCTAACGAAGGTAGGATCTAAACTTGGGCCTATACTGCTTCGAAATTGAAGCCTATATTGTAACAAGATTAGGGGAGTTTGGCCTGACATTAGGGTTTGTCTTGTGTTGTGTCTTGCAGAGAAAATGGATGGGTTCAACGACCACAATTTCCTGCCCCTGTTTATTGACAAGTACAGAGAGCTGCCCTGTCTGTGGCAGGTCAGACACCCCCACTATAATCACAAACAGAAGAGGCAGGCAGCGCTGGAGAAACTGCTGGAGTTGGTGAAGCCGGTGGTCCCCACAGCAACCATCCCTTATTTAAAAGCTAAAATTGGTGGCCTGAGGAGCACATATCTTAGGGAGCGCAAGAAGGTCACAGATTCCCAGAGGTCCGGAGCTGCAGCAGATGACGTTTATGTCCCCAGGCTGTGGTACTATGAGAGACTGCGATTTCTGTCAGACCACACTGAAGTCAGGGAATCCCTCTCTACTCTTCCTTCCACTCTTCCTTCCACACCAGCTGAGGCTTCTGATGTCCAACCTGGGCCTTCCAGCCTGGAAGAAGTGGAGGAGCCCAGCTGGAGTCAGGTATAGCATTCTTCTACAGATTTCTGGGCAATAAAGAAATGCTGTTTACTAGATGTTATTATTGATCACTAATTGCTGCTTGAAAGTGTTTTACATATCAATAGACAGTAGTGGGCACCCAAAATTGGGACAAGAATGCAAAATGCTGGGCTCAGAAGGATAGTCTGTTATATTTGTTAACATTGAATTTGCAGCAGTCAGGAGGTGAAAATTGTGTGTGATTGATGAAAACAATACTAAAACTATGTCCCTTTTTCATACACAGGAAGACCTCAGCCAGGAGGAGGCTGTGGAATGTGGCAGTCAGGAGGAGGCGGGGATTAGTGGCAGCCAGGAGGAGGCGGGGCTAAGTGTCAGCCAAGAGAAGCCAGGGACAAGTCGCAGCCTGACTGAGTCTCAGGTCCCTCCCCTCCGCCTGCCATATAAAAGGGCCAGGAAGGCCACTCCCAGTCCTGTGCAGGATTCAGCGTACAGGCTGATCCAGGAGGCTTCGGCGTCCCTCAGAGCCTTCCCCAGTCCTGAAGAGGCCTTTGCCTGCATGGCTGCCACCAAATTGCAGGGCATGCAGGAGGGCCAACGCAAGATTTCTGAGGACCTGATTTATAAAGTCCTTCGTAAGGGGGAGAGTGGGGAACTGACACCCAAGATGGATGTCATTGAGATGGACCATCCTCCTCCTCCTCCTCCTCCTGCTGCCACAACTCCACCACCACAGCCAAAGGCTGGAAGGAAGCGTGGAAGGAAGACCAAAGAGTGATTGCCCTGGGTTCAGTCTGGTCTGACAGAAGATGCAGTCTCTCGTATGACCACAGCCTGGGGACACAGATGTCATCTGCTGCTTTCTGGATCTCTGGGACTTCTGGACCAGACTGCCCTCCCTTAGATATGGACTCCTCAGGCCACCAATTTTGCTTTTAAATAATTGATGTCTGCCCTGGGAGTCCAAGGCTTCGCCCACTTCTGCAGTTTCTCCAGCGTTGCCTCCCTCTTTGTTTTTTTATAGTTGTGACCCCTTAATAAAATATTTTTAGGTAAATTCTACTCTCCTGTGTGTGTTTTCATCCAAAAAGGATAGTTTGTTGGTGAGTATTCAGGTACATTTCTAAAGTACAATGTGAAATTAACAAGGGACAACAACACCAAACAATCTCCTCCTACAGATTAAATAGAACAACATATCAATGGTGTTGTGGGAACTTGTCACAAAAAACACACAAACATTTTCGGGAGTACAAATCAAAATCACCAAAAAATAAAAAAATAAAAAGACAAACACAAAAAAAGATTCTACATTAAAGTAAAAAAAAAAAAAAAAAATATGTTGTCAGATGTGAGAAATCAAAATATATTGAGGGAATGCCGATAAATAGTAACGAAAAAAGTTTGTGAGAAGTGTGTGTGAATATGAGCATCAAAACGACTTAATTCTTGTCACATTATAAAGAAGAAGAGAGTGCGCTGTATTAAACCATTTTGAACATTGCAGCGTGACGAAAGTGCTTTATCCATTACGAACGCTAAGTTTACCAGAACGAGCTGTCCCGTGTCGGAATTTCTTCTGAGCATGCGTGGCACTTTGTGCGTCGGAACAGGCCACACACGGTCAGAATTGACGCGATCGGATTTTGTTGTTGGAAAATTTTATCTCCTGCTGTCCAACTTTGTGTGTCGGAAAATCCGATGGAAAATGTCCGATGGCGCCCACACACGGTCGGAATTTCCGACAACACGCTCCGATCGGACATTGTCCATCGGAAAATCCGACCGTGTGGACGGGGCATAAGAGTGTATTGCAAATACCGCTTTTATGTCTATCATTGATTGAGGGTGTGTGTACCTTATTACAAACCATCCCAGGTGTGTACAATCCGCCGATAATCCCATGGAGGGCGGCATGGCCGCCATTGTGGCAGCCGAGTGTGGTCTCCCCGGCGTTCAGGAAGAGCCTAAGCTCCGATACATCGTCATTCCCGCCGAAATCTCGCGATGCCCATGACATCACGTCGCACGCGCGGGGCCCCGCACATGCGCAGTGACGAGGAGCTTCCGAGAATGTTCCGGAATGCCGCTGGCAAGGAGGGAAAGATCCCCGACGCGGCGCTCGGTGGCCACCCGAGCGTCCAATGAGGAACAGGGGGGGAGGAGCCACCTACGCAGGCCGGTTCCCCCCCCCTCCTTGCCGGGAAGCCACGTCACAGGTCACCCCCGCTCCGGAAGCGATAGCGGAGAAAGCGCCAGAGCTCCCCTAGTCAGAGGGGAAAGCAATCTCAGAAGGGGACACAAATATGAATTTTGAACATGACACATATATACTATTCATGATTCAAAACTGGTGCCATTATTATTACGCATTGCATATCTTATATATATATGTAAATGAAGAGCATCAATAAGAACAGGAAAAATTAAATCACATGCATTGGTAACTCTACAACATCAAGTTGAAAATAGAAAAAGTATTAAATAGATCAGAAAAAATGAAATAAATGAAATATGATTAAGAGTGCATTGAACCGGGGAGGGGGAGAGGGGGAAAGGGAGACAGGGCATGGTCAGAGGTGCTGATTATTTTTGTTTTATTTGGTTATATTCTATTCTAGCCAATCTAGAGGAGAACATGACTATTGCGTTTTGCCAGAAACAAAACCCTTTAAAAATGGAGCAAACGAAATGGCCTCATTCAATCCCGGGAAAGAGGTGTAATTTAATTTAAATATCCACCTCTGTTCGTGCTGCAGCAAAATTTTGTTCCAATCGCCGCCTCGCACTGTAGGGGGAGGGGACGTACAAGGGGAGGAGACCGAACGGTGTTCCGCTGTACTGGGAACACAGATCGCTCTCCTCTCAACTGACAGGATGTGGATCTGTGCGTTTACACACACAGATCCACGGTCCGGCCCGGTTAACGGGCAATCGCGGCTGCCCGGCGGACATCGCGGCCGCCGGGCACACGCACCGGGTCCCGAGCAACGCGCACGCCCCCTAGGCGGCCGGGAAGCCCAGGCCATCATATGATGTCCACCCAGGATGGGAGATCCCATCTGTGGACGTCATTTGACTATGGCCGGGTGCTGAAGTGGTTAAAGAAGAATTATACAAAAAAAAAAATTTTTAGTTAAACCCACAAGTGCTTTATTTTACCACTACTATTCCTTTATACTGGCTTTGGAATTTGCAAATGAAGCAATTTAGAAATTGGATGAAAGGTTTAGCAAAAAAGTGCATTTTATATACAACTATATAGATCAGACCAAAATGAGAGACAAATGAGGAGGAAAGAGGACAGCGGGACATTGCTCCAAATCAGGGACAGTCCCTCGAACTCAGGGACAGTTGGGCGCTATGGATGAGGGTGAGGGGGTTCTGCAGATCTTGTCCAAGATGAAGGTAAAATGTATTTTAAATCTAACTCTCAGTCAACAGACACTAATCTGATCAATATACTGTACCAACTGCTGCTGAGTTTCAGAAGTTAGTATACACATACAGGGGACGGGCTCTGCACCTTAACTCATCCAGATGAAATTGGCTCTTTGGAAGATATGTGCACCACATATGACAGCAGCTGTGATCATCAGCCTCTGAAGCCCAGGGAACTGTCTGTCTAGGGCAGTTAATGGATTTTATAGGAGGCTGGATGTGTCACATAGTAGAAGTTTGCCGGCTGCAATGCCTTCATTTAAAGTTCAAGGACATACTGTAGGGAATGTGAGGGTCACAGTTTTTCACTGAGTATCAGATGCAGAAGGAGTTTTTTCTTTTCACCAAATACATTTTTATTGATTTTTTTGTGTACATTTTTTTTTAACAAAGAAAAACACAGAATGGGAAAATTGCAACACACACAGTACCGTCAGTTAAAGGTAAACTACAAAAAAATTAAAAGTCCTCCTTTGTAGTGGATCTGCACTTGCACTGCTAGGTTTTTGTCTAGGGACAGGGTACAGCAGGTTTAGTTACCTGATCCTCTGCATTCTCCTCCATGCTGCTAGGAAAGTTCCTTTTGTGCCATGTTTTTATGAAAGCGGTTTCAATCGTGTCGTATAAAAAAGGGGCAGTATAATTTGTATTGCAATTAATGGTTTATTGTTATTTGCGATACAATAGCTAATGTTTACCCCATTTATTGTAGAATAATCACACTTCGAATGTCTGTACCCCTAAAGAAGAATCCAAAAGAATTGTCATTCGAAACGCGTTGGGTATTTCTGTCTCCTATGCCCATGTGGACAGAGCCAGCAGCCATTCCATCTATGTAACCTTGGTATATGATATATATATATATAATCTCAATGCATCAACCGCACTAATGCTTATTTTGTACTTTGTCTAATTTTGTATAAATAAAGTTTTGTTACTTTTATAAACACAGTTTTCATCCAGTTTTGTGCCCAGTACAGTCCCACTTAAGGGGGTTCCTTTGCTGTTCATATAAGTTAGGGATGTGGGCACAATTTACATACTCCACTTTATCTAGCAATTGTATTATATAAGACAAGTTCCTAGAGCAGTCTTTCTTAACTTATCTTTACTTCACAGGGACCAATAAAATAATTTTTAGGTCTTGGGGAACTGCTTTTTTGGGGTAATTAGGAAGAATGCTCCTTACATTAACGGTCACTGAGAAAAACACTTCTTACATTGGTGGTCAGTAGGAAGAATGCTCCTAACATTGATGGTCAGTGGCAAGAATATTCCTTACATTGTCGGCCAGTGGGAAAAATGCTCCTTATACTGGCGGTCAGTGGAAAGAATGCCCATCTTACAGTAGTGGTCAGAATGCCACCCTTACAGACAGCTAGAAAGATGACTGGTGTCGAACTGGCTCTACCAACCGGTGATGGCCGTGAAACTTTGCAGGCACCTAATCATTTCAGCAGAGATCTTCCAGCTTCCGGGTCTCAGGGACAGCGGAATTGGTGTCACAGGCTCCTCCCGACACATTACGTCACTAATCACGTGACTTCCTCAGGGTAGGTAGGTGCTACCCTGAGGAAGTTGTGTGACTAGTGATGCAACGCATTGGGAGGAGTCTGTGACGTCATTTCCGTTGTCTCCGAGACACGGAAGCTGGTGAGCGTTCTATGAGAGGATCTCTGCTGAAATGATTATATGATTAGGCTGTGTACAAGTACTAAACATTGTGAGTGTATAAGATATAGATTTTAATAAAACACATTTTTTATCGATATTCTGCACATTGAGTGGATCTTTTTTTATCTTGAGCTGAAAACCGTGAAAATGAAGCATCCCCTATATAGGGACAATTCTACTGTATGTGAAGGAGGACTAAAGGGACCAAAAGTGAATCAGCTTCCACTGATTACCCAAATCGCGATTATTGACCATATGGTCAAAATATTAATGTGAGCATGCACTGCACCCAGAGGTGATAGGGTGGCTGCAAGCAAGTTTGGATAATCACTGTTTCTTATGAGGGCTATAAACCGTTTGTTAATCTGAACTTGTTCTTTTCCCTTTTAAAAAACAACTGACAATGTATGTAAGGAAGATCGGATTCTCATCAGTAGAATCTGTGCAGGCATAAATACCTCTGTGCATAAGGTAAATGCTGGATGTGCATTAGCGAGGAGGCGTGCACACTCATGCACAAACATTAGCTTGCATGGTTAGCACTGGTATTGCCTATATAAACTGAAGCAGTGCTGAAGGAAGTTGCTGAGTGGCCTTCAGCTTGTGCTTATTAACCTGAGACCTGATCTATTGATTCTTGGCCCGGCTTGCCTCCCGATCTGTCTCTGAATGTTTGCCTCTTTGTTGTGACCTTGGCCTCCTTTCTGGACTCTGTTTGTGCTCTGACTCTGCCTCTGTTCTCTTGATCCAGTACCATGTTGTTCCTGTGCCTGGTGCCTGCTCTGTGATCCTCAGCTCCCTGCTCTACACATCTGGCTGCTACTAGGGATGAGTTCGATGTTCTGGTCGAACATAAGCTTGACTCAAACATCGGCTGTTCGCCCGTTTGCCAAAGAGCGAACATTATGGGGCGATCGCGGAAAATTCGAGAGCCGCGGAACACCCCATAATGCACTGCGAGATCGCCCCCTAAGGGAAAAGGGGGAGATGGATCTCCTATCACAATTTGGATTAGCAGCAAGAATGGGAAGTGTTATCATAATGGGGGATTTTAATTATCCAGACAGACTGGGCGGAGGGAACCGCGCATTCATCTATTTGCAGGACAATTTCATGGTTCAGATGGTAGATGCACCAACTAGAAATAAAGCGCTACTGGATCTACTGATTACCAACAATACAGACCTGATAATGGATGTGGAAATACAGGGCAATTTAGGAAACAGCCATCACAGGTCAATTGGCTTCAGTATAAATCACACAAATGGGAAACACAAGGGGAATACAAAGACACTAAATTTCAAAAGAGCCAATTTCCCTAAACTACGAACCCTAGAAGGCATAAACTGCGATAAAATCTTAGGAACAAAGAATACGGAGGAGAGATGGGTTTGCTTTAAGAGCATATTAAATAAGGGCATTAGCCTATGCATCCCATTGGGTAATAAAATTAAAAATGCGAACAAAAGTCCTGGATGGCTTAACTCCAATGTGAAAATGCATATAAAAGCAAAGGAGAAGGCCTTCAAAAAGACCGAGGTTGAGGGATCATCATCAGCATTCAGATTTTATAAGGAAACATTAATAATCCATCCGTTGGCATGGACCATAGGGTGAGTACATAGATTAAAAACTGGCTACAAGGGTTAGTTCAGAGGGTTGTGATAAAAGGGGCCCAATCTTTCACACAGTCTTCAAATCTTGAAGATTCCATTGGCCTCTTCTATGAATTCTGACCTTTAGTTCTTTCCATAGATGTTCTATTGGATTCAAGTCAGGTGATTGGCTGGGCCATTCTAACAGCTTTATTTTCTTTCTTTGAAACTAATTGAGAGTTTCCTTGGCTTTGTGTTTGGGATCATTGTCTTGCTGAAATGTCCACCCTCGTTTCATCTTCAACATCCTGGTAGATGGCAGCAGATTTTTATCAAGAATATCTTGGTACATTTTTCCACTCATCCTTCCTTTAAAGACATGAAGTTTGCCAGTACCGTATGCTGAAAAACAGTCCCATACCATGATGATCCCACCTTCAAACCTCACTGTTGGTATGGGGGGTGTTTTTGGGGTGATGTGCAATGCCATTTGACCTCCAAATATGGTCTGTATTATGACATTCGAAAAGTTCAATTTTGGTCTCATCTGACCAGACTATATTCTCCCAGTATTCCACAGGCTTGTCTAAATGTTGTGCAGAAAACTTTAAACGAGCTTCAACATGTTTTTTCTTCCACAATGGAGTCTTGCGTGGTGAGCGTGCATACAGGCCATGGCGGTTGAGTGTATTAATTATTGTTTTCTTTGAAACAATTGTACCTGCTAATTGCAGGTCTTTCTGAATTTCTTCACAAGTGGTCCTCGGCTCTTGAACAACTCTTCTGATAACTATTTTCACTCCTCTGTCAGAAATCTTTGCAAGGAGTACCTGGTCGTGGCCAGTTTATGTTGAAATTATGTTCTTTACACTTCCAGATTATGGCCCCAACAATGCTCACTGGAACATTTAGAAGTTTATAAATCCTTCTGTAACCAATGCCATCATTATGGTTTGCAAGGTTGTGAAGGTCTTGAGAGAGCTCTTTGCTTTTACCCATCATGAGATGTTTCTTGTGTGACACCTTGGTGATGACCTTTTTATAGGCCATCAGTTGAGACTGAACCAACTGAAATTAATTTGCATTGACAAGGGGCAGGGTTGCTTTGTAATTACTGATAGATTTCAGCTGTTGTCTTGGCTTTCCATGCCTTTTTTGCATCTCCCTTTTTTAATGTGTCCTTCCATTTTAATGCAAATAATTTCATTTCTGAACGTATTTTGTCTTGTTTCTTTGTATGTATGGATTGCATTGGGTTGTTACCGACATGTGGTGAAAATTTCATGTCAATAGCACCTTTAGAAATATATTTACCTAGAAAAATGATGACATGTTCAATGCTAATTTTACTTGCTGTATATTGTACTTGTTCACCTATTTATAATTATTTAAGGGTATTAAGCTGGGTTCTGATGTTTTATTAAATACTTTGCAAAAGAAGAATATTCATACATGTCCCACCGCCCGTTGCTTACATTTTTGTCACTTAGCAGAGAAATGGTTGCTGCTCGAATTTTCAGTGTTCAACAATCTCTCTTCTGTATGTTTTGGATACCAGAATCTCCATCCGCAGCTCTGTGCTTCCACCTGCTGGCTGTACTTTCCTAGTGAGTCCCGGGAACACCATGGTGAGATAGTAGCCGGTGAGTGGAATCACAGCATGCCGTGAAGATTTAGCTAGGCTAGGCAGGGAGAATTTATATTGTGAAACCAATCAGATTTCAGTTTAGTTGGTGGCTGGTGGCCATGAACCCACAAAATCAGGAGAAAACAAGGGAAGCTATGTGGTCATATACTGTAGGTAATAAAATATACACTCACCGGCCATTAGGTACACCTGTTCAATTGCTTGGTAACACAAACTGCTAATCAGCCAATCACATGGCAGCGACTCAATGCATTTAGGCATCTAGGCGTGGTGAAGACGACTTGCTGAAGTTCAAACCGAGCATCAGAATGGGGAAGAAAGGAGATTTAAGTGACTTTGAACGTGGCATGGTTGTTGGCGCCAGACGGGCTGGTCTGAGTATTTAAAAAACTGCTGATCTACTGGGATTTTTACACACAACCATCTCTCGGGTTTACAGAGAATGGTCCGAAAAAAAGAGAAAATATCCAGTGAGCGGCAGTTGTGTGGAGGAAAATGCCTTGTCGAGGTCAGAGGAGAATGGGCGGGCTGGTTTGAGATGATAGAAAGGCAACAGTAACTCAAATAACCACTCGTTACAACCAAGGTATGCAGAATACCACCTCTGAACGCATAACACATTGAACCTTGAAGCAGATGAGCTACAGCAGCAGAAGGCCACAACGGGTGCCACTCCTCTCAGCTAGGAACAGGAAACTGAGGCTACAATTCTCACAGGCTCACCAAAATTGGACAATAGAAGATTGGAAAAACGTTGCCTGGTCTGATGACAACAAAGTCTGGGGAATGCCCAGGAAAAAAAACAAAAACAAAGCCTGGTCTCGATTTCAGCTGCAACATTCAGATGGTGGGTCAGAATTTGGCATAAACAGCATGAAAGCATGGATCCATCCTGCCTTGTATCACCGGTTCAGGCTGCTGGTGGTGTAATGGTGTGGGGGATATTTTCTTGGCACACTTTGGGCCCCTTAGTACCAATTGAGCATCATTTAAACACCATGGCCTTAGATTGCATAGCTCTGACGAAGAAGGGACTCTCCCTTCGAAACGCGTTAGCCTATTGTGATGTGTATGCATCTCTCTACGATCTTTGGAAGGCATCGCTTATCCTAAAGTCGCATGCTGGCTGTCGGTACACTTCGTGTTGTGCCTCTTCCACCCATTGCTTGTGAGTTGTTTCTTTTAATTATTTTAATACATTTTTTTTAAAAAGTTAATACACAAGGCTGGTGCGCCCCTGTTTTTCTTTTATTTCGGTTTGTACTAGGATTCCCCATCCTTGAGGGCAGCAAAGCCTGTGTTGACGAATCTCTATATGGTGATCCACCTGTGCGCAGGAGTCGTTGTTTTCTGTTTGCTAAAGTAAAACACCACGGCCTACCTGAGTATTGTTGCTGACCATGTCCATCCCTTTATGACTGCAGTGTCCCCATCTTCTGATGGCTCCTTCCAGCAGGATAATGCACCATGTCACAAAGCTCCAATCATCTCACCACTGGTTTCTTGAACATGACAATGAGGTCACTGTACTCAAATGGCCTCCACAGTCACCAGATCTCAAGCCAATAGAGCACCTTTGGGATGTAGTGGAATGGGAGATTGGCATCATGGATGTGCAGCCAACAAATCTGCAGCAACTGCGTGAGGTTATCATGTCACTATGGACCAAAATCTCTGAGGAATTTTTCCAACACCTTGTTGAATCTATGCCACGAAGAATGAAGGCAAAAGGAGGTCCAACCCAGATCTAGCAGGCTGTACCTAATAAAGTGGCCAGGGAGTGCATTTTCTTGTATTAACTTAGATATAACACCAACAGACACCTGTACATATTTATTTATTACAGACAAGAACACAGCCCTTTACATATTGTACATTCACATAAATCTCAGCCCTTGAGGAGGTTAGGTTTACAACCTAACATACCTCCCAACCGTCCCGGATTGCCCATGAAAGTCCCGCCTTGGGAGGTCTGTCCTGCATCCCGGGCACCTTTATTCTGGGACAATACAATGTCCCGGAATTGCCCCCTGGACCAATCTGATGCTCCCTAAAAATGCTGCTGTTGTCCCTCACTGCCTGTTGTACTGCTGCCCAAGACCCGCAGCGCTTTTTTATTAACCCCCAGGCGCTGCCTGCCTCAACGCCTAAACAACTGGTCCGCCTGGCATCTAGCAACCAGTGACGGCATGACGAGGAGGAGAGCAGGGCCCCAGCATTCAGAGCGAGCCAGAGGAGAATCTCTTCCTTGCGCCTAAGCTCCGCCCCGACTCCACCCCCTGACTCCGGGTCCTGCCAGATGTCTGTTCCTGCTCTGGAAGAAAGGTAGGAGAAATTCCCCCTGCCCAGAGGACGCTCATGGTCACTCTGCTCCCTCCCATACACTGCTGTACAGTCACCCCATCCTGCCCTCCACTATCCCCCTCCCATCATGCTGCCCTCTACTACACCCCCTCCCATCATACTGCCCTCTACTACACCCCCTCCCATCATACTGCCCTCTACTACACCCCCTCCCATCATACTGCCCTCCACTACTCCCCCTCCCATCATACTGCCCTCCACTACTCCCCATCCCATCATACTACCCTCCACTACTCCCCCTCCCATCATACTACCCTCCACTACACTCCCTCCCCTCATACTGCCCTCCACTACTCCCCCTCCCATCATACTGCCCTCCACTACTCCCCCTCCCATCATACTACCCTCCACTACACCCCCTCCCATCATACTGCCCTCCTTGATGGGAAGATGGATGGAGCCAAATACAGGGCAATTTTAGAAAAAAACCTGTTGGACTCTGAAAAAGACTTGAGACTGGGGCGGAGGTTCACCTTCCAGCGGGACAACGACCCTAAACATCCAGCCAGAGCTACAATAGAATGGTTTAGATCAAAGCACATTCATGTGTTAGAATGGCCCAGTCAAAGTCCAGACCTAAATTCAATTGAGAATCTGTGGCAAGACTTGAAAATTGCTGTTCACAGACGCTCTCCATCCAATCTGACAGAGCTTGAGATATCTTGCGAAAAAGAATGGGCAAAAATGTCACTCTTTAGATGTGCAAAGCTGGTAGAGACATCCCCAAAAAGACTTGCAGCTGTAATTGCAGAGAAAGGTGGTTCTTCAAAGTATTGACTCAGGGGGGCTGAATACAAATGTACCCCACACTTTTTACATATTTGTAAAAAAAAAAAATTGAAAACCATTTATCATTTTCCGGCCACTTCTCAATTATGTGCCACTTTGTGTTGGTCTATCACATAAAATCCCAATAAAACACATTTATTGCACATAGAGGTTTATTTATTTTTTGTTTACAAAAGTTTATTTGGAAGACATAAGGTAAAACAATTGCATAATATAAACTAAGAGATTATACAGGTACGGTAAGTATTTTGTAGGATACAAAGAGTTGGGTTACAATAAATGGTTATACAGGATACAGTATAGGTATTGTAAAAGAATACATGAGATACAGATATCCAAAATAGTATAAAAGGGGGGTTACAATAGTATGGGAGATTTCTTTTAGGAAGGTAAGGAGGATTATGAGGAATGAAGATCAGGTGGGGACCAGAATATCCATTTCTCATTAAAAATGTGCATGCTGTCTGAGAGGGTATGATGTATTCTCTCTGAGAGCCTGAGAGTTTCCATTCTGGACTCAACCTGAGGCCATGGTAGATTCTGTGTTTTCCAGTTAAAGGCTATCATCCATTGTATAGAGCTGATTAGAGAGTGGATTAATCTGTTACATGGAGGGGGGACATCTGGGACCGAAGCGTATAGAAGGCATATTTGGGGGGAGAGGGAGATTTTCTTTTTGAGGGGGTTTTCTAGTCTGCTGATTACCTTGTTCCATATCGGTTCCAGATGCTTACAGCCCCAGAAGATGTGGGTATCGTTGCCTTCCACGTGACAACCTCTGAAGCAGTCTGGGGAGGTTGAGGGGTAGAACGAGTGAATCTTAGATGGGGTCATGTACCATCTGATATGAAGTTTCATTGGGGATTCTCTAAATGCAGCAGCACAGTTACTTTTGCTAAGGTTATCTATCATTTTAGACCATGTGTCTACTGTGAATGTACTACTAATCTCTGTTTCCCATCCGATCATAGGGCCAGATTTTTCGGGCTGGAGAGAGTTATTGAGGTAATTATAAAGATGGTATTTTAGACCTTTATCTCTGGGTGTAAAAATACAGATGTGTTCAAATAAAGTACTAGGGGGGTTGACAGACAGGGAGTAGTATGTTGAATAAAACTCATGGATTAAAGTGTATTAGTGATGTTCTGAAGGGGGAAAATTAAATCTGGATTGTAGTGAGGCAAAAAATGGGAATTTAGAGTTGAGTGTAATTGATTTTAAAGTGGTAAGGTTGTTTTTGGTCCAGTTGTGAAAGATGGTCTTATCAAGGAAAGCAGGGGGGAATCTGGGGTCCCCTAAAAATAAGGCCAATGGGGGGGTTTGCGGAGGGGAGTTTAAAATCATCCTTAATTCTGTTCCATAGATGAATAAATTGGGCTATTATTGTGGTTTTTTTTTATTAAGGGTGTGATGTAATTTTATATTAGACCATAAAATGCCTTTAATGTTTAAGGGAAGAATAGAGGTGGACTCGAAGATCAGCCAAGAAATGTTTGTATCAAGGGAAGACCATTGAGCCATTTGTACTAATCTGGCTGCTAGGAAATAAAGCCAGAGGTTGGAAAGTCCCAGCCCACTGCTATGATGTGGTCTGTGCATGAGGATATAACTACATCTAGGTTTTTTGTTATTCCAAATGAATCTTAATTTCGTGTTGAAGGGATGTTTTGGGAACATTAATGGGGAGGGCTCTGAAGTAGTATAGTAGTTTTGGAAGGATAGTCATCTTAAAGGCACTTATCCTTCCGAGGAAGGAAATATGGTAAGAGGACCAGATTTTTATCAGTGAGTTGATTTGGGAGAAAAGGGGGAGGTAGTTGTTTTTATATAAGAGGTTGTGGGAGGCTGTGATATTGACTCCCAGATATTTAAAGGAGTGTGAAGACCATAGGAAATTAAAGTTTTTCTTCAGAAGTGAGGTTAAATTTAGAGGGCTATTAATAGGTAAAATGGAGCACTTGTTTGTATTGAAGACCAGAAAGTTTATGGAATGAGTGGAGTTCTGAGAGAAGATTGGGGATTGAGATTAGAGGGTCTGTTAAGAATAAAAGTGCACTGTCTCGTAGAGGTTTATGTATACAGCAGCGTATCACGTTTTATATTTTTTATTGATATGAAGAACACACATTTTCTGCGATAGCAGCAGTAGTTGGATTCATTTGTTTATCAAGCACAGGTTGTTTGGCAGAGCACTGGTTTTCCCTATATACATTTTGCAATACTGCTTACCAAATCTATATTTTCTTAACAAATACAACCAAATTGATTTTAGTACACACAAACAATATTGTGTCCAGTTTTTGTGAATTCTAAAAGATGAGGGTACTTAGCGAACTCAGTCAGGTGATTGCCAGACTGTTGTTCCTAATTTTTACAGACAGTCTATTGACTGGAATGGTACCAGCTGATTGGAGAAAAGCCAATGTAGCACCATTATTTAAAAAGGGCCCAAAAAACATCCCTGGGAATTACAGACCAGTTAGCCTAACATTAATAGTATGTAAACTCTTGGAGGGTATGATAAGGGACTATATACAAGATTATAGTAATAAGAATGATATCATTAGCAGTAATCAGCATGGATTCATGAAGAATCGTTCTTGCCAAACCAATCTATTAACCTTCTATGAGGAGGTGAGTTGCCATCTAGATAAAGGATGGCCCGTAGACGTGGTGTATCTGGATTTTGCAAAAGCATTTGACACAGTTCCCCATAAACGTTTACTGTACAAAATAAGGTGCGTTGGCATGGACCATAGGGTGAGTACATGGATTGAAAACTGGCTACAAGGGCGAGTTCAGAGAGTGGTGATAAATGGGGAGTACTCAGAATGGTCAGGGGTGGGTAGTGGGGTTCCCCAGGGTTCTGTGCTGGGACCAATCCTATTTAATTTGTTCATAAACGACCTGGAGGATGGGATAAACAGTTCAATCTCTGTATTTGCAGACGATACTAAGCTAAGCAGGGCAATAACTTCTCCGCAGGATGTGGAAATCTTGCAAAAAGACCTGAACAAATTAATGGGGTGGGCGACTACATGGCAAATGAGGTTCAATGTAGAAAAATGCAAAATAATGCATTTGGGTGGCAAAAATATGAATGCAATCTATACACTGGGGGGAGAACCTCTGGGGGAATCTAGGATGGAAAAGGACCTGGGGGTCCTAGTAGATGATAGGCTCAGCAATGGCATGCAATGCCAAGCTGCTGCTAATAAAGCAAACAGAATATTGGCATGCATTAAAAGGGGGATCAACTCCAGAGATAAAACGATAATTCTCCCGCTCTACAAGACTTTGGTCCTGCCGCACCTTGAGTATGCTGTCCAGTTCTGGGCACCAGTCCTCAGGAAGGATGTACTGGAAATGGAGCGAGTACAAAGAAGGGCAACAAAGCTAATAAAGGGTCTGGAGGATCTTAGTTATGAGGAAAGGTTGCGAGCACTGAACTTATTCTCTCTGGAGAAGAGACGCTTGAGAGGGGATATGATTTCAATTTACAAATACTGTACTGGTGACCCCACAATAGGGATAAAACTTTTTCGCAGAAGAGAGTTTAATAAGACTCGTGGCCACTCATTACAATTAGAAGAAAAGAGGTTTAACCTTAAACGACGTAGAGGGTTCTTTACTGTAAGAGGGGCAAGGATGTGGAATTCCCTTCCACAGGCGGTGGTCTCAGCGGGGAGCATTGATAGCTTCAAGAAACTATTAGATAATCACCTGAATGACCGCAATATACAGGGATATGTAATGTAATACTGACACATAATCACACACATAGGTTGGACTTGATGGACTTGCGTCTTTTTTCAACCTCACCTACTATGTAACTATATGTAACTATGAGGTTGCCTGCACAGTTTAGGAGATCTTCAGAGTGCATGCAGCCGGTGATGTCACCAGGTGAAGGTCTGGCATACCGTGCCAGACCTTCAGAGCCCATGCCGTAAACGGCGGCTCCCGCACGCATGCCCGGTGACGTCATCGCTCTCCGGCCACTCAGGAAGCTGGAGGCAGTGAAGGAAGACCGGGTGAAGATGGAAGCCCTCTCAGCGGTGACAGAATGCCACTGGAGGGCCTCATTTTAAGGTAAGTCTCTCATAATGTGCTGGTATGTGATGCATACTAGCACATTATGACATTGCCTTGCATGGGATTTTTTTTGTTCTTTAACCACTTCATACCCCGCCCATAGTAATACGATGTCTGCAGGAGGGATCTCCCATCCTGGGCGGGTGTCATATGATGTCCTGGGCTTCCCGGCCGTCTAGGGGGGGCGCCGTTTCAACCGGGAGCCGGTGTGCATGCCCGACGGCCACGATGTCCACCAATTGCCCGATAACAGAGCAGGACCGTGGATCTGTGTGTGTAAACACACAGATCCACGTCCTGTCAAGGGAGAGGAGACCGATCATGTGTTCCCAGTACAAGGAACACCGATCGGTCTCCTCCCCTTGTTGAGTCCCCTCCCCCTACAGTTAAAATCACTCCCTAGGTAACACATTTAACCCCTTGATCGCCCCTAGTGTTAACCCCTTCCCTGCCGGTGACATTTATACAGTAATCAGTGCATTTTTATAGCACTGATCGCTGTATAAATGTAAATGGCCCCAAAATAGTATCAAAAGTGTCCGATATGTCCGCCGCAATGTCACAGTCACAATAAAAAAATAAATAAATAGCAGATCGCCATTACTAGTAAAAATAAATAAATAAATAAAAATGCCATAAAACTATCCCCTATTTTGTAGACGCTATAACTTTTACGCAAACCAATCAATATACGCTAGTTGCCATTTTTTTTTAACCAAAAATATGTAGAAGCATACATATCGACCTAAACTGAGGAAATTTTTTTTTTTTGAAATTGGGATATTGATTATAGCAAAAGTTAAAAATAGTGTTTTTTTTTTTCAAACTTGTCACTCTTCTTTTGTTTATAGCGCAAAAAATAAAAACCGCAGAGGTGATCAAATACCACCAAAAGAAAGCTCTATTTGTGGGGAAAAAAATAAAAATTTGGGTACAGTGTTGTATGACCGCGGAATTGTCATTCAAATTGAGACAGCGCTGAAAACTGAAAATTGTCCTGGGCAGGAAGGGGATGAAAATGCCCTTTACTGAAGTGGTTAACTGTGGTTTACTTACCACTTTAATATTAGGGTTAGGATTAAGGTTAGGAGTTAGGGTTAGGACTTATTAGGGGTTGGGGTTCTTTGATTTATTATTTATTTTTCAATTATGATTTTTATTGTTATGTATTTTATTTGTCATTCATTATTATTATTATTATATTATTGCATTTGAGCAGAAAACCGACCAGAAATTCGTGACAAAATACTCAAAAAACATGCAAATCAAGCTTTGCCAGGCATTTTCTTGGAACAAAAAAAAAGCTTCAAAACACACCAAACTGCCCGATTCGAGCTACAGAAAAAAGTTCCAGAACTTTTTTGAGCTTCAGGTGACTTGTAATGGAGGTGTGAATGGGGTCTGAAGCATAATCTCTGAAGATGTAACATTTTTACACCGCTGAAACGGGCTTTGCATTAAAAAAATAAATACAAACAAGCTATTAAAAAGACCTCCTGGAAGTGGTGCTATCCCAGAATAAACTAATCTCAGTGCATGTTACTGCTGCTTATTTGCAGCTTGCAGTGATGGACAAGAACCACAGCTGTGTCATCAAAGGGCCATTCTGTCTAATAGGCATGAAAGGGATTGATTACTGGACAGCCGACCACCCTCTTATCCTGGAAAATTCACAGCGACCGCAATCAGAATTCTGGAGACCTCAATGACACACACACAGCAAGCAATGTGCAAAGCAAGTCTGAAATCTTTATTAAGGGCTACAGTTTATAAAGAAGAAAACAAGAGGGGAGGGGTAGACCCACTTCTAGACATGATTGGTCGCTAAGATCTACATCAATGTAACTATCCATAATTCTGACACCTGTTCAACATCCAGATAAACTTAATTATTCCCAGAACTCCTATATGTTCATTAAAATGATTTATAACTGGTTTTGTCCAATTAGGAACACTTGTGTAGAGACCGTCTGGCACCCAGCTGTGCTAAATCAAACCCTCCTCATCTTGATAAGGTTTAACTAACTTCAAGAATAACAGATTTCCGACTCTGAAAGAATGAACTTGTTTGTTTTCACTATACAATCCTGTGTGTATGTATACATAAAGGTACTGTATTACACATATATATATACATACACACACACACACACACACACACACAAGCCAATTACTTTATTCAATATTGTCTAATCATTAATAATGATTAATATATATACATACACATGAGTGTACTTCATATTGTGGGTGGCACAGTGGTGTAGTGGATAGCACTGTCCCCTAGCAGTAAGAAGGGTTGCTGGTTCGAATCCCAACCACAACACTACCTGCTTGGAGTTTGCATGTTCTCCCTGTGCCTGCGTGGGTTTCCTCCGGTTTCCTCCCACTCTCCAAAGACATGCTGGTAGTTTAATTGGATCCTGTCTAAATTGTCCCTAGTATGTATGAATGTGAGTTAGGGACCTTAGATTGTAAGCTCCTCGAGGGTAGGGACTGGTGTGAATGTACAATGTATATGTAAAGCGCTGCGTAAATTGGCACTATATAAGTAACTGAAATAAATAAATAAAATAACAATCTAGCCTCAGCAGGTGCACAAAACTTAAAGAAAAACAACACAATCTAATTGGTCTTGGCAGCTGCAAGATGAGATAGAAAGACAACATCATTTCCAAGGACATAAAGATAACACTATCTCCAAAGATACATCTAGTCCAAACACAACGAGTTCTAATTATCAAATATACACATTGAAAACTGTATTTTAACAGTTTTAATGAGGCACAAGTAGACCTTTCTTTGACCCTGTCAAACTTAATGTACTGTACATAACTTTCACAAACCACCTGTTGTAAGGAGTTCTTATTGCTTGTCCTTGAAGACTTTTTATCTTCACAGCAAGCTATATTTCAACTATTGTCAGAATGTTCCTTGTCTAACTGGTGAACTTACAATGAACCATCTTAATACATTTTCGAGAACCTGTGTACAAGTACTTGTCATAAAGCAGAGGTCATTCAAAGTTCAACACTTACAAGAACTGTAAAATGGAAGACAAAAGACAAAATGGAGTTACAGTTGATTATATACCGTATATACTCGAGTATAAGTCGAATTTTTCAGCACGTTTTTTTGTGCTGAAAGTGCCCCCCTCGACTTATACTTAAGTCAAGCACTTTTCTGCAGCAAAAAATTTCATTTTCCGAACCGACTTTGGGGTCCCGTATCTCAGGGCCACTTGGTGCTAGGAACCCCAAATTTGGTGTGCAAACCCAGTCGAACTGGTACCACAACATATCCAAAGTTCCTAGCACTAAGTGGCCCTGAGATACGGGGCCCCAAAACCGGTTCAGAAAATGTCATTCTCTGCTGCAGAAAAGTGCTTGACATTTTCTGAACTGATTTTTGGGGCACTGTATCTCGGGGCCACTTGGTGCTAGAAACCCCAGCTTTAGACATTTTATGGAGCTAGTTCAACTGGGTTTGCACACCAAATTTGGGGTTCTTAGCACTAAGTGGCCCCGAGATATGGGGCCCCAAATTCGGTCAACTGTGTCCATCTGCAGCAATGTCATTTCGGGACCCTTTGGGTTCAGAGACCCCAAATTTTGGCTGCAGCTAGGGGGCATCTAGGAACCCTTAACTACTGAGTTTGAAGTTCAGGGGACCTATGGCTGCAAATGGGCACAGTGATGCTGCAAATGGGCATTGTTGACCCTCTTTTCCACTTACAGTAGCTGTGCATTTCTCACCCTCGTCTTATACTCGGGTCAATAAGTTTTTCCCATTTTTTTTGTGGTAAATTAGGGCCTCGACTTATACTCGGAACGACTTATACTCGAGTATATACGGTACTCTATAACAAGGCACATTGCAGAGATAAATGTTATAGAGGGGCTGAAACACATCACTTGCTTCTGAATGTCTTCAAGACATCAGATTCTGGCTCTACAAAGCGCCAAGGTTCTGCTTTTTTGCTGTGAGACTCCATCTGAAAAAAAAACAAAAAAAAAACAAAACAGGTACAGTATAAATAACTGAGCTTGTGTCTCCCACCCAGACAATTCCCAGGAAAAAACAACTTTGCACCACTAGATTATACACTGCTAGAAGGCATTACAAAACTGCTATAATGGTTATAAGGATTCTACAATGCTCACCAGCACCGACTATAACACATACATTATATTGTCAAAAGTATTAGGATGCCTGCCTTTACACGCACATGAACGTTAATAACATCCCAGTCCGTAGGGTTCAATATTGAGTTGGCCCACCCTTTGCAGCTATAACAGCTTAAACTCTTCTGGGAAGGCTGTCCACAAGGTTTAGGAGTGTGTCTATGGGAATGTTTGACCATTCTTCTAGAAGCGCATTTTCTGAGTTCAGGTACCGATGTTGGACAAGAAGGCCTGGCTCGCATTCTCCGCTATAATTAATCCCAAAGGTGTTCTAGCAGTTTTTGTTTTTTTTAATTTATTTTACTGATTTCAGGTACTTATATAGCACCGTCAATTTACACAGCGCTTTACATATACATTGTACACTCACATCAGTCCCTACCCTCAAGGAGCTTACAACCTAAGGTCCCTAACACACATTCATACCTATACTAGGGCCAATTTTAGACAGGGTCAGATTAACCTACCAGCATGTCTTTAGAGTGTGGGAGGAAACCGGAGTACCCGGGGGAAACCCACGCACTCACGGGGAGAAGATGCAAACTTCAGGTACATGGTGTCATGGTCGGGATTCAAACCAGCAACCCTTCTCACTGCTATGCGAAAGTGCTATCCACTACACCACTGTGCTGCCCAGGTTGAAGTCAGGACTCTCTGCAGGCCAGTCAAGTTCCTCCACCCCAAACTCGTTCAGCCTTGTCTTTTTGGACCTTGCTTTGTGCACTGGTCCAAATCATTTGGTGGAGGGGGAGTTATGGTGTGGGGGTGTTTTTCAGGGGTTGGGCTTGGCCCCTTAGTTCCAGTGAAGGGAACTCTTAAGGCATCAGCATACCAAGACATTTTGGACAAATTCATGCTCCCAACTTTGTTGGAACAGTTTGGGGATGGCCCCTTCCTGTTCCAACATGACTGTGCACCAGTGCACAAAGCTAGGTCCATAAAGGCATGGACGAGTGAATTTGGGGTGGAGGAACTTGACTGGCCTTTACAGAGTCCTGACCTCAACCTGTTAGAACATCTTTGGGATGAATTATGCTGTGTACACACGGGCGGACTTTGACTAGACTGGTCCGACAGAACAAATCCGTTGGACAATCCGACCATGTGTGGGCTTCATCAGACCTGCAGCGGACTTTTTCGGTCAAAAATCAGAAGGACTTTAGATTTTGAAACATGTTTCAAGTCTTTCCGCCGGAACTCCACCTGACCCAGTTCCTATCGTGAAATCCACTCGTCTGTATGCTATTCCGACGGATGAAAACCGACGCTAGGGCAGCTATTGGCTACTGGCTATGAACTTCCTTATTTTAGTCTGGTCGTACGTCATCACGTACGAATCCGTCAGACTTTGGTGTGATCGTGTGTAGCCAAGTCCGTTCATTCAAAAGTCTGTCAAAAGTCCGTCGGACCTTTGATGCCGAAAAGTCCGCCTGTGTGTACACGGCATTAAAGCAGAGACTGTGGCCAGGGTTTCTTGTCCAACATCAGTTCCTGACCCCACAAATTTGACTTCTGGAAGAATGGCCAAATATTCCCATAGACACACTCCTAAACCTTGTGGACAGCCTTCCCAGAAGAGTTGAAGCTGTTATAGCTGCAAAGGGTGGGCCAACTCAATATTGAACCTACGGACCAAGACTGGGATACCATTAAAGTTCATGTGCGTGTAAAGGCAGGTGTCCCAATACTTTTGACAATATAGTGTATACAAGGTGCTGGTAAAAAAGGCTCTCTAGTATGCAACAATAATTATCCACAATATCCTAAAACAGAGTATAGCAGTATCCTCTGGTAAAATTTTACAGCACATTAAAGGCTACGTTCACTTTTTTTTCCTCTCTCTAAAATCCACCTCCCCTATGTACCAATATACCATTAATTTACCTCGGTTTCAGAAAAATAAAAGCTTTTCTTGATTTTGAGAACAAGGCCTTACCTTAGCCCTTGTTGTATTTCTTAGAAAGCCTCAGAGACTCCCTGGTGTAGATTTGAGACAGAGAAACCAGTAAGACACAGGAAGAAGTTCACCAGCTGACCTCATTAGCACACCTTCACCCATCAACTAGGTTTTTAATGCATCCCTGTCATTTCTCCATGTGCACATTTGTCTGGCTTCCCAAGGGTCCCTCCAGATGGGCTCAGGCCACATGTTAAACTTCCTGGGGCTGCATGGAGCCCACGGGACACCCCTAATGTAGTGAAAGGGCCTGCCTGATTGGATACAGAGTGATTGGATACAGGGCCTTGGCATTGAAACATGGTTTTATCAATTGTAAAAAGTGAAATTCTGCCCGAAAAGGTGAACTTATCCTTTAAAGCAGACTGCAGCAGTATTCTATGCTTCATCAATACACTTATTCCAATCAAAACCTTATAAATCAAATGGTTTCCCAGAGTGGTACATCTTTTCCTGGGGTCAATCTCTTCCTAATCCAAGTCATGCCCTGAGTTCCCTTGCTGGTTCCTTCCAGAACCAAAACTCACTGTGACTCACCCAACTCCTCTCTTGCAGAACCATAAAGAGATTTCACTATGATCTTCCCTGCGGTTTTCCTCCAGAACCAAAACCAGGCTTCAACTGAGCTCCATTTCTGGTGTCTTCCAAAACCAGAACTTACTCTGAGCTCCCCAGCTGGTCTATTTTAAAACTAGACTTTACCCAAAGCAACCCTGCTGATCTTTTTCAGAACCAGACTTTACCTTGAACTCTGCTGGTTTCTTTAAGAGCCAGACTTCACTTTATGCTCCACTACTGGTGTATTCCAGAACCAATCCTCCCACTGAGTTCCTCTGCTGGTCTCTTTCAGAATCCAACTTCACTCTGAGCTCTTCCAGAACCAAAACCAGACTTAATTCTGAGTTGCCCTGCTGGGCTCTTATAGAATCAAACTTCACTAAGCTTCCCTGCTGGACTTTTAGAGAATCAACTTCACTATTTCCCCTGCTTGTCTCTTTAGAACTAGACTTCACTCAAAACTCCCCTGCGGGTCTCTCCCAGAACCAGAACCAGATTTCAATCTAAACTCCTCTGCTGGTCTGTTTAAGAACTAGAAATGGACTTAATTCTAAAGGTCCCTACTGGTCTCTTCTAGAACCAGAGCTCACTCTGAGCTCCCCATGCTGGTTTCTTCTAGAAGCATACTTGACTGAGCTCCTCTGCTGATTTCTTTCAGATCCAGAACTAGACCTCACTGAGTTCTTCTGCTGGTTCTATCAAGAACTAGACTTCACTCTGAGCTCTTCCAGGACAAAAACAGACTTCACTCTGAGCTCCCCTAGTGGATAGAATTAACTTTACTCTGAATTACCCTGCTTGTCTTTTAGAACTGCACTTCACTCCAAATTCCTCCGCTGGTCTCTTCCACAAATCAGAACCAGACTTCACGCTGAGCAAACTCCCCAGCTGATCTCTTTCAGAACTAGACTCAAACTTCATTCCAAGCTCCCTGCTGGTCTCTTCTAGAACCAGACTTCACTCTGAGCTCCCCTGCTGTGTTTTTTTTTTTTTTACAGATCCAGAACTAGACCTCACTCTAAGCTCTCAGGTTGGTTCCTTCAAGAACCAGCCTTCACTCTGAGCTCCCCTGCTGGCCTTGATCAAAACCAGATTTCACTATGAGCTCCTCTGCTGGTCTCTTTCAGAATCAGACCTCACTCTAAAATACCCTGCTGGTCGCTTCCAAAACCAGACCCAACTCTGAGTTCCCTGCTGGTTTCTTCCGGAACTAGACCTCACTCTGAGCTCCCCTGATAGTTTGAGAGAACACTCATATGTTGGCAGCTACTTTGTTAGGTTTTAGAATATCTGTTTGGTTCCCTGTGGTTTGCGCATTAGTTCCCTACTTTTTTTTTCATCTTTTGCATTGGTTCTGAGCATGCGTGTTTGTACTTTGCACTAAAGTCCGATGATTTTGTGTACACACGATCGGACTTGCTGATGTAGGACTTTTGTTGCCGCCAAGTTTGTCTGTTCGCACAGCCAACATTTGTCCGATGAAAACCGAAAAAGTTTGTCCGATGGAGTGTACACATGGTCGGATCTTGCCTTAAAACAGCTAATTTGCATGTTTGTTGTCACAAAGTCCAATCATGTGTATGGGCCTTAACACAGGTCCCAATGATTGGATGTAAATACTATATAGTAAAACCCTATTCCAGTTGGTTTATATATCCTGTTATTTTTATAAAAATGAAGTAAGCCATCTGGTCTTTTTAAAGTATTATGCATCCAATGCTGAATAAAAGATCAGATATCCATTTAAAATTGTACTTATTATATTATTTTTTGTAAATTTCTCCACTTTCCGTATTGGAGTTTATTTGCTACATTATTGCGGGAAATATTGACAGATCTGATACAGAGTATCAACTATCAAGAGAGCCGAGGTTGAGCTGTAAGTCTAAACTTAGTCTATGTGAACTATAAAGTTGATATAGGACTCCCTCTGCTGGCAGCCCTGAAAACAATACCATCTACTTATGAACTGTTTTTTTGTATCATAAAACCAGAATAAAACATGTGTGAATATAATTTGATTGACACACTATATTAATGAAACTGTTATTTTTAAATATTGTAATGAACCCTTGGCACCCCGCTTCCGCCAAACAGTGCCTCCTGCTTCCAGCAAACTGAGAGCTAATACCAGCCCTTTTACCCCAAGCATCGTACACAGAAATGATGTTGGGATAAGAATCAAAGCAATGACTCTTCTTTATTGAACAGAAAGAGGTTTTTATACACTTCAAAAGTGGGGCAGTCACCAACATGAACAATAAAAACAAATATTACACAAAATTTTACCCAAGGTTTATATACCGAGGTAGAGTTGACACAGGAGTAATCCCATCACATAGGAACCTCCAAGAGTTAGCCAAATTAGCCAACAGACAGAAACAATAGGCGGCTAAATTAACTCAATTAACAATGGGAATGCACACCTAGGAGGCACACAATGGGAGAGACATACTTAACAATAAATACATAACACGTTAATAAATAGACTATAGCAGGAGACCCCAGCATCAGGTTGCTTTGAGCTAAATATATTAACACCTGCTCTGAGTCTAGGAGGGGGGTTGAGGTAGTCAATTTGGGCATAGAGGCCCCAAATATGTATCTGGGTCCTCCAGTTACCAGAGTCTGTGTGTTTTGGGGAGACATGGACTTGAATCCGAAGGAAGATTTCTCCAAAAGGTCCTCCAGGCACACACCTCCCAAAGAACAGAGCCCCCAAACACCAGGGCCTATAGTAAGTAGGCAAGGCTGCAGTCCCCTCCAAAAGCCCCTGTCCCGGTTGGATCTCACATTTCACCCCCATCAAAAGTAGACTAACAAGGTCCTAAACCTCCGCCTGGTCTAGGCCTGCATTAGTCAGGCTGTTGCCAGCGCTTCAGCCGGGAGTAAGAGCTTCACTACATTTAGCCTGTCACTGGGGAGAGGGGCCACCTGTCCCGACTCCCTGGAGCTCCGAAGTTGTTGCCAGTGCTGGGCAGAAGTTGGTATCACTCTGCCATGATGCCAGCACTTCTGCTAGGGACCCCACATCATCCACTCTGGCTAACTGTTGGAGAGGGAAGCCGGCTTCCCCCACTCTCAGACTGTGGATCTGCTGCTGGGAGAAGGACCACCTCCTCTCCTGGACTGTGGGTCTGCTGCTGAGGAGGAAGGATGACCACCTTCTCTCCCAACCTGTGGATCTGCCACTGGGGAGGGAGGACGATCTCCTCTCCCTGGGCCCCCGGAACTGCGGCGGGTGTGGGGTAGAGGTCTTGGATCCTCTGTCCGGTTGCCAGCGCTTCAGCTGGGAGTTCGAGCTTCTCTGCGTTGGCCTGTTGCTGGGGAGAAGGGCTGCCCGTCCTGGCTCCCTGGAGCTCCAGAAGTGCTGTTGGTGCTGGGCAGAGGTCAGTGGTGCTCTCCCCTGATGCCAGCTCTACCGCTGCAAAGTAGAATGAAAATTCGGTGTCCTTAAACAAATCCTTCAGGGCCACTGATTGTTGTAGCTAGAGGTCAGCGGCTGATGCCAACTCTTCTGCTGGAGGCTCACTGGGTTGTTCCTCAACAGAAAAGTCTATTAAATTCCCGGTCTCTGGAGCTGGTGGCAGGGGATAGAGGTTCACTATCTCTTCTCCCTGGAGCCACTGAAGGTGCTTGGCAAAGGTTGACATCACTCCAAGCTCCCCTGTTGGTCTCTTCCAGAACCAGAATTCACTCTGAACTCCCCTTCTGGTCTCATTCAGATCTAGACCTCACTCCAAGCTCCCCTGCTGGTTTCTTTCAGAACCAGAATTCACTCTGAACTCCCCTTCTGGTCTCATTCAGATCTAGACCTCCCTCTGAGCTCCCCTGCTAGTCTCATTCAGATCTAGACCTCACTCCAAGCTCCCCTGCTGGTTTCTTTCAGAACTAGACCTCACTCTGAGCTCCCCTGCTGGTCTCCTCCAGAACCAGACTTCACCCTATACTCCCCTGCTGAACTCTTCTAGAACCAAACTTCACTCTGAGCTAACCTGCTGGTTTCTTCTAGAAACAGACCTCCTTCTTAGCTCCCCTGCTGATATCTATAATAAATTAAATATGTGCTATGCATATAGGTGTTACATGTAACAAAAGAATGTCATATCATACTTGCCCTTCAACACCCCAATATTTCTCTGTGTTAATAACTGGCATAGTAAGTCTAAACGTGTTGTGAAAATATTAGAGGAATAAATAGACAAGGTTGTCCTTGTCCTCACTGGTATTTTAGAGGTGTGTGAAAAGCATTATATATCTTTACGCATCCCTTTTTTTCCCCATGTTTTATCATTTTGAAAATGCTGATAGTACAGAATAATCTTGCAGAAATTCAGTTAGCTCCTAACATCCTATAATGAGGTAACAATGCTATCTTTGCTGTACTAAAAATCCAGAGCAGACCTGCTTGACATTTCACCTGCTGAACTATAGAACACATGATGATTGATGATGATGAATAGGTTGTTCTGGGCATGGCTGACAACACTGCTTGGGATAGCAGTGAAGCACAGGCAGCATTGCCAGCTCACTACAGGAAGTCAGGAACCCACTGGATTTCTGGCAGGTGAACAGGCATTTTATGTACTTGGTACATTCTTAAGACAGAACATTGGGAAATAGGTATAAAATGAATACTTTTTTTCACTAAGGGACACTTTTACACAATGGCGACCCTAGGGGGGGCCAGAGGGGGCCCTGACCCCCCCCCCCCAACATTATGCTGGGCCCCACCATGTGCCCCCCCCCCCCCAAAAAAAAATTTTTTTTTTTTACAAAAAGGCAATTTCTTTTTGTTTGTATTCATATCGGATGTGCCGCATCTTACTCGGGCCACCGCTGGGGTAACACAGTCTCTATGGAGAGGGAGAACATCCCCAGTCAGCTCCTGCGGGCGATTCCTCCCCCCTCCCTCTGCTCGCTGACACTGCATAATGCGAGCGCTCACACAACCACGGCCGCCCGATCTGCTCCTTCCCCTGCATCCTCATTGGCAGGGAGAAGAGTGAGTTGCAGGAAGGACTCCACCAGGACTCTCAGTTACTGAAAAAACAGACTGATTTCTCCCATCCTGAGGACAGGAGAACCAGCCTGTAAATTCCAAGAAATGCCAGACCAGCGCTGTCAATAGCAGGGGCAGGACAGCAAGAGGAGGCTGGGGAACCCCACAGTGACAGAACACCGGGGCCTGAGGGCAAGACAACCTTTGCAACCCTGATAGTTCTCCCACTGCTTTGGATCCTTATATTTTCTTGGTATGCTGGTGACATATATTTCTTGTTTTCTGTCACCCTGGGGGGGGGGGGGCCCAATACAGTAGGAAGGGAGCTCACCGCAGAACATGTGAAAGGGCCCTTGTGGGATTGTAGTAAAGGGGTAAAGGGCCCCAGGATAGATAAAATATATATATATAGATAGATAGATCTAGATCTATATCTATATCTTTGCATTTTATATTGCTCCCCTATTTTTGTCCCAGTCCCCCCATGTGCCCCCCCTAAATATGAAAGCTGGAGACGCCACTGCTTTTACAAGACAATTATGACCAAAGCTTTTTTGGTCATACTTTTCTTCTGGAGCACAGAAGTGCACTTACTTGCACTTTCCTGACCCAGAATAATAAAAAGCAGCTCTTGGTCCCTCAACCTTAAATGGTTGTAAACCTCAGACATGAAATATGAACAAAGCATATCCCTCTATAGAGTGTACTTGTCTCAATTAATAGCACAAGTCTCATTTCTGTCTGTTGCCTTCTTCCTCTGCTATCAACATCAATCACTTCTAACAAGTTTTCTTGACACCAGGTGAAAAATGGTGACCGAGGAGGGACCTCCAGCACACAGCCTGTGATTGACAGCCTCAGCTCTGTTCCTGTGTGCTGTGTGAAGGGGCGTTTCCCTTCCCTCTAATCAGCTCTAAGAGCTCTCCTCACTGAGCTCTGCAGAGTGTAACTTCAGCTCTCTGCCCCCTATTTTTCTGAATTCCAAGACAAGCGTTAAAAATTCAGCACTTTGAAAGGATTGCAGAGAAGAGATGGCGGCAGACAAACAGGTACAAGTTATGTAGGAGGATTTGTATCTCGATGTATCACCAGCAGAACTGTTTTTAAGGCAGGGCAAAAGGGGCAGCTGCCCAGGGCCCCATCATTATTGTGGGGCCCAAAGCTGCCAACTATCCTGGTTTAAATTCCCTTATCCCTTGAAGTTTTAGTCCCGTGCTGTGTCCTAATATCTCAGTGTGTGAAGTTCTGTTACTAATGCTGCCCAGGTTTTCTCTACATGATTCAGAATTTGCCACAGTGTCCTGCCTCCTAACTAATCCCCCCCCACTGCCACTGATCCCAACCCCCCCTCCCCCAGCACTGCCACTGATCCCAGGAGTCCTAGGAGTGTTCTGTCTATTGATGGGTCCCCTCACCTCCCCAGTCCTTGGTGTGCAGGCAGTGAGGAGATGATGTGCTGTAACCTCTAGCAACCAATCATTGAGCGGTAAGGATATGCAGTAACCTCTAGGAAGCAATCAATGAGCAGTAATAATGTGCACTAACTTCTAGCAACCAATTAGTGAGTGGTATAGAAGTCTAGTAACCTCTAGCAACCAATCAGTGAGCAGTATTGATGTACAGTAATCTCTAGCAACCAAACAAGCAGAAGTCATGTGCTATTACCTCTAGAAAATAAACAGTGAACCATAATGTGTGCTGTAACCTCGAGCAGCCAGTCAGTGAGCGGTAATGATACACTGTAACCCCTGGAAACCAATTGTAATCATTGCCTGATCTCATTCAGTAAACTGATTTTGAGTCTAGCTGCTATTTATTGTATGTCTCAAAGCATGTGGAGAGCGAAATTGCATGTAGAGGGCCCAAGAAAATGTTTGCCCAGGGTCCAATCAACATTAAAGACGACCCTGATCACCTGAGGCCAGTCACTTCACTGGGTATATGTAAGTTTTTACAACCACTTTATTGCTTACTGCCATTAAACCAGTGGTGGTAGAAATTTTTAGAGGCGCAGACGGTAAGGAAGCTTCCAGTGCTTTAGCCCAAATGGTCTTATGTGAGTTTTGTGACACATGCCCTAGAGCCCTGGTGCCCAACCTGCGGTCCAAGAGCCACATGCTGCCCTTTGGTATATGATGTGTGGCCCTTGGACCTCAGCAGGCTGTAGTGGGAACATTGATTAGAGTAATAGAAGTGATCTCTACTAGCTTCATGTAACATGTTCCCAGTTTCATATTGTCTTCTGCAACATATGGGGATAGCCAACAACGTATCCTGTCCTCACTCTCTGACCATCATTTTCTCTTTTAGGTCTCTTTTAGGTCTGCGGTTTCTGACAGTCCTCTCAAGCATTACATTCATTAAACATTATGTGTGGCCCTTTTGTGATGTCCGGGGCCAATAGCTCATAGGTTGATAACCACTGGTTAGGCCCTATACTGTATATTACATACATATAAGATGACACAATTGGGTTGATTTACTAAAGGAAAACAGACTGTGCACGTTACAAAGTGCAGTTGCCCCAGAGCTTTGTAAATGAGCAGAAGATCTGCTGACTTCTATCATCCAGTCATGTGCAAGCAAAAATGCTGTTTTTTTTTTACATTTTCCTTGCATGTGATTTGGTATTCTTTGCAAAGTGAAAGTTTACCTCATTTACTAAGCTCTAGAGCAACTGCACAGTCCATTTGTCTTTAGTAAATCAACCCCAATACATCATTAGTAGTAAATGGATGAATATACAGTAGGGAAAGGAAGTATTCAGACCCCCTTAAATGTTTCACTCTTTGTTATATTGCAGCCATTTGCTAAAATCATTTAAGTTCATTTTTTTTCCTCATTAATGTACACACAGCACCCCATATTGACAGAAAAACACAGAATTGTTGACATTTTTGCAGATTTAAAAAAAAAGAAAAACTGAAATATCACATGGTCCTAAGTATTCAGACCCTTTGCTGTGACTCTCATATGTTTAACTCAGGTGCTGTCCATTTCTTCTGATCATCCTTGAGATGGTTCTACACCTTCATTTGAGTCCAGCTGTGTTTGATTATACTGATTGGACTTGATTAGGAAAGCCACACACCTGTCTATATAAGACCTTACAGCTCACAGTACATGTCAGAGCAAATGAGAATCATGAGGTCAAAGGAACTGCCTGAAGAGCTCAGAGACAGAATTGTGGCAAGGCACAGATCTGGCCAAGGCTACAAAAAATTCTGCTGCACTTAAGGTTCCTAAGAGCACAGTGGCCTCCATAATCCTTAAATGGAAGGCGTTTGGGACAACCAGAACCCGTCCTAGAGCTGGCCGTCCGGCCAAACTGAGCTATCGGGGGAGAAGAGCCTTGGTGAGAGAGGTAAAGAAGAAACCAAAGATCACTGTGGCTGAGCTCCAGAGATGCAGTCGGGAAATGGGAGAAAGTTGTAGAAAGTCAACCATCACTGCAGCCCTCCACCAGTCGGGGCTTTATGGCAGAGTGGCCCGACAGAAGCCTCTCCTCAGTGCAAGACACATGAAAGACCGCATGGAGTTTGCTAAAAAATACCTGAAGGACTCCAAGATGGTCTCATCAGACCAGAGAATCTTATTTCTCACCAAGATAGAACTTTTTGGCTTTAATTCTAAGCGGTATGTGTGGAGAAAACCAGCCACTGCTCATCACCTGTCTAATACAGTCCCAACAGTGAAGCATGGTGGTGGCAGCATCATGCTGTGGGGGTGTTTTTCAGCTGCAGGAACAGGACGACTGGTTGCAATCGAGGCCAAGTACAGGGATATCCTGGATGAAAACCTTCTCCAGAGTGCTCAGGACCTCAGGCTGGGCTGAAGGTTTACCTTCCAACAAGACAATGACCCTAAGCACACAGCTAAAATAATGAAGGAGTGGCTTCACAACAACTAAGTGACTGTTCTTGAATGGCCCAGCCAGAGCCCTGACTTAAACCCAATTGAGCATCTCTGGAGAGACCTAAAAATGGCTGTCCACCAACGTTTACCATCCAACCTGACAGAACTGGAGAGGATCTGCAAGGAGGAATGGCAGAGGATCCCCAAATCCAGGTGTGAAAAACTTGTTGCATCTTTCCCAAAAAGACTCATGGCTGTATTAGATCAAAAGGGGCTTCTACTAAATACTGAGCAAAGGGTCTGAATACTTAGGACCATGTGATATTTCAGTTTTTCTTTAATAAATCTGCAAAAATGTCAACAATTCTGTGTTTTTCTGTCAATATGGGGTGCTGTGTGTACATTAATGAGGAAAAAAATGAACTTAAATGATTTTAGCAAATGGCTGCAATATAACAGAGTGAAAAATTTAAGGGGGTGTGAATACTTTCCGTCCCCACTCTACATTTTTCATCATCAGAATTACTTATCATATTGTTGCCACCATGGGATAGGCAATGGCTATCAAAAATTGCTTTTCTGATGCAATTGGTAGAACTTTCATTTCTATGGGAAGCTGCACTCCTGGAGCCAGGGCCACTGATAAGGCAATACAGCCAGCCCTCCTGTACTGGGCCCGGGCCCCATCAGTTCAAAAGGGGGGCCCAGGCACCTGCTGAGCAGGAGGGCCGGCTGTACTGTCTTATTGCAGACACTAATCCTCTTCTGTCTCCTACTGCAGCGCTGCCAGCTTCTCCTCCTCTCCTTCCAACTGCACTGCAAAGCGATTAGTTGTGGCACATTCTGTTGGTTCTAGCCCTTCCATCTGCTGTCTGGCCCTGTGTGCCCCTTTCCCCCCACAGCACTTCCAGCTCCCCCCCCCGCTTCTGTCAGCCAGGGCTGCGGGCACACAGGTGAATGTCATTTACTGGCCCCCTCCTTTCCTGAATGAACACAGTGAGCGATCAGCACCAATCACTCCTGTGTCCATTCATCACTGAATTATAGTAAACACAGTTTACTATGCTTCAGGGTGTGAATGGGCAGGAAGCCTCAGAGCTTCCTATTCATTCATCTGTGGGGTTGTAGAGAAAGGGACAGATAAATCGATGTCCCTTATGGTCAGGGGGGGGGGATTGGGTTATCAGGTAGGCTATGTGGGGTCCTGTGATTTGTAACAGCAGCCCTGCCTGGCGCCCTCCAGCAGTCCTGCAGAGCCAAGACAATAATGAGCAGGATGAAGAGAACCCAACAGAGACACTTTGTGAAGAAGAACTGGAAAGTGGAGTTTGAAGGTGTTAGACAAGGTGGGCTGCACATTGGGAGGTGGGGGCAGGTCAAAGGATGGCCTCCAAATAGCATAACACAGCAAGAAATGACTGAACTTACTCTAGTTCTTCTTTCTTATTATGGGTTGCTTTTTGTACCAGCAAGAAATGACGACACCCATTGCCAGCAAAGAAAAGGCCACTGGCAGACATTCAGACATTCAGAAGAGCCTAAAACAAAAATAAAATATTGTTATTAATACTTCATGACAATATGTAACTAGAGCAAGAAAATACTAGTACTGAAAACCATAGAGGAGCCATCCTAGACACTGAATACTGCATGGTGTGTGATTTTTTTTTTTTTCTTGGGGGATGGCAAACAATCCACCTAATACCACAACGCAGCCCCGCACTTACCCCATCTTCCTCTGGGTGGCGGCTTAACCATGCGTCTCCTCCTTGGCTTTGGCGGCTTCCCCTGCGTCTCCTCCCACCTCAGGAGCCAATAGGCTTGCTTCTCCTCTCGGCCAATTGGGTGACGGGTCTCAGGACCCACTTCCTGATTGGCCAGGAGGAGAATCAGGAAGACAATAGTGAATATTAAATTTGCTATTGTCACACAACTGGGTTTGTCTCGGAGCGCAGTCCCCAACCCCCCCCCCCCCCCCCCGGCACACCCTTTTTTGAAGCCTCAGGCTCTAATTACGTGCTTCTAAAAAAAAACAAAAAAAACCCCATTGGAATCCATGTGTCCAGCACCCTGCATGTAGATTAGGGGCCAGGCGCATGGATTAGGGGGGGCGGGGCCCTGTAAGGATTGCTGCTTTTTACGTTTTAGGCTTAAGTGCTGTACACATTAGTAGTTTGTTTTTTGTTTAACCCAGCACAGCTGAACGATTCGTACAGCGATCTCCCCTGCTGTTCTATTGTGTCCTGACTGAGGGATTGCCCCCCCAGAAAACTCCGGTCAGTGCCAATGGCTGAGAGCGCTGATCGGGCGTGGATCGGCAGACCTTCTTCGGTCATGGCTACATACAAATCTCTAAATAATTCTAATTTTGTCTGAATTTCAGATCATAACCAAACGAATCGCACATGTCCAGTAGGCATGAATTCAATTTAGTTTTAGCGGGGATAAGACTATTAGTTCAATATGGGTCACTACAGGCACTGTTCTAGCTTTGAACATGAACCCCTCTCATCCTCATTGAGTACTGTTTGATTTCAGATCTGTGGTGGGATTCCACCCCTGAGACCCTAAAGGTGTATTAAACCAAGAATGATGGAAGTCCTGAACCCAGGCCACACCTGCTGTGCCTGGCACCATGTGGGAGGAAAAGGATACATTTAAATCAGTGATACCAGTTCTGGAAGTAAGTGTTGTACCCCTGCTCCTCCAATCCACCTCAAAAGAGTTTACCCTTTACAATTTGATTCTGCTTGCCAAAATACAGTTAGGTGTGTGTATATATATATATATATATATATCTATCATACACACACACACACACACACACACACACACAGTGGAACCTTGAATTAGGAGCATAATCCGTTCCAGGACTATGCTCGTAATCCAAAGTACTCGCATATCAAAGCGAGTTTTCCCATTGAAGTCAATGGAAATGAAAATATTAGTTCCGCATTGACTTCAATGGGATGCAATACTGTATGCAGCCAGAGGTGGGGGGCGCCGGAGAGCCTCGGAAATGGCCGAAAAGGCCTGAGCACACTTCGGGTGACCTCGGCAAACCTCGGAAAGACTCTGTTCACGAGCCTTTCCGACATCTATTAAGCAGGTAAAAGGTCTGGAGTTGATTCTAAGTGTGGTATTTGCATTTGGAATCTATTACTGTGAACCTACATCACGTGTTCAAAGGAGCTGTACATGCAAGTGAAACAGGCCATTGTGAATCTTCAAAAAAAGTAAACAAATTCATCAGAGAGATGGCAGGAACATTAGGAGTGGCCAAATCAGTTTGGTACATTCTGAGGAAATAAGAACACACTGGTGAGCTTAGCAACATAAAAAGGCCTGAAAGTCCACTGAAGACAACAGTGGTGGATGATCGCAGGATCCTCTTTATGATAAAGGAAACCCATTCACAGCATCCAGACAAGTGAAGGACAGTCTCCAGGAGGTGGGCGTATCATTGTTAATGTCTACACTCAAGAGAAGACTTCACAAGAGCAAAAACAGAGGGTTCACAACAAGGTGCAAACCATTCATAAGCCTGAAGAATAGAAAAGCCAGATTAGACTTTGCCAAACTCATCTAAAAAAGCCAAACCATTTCTGGAAAAGCACGGACGAAAGATATTAATCGGTACCAGAATGACAGGAAGAAAAAAAAAGTGTGGAGAAGGCTTGGAACAGCTCATGATCCAATTCACAGAACGTTATCTGTAAAACATGGTGGAACTTGTAGTGTGATGGCATGAGCATGCATGGCATCCAGTGGCACTGGGTCATTGGTGTTTATTGATGATGTGACAGAAGCAGCCGGATGAATTCTGCAGTGTTTAGAGATATACTGTCAGCCCAGATTCAGCCAAATGCAGCAAAGTTGATTGGACAACGCTTCACAGTACAGATGGACAATGATCCAAACACACACTGCAAAAGCAACCCAGGAGCTTTTGAAGGAAAAGAAGTGGAATATTCTGCAATGGCAAAGTCAATCACCTGATATCAACCCAATTGAGCATGCATTTCACTGGCTGAAGGCAAAACTAAAAGGCAGAAGAACCCACAAACAAAGAACAACTGAAGACAGCTGCAGTTAGAGCCTGGCAAAGCATCAGAAAGGAGGAAGCCCAGTCTTTTGTAAAGTCCATGGGTTCCAGACTTCAGGCAGTCATTGCCAGTAAAGGATTCTCAACAAAATATTAAAAATGAACATTTTATTATGATTATATTCATTTGTCCAATTACATTTAAGCCCCTGAAAATGGGGGAGGGTTGTGGTTCCTAAAATTTGTACTTGATATTAATGTTCAACCCCTTGAATTAAAGCTGAAAGTCTGCACTTCAGATTCATTTGGATTGTTTTGTTTTATTTTTATTCTTGTGGCATACAGAGCCAAAAGTATGAAAATTGTGCCTGTGTCCAAATATATAGTGCCTTGAAAAAGTATTCATACCTCTTGAAATTTTGCACATTTTGTTATGTTACAACCAAAAACGTAAATGTATTTTATTGGGATTTCATGTGATAGACCAACACAAAGTGGCACATAATTGTGAAGTTGGCAGAAAATGATAAATGGTTTTCAAATTTTTTTACAGATAAATATCTGAAAAGTGTGGCGTTTGTATTCAGCCCCCTTTACTCTGATACCCCTAGCTAAAATCTAATGGAACCAATTGCCTTCAGAAGTCACCTAATTAGTAAAGTCCACCTGAGTGTAATTTAATCTCAGTATAAAGACAGCTGTTCTGTGAAGCCCTCAGTGAACAAACAGCAAGGTCAAGGAACACACCAGACAGGCCAGGGATAAAGTTGTTGAGAAGTTTGAGGCTGGGTTCACACTGGTGCGACACGACAGCCGTCCTACTTTGGATCCGACTTTGCCCTGCGACATGAAGCCGGCATGTGTCCGACTTTCAATGAACGGGGATCCGACTTGGATCCCCGCCAATGCCGGCACTGTGTTTGGTATGAATCTTTAGGGGGGAACTCCGCGCCAAATTTTAAATAAAAAACCGGCATGGGTTCCCCCTCCAAGAGCATACCAGGCCCTTGGGTCTGGTATGGACCTTAAGGGGAACCCCCTACGCCGAAAAAACGGCGTGGGGGGTCGCCCCCAATCCATACCAGACCCTTATCCGAGCACGCAGCCCGGCCGGACAGGAATGGGGTGGGGACGAGCGAGCGCCCCCCCCTCCTGAACCGTACCAGGCCGCATGACCTCAACATGGGGGGGTTGGTGCCTTGGGGGAGGGGGCGCGCTGCGGCCCCCCACCCCAAAGCACCTTGTCCCCATGTTGATGAGGACAAGGGCCTCTTCCCGACAACCCTGGCCGTTGGTTGTCGGGGTCTGCGGGCGGAGGGCTTATCGGAATCCAGGAGCCCCCTTTAATAAGGGGGCCCCCAGATCCCGGCCCCCCACCCTATGTAAATGAGTATGGGGTACATGGTACCCCTACCCATTCACCTAGGGAAGTGTCAATAAAAAAAAACACAGTACACAGGTTTCAAAATTAATTTATTGGGCAGCTCCGGTATCTTCTTCCGACTTCTCCCGGTGTTCCGCCTCTTCTCCCGGGCCCCGCCGCTATCTTCTTCCAGCTCTATTGCCAGCGAGGGGCCCGGTCTGCTGCCGCTGTCTTGTCGCCGCTGTCTCGCCGCTACTTCTCTTCATCTCTTCTTCCGATGTTGACACGACGCTCTCCCCGGCTGGAATGCTCTCTGTGCGCTCTGCTCTGACTTATATAGGCGGTGACCCCGCCCCCTTATGCCGTCACAGTCCCTGGGCATGCTGGGACTATGACGACATAAGGGGGCGTGGTCATCAGGTGATGACCACGCCCCCTAAAACGTCACAGTCCCAGCATGCCCAGGGACTGTGACGGCATAAGGGGGCGTGGTCACCACCTATATAAGTCAGAGCGGAGCGCTCAGAGTGCATTCCAGCCCCAGAGAGCGTCGTGTCAACATCAGGAGAAGAGGGCAGAAGGCAGAAGATTGAAGACCGGGCTCCTTCGCTATAGCAAAAGAGCAGAAAATAGCGGAGGAGCCCGGCAGAAGATCCGGAGAGCGCAGAGAAGAACCGGAGAGAGCCCCGAAGAGAAGAAGGCAGCAGACCGGGCTCCTCCGCTTTAGCAAAAGAGCGGCAAAAGAGCAGAAGAGAGCGGAGGAGCCCGGCAGAAGACCCGGAGAGCGCGGAGAAGAACCGGAGAGACCCCCCAAGTCGGAAGAAGACCCCCGGAGCTGTCTAATAAATTACTTTAAAAATCTGTGTAGTGTTTTTTTTTAAATTGACACTTTTTCCCTAGGTGAATGGGTAGGGGTTCGATGTACCCCATACTCATTCACATAGGGTGGGGGGCAGGATCTGGGGGCCCCCTTATTAAAGGGGGCTCCCGGATTCCGATAAGCCCCCCACCCGCAGACCCCGACAACCAACGGCCAGGGTTGTCGGGAAGAGGCCCTTGTCCTCATCAACATGGGGACAAGGTGCTTTGGGGTGGGGGGGCCGCAGCGCGCCCCCTCCCCCAAGGCACCAACCCCCCATGTTGAGGGCATGCGGCCTGGTACGGTTCAGGAGGGGGGGGCGCTCGCCCCCACCCCCATTCCTGTCCGGCCGGGCTGCGTGCTCGGATAAGGGTCTGGTATGGATTGGGGGGACCCCCCACGCCGCTTTTTCGGCGTAGGGGGTTCCCCTCAAGGTCCATACCAGACCCAAGGGCCTGGTATGCTCTTGGAGGGGGAACCCATGCCGGATTTTTATTTAAAATTTGGCGCGGAGTTCCCCCTCAAGATCACAAGTCGCGTGCCGAAGTCGGATCATGCAAGACGGCAATCCGACTTTGATCCGACTTCAATGATAGTCAATAGGCTGAAGTAGGATCAAAGTCGGACCAAAGTAGTACAGGGAGCATTTCTAAAGTCGGAACGACTTGTGTCGGACCAGTTAGGACGGCTCCCATAGGGAAACATTAAATTTCACACGTCATGCGACATGAGCTCCCAATGTCGGAGCGTTTGTCGGACCAGTGTGAACCCAGCCTCAAGCAGGGTTAGTTTATAAAACAATATTCCAAGCTTTGAACATCCCACAGAGCACTATTCAATCCATCATCAGAAAATGGAAAGAGTATGGCACAACTGCAAACCTACCAAGACATGGCCGTCCACCTAAACTGACAGGCCAGGCATGGAGAGCATTCATCAGAGAACCAGCCAAGATGCCCATGGTAACTCTGGAGGAGCTGCAGAGATCCACAGCTCAGGTGGGAGAATCTGTCCACAGGACAACTATTAGTCATGCTCTCCACAAATCTGGCCTTTATGGAAGAGTGGAAAGAAGAAAGACATTGTTGAAAGAAAGCCATAAGAAGTCCTGTTTGCAGTTTGTGAGAAGCCATGTGGGGGGACACAGAAAACATGTGGAAGAAGGTGCTCTGGTCTGATGAGACCAAAACTGAACTTTTTTGCCTAAAAGCAAAAACGTTATGTGTGGCGGAAAACAAACACTGCACATCACCCTATACACACACACCATCCTCACAGTGAAACATGGCATCATGTTGTGGGGATGCTTTTCCTCAGCAGGGTCAGGGAAGCTGGTCAAAGCTGATGGGAAAATGGATGGAGCCAAATACAGGGCAATCTTAGAAGAAAACCTGTTACATTTTCCACAAGACGAGACTGGGGCGGAGGTTCACCTTCCAGCAGGACAACGACCCTAAACATACAGCCAGAGCTACAATGGAATGGTTTAGATCAAAGCATATTCATGTGTTAGAATGGCCCAGTCAAGGTCCAGACCTAAATACAATTGACAGGCTGGGGCAAGACTTAAAAATTGCTGTTCACAGACGCTCTCCATCCAATCTGACAGAGCTCGAGCGATTTTGCAAAGAAAAATGGGGAAACGGTTCACTCCCTAGATGTGCAAAGCTGGTAGAGAAATCCCCAAAAAGAAGTGCAGCTATAAATGGAGCGAAAAGTGGTTCTACAAAGTATTGACTCAGGGGGGCTGAATACAAATGCACGCCACACTTTTCACATATCTATTTGTAAAATATTTGAAAATCATTTATCATTTTCTTTCCACTTCACAGTTATGTGTGTTGGTCTATCACATAAAATTCCAAAAAAAACAAACAAACAACATTTCATTCATGGTTGTAACATGACCAAATGTGGAAAATTTCAAGGGGTATGAATACTTTTTCAAGGCACTGTATATGGACCTAACTGTATGTGCAGTGTTGAAAAATGTGTTATGTTTCCGATAGATTTGTTATGTTACCAATTTTGTTTCGTTTCGGAATTAGTTTTGATTCGTTTTTTAATGTTCTAACAAATTCCATATTTTCGTAACAATCAGAATTTGGATCAGTCTAAAAATGATCGTCAATGAAAAATGCAAAAAGAAAATTACATGGGGTCCCCCCAAAATCCATAATAGACCCTTATCCGAGCATGCAGCCCGGCAGGCAAGGGGGGGGGGTGAGCGAGCGCCCCCTCCTGAACTATACCAGGCCACATGCCCTCAACATGGGGGGGGGCTCTTTGGGGCAGGGGGGCTCTGCTTCCCTTTCCCAAAATACCTAGTTCCCATGTTGACCGGGACAAGAGCCTCTCCCCCACAACCCTGTCCTAGTGGTTGTGAGAGTGCGGGGGGTGACTTATCAGAATCTGGAAGTCCTCTTTAACAAGGTGGTCCCCAGATCCCACCCACTCCCCATGTGAATGAGTATGGGATACTGCCCTCTGTCCCAAAGCACCCCTCATGTTGAAGGCATGTGGCCTGATATGGTTCAGGAGGGAAGAGTGCTCGCTCGCCCCCCCCCCCCCTTTCCTGGCCTGCCAAGCTGCATGCTCAGATAAGGGTCTGGTATGGATTTGGGACCCCCGAGCGGTTTCTCTTTAATTTCGGCTTTTTTTCCCCTGCATTTTTTATACCCAGCATTCTTCTGTGTACATTCATCAGTCAGCGGGAAGCCCCCTGACAGCTGAAGAGTCATCAGTTATTCAGGACACAGCGGCCTGCTTATTAACAACCAGCTATTCTTCACACAGAATTCTAATCGGTTGATCATTTTTGACTGATCCGAAAGTTTGAAATTAGTTAGAAAACGATTATACAAAACGAAATAAATTTCAACGAAATTAGTTACTACTTAAAGTGGGGTTCCACCCAAAAAAAAAAAAAAAAAAAAACTACATGAAAAATCTTAAAAAAAAAATAAAAAAAAACATTTGGATATTTTTTTTTTTTTTACTTACCTCTAAATGCCTGTTGCTAGGGGGTCCCTCGTAGTCTGCCTCTTCCAGTGCCTGGGCTGGTGACATCACTTCCCCCTCGGCACAGGAAGGGCTCAGCTCTGCTCCCTCCCTCCTGTCAATCATCTGGGACCCATTACAGGTCCCAGGTGACTGAGCGTCCAATCACGGCGCGCGGCGCCGCTCGCGCATGTGCAGTGGGTGTCAGGCTGTGAAGCCACAGCCCGGCGCCCATAGTTGCAATGCTGGCGCTGCTCAACGGAGGGGGAGACGAGCACGGCTTCGATCCCCCGCATCGCTGGACCCTGGGACAGGTAAGTGTCCAATTAAAAGTCAGCAGCTGCAGTATTTGTAGCTGCTGACTTAATTTTTTTTTTTTTTTTTTGACTGGACCTCGGGTGAAACTCCTCTTTAATTCAGAGATTTGGATACATCTAAATTTTTGTCTGAATTTATATTCGGACCGAAACAAATTGCACATGTCTACAAAATATGGTCCGATTGGATAGGCTCATGGGGCTCTATGGTGGTTAGTGCCTCTTCTTCCAGGCTAGATGATCAGCTTTCATTTATACACCTTTTTCTCTTCAGAATTGTTCTCTAACAACAAATCCCCCCACTCCCGCTGTCTTTTGGTTGTTTCTCCTTCTTGCCCATTCTTCCCCTTCTCCACCTCCCTCCCCACTTCCCCCATCTTTTTTCCTTCCTTTCCCCCCTTCTTTCTTCCTCCCTTTTGTCTGTGCTCATCTTCTTCCACTCTACCTACATTTCCCAGTCTCCCTCCTTTTCTTTCCCATTATTCAAATTTAGGTATGGTATTGGTTTCTGGTCAGGAAGAGTTCACTTTCCTTCATTTTAAAATTAAAAGTCTATTTATTGGGAAACATTTTTTTAGTCCTGGGCTCCTCTCCTTTCCATATGTGTATGGTACCTATGATCTGTTGGCAATGGCGACCCTAGGGGGGGGGGGCAGAGGGGGCCCTGACCCCCCCCCCCCCAACATTATGCTGGGCCCCACCATGTGCCCCCCCAAAAAAAAAAATTTTTATTTTTTTTTTTAACAAAAAGGCAATTTCTTTTTGTTTGTATTCATATCGGATGTGCCGCATCTTACTCGGGCCTCCGCTGGGGTAACACAGTCTCTATTGAGAGGGAGAGCGTCCCCAGTCAGCTCCTGCGGGTGATTCCTCCCCCCTCCCTCTGCTCGCTGACACTGCATAATGCAAGCGCTCACACAACTACGACCGCCCGATCTGCTCCTTCCCCTGCATCCTCATTGGCAGGGAGAAGAGCGAGTTGCAGGAAGGACTCCACCAGGACTCTCAGTTACTGAAAAAACAGACTGATTTCTCCCATCCTTAGGACAAGAGAACCAGCCTGTAAATTCTAAGAGATGCCAGACCAGAGCAGTCAATAGCAGGAGCAGGACAGCAAGAGGAGGCTGGGGAACCCCACAGTGGCAGAACACCAGGGCCCGGTGGCAAGACAACCTTTGCAACCCTGATAGTTCTCCCACTGCTTTGGACCCTTATATATTCTTGGTATGCTGGTGACATATATCTCTTGTTTTCTGCCACCCTGGGGGGCCCAATACAGTAGGAAGGGAGCTCACTGCAGAACATGTGAAAGGGCCGTTGTGGGATCATAGTAAAGGGGTAAAGGGCCCCCAGGATAGATAGATAGATCTATCTATATATATTTTATCTATCTATCTGCATTTTATATTGCCCCCCTATTTTTGTCCCTGTCCCCCCATGTGCCCCCCCTAAATATGAAAGCTGGAGACGCCACTGTCTGTTGGCTATGCTGGCTGTTATGCCTTTTGGGAGTTTCTACTTCCATTCCACGTAACATTTGATTCTGCAGGGCACAATGCTAGAATAGAAGTAAAAAATGACCTGGGGCTTTGTAGAAATGAAGAGATCCTGATGATTTTCCAATTGGATTAGTGACCTCACAGATGTAAACTCCACTTTGAAAGTTTTCACCAGACAAAGTTTTTCCATTTCCCAGCTCCACTGCGTCCACTGAGTCATAAGTATCCTTCCTGCAAATGGAAACCAAACAAAAAATACTCAAAATACAGAATTCTGTTGAGCCATGTTGGTGATATACAGTACATTCGTAAAGTATTCACAGCGCTTCACTTTTTTCACGTTTTGTTATGTTACAGCTTTATTCCAAAATGGATTAAATTCATTATTTTCCTAAAAATTCTACAAACCATAAACGCATAATGACAATGCGAAAGAAGTTTGTTTGAAATCTTTGCAAATTTATTAAAAATAAAAAACAAAAAAAAATCCCATGTACATAAGTAGTCACAGCCTTTGCTCAATACTTTGTTGAAGCACCTATGGCACCAATTACAGCCTTAAGACTTTCCGCGTATGATGCTACAAGCTTGGCATACCCATTTTTGATCAATTTCTCCCATTCTTCTTTGCTGGACCTCTCAAGCTCCATCAGGTTGGATGGGGAACATCGGTGCACAGCTCTCTTTCAGATCTCTCCACAGGTGTTCAATTGGGTTCAAGTCTGGGCTCTAGCTTGGCCACTCAAGGACATTCACAGAGTCCCGTAGCCACTCCTTTGTTATTTTGGCTGTGTGCTTAGGATCGTTGTCCTGTTGGAAGATGAACCTCCGCCCCAGTCTGAGGTCCAGATCACTCTGGAGCAGGTCTTTATCAAGGATGTCTCTGTACATTGCTGCATTCATCTTTCCCTCGATCTTGACTAGTCTCCCAGTTCCTGCCTCTGAAAAACATCCCCACATGATGCTGCCAACACAATGCGTCACTGTAGGGATGGTATTGGCCAGGTGATGAGCAGTGCCTGGTTTCCTCCAGACATGACGCTTGCCATTCAGGACAAAGAGTTCAATCTTTGTTTCATTAGACCAAAGAATTTTGTTTCTCATGGTCTGAGAGTCCTTCAGGTGCTTTTTGGCAAACTCCAGGCAGGCTGTCATGTGCCTTTTACTGAGGAGTGGCTTCCATCTGGCCACTCTACCTTACAGGCCTGATTGGTGGAGTGCTGCAGAGATGGTTGTTCTTCTGGAAGGTTCTCCTCCCTCCCCAGAGAAACACTGGAGCTCTGTCAGAGTGACCATCGGGTTCTTGGTCACCTCCCTGACTAATGCTTCTTCTCCCCGGATCGCTCAGTTTGGCCAGGTAGTCCGCTCTAGGAAGAGTCCTGGTGGTTCCAAAATTCCATTTATGGATGATGGTGCTCATTGGGAACTTCACTGGGACTGTCAATGCTGCAGGAATTTTTCTGTAACCTTCCCTAGATCTTTGCCTCGATACAATCCTGTCTCGGAGATCTACAGACAATTCCTTGGACTTCATGGCTAGGTTTGTGCTCTGACATGCACTGTTAACTGTGGGACCTTATATAGACAGGTGTGTGCCTTCCCAAATCATGTCCAATCCACTGAATTTAACACAGGTGGACTCCAGTCAAGTTGTAGAAATAGCTCAAGGATGATCAGTGGAAACAGGATGCACCTGAGCTCAATTTTGAGTGTCATGGCAAAGGCTGTGAAGACATGTACATGTGATTTTTTCATTTTTTATTAAATTTGCAAAGGTTTCAAACAAACTTCTTTCACGTTGTCATTATGGGGTATTGTTTGTAGATGTAGCATTGCTGCCATAGAAATTCCTGGAATATCTGTACCCGGGCTTCCCACTGATTAAAAAAAAAAAAAAAAAACAAAACAAAACAAAAAAGAAAAAAAAAAAACAAAACAACACACACACACACACACACACACACACACACACACACACACACACAGTTGTATAGCACAAACTGTAAAGTAGGCAAAAATTAAACAAGCAGCATAAACTAATCAAATTTATCAATGAAAAATTGGTACGGAATAATCTGAATGAAAAAACAATAAATACCTTCCAAAAAGATTAGATGACATAAAACATACACACATACATAAAGGTAAAAACAATCCATGTAGTAATCCAGTATGAGGGAGGGATCAAACAATCAAATAATCATAAGATTATAGATGACTCAAAGATCTCAGATCTGGAGTTATAAATGGTTGGTTGATTCCTAGAGCAGCTTATATAAGGATGCAGTAAATGCAAGTCCAGTGATAGAATCTCAACAAATCACATCAAAACAGATGGAAAAAATGGTTGGAGATAATAAGGAAAAATTCCTATTAGTGCTGCAGATTGGATGTGCTGATGAAATGAATAACTGCTAACAAGCTTACATCTGATATATCTAGTAATCTTGAAAAAGAGTCATTCCAAGTGTAAGGATGAATAATAGATTTGAAACATGATGAAATGAAAGTCAGACAATGATTGTGACATGTATTGCTGCAATAAAACTATTGACCATATGCATTCAGATTAATGAGAGACGGAGTACTGATTATCCTGCAACCAGTTACACAGTATTTTCACACATCCAAGTGCAAACACTCTTCCACTCGTTGTCTCCAATGACCAGTCTAGGGGATTTGTTTTATGTTTTATTTGGAAAACTTGGATAGGAGAAGTGAATTAGTACCCTGTTTCCCCTAAAATAAGACCTAGCGTGATTGTCGGTGATGGCTGCAATATAAGCCCTACCCTGTGCCCCCGAAAAGAAGCCCTACCCTGAAAATAAGACCTACAAGGACTTTAACTAGGGCTTATTTGGGGGGTAGGGCTTATATTGCAGCCATCACCGACAATCACGCTAGGTCTTATTTTCGGGGAAACAGGGTAGGATATTCCAAATTAACTATTCACAGGTGAGGACAACTCTATTTCTGTAGAACTGTGAAAGCCGATTATCTGTTGAACCATACAGCTTCTGTATGGAAGAAGTCCCTCTGTAGCAGAAGAAACTCAGTGGACTTTGTCAGTGGACTTAAGTCTTCAAGACAATAGCAAGTGTCTCCTTTAGCTCACACACCCAGTATGCTGATTTCTAGAAGCAGAAGGGGAATTGCAGCAGCATACACTCAGGCTGGGTTCACACTGCTGCGGTGGCAGACATCGCATGTGATTCGCAGCGCACTGCTGTTCACATCACATGCGATGTCTGTGCTGTGCGATATCAGCCATACAGATAGTATGGCTGATATCGCACCGCATTCGGTCCAAACTCGCACAGGACCCTTTTTTTTGTTCGGACCAAAATCGGATCGCATGGGTGTTCACACCTATGCGATCCGAAGATGTCCGAATTGTCAGTTCGCATTGCGATATGCGGGCTGAACCGGGGGTGTCATTAACATTGTATGATACTCCCCAGCAGTTCGCATATGGCAGTGTGAACTGCCGTGCGAGTTGGTGCGATGCGGGAACCCGCAGTAAATTCGCTGCGTTCCCGCACCGCAGCAGTGTGAACCCAGCCTTAATCTCAAGGATCCCTTCAGGGTCTGTACTCACAAAATGTCCAGGGACAGCTGGTAGCCTCCTTCCAACTTCCAAGAGACACTCTATACCAGTGACATAAGACCAGATCCATAGACGTCCTCCCTCAATCAGCTTGCACAGGAACCCTGGGTTGTAGCTTTCAGGCTTCAGGCCCGGTACCTGAGGCCGCATGGCCACCTTTGCTCGGGAGAGGCAGCCACAGCCACAGCCACAGCCACAGCCCCTACCTCCCTACCTCCCTACCTCCCTACCTCCCTACCTCCCTACCCTTCTCAGAGGTCTACAGACAATTCCTTGGACTTCATGGCTTGTTTTAACTGTGGGACCTAATACAGACAGGTGTGTGCCTTTCCAAATCATGCCCAATCCACTGAATTTACCACAGGTGGACTCCAATAAAGCTGTAGAAGCATCTCAAGGATGATCAGTGGAAACAGGATGCACCTGAGCTCAATCTTGAGTGTCATGGCAAAGGCTGTGAATACTTATGTACATGTGATTTTTATTTCAAACAAACTGCTTTCATGTTGTCATTATAGGGTATTGTTTGTAGAACTTTGGGGAAAATAATGAATTTTAGACCCCTTTCACACTGGGGCGCTTTGCAGGCGCAACATCTCTAAAAATAGTGCCTGCAAAGCGACCTGATAGAGCCGCTGCTGTCCAGAGCGGAGACTGCGAGCCAGACCTTCTCGTCCAAAATCAGTGCCTGACCTCACAAATGCACTTCTGAAAGAATGGTCAAACCTTCCCATAGACACACTCCTAAACCTTGTGGACGGCCTTCCCAGAAGAGTAGAAGCTGATATAGCTGCAAAGGGTGGACCAACTCAATATTGAACCCTACGGACTAAAGGCCCGTACACACGATACAAAAATCAGAAGTAAAATTTTGTCTGAAGAACGATCTGCCGATTTTCGGATCGTTAGTACGGTGCTTTCGACAGCCGATTCCAGTTTATTGTAATACAAAAGCTGGATGTGCAGACTATAAAAAATTTTCTTGTACATGAACTAAACGTCCGATTTTCGTTTAATTAGTACAGTTTTCATACAAAAAAAATCGTAAGAGCAAGACTACACATGCTCAGAAATTGAAGAACACATACAAAATTATTCACCACATTACGTCACATTACGTATCATAAATAGAAAAAAAAAAAAGATTTCTTTTCCCTTAGGAGGAGAAAACAACAAGGGTGACTTTGGAAGTGTATATACTGTATATATTAGGGGTAGGCAACCTTTTGAGCACAGTGTGCCAAAAAATGTTTTCAAAGAAATTGAGCGTGCCGATTTTATAACAAAAAAATGTTAACTTCACACTCTCAATCATGAAAAGGATTTTTTATAAAGTAAATGCTGTAAACTACTTAAATAGTTAGAAATTAACATCCTGCACTCTCACGCCTCAGATCAGCCCCAATTCCCGCACCTTCACACCTCAGATCACTGTACCCAGGGCCAGATTAAGAGCATTATGGGCCTGGTGCTGAGAATTTTGGTGGGCCTTAAGGGCTGGGTGCTGGCGTGTGCCCTGAGGTGAAAGGGTGCAACGGCACAGGTCCAATGCTATGGAAGTCCCAAGCTTCCATAAGAGCCCTGCATCGCCGTGCGTGGCGCGCCATGAGGTGAGGTTGAATGGCGCAGCTGTGCAGACCTAACACAACACTCCAGAAGCTGAATACCAGGCTTCTATTAGGACTGCCCGCGGTGTCCATTATTGATCCCACCATCCAGCCCAGGTGGTGTATGTGGAATGCAGGATCGGTCAGCCCAGGGGAGAGTTCTCCCTGTCGGCCAATTGCTTTCCGATGCACTGCCTGTTCTTTTTTGGGTGGTTGGGCCCAGGGCTTTTCTTCTCAGAGAATAGGTGCAGAACCCCCCCCCCCATTCAGTGGGGGAGCACGCCACGCCATATGGTGGGTGTGGCAAAATTTTACAGTGGGAGGGTCTTAAAGGGACATTGTTCTTTTTTTTAATTTAAAGAATCTTTATTCAATTTTCCAAAATGTATAAAAAGAGGTTTTTTTTCTTATTATTTTTTAACAACAATTCTTAAATACACCTTATACAAAGCCTTTTATATATATAATAACAAAAAACATTACTGTCCATTTTCCCCCTCCCCCCCCCACCTCCCCCCTCTTTATCCCCATATCCTCCCCCCTATCTTACCCTCATTACTACCACACCTTCCTATTACTTAATATCGTACATCCATTACCTTATCTCTTCCTACATCCGTTTTACATGGGATAACCCATTTCCTCTAGCCAAGGCAACCACATTTTTTTAAATTCCTTTAAATTCCCTCTCCTTGCATATACTACCTTTTCCTTCCATATTGTTTCCGTTACTGTTTTAAACCAGTCTTCTTTGGAGGGGGGGGTTTCTCTGCCTGCCATCTCTGCGCTATTAATTTCTTTGCCTGGAACAGGCACCTTAACACTGCTTTGTTTTTAATATTCCCCAACCTCTCCCCCACTCCCATAATACACAGTTTTGGGTGCATTTTAAGTGACAGCTTAAAGATCTTATTTATGGTATCTAATATTTCCGTCCAATAACGGTATAGTTTCGGGCATTTCCAGATCATGTGGATCAGGTCCCCGGTATTTTGGCACCTAGAGCATTTAGCATCCCCCCTCCGCCCCCATTCAAACAGTTTTTTAGGAGTGTAGTATGTTCTATGTAAGAGCATTAGGTATGACATCTTCTGGGTGGGTGAGACTGAAACTTGGTTCCCCCCGGCTAATATCTTTTTCCATTGGTCATCCGGGATTCTTCCTAAATCTCTTTCCCACTTACTTCTGCACTTACGGTTTTCTGAACTCATAATACTGTTTCTGCATATATGTGGGTAGAATTCCGCTATGGATCCATTAGGTCCATCAGACCTACTTATTCTTTCGTGTATGGGGGACGTACTCCACACCAGGCCTTGTTCCCCAAACTGTGCTTTTAGAGCATGTTTGATTTGCAAATAGCTATAGTATGAATTGTTTGGTATATCAAAATCCTCTTTTAGTGCAGTAAACGTTTTTAGGGAGCTACCATTATATAATTGATCCAGGCTAACTATACCCCTTATTTCCCATATCTTTATTTTCCCCAATAAATTCAATAAAACCAGGAATGCATAACACAGTGTTCAGAAGAGCGTAATACACAGAGCGCCTGGTTCAGGAAAGTGTAATACACAGAGTGCTGAGTTCAGGACATCGTAATACACAGAGTGCTGAGTTCAGAAGTGCGTAATACACAGAGTGCTGGGTTCAGAAGTGGGTAATACACAGAGTGCTGGGTTCAGAAGTGGGTAATACACAGAGTACTGGGTTCAGAAGTGCGTAATACACAGAGTGCTGGGTTCAGAAGTGCGTAATACACACATATGTGATGTATGGGATGTCACATACAAGCATCTGAAATGGATGCGCAATGATAAAGCTCAGGTCGGGTATTTTCTGAAAGCAGTGGGCCTGTCTGCAGAATCATAAGTTGGGCCCCCACAGCTGAGAAAAAGTGCGGTGCTCTGCGCCACAGGAAAAGTTGGGTGCGATTTTCATTGCATTGAATACTGGCTCTGGCCAGGGGAACAGAGTGCTGGGGTTCAGTAGTAAGTGACGCAAAGGTTCAGGAATAATTTCAACTAAGTTCCCAGAAGCTCAACAGTACTTCCACAAACTGTCACCTGATTGGGGTTTTCTCAATCATTGAAACCCCTTCTTTCTGAGATTGGTAGTGGCAACCAAGCAAGTCATCTTCCTCCAGATGGTGGGCGGGCTAGCAGGACTGTGGGACCCCCCCAGCAGAACTGCACCCAATCTCTTCCCCATCACAAAAACTGAAGATCGCAGCTACAGCAAAGTTAAAGAACCAAACAATGTTTCCCATCTTTTACAATGTGTGGGGGCGCAGTGCCTCCCCCTCAGTGCAGGTGCGGCGTGGGGAATTCTGAAATTGGAATGCATTATTGTCTCACTGACACTTCCCTGCTCTGCTGATGGGGAGGGAGTCGAGTGCCGGCAAAAGAGGCTTTGCGTGCTGCTTGTGGCACCAGTGCCAGGGGTTGCCTACCCCTGCTGTATACTGTACGTTTCATTAAATTGACTGCTGAATATACACAGATCAGCTTAGATTACAACCTGCAAATCATGTATCTATATTTTTTGTACACAATAAAATCAATTTGTTTAAAAAAAAAAAAAGTCCTATCACTTTTTCTTAACAATGAACACATTGTCATACACCTCTAGCTATAGTCAGTGCAATTTCCTATACATATTCAAATTGATTCTCTTCCTTCGTACAAAGAGACATTTATTTTTTTTCCAAAATCAAATTTATTGTCAATAGAAGTCATGTTATACAAAAGCGTTACAGAGTGAAGATACATAAGAAGTAATAAAATGATTTGCATTAGAATTCATGGAACAATGAAAATCTATTCAATACTTATACATCAAGTTCAACTTCTTTGTTAATGTACAGAAGTATGACATAACCGTAAATAATCATACTCAAATAGTAAACAATCAAACAGGAAAGTCTGCGCCCAGAGTCAAGTCAGTGAGTGTGTTTTGTTTTGGGGATCCAGCATGGTCTTTGAACGTATTGTGCGGTGACTTAAATCTACGGGAAGGTAAATCAATCAAGGAGCTTATGCGTTATCGTTTTTCTCATGCAGGTACCTTATGAGTGGTGTGGGCAGTGACAAGTGGTCATCAGGTATGTGTGTATGTAAGTGTGTGAACGTTCAAACGAGCGTTTAATTGTTATTTAGTGGTGCGGAGTACAGGAAATGTCTTTGTGTGCAGTGTCGTTGTTCATTGTATATTGTCTCTGGGCGAGTTAACGTGTGGTAGGATTGCGGTCTCCGGACCACAAGCAATCCTACCACTAGTTGGGCAGGGGGGAAGGATTGTTGGTAACGTGTGGGAAGGGAGAAAGAAGTTTCCAACTAGTAGTTAGGAAAGGAAAGGGTAGAGCGGGTATAGTATAATGATTGTGGCGTGGTTATTATCAAGTGTAGGCCTATATAGGAGTGGGGGTGATGAGACGGGTGATATAAAAGGAGGGGAGATTAAATGAGGTAGAAGGGTAAAAGAGTATAGCGAGTATATCGAGTCCGCCTCCGACAGAGTCCCACACGACCGTGAAGGATCTTAGGACAACAGGTCTACATATTCTGCTGTCGTTTGGAAGTGTTGCCAGCATGACCATATAGTTCTGAATTTAGCGGGTGTATCTTTGGCTTGGTGAATCAGTTCTTCCATTTCGGCTATTCTAGATATTCGTTTGAGCCATTCTGCTATAGTAGGGGGTTGGGATGACTTCCATAGAGTCGGGATGCACATTTTTGCCGCGTTTATCATGTGTAGGGCAAGGGAGCGATGGTAGTCTTTTTTTGGGATGGAGGAGTGATGCAGCAACATTTGGGCAGGGGTGAATTCAATCTGGTAGGTGGTAATGGAAGCGGTAATACGTTGGACTTCTTTCCAAAAGGGTTGGATGAGTGGACAGGACCACCATATATGGACCATAGAGCCTTCTCCTTCTGAACATCTCCAACATGCGGGAGGAATCGCTGGGGAAATTTTGTGGAGTTTAAGGGGGGTTTTGTACCATTTAGAGAAGATCTTGAAACCGTTTTCCTGTGCTGACACGTTAATTGAGCCCTTGTGAATGTAGGAGTATATGTTTTCCCATTCTTGGTCTGATAGATCTAATGCTAATTCTCTTTCCCAACTGCGTGTGGCTATGTTGGATTTGGGGCTGTGTTTAGAGAAAAGGAGAGCATAAATTTCTGAAATCATATGTCTCTGTGGTTCCGTCTTGGAGCACAAGGCTTCAAAAAGGTGTGAGTCGTCTGGAGTAATTGGTAGACTTTTGTGAGTGGTTAAGAAAGTGCCTTATTTGGTTGTATGTCCACGACGGGAAGGGTTTTCCTGACGCGTGTGTGGGTAAACTATTAAGAGCTAGGAAAGTATTTCCAGAGAAAAAATGTTTTGCTCGAATGTCATCTTGGGGCCAGTATCCCTTAAGGAATGTATTGTGTATTCCCGGTGGGAAATCCGTGTTATTTCGGATTGGAGTTAAGGGTCCTAGGACAGAGGAAATGTGATGGTTTTGGCACATTTTCATAAATGAGTGAAGTGTGGAGGAGATCAAGGGGTGTTGTGTGCATAGTTATCTGTCTCGAGGGAGTCCACGGTAATTGTTTAATTGGAACCGTTGAGAATTCCGTTTCAATTTGCGTCCAGGCTTTAGTGTGGGAGTGGACATTCCAGTCAATTATTCTGGATAGTTGGCATGCCCTGTGATATTTGGCAATGTCTGGGAGAGCTATGCCTCCTTTTAATTTGGGCAAAGAAAGTCTTTCAAAACTAAGCCTAGGGCGGTTTTTTCCCCATATAAATTCGCTGCACGCCTTGCGATACGATGCAAAGAAAGCTTGCGGTAAGCGAATGGGGACTGTTTGCAAGACATAAAGTATTCTTGGGAGAATGTTCATTTTAATTATCGACGCCCTCCCGAACCAGGAGAAGATACCCGTTGACCAGGACTTAAGGTCTTGTTGAATTTGTTGGAGGATTGGTATGTAATTTTTGATATAAAGATCAGATAGGCGGATTGGTATACGGATCCCTAGGTAGGTAATTGCCTCTCGGGTCCACTTGAAGGGGAAGTTGGACTGACAGGATGCCAGGGTCTCTTTCTGTAAGGAAACATTCAAGGCTTCGGATTTTGCGAAGTTGATTTGTAAATTGGTTAGGGAGCGAAATGTGTCGAGGTCTTTAAGTAAATTAGGCAATGTAGTGTGGGGGTCAGTCAGGAACAGGAGAATGTCATCTGCGAAGGCAGATAGCTTATATGTAGTTTTTGAGACGGAGACTCCTTTGATGTCTGGATTAGAGCGTAGGCGTTGAAGGAGTGGTTCCAGGGTAAGGATGAATATCAATGGTGAAAGCGGGCATCCCTGACGTGTCCCGTTTGACATGGAGAAGGCATCCGACAGGTGTCCATTAACACGGACCTGTGTGGTAGGAGAGGCGTAGAGTGCCATTATAAGTTGTAGCATACGGTCTTGTATACCTATCATTCTGAGTGCTGCCGACATATAGTCCCACGCCACCCTGTCGAATGCCTTCTCCGCGTCAAGAGACAAGAAGAACCCTTGTTGTTGGGTAGAAGTCAGCCATCTGTGGATGTTGATGTGGATTAGTTGTATTGTCTCTAGCCTCCCTGCCGGGTATAAAACCCACCTGGTCTAGTGAGATGAGGTTTGGCAGGAGAGGCAAGAGACGATTAGCCAATATCTTGGCGTAGATTTTGAGATCAACATTCAGTAGTGATATTGGGCGGTAGTTCGATACTTGAGATGCATCCTTATTGGGCTTAGGTATTACAGTTATGTGTGCTGTTAATAGGTCTCTAGGTGGGGGATTTTCTGAGGACAGGGAGTTGAATGCCTTCAGGAAATGTGGTTTGAGGGTTTCAGAGTAAGTTTTATAATAACCAGTCGTCAGACCGTCAGGTCCGGGACTCTTGCCGGTCTTTAATTGTTTTAAAACCACGTCTATTTCAGCTGGGGATATGGGTTTTTCCAGATCAGCAGCTTCTGCATTGGATATATGCGTGGGACTGTATTTTGTGAGAAAATCGTGGATGGCTTTAGTTCTGTGTTTGTCTGTCCTCTGTGTGGTGGGGGCGTGTAGGTTGTACAGCTGGGAGTAATAGTGTACGAATTGCCGGGCTATTTGGTCATTGGATACTATTTTTTTCCCAGTAGCGTCCCTTATAGAGTGGATCATTGTGCTTGCTTTCTTGGCTCGAAGAGCTCTTGCTAAAAGTTTGCCTGATTTATTGCCATATTCATAGAATATTTTTTGGGCTAGTATATAATTTCGTTTCGTTTGCTTGTTAAGGGCCTCCAGGAGGTCAGTTCTAGCTCTAAGCAGTTCCGGGAGGGATGTCAGTGCTTGGGAGGTTTTGTGTGCTTTTTCCAATGATTGTATACGGGAGGTCAATATATTTATGTGTTCCTGTCTTTGCTTCCTGCGTTTAGCCGCGAGTGCTATTAGTTCTCCCCGTATGGTGCTTTTATGTGCTTCCCAACGCATCATATGCGAGATATCAGGAGTGTCATTTTCCTTAAAGTAAAGCACGAGTCGTTCTTGTATGGCCACCATTGTGGCATTGTCAGTGAGAAGCGAGGGGTCTAAACGCCAAATTTGGGGCTGGGGATCCGCGTTTGAGAATGCTATCGTCATGGATATGGGGTGGTGATCTGAGAGATACATGGGTTCGATTGTGGCTGTACTTAGCATTGGCAGATCCCTCTGTGAAAGGAATAAATAATCTTGTCTGGAGTATCTGTTATGGGGGGATAAATAAAATGTGAAATCTTTCACGTTCGGGTGAAGTGTACGCCACGAGTCATGTAGGGACAGTTCTTTCAGTTGTGATTTAATTGCACGTAATGCTTTATACGGTAGGGTTGAGGAGCCAGACGAGGTATCTTGTATGGGATTCAGAGAAACGTTGAAGTCTCCTCCTAGGATAAGAAGGCCGTCTTGGAATAGGGCGAGTTGTTGTAAGGTGGACCGGAAGAAGGGTACTTGTTTCGAGTTAGGTGCGTATATGTTGGCCAGGGTGATCCGTTTTCCGTGTAGCGTGCCTTTGACAAAAAGGTATCGCGCTTCTGCGTCTATGCAAGTTTCTTTAACATGGAATGGGCAATTTTTTGCGAATAGGATAGAGACCCCTTTTGATTTTGTGGAGTTATTAGTTGCGTGGAAGGAGGTTGGAAAGCGGTAGTTAGAGAGTTTGGGGGTGGAGCCTGTTCTAAAATGGGTCTCTTGAAGAAAGACAATGTCCGCTTTATTTTTTGGGAGAGTAGTAGTTGGGAGCGTTTTTCGGGGATGTTAAGTCCCCTTATATTTAGGGATATTACTTTAATTGTTTTATGTTTGATAGGTGATGGTTGCGGCATATTGACAGAGTGGTTAAAGTTTAGAGTTGCTGGTAAATGGGGTTAGGTGTGTTTTGTGGAATTATGAGACTCTGTCGGAGGAGGGATAGTAGAGAACGAGAAAGGAGACTAGAATGCGATAGTAAAGATTCCGAGTTGTTCTGAGAAGGGTGTAGGTGATGCTTATGGGATTGGGTACGTGGATGGGGGGTGAACGTTACAATACTTTTGTAATTCAGTCTCGAGTGTCCGTGTGTGACGAAGTTCAGGGGGTTTGCGTGAGCGTGTGATCGTTTCCGGTGATTAGCGAGATCCTGCTCGCTTATCCGTAGAAAGTGGATACCTGTAATTCGGTATGACCGGAGTAAATCAGTGGCAGGTGGTGAAGTCTGGTATAAATGTCAGGGTATGCGGGTATGAGTGCCACTGAGGCGAGGAGCGGCTAAACTCGGTAGGAAGAGGTGAGGTTCAGAGAGGAGTGGTTACCCGCTTAACCGAGAGAAGGTGCGAGCTCATGGAGAGAGACATTTATTTTACGTGGATCAGATCTTTGAGACCCATTGCAGTAACTTTGCAGTAAACTTGAATTAAACATTAATTACAATTAATACCTGTATGTCAAAGCCAGGAAAAGGTTTGTAATTTTTGGATAATTGCTCGAATGAGCTGATGATGACGACAGGTGTAGTGTGTGTATTATCATAACTGGCAACAAAACATCCTGTTCTTCTTCTTTGAGAAGCTTGTTTTTGCCTGGGGGGGGGGGGGGACATTTTCATTTTTGGTCTCCAGCCATTCCTCACCTCATCAATGCTTTACGATTTGGTTCCCTGTTCTGTTCATCAGAGAAAATCGACAGTACTGTGCAGAAGTTTTAGACAGGTGCGAAAATTGCTGTAAGTGAAGAATGCCCACCCCATTATTTTATTCAGGGCTTCCTTTAAAATTTCTATATCTTGCTGTGTAATTATTGCCCTGCTTATTTTTGTGTCGTCCGCAAAAACTGATATTGAGCTGCAGTATGTATCCCATCCTCTATATCAGGGGTCTCCAAACTTTCTGAACAAAGGGCCAGTTTACTGCCCTTCAGACGTTGAGGGGGCCAGACTGTGGCCAACATGAGTTGAAAATGGCCTGGAGTCAATGGGAGTAAACAATGCCCCACCATTGTAATTAGTGGGAGGAATATTGCACCATTGTTATTGTTGGGGGAAGACACAGTGCCCCATCATTGGTGTCAGTGGAAGAAATAGTGCCCCATCATGGCTGTCAGTGGCAGGAATAGTGTCCTATTGTTGGTATCAGTGACAGGTATTATACACCATAGTTAGAAGGAATAGTGCCTTTTATCAGTGGGAGGAATAGCACCCCAAGGGCCTGATGAAGACAAGCAAAGGGCCAAATCCGGCCCCTGGGCCAGAGTTTGGAGACCACTGCTCTATATCATTTATGAATAAATTAAACAGAATTGGTCCCAAGACAGAACCTTGGGGTACTGAAACTTACCACTCCACACCAGTCTGAATACACATTATTTGTCACTACCCTTTGGACATGTCACTGTAACCAGTTTTCTATCCAAGAACAAATCTTATGGTCCACGCCTGAAGACCTCAGCTAGTAGATTAAAGGGATTGTAAAGTCAGAAGTTTCTTTTTATCTTAATGCACTCTATGCATTGAGATAAAAAAACCTTCTGTGTGCAGCAGCCCCCCTCATGCTTACCTGAGGTCCCTCTCTGTCCACGAGTGTCTCAGCCATCCGAGATTCTCTCTCGATTGGCTGAGACACAGCAGCGGCGCCATTGGCTCCTGCTGCTGTCAATCAAAGTCAGCTAGCCAATCAGGAGAGAGAGTGGGCGGAGCTGGGTAAAGGAGCTGTGACTTGGCTCAGGTGACCCCATAGCAAGCTGCTTGCTCTGGGAGGGCACTCAACAGGAGGCAGGATCACAGAGGAGGGACCCGAGAAGAGGAGGATCCAGGCTGCTCTGTGCAAATCCACAACACGGGGTAAGTAAAACATTAGCATTTATGGGGAACTGTATCGAATCCTTTTGCAAAATCCAGATGCACAACATCCACAGGGCTCCCTCTATCCAGATGGCAGCTCATTTCTTCATAGAATGTTAACAGATTGGTCTGGCAGGAACGACCTTTGGTAAACCTGTGTCGATTACTACTAATGATAGTGTTTTCTTCAGCAAATTATTGGATATAGTCCTTTATCATTCTCTCCAATACTTTACCTACTATTGATGTTAGGCTGACTGGCCTGTAGTTTCCAGAAATGTGTCCATGCCTTTTCTTAGAATATTGGTACCACGTTGGCTTTTCTCCAATCAGCTGGTACTAATCCTGTCAGTATGCTGTCCGCAAAGATTAGGAACAGTGGTCTAGCTATAACCTGACTGAGTTCTTTAAGGACTCTTGAGGGTATGCCATCTGGTCCTGGCGATTTATTTGTATTAAACTCTTCTAGTCTTTTCTTAACTCCGGCCTCTATTAGCCACAAGGGTACGCCCTGTGATTTGCCACTAACAAGACAGTCATGGTTGGTATACCCCTCCTTTTCCTGTGTAAAAACTGAGGAGAAGAAGGCATTTAGTACAGTTGCCTTCGCTGTGTCATCTGTAACCATCCTCCCATCATCGTCTTTTATGTGGGCACAGGGCAGCCATCAGAAATTTTTGGGCCACTTACACAGCCCCAAGCCTGACCACCAACATTCCCCAGGGCTTGCCCACAGGCCATCCTACCGAATCCACACACTGGCCACCTCACCTGTACTCAGCCCCCCCTCAATCCTGTATATATGTCAGCCCCCATCACACCTGTATATATGCCAGCGCCCCACTCCCCCCCCCCACACACCTGTATATATGTCAGCCCCCCCACACCTGTATATATATGTCAGCCCCGCCACACCTGTATATATGTCAGCCCCACACACACACACATACACACACACACCTGTATATATGTCAGCCCCCCCGCACACATCTATATATATATGTCAGTGCCCCCCCCACACACACACACCTGTATATATGCCAGCCCCCCACACACCTGTATATATGTCAGCGCCCCCCCCCCCCACACACACGTATATATGTCAGCGCTCCACACACCTGTATATATGGCAGCCCCTCACATACACAAACCTGTATATATGGCAGCCCCTCACATACACAAACCTGTATATATGGCAGCCCCTCACATACACAAACCTGTGTATATGGCAGCCCATCACATACACAAACCTGTAAACACACAAGGTTCTGGCCCCTCCCTGTACACAAACAGCCCCCTCCCTTTCCCTCACAGCCCCTACTTGTAAAGAAGGTCTTCCTACCTAGTCCCAGCCCGTTTTCAAAAAGCTGAGAAGCACAGTACATATCACACGAGGGGTGCACATACACATAGTAGCCAGAGGTGGCAGTAAAGAGACAAAGAAGAAAGTGCAAAAATAGGCCACATCCGTAAATATATGAAGACAAAAAAAAAATAGGTAGTGCTACGTATTACCAGGGGGGGCGGACTTTTTAGGCTGAGAAATACGGGAGAGGAAGTAACAGTATAAAAATATAAATTTATTGAAGGTTACAAATACATAAAAGTAAGAATGAAGATTATAACATAAATGCATCTATGAATATTGTGCAGTGAGCCCTTGTATGTCTACGCGTTTCGCCGTTAGGCTTCCTCAGGACACGGCCAAGGTTCACAGATGAGTCAGATAAGAGAATATGTTTCTCTATCTTGTTTGGAATGCACAATCATGTACAGTCACGATACGGTGTGTAGTTCACTCAAGAGTTAAAGAAAATATATTGGGTATCGCTGACTGTATGAACAGGGGCATGTAATAGTTTTCTTTATTTTGGGAACGGCCATCTGTGTGCAGTGGATTGCTGTCTCCCAGGGGCATGCTGTGATATTGAAACTTTAAACATACAGCGATTGGCTGTTGGGCTATATATAGCCATCAGCAGTACTGGAATTCAAATCCAGGATTCACTGTGGGATACTCTTTGATGGCCCTCCTCTCTTTGATGGCTGTTCCCGAAATAAAGAATACTATTTACATGCCCCTGTTCATACATGCAGCGATACCCAATATATTTTCTTTAACCCTTGAGTGAACTACCCACCGTATCGGGACTGTACATGGTTGTGCATTCCAAACAAGATAGAGAAACAAACATTCTCTTATCTGTCTCGTCTGTGAACCTTGGCTGTGTCCTGAGGAAGCCTAGCGGCGAAACGCGTAGACATACAAGGGCTCACTGCTCAATATTCATAGATGCATTTATGTTATAATCTTCATTCTTACTTTTATGCATTTGTAACCTTCAATAAATTTATATTTTTATATTGTTACTTCCTCTTCAGTGTTTCTCAGCCTAAAAAGTCCGCCCCCCCTGGTAATACGTAGTACTACCTATTTTTTTTTGTCGTGGCAGTAAAGAGCTCGATGTCTGAGCTCAGTGACATGAGAACAGCAGAAGCTGTGAAATCGTTTCTGTACTGCACAGCACGGCTCCCCTTCACCCGTCCTGCCTTCTTCTGGCCCGGACGGGCCCCTTACAGTTGTGACGGCTGTACCCCGCTGATGGTGGCCCTGCGTGGGCAATAGACTCCTGACCTCACTTTCTTACTGTTAATATATCGGAAAAAACATCTGGGATTTTTTTTGCTCTTCTCCGCTATGTGTTTCTCATAGTCTTTTTTTTTAGCCGCCCTGATTGCGTTCTTACACTTCTTATTACATTCCTTATAGTGTTGGAAGCGGATGAACAATCCCTTTTATAATTTTTAAAGGCCATTTTTTTCTCTTTAACTTCCGGACTGGCCACCGCATATATACTGCGGCAGGGCGGCCCGGCTGTGCAGAATCATGTACACGTATGTGATTTTGTGCACGCAGTGTAGGGGGCACATGCGCGCCGCCGGAGTGGCACTCCCGATGTGACTGGACACGGTGGGAGCCAATCAGCGGGTCCGGCGGCCGCTATGGCTGCTGCAACCTGTCGATTGTTCTGTGGAGAGACGGATCAGCCGCCTGCCTATGTAAACAAGGCAAACCGCTGATCTGTCAGGAAGCAAAACAGAGAGAACTTGTGTTTCAGCTAAGCTAAAACACGGATCTCTCTTTTCCTCCAGTGTAACAGTCCCCCACACAGTTAGTAAGCACCTCCCAGGAACACACTTAACCCTTTGATTGCCCCTGGGGTAATCCCCTTCCCTGCCAGTGTCATTTATACAGTGTCAGTGCATTTTTATTTTAGCACTGATCACTGTATTGGTGTCACTGATCCCCAAAATGTGTCACTTAGAGTCAGATATGTCTGCCGCAATAGCGCAGTCCCGCTAAAAATCGCTGATCACCGCCATTACTAGTAAAAACAATAAAATAAAAATAGTCCTTAAATCTATCCCATAGTTTGTAGATGTGAAAACTTTTGCGCAAATAAATCAATATACGCTTATTGGGATTTTTTTTTACCAAAAATATGCATGCAGAACACATATTGATCTAAATTTATGAAAAAATTTGATTTTTAAATTTTTTTTATTGGGAATGTTTTATATCAGAAAGTAAAAAATATTGTTGTTTTTTAGTCAAAATTGTCAGTCTTGTTTATAGCGCAAAGGTGATCAAATAAAAGATTCATATAGAATATGTGGCGCTGCTCTATCAATCAGTACCAAACCAGCAATTAAAATCCTAACCGTGATCTTCTAAGTAGATGAGGTAGACAAACACTGTGCTTAACAGTGACTCCAAGATACTAATTCCTACCAAGAAACAGTAATGCCGCATACACACGGTCGGACTTTTCGTCTACAAAAGTCCAACGGACGCCGACGGACTAAAGCTGGCTGGTAATCCGATCGTGTGTGGGCTTCCCCGGACTTTCAGCGGACTTTTTCAGCCTCAAATCCGACGTACTTTAGATTTGGAACAGGCTTCAAATCTTTACGTCGTAACTACGACGGACCCCGAAATCCGCTCGTCTGTGTGCTAGTCCGACGGACAAAAACCCACGCTAGGGCAGCTATTGGCTACTGGCTATCAACTTCCTTATTTTAGTCCGGTGTACGTCATCACGTACGAATCCGTCGGACTTTTGTGTGGTCGTGTGTAGGCAAGTCCGTTCGTTAGAAAGTCTGCCGCAAGTCCGCCGCAAGTCCGCCGAAAGTCCGCCGGAAGTCTGTCGGACAGGCTGTCGGACTTTTGTAGCTGAAAAGTCCGACCGTGTGTACGCGGCATTATAGTAAACTCTGGACTACTAGCTCCACACTGGAGTCCATCAAAGAAAACATCAGTGCCAAATATAAAAATAGGTGAGTGAATATCAACCATTAAAGTGCCAAGTGTAAAGTGAAATAAATAATGTATAAGCCACCCCACCAAAAAGGAAAGTGACAATATTTAATAAAACTATAAATAATAACTTCCCAAAATGGCTGAAAATCAAATAGTCCCTGGTGCTGAGCAAAATACCAAATAGCTCTTAAGAGTGTAACACATAAAATAGCAGCTGAAAATCAAATGGTCCCTGGTGTTAATAAAAATAACAAATAACTCTTAAAAGTGTAACACATAAGAATATATACAGCAAACTGTCATAATGTGCATACAAAGATGATTAAGATATAAGATGCGTGCAAAGATTCCGCATCAATATGAATCCACAGTATCAAAATCAAAATTCAAACAGTGATAATAGTGCAGTCATGCCATTATAAACGCACTAATGCGCTATGGATAAATGACTAATAGATATAAAGACAGACAATCCCATAGCAGAGATGCCGTCCCAAAGTGACAATAGTGCAATTCAGTCCATAAGCATAAAAATATGCAACTGTGATGAGTGGTGTCCACACGGAACGATCTTTGAATAAGGTGCAAAGTGTGCAGTGACTGGTGCTCGTCTTCTATAAAAATTCTGGTGCACACACCAAGTGTTTCCCCCAGCCTCTCACCTCCAGCAGCGGCCCCCAGTGGGCCAAGTAGAGCGGGTAGATAATCTTGGAGAGGATGGGTTTCCTGGAGCGATGTCAGTAGATCTGGCTTTCTGAATCTCCTCCCGCCGCTCCCAGTAATCCCAGCAATAGTAATTAGGAACAAAGGAGAGGTGACACCCTTTGATAAAGTCACGTGGTGTGATGCAACGCGTCAGGGTAGGAGGAGTCAGGTGCCGACGCTTCTCGGGGACGGCCGAACCCGGAAGCTCACTACTTTGCACCTTATTCAAAGATCGTTCCGTGTGGACACCACTCATCACAGTTGCATATTTTTATACTTATGGACTGAATTGCACTATTGTCACTTTGGGACGGCATCTCTGCTATGGGATTGTCTGTCTTTTATATCTATTAGTCATTTATCCATAGCGCATTAGTGCGTTTATAATGGCATGACTGCACTATTATCACTGTTTGAATTTTGATTTTGATACTGTGGATTCATATTGATGCGGAATCTTTGCACGCATCTTATATCTTAATCATCTTTGTATGCACATTATCACAGTTTGCTGTATATATTCTTATGTGTTACACTTTTAAGAGTTATTTGTTATTTTTATTAACACCAGGGACCATTTGATTTTCAGCTGCTATTTTATGTGTTACACTCTTAAGAGCTATTTGGTATTTTGCTCAGCACCAGGGACTATTTAATTTTCAGCCATTTTGGGAAGTTATTATTTATAGTTTTATTAAATATTGTCACTTCCTATTTGGTGGGGTGGCTTATACATTATTTATTTCACTTTACACTTGGCACTTTAATGGTTGATATTCACTCACCTATTTTTATATTTGGCACTGATGTTTTCTTTGATGGACTCCAGTGTGGAGCTAGTAGTCCAGAGTTTACTATAACTGTTTCTTGGTAGGAATTAGTATCTTGGAGTCACTGTTAAGCACAGTGTTTGTCTACCTCATCTACTTAGAAGATCACGGTTAGGATTTTAATTGCTGGTTTGGTACTGATTGATAGAGCAGCGCCACATATTCTATATGAATCTATTATTTTCCTGGGGGAACTGAGTGCACCCATCTATGTTGGCAGCTCTCTACCTGGTACCTCACTGATAGTTTCAGATTTTCATTTATATTGTGGTTTTTGCGCATTAGTCCCCATACATTTATTAAAGGTGATCAAATACCACCAAAAGAAAAGCTTTGTTTGTGGGGGTAAAAAAAAAAAAAGGACATCAATTTTATTTGGGCACAGCAACGCAGTGCCGTATCGCAAAATATGGCCTGGTCGGGGAGTAAACCTTCCGGAGCCGAAGTGATTAATACAATTTTTTACGTTCTGGTTTAGCCACTTCTGGACCGCCCACCGTCATTATATGTCGGTACTTTGAAGAGGAATATCGTTGTTATGGCAGCAGATAACTGCCATAACCCCGGTATCGTCTTCTTCAGCGGAAGGTCCGCTTCAAGATAAAAGTGGTCTCTGCGGCGGATTTACCGCAAGATCACTTTTATCGGCAGCGGGAGGGAGGCGCAATTTTGAAGCGTGACATGGTGGGTATCAATTTACTCTGCATAACATTATCATTCACAAATTGGGCTAACTTTACTGTTGTCTTATATTTTAATTTAAAAAATTGTATTTGTTCCAAAAAAAGTGCGCTTGTAAGACCGCTGCGCAAATATGGTGTGACAGAAAGTATTGCAACGACCGCCATTTTATTCTCTAGAGTGTTAGAAAAAATATATATAAATGTTTGGGGTTCTAAGTTTTTTTCTAGCCAAAAAAACTGTTAACGTGTAAACAACAAATCTCAGAAAGAGGCTCGGTCCCTAAGTGGTTAATATGTTCCTAAAGCATTCCCATGTTTCCAGGATTTGGTCCCAATTGATGTCTTGTAGTATTGAGCGCAGTTCAGAAAAGTTGGCTCATTTGAAATTTTGTGTTTTTGTGCTACCCTCGTGCCTCCTTTTCCTAGGATTTATGCTAAATGTGATTGTCTTGTGATCGCTAGATCCCAAGTAGTCCCGTATTTCCACATCTGTCTGAGTCATTTGTAATTAATAGATCTAGTAGTGTATTCTTACTGGTCGAGGAATCCACTAATTGGGACATGAAGTTGTCCTGTAAGACATTTAAGAAATGTCGGGACTTTAATGAGTGAGCTGTCCCCTCTGCCCAGTCAATATTGGGATAATTGAAGTCCCCCATTATGATGACATTTCCATGCCTCACCGCCATTTCTAATTGTGATAGGAGGTCCAGCCCCTCCTCCTCCTTCAGGTTTGGGGGCCTGTAACATACACCCACTATTCATTTCCCACTTGCTTCTTCCCTTTGAAGTTCTTCCCACATGGATTCCCCCCTTGTCCCATTTACAATGTCACTCCTTTCTACCACCCTTAAATAATTTTTGATATATAGGCACACCCCTCCCCCTCTTCTACCCTCGCTGTCCTTCCAATACAACGAATACCCCTGGATATTTGCCAGCCAGTCGTGTGAGCTGCCAAACCAAGTTTCTGTTATTTCCACAAAGTCTAAATCCTCCTCGTGTAATAGCAGGTACAGTTCCTCCATTTAGTTAGCTAGGCTCCTGGCATTTGTGAACATTTTATTAAAAAATTAAAAAAATAGTGTCCCCCGATGTAAATCAGTCATGCCGACAGCCACAACCGAAAAAGAACAAAAAAATAAAAAAACAAAAACAAATGCTCCCGCTGACATGGAGGCCATCTGCCTATTGCAGGCTTTTTTTTTTACAGTTCTTTTATAGGGAAGACATCGCCTGGTGGCACCGCCATCATGGGGATGAGGCCCTTGTCCCCATAAACAAGGTCAATGTGCTTTGGGGTAACGGGACAGAGCCCCTTCCACTCCAAAGCACCCCCCCCCCATGTTAAGGACATGTGGCCTGATATGGTTCAGGAGGGGGGGGACGCTTGCTTGGATAAGGGTCCATTTTGGATTTTGGGGGAACCCCATCCCATTTTTTTTTTTTTGGCGTGGGGTCCCCCTTAAAATGCATGTTAGACCCATAGGGCCTTGTATGGACTGGGGGGGGGGGGGGCACGCCGCTTTTTTAAACATTTTTTGTATTGCCGGCATTCTTTTCTTCACATTCATCTGTCAGTGGGGAAGCTGAGTTATTAAGGACGCGGGCGGCCGGCTTTCCGGTCCGCTGCATAACAACCAGCTATTTTTCACACAGAATTTGAATCGGTCGATCGTTTTTCGACCGATCCGAATTCAAATCGCTCTAAAAAAGTTGAAATTTGTTAGAAAACAAATAAACGTAATGAATTTTAATAGATTACCACTAAATTGGTTACCATTTAATTCGGAGATTCGCATACATCTGAATCTCTGAATAACCAAAAATGTGTCCGAATTTTTATCCGGACCAAAATGAATTGCACATGTCTACTGGCTGGGAAGGGGTTAAACGTCTAGGGCTATCAAAGGGTTAACTGTGTGCCTAGCCAGTGTTTTTGTGTACAGTACAAAGTGTGCTGCTTTTACTAGGGGGAGACATGGATTTTATTTCTTGCTTTGCAGGGACACAAAATCCACCCCTTCCCCCCCTTCAGAATGGAGATCTACCTTGTTTACATTCCGTTCTGAGTGATTTGCCGATGATCGGCGGGTGCCAGAGAAAATATAGTGCTTGGCACCCACCGATTGGCTTCTGCTGCGATATATCACACCAGAAGCGGTGCGCCGGCGGCGCCCACACACCCCCTGTAGGCAGATGTGCAGAATCATGTATTGCCAGGGCTTTTTTTCAGCTGGAACTTGGTGGAACTCAGTTTCACCACCTCTGGCTCAGGCCTTCTGCTCCCTTCTCATCACTATCACTTGTAAACACAGAAGTCCGGTGTCTGTGTTTATCAGTGACAGCTTATCTCTCAACTGCTCCCACAGATCTGATCTTCTGAGCAGCTCAGACAAGAGTGCAGGATGGGGACAAGGGATATGAAGGTACCTGGGGTGCAGTGCAGATTCCAAAACCCCTACTGGATGATCTCCCTGCAAGTGATAGAGCCACCTACAGTGTGTGGGGAGGTATTAGAGCCAGTTGGGTGCTTCAACTTAATACAGCAACACAAGTAAGACATGTGGAAGATAGTGGAACTTCTAAGGAGGAAGATGGGGGCAGTGGAAGGGGGGGGTTGCATGCAGAGACCAGAGCTGAAGAGGAGTGAAAGTGAGAAGTGGATAGGGTATGCAGAGGCAAGCAGCTGTGGAAGAAGGCGAAATGCACCCCGAACACTGCACTCTGTATGCAGAGCACCCCTTAAAGTGGAGTTCCACCCACGTTTACAACTCTTCAGCATCCCTCACTAAACTGTGCACTGTAAACAATTTGGATATTTTTTTATGTTTTTTCTCAGCACCTACTGTATATCTGCTGTATTCATTTTTCACTTCCTCCTCCCTGGCCGCGGCCCATCGCATCATTTCCTGTTTGCAATGCCTTCTGGGAAGGGGCAGCAACTTCCTCTGAAACTGCCGTTGCTATGGAAACCTGACCCGAAACCTATTACACTGCTTGTGCTGCACTGAGCACGTGCGAGATCTGCAAGGATGAGATCCAGGAAGAAATACAGTCTGGCTTCAGATGCCCAGACTTAAGATGGCCACGGCCTGCTGTAAGTTTATAAAATAACAAACTACTGCTATAAACTAACAAAACAGACTTTAGTTTACAGACTAACTTTACTAGAATACATTAAGCTTGTGTATTATAGGGGTATTTTTATTTAAAAAGTATCATTTCAGTCGGAACACCACTTTAACTCTGCACAATGTACATATCACACCCCCAAATTCTGCATGTAGCACACCCCTGAACTCTGCACTCTGTGTTTAACACCCCCCCTCCCCCAACTCAGCACTCTGTACGTAATGCACTCCTGGCATTTAATGCACCTTAAAGACCCTTCCACTGTAAGTGTAATTTGATCACAACATTTGATGCAGTTTTGAGGGTGTATATGGGGGGGGGTTGAGTTCCTGCACCTATTTTCTGAGAAAAAAAAAGCCATGTGTATTGCTATAAACAAAAGAAAAAAACAAACAATTTTGAAAAAAAAAATATATATTTTATACTTTATACTATAAAACATATCCAATAAAAAATTTTAAAAAAATCAAATTTCTTCATCAATTTAGGCCAATATGTATTCTGGTACATATTTTTGGTAACAAAAATTCCAATAAGTGTATATTGATTGGTTTGCGCAAAAGTTATATAGTGTCTACAAACTATGGAATTTTTTTTTTTTGTTAACTAGTAATGGCGGCGATCAATGATTTTTAGCGGGACTGCCACATTGCGGCGGGCAAATGGGACACCTAACACTTTTGACACTTTTTGGGGACCAGTGACACTAATACAGTTATCAGTGCTTAAAAAAAAAAAAAGCACTGTCACTGTACTAATGACACTGGCAGAGAAGGGGTTAACACCAGAGGCAAAGTGTTAAATGTGTGCCTAGGGAGGGATTTCTAACTTGTGAGGGGAGATGCTTTAACTGGGGGAAGATAGAAATCTGTGTTCCTGCTTAGCAGAAACACAAGATCTCCGTCTTCCCCTCTGACAGACCGCCGTTCTGCCTCTCCTGAGACTGATTGTCTCCTGCTGTGTCCAATCACAGCGGGAGCGTGTCACCAGCGGCATGTGTGCATGCCCTATGCCCAGTGCACGGAATCACATGCAGGTACACGATTTTGTGCAGGAGGGCTGCCCTGCCACAGTATATCTGCATGGGGTGGTCCAGAAGCGGTTGGACAGCTCTTGAACTGATTGTTTTGTGAGTTTGTGGCGCAGTTCAGTTATATAAAAAAAAAAAAATTCACACCTGCCTAAAACTTTTGCACAGTACCGTATATGCTTTTGGAATGATTTTGAATTCATGGATGGACAAGAGCTATAGAATGGTAATAAGCATGGTGGCCACCTCTCTCTGCCAATCCCTTCACTGGCTTCTGATTGCCCAACAAATACTAACAACATACAAAGCCACCCACAACTCTGCCCCGAGCTTCATCACCAATCTTGTCTCCAAATATCACCCAAGTTGTCCTCTTTGTTCCTCCCAAGACCTCCTGCTCTCTAGTTCACCTCCTCCCATGCTCATCTCCAGGACTTCTCCCAAACCTCTCCCATCCTCTGGAACTCACTACCCCAGTCTGTCTAACTATCTCCTACTCTGTTCGGCTTTAGAGAACCCCCCAGTTATTACCCTTTGTATCACTTGCCCCGCCCTAATAAATTGTAAGCTCTTATGAGCCGGCCCTCTTAACTCTCTTGTATTTTATTGTATTGTAACTCTACTGTCTCCCTAGATCTTGTAAATCACTGTGCAAAAACTGCTGGCACTATATAAATCCTGTATAATAATATTAATGCATGCAAGCTTTTGGGGGATACAAAAACATTATGTTAATATTTGGTTTCCCACCTTTTCCACATGAAGTTGGTGGCTGGTGGACTGGAATGTTCTACACAGATAAACTCGACAGCCCCATTGTCTAATATCCTCACCTCCACTTGCACGGAGTCAGGCGCATCTAGAAGATAAAGACGAAGGGTCTTAGAGATGTCACATGGAGGCTGATAAATGCAAGCAATTAAACATATTCAATCGGCACCTATAACGACTTTAACCACTTCAATACCGGGCACTTTTACCCCCTTTCTGCCCAGGCCATTTTTTAGCTTTCAGCGCTGTCGCACTTTGAATGTCAATTGCACAGTCATGCAACACTGTACCCATATAAATTTCTTACCTTTTTCTTCGCACAAATGGAGATTTCATTTGGTGGTATTTAATCACTGCTGGCTTTTTAATTTTTTTACACAAAAAAAAAGACTGAATTAAAAAAAAAAAAAAAAGTTTCTTAGTTTCTGTCAGTAAATTTTGTAAATAAGTAGTTTTTCTGCTTCACTGATAGGCACTGATGAGGTGGTACTTATGGGCACTGATTAGGTGGCACTGATGAGGAGGCACTAAATATGTCGCACTGATGGGCAATGATAGGCGGCACTGATGGGCACTGATATGTGGCACAGATAAGCGGCACTGATGGGCAGCAATTAGACATCAAAAGAAATTCTGGACAGCCGCACTCCAAAAAATATATTTTTGCCTTTTATTTAATAAAGTGTCATCCAAATTACAGGTCACAACAGAGTGGAACAAAGCTTACGCGTTTCACACTACAAGGAGTGCTTAGTCATATGATCAAGCACTCCTTATAGTGTGAAACGAATAAGCTTTGTTCCACTCTGTTGTGACCTGTATTTTGGATGACACTTTATTGAATAAAAGACAAATATATATTTTTTGGAGTGCGGCTGTCCAGAATTTCTTTTGATGTCGAATTGCCATAGCATTGCCAGCACCTGGACTTCTAGACTGGAGGAGAGGCCCTTTACTCTGATCTGACCCACCTGGAGCGGTGATTTCTTCTCTCTATCTTGATTACTGATGGGCAGCACTGATGAGCATGCACTGATGGGCACTGAAAGGCAGCACTGACTGGCATCACTAACTGGGCACTGATTGGTGGCACTGATGGGCACTGGGGGCTTTACTGTAACCAGGGCACCCGATTACCTGTCCGGGTGTCCCCTGCGAGAAGATGACGCTGATTGGCTCTCCTCGCCATACACTCTGTCAGTATGAGGCGATGAGAGCCGATTACCGACACTTCCGCATTTACATGTGACCAGCTGTGATTGGACACAGCCGATCACATGGTTAAAGAGCCGCGTCATGGGCTCTTTACAGAGATAGGTGTCGCTTCATGTCCTAGGAACACGGGCACATGAAAGCGGACGTTCTTGGGCGACGTCCACCCAGAACGAGAGCCGCACCGCTCCTCTGTCATTTGACGGTGGGCGGGCGGGCGGGCAAGTGGTTAAAGTGGTTCTAAAGGCAGAAGGTTTTTTTTTCCCCTAAAGTGGTTGTAAACCTCAGACATGAAATATGAACAAAGCATATACCTCTATAGCAGTGGTTCTCAACCCTTCTAGTGCCGTGACCCCTTCATAAAATTTGCCAAGTTGTGGGGACCCCTAACAGTAAAATTATTATCGTAGCGTGTGGGTTGTCAGCACACAAGGCAAGAGCAGTAATTTGCACCCCTAAGCCACGGACATTTAGCGCTCCTCGAGTCCCTAACACTCATACAGTATTAAAACCCCTTATGGTACATTTTAGGATGTACCACTCTTTCTCTTTGTTCTCCTTTCTTTCCCTTTTATCTCTATCCTAATTTCTTGTCCCCCCCCATCCCTCTCTCTAGCCGTCTTTATTGTTCTCTCTCTTATTCTTTCTGTCCCTTTTTCTTTGTTCCTCCCCCTCTTTTCCTCTCCCTTCCATGTATTCTCTATTTTTATTCCTTCTCTTACTCCTTGGTGGGGGGAGAGAATGGGATGAGTGGCAGTGCTGGGGAGAGTTCTGATCAGCCAACTTAGGTGCTCTTGATCAAGGTCATCTGCTGATCTGAGAACTGTAGTGGGGAGTTTTAATGGCAACTCTAATCACAGGTAGTGTTACTCACTGTGTCCCCGGCTTCACTGTGTCTCCAGCTCTGTGGTGCCTCGCAGCAGTGACACCTATACCAAAATCAGGAGATGGGGTCTTCTCCACCCCCTCCCACTTCACATTCCTCACCTGTCAGCTGACTTCTAGTCTCTGCCCCCCACCCAATGCCGTCAACTAAATGGGCGGCTGCGAAGAGGCTGAGTGGGCAGCCGCGGGCTCCAGGAACAGCCCAGCTGGGCGGCCACAGGCTCCAGGGGCAGCCCTGATGGGCGGCCGTGAAAAGGCTGAGAAAGCGGTGCAGGCTTCAGGAACAGCCCAGGATTCGGTGACCCCTGGTAAATCGTCATTTCGACCCCCAGGTTGAGAACCACTGCTCCATAGTGTGTACTTGTCTCAATCCAGAGCACTAAGTGTTCTGTCTGCTGCATTGTTCCCATGCTATCTGCATGTGTGACTTTGGACAAGTTTTCCTGATACCAAGAGAAAAAAGGTGACTGGAGGGATCTCCATCAGATTGACAGCCTCAGCTCTGTTCCTGTGTGCTGTGGGGTTGATATAATGCTTCCCAGCCACCTGTCAAATACCCTCTGAAAAGCAACCATAGAAAGAAGGTCAATGCAAGTGTAAACGAGTTATTACAGTTCCCAGAAAACACTTTAGATTTGAAACATGCTTCAAATCTTTCCGACGGACTCGAGTACGGTCGAAAAATCCGCTCGTCTGTATGCTAGTCCGACGGACAAAAACCCACGCTAGGGCAGCTATTGGCTACTGGCTATGAACTTCCTTATTTTAGTCCGGTGTACGTCATCACGTAAGAATTCGACGGACTTTTGTGTGATCGTGTGTAGGCAAGTCTGTTCGTTAGAAAGTCCGCCGCAAGTCCGTCGAAAGTCCGCCGCAAGTCCGTCGAAAGTCTGTCGGACAGGCTGTCGGACTTTTGTAGACGAAAAGTCCGACCGTGTGTACGCGGCATAAGTGTTCTTTTTGTCTGCTGCCTTGTTCCCATGCTATGTGCATGTGTGACTTCGGACAAGTTTTCCTGACACCAAGAGAAAAAAGGTGACTGGAGGGATCTCCATCAGATTGACAGCCTCAGCTCTGTTTCTGTGTGCTGTGGGGTTGACATAATGCTTCTCAGCCACCTGTCAAATGCCCTCTAAAAAGCAACCATAGAAAGAAGGTCAATGCAAGTGTAAATGAGTTATTACAGTTCCCAGAAAACATCCGCTCAGGACATTATCTGGCAGCTGTAGGGGGACACAGAGAAGATTTGTTAGCAGAAGCAGCCACCTGTGGGTAATCAGATGCCCACCATGTGTATGGTGCTGTATCCTGAAAAATATATATACACGAGGGATCTTCAAAACATTTATGTATTTTTTTTTTAACTCTTATTATATATTTAAAAGTGCAGAAACTTTTTAAAGACCCCTTGTACTAAAATTCACCTTTAAAATATATATATTTTTTATGTTGATGATGAGGGAAGGGAGGAACCAGGGAAGGCAAAATATAACAGACCAAAATGTCCAAACAAGCTTTCTTTGTCCTAAAAAAAAAAAACGACACACCAGCATGTGCTACTCTGTTATCCTAAAAAAAAAAAAAAAAGACAAAGCTATTTTTGTATCAATAAGCCCACAGGGAAAATATAAAAAAAGGGAAAATATAAAAAAAAAAAGGGAAAATATAAAAAAAAAGGGAAAATATAAAAAGTTATCTGGATTGGATGAAGGTGACCTTTGTTGTGGCTTTCCACACGCATTTGCACTTGCTGGCACTTAGCAAACACCATTTTACACATTTTTTGAACAAGCATTTTTTCACATGCTCGCCAGCATTCTAGCTGGCTATCACATATATATATATTTTTTATTTCATCACCATGTCATTTTTTATCCAGCACCTTTCACTACTCCACTTTTCCTGGAGTAGTCCTTCTTACACTCACACTGTAGTTTGCACTCTCAACTTATTATCTTAATGATGTTCACTTCTATTTATTATCTTTCATTATTATTCTTTTTATTACCTCCACAAATAGAATTATGTACTGATATACTGGTTAACTGTACTCCTGGAACCCTAGGTTAATTTGATGTGCTACATTGATAGACATGATTATAGTTAGCTCATATATTTAATAGATATAGCCTAAATTCAATACCCTTGCAATTATGCTAAGAGCTAAATTACTTAATCCCTTTATTTAATACATGGTCATTGGAGGGGAATTGGTTGCAGGTGCCGGCTCTCCTTCTCTCTCCCATTCCCTGACGGGCGTCAACAGTATAGCTTCCTGTAAGCCCATCGGACTTCTGGATCCTCTCCCCGTGGAGGGGTGGGGGCAGTCACGTGGCCTCCCCGATTACCCCATGGCTTTTATCTACCTCTGGTCGTGCAACCACATATTCCATCTTCAAGCGGTAAATAGACCAATATGTTACATATATTTGTACTGCGATGAAAGCTGATATGATTTAAATTCTGAAAATTATTTATACGTTTCATAGAGCTAATGATCCCCCTGAGGATGACCACTTGATGGTAGAAACGCTTTGGGATTCAACACTTTACAGTATTTGCTATGTTACCATGTTTCTTAATACTGTTTACCTTACTTGTATGCTATAGTGTGGACTATGCATTTTATCATTTGACCAGATTTTCATATGTACTGTATATTTATTATATTGTAACATTTGGTAACCTTCATGATTAAAGATTTCTTATTAATCATTTGTAACATTTTTGATTATGTTTATACTGCTGTCTAAAGCCCCAATGGGGAAACTTTTCTATTTACACTTAGTTGTGGCTAGAACCTGCATGGATGAGTTGCGAATAGCTTTAAATCATTGTAACAATAAATATGAAGTTCTGATCTTATTCTGAAATTTTTCCTATTTCTTTGTTACTCTAAAATGATGTTTCTGGGGGCGTATCCAAGATGGCCACTGAAGCAGACGCACATTGAGAGAGCTCCAGTCTAGTCTGCTGTTTTTTGATCCGTTTCCCTGCAGATTGTGTGCTGTGGCTTACCGCAAACGGTGGTGGTAACTCTCGTGACCAGTATGACCATGGGGAGACACTCATCTGTTCCCCGCAGCTCTACCAGTAAGCCTTTGCCTACCAGCAGAGCGGGAGCTTTTCCCACCGAAGCAATCAACATGGTGACCCAAACAGAGGATGCAAAACCCGCGCTGCTGGAACAAGCTAACTTCGCTGCCCTGATGCAAGCAATCACCACATGTGAGACTACCCTTACCTCTTACATGCTCAGTTTTCTGACTTCTTTGTCGTGGAGAGGGCGCACGGGATGCCTGCTACCCGAGTGCCCTCGGGAGCCCCTCCACGCACCTTTATTCTACGCCTACTTAATTTTAGGGATCGTGACCTGGTCCTGAGAGAGGCAAGGAAAATTTGTGTACTGTGCCATGTAGGAGTAAAACATGATATTCCCAGACTATTTGGTTGACACTCGGCGACTCCAACGATCCTTCGACTACGTTAAACTTAACTTCCGCAATAAGAAAATCAAGTACAGCATGCTCTTACCTGCTCGGCTGAGGGTGCAAGATGGGGAAATTGTCTGTTTCTTGACTTCTCCTGTGGACGCATCGCAGTGGTTGGAGCCCTCACGTAGAGGATGAAAGAAGCTGCATACGAAATCAACAAAATGGCTTTTCCAAGGTTAGGAGTATATGTCTTTTCCCTTTTGTTCTGGGCTATGTTTACTCTGGGCCTCTTCATTAGCTCCGGCTCTATCTAGAACTGTACTATCTACTCTTGGAACTGCCTTCATCTTGAAGACTCTCTGCCTTTTGATCCTGTTGACTCTCCCTTTTCCCCTGAACATTTGGAGCATGCTGGAATAATAATCAAATGAATTGCTCCCCTCTGAAGCACTCTTCTGAGGATTGCTCCTTAATCCTGTTACTAACATTCCATTTGACTGAAAAATATACCCCTCTATAGCCCAGAGTACCAATGTTGCTCTTACTACTGCCATTTGCAGTTAATGGAAACTACCAGTATAGGTTCGTAACATGTTTAAGTGCTGTGCCCCCAGAGAAATCCGGGTGAATTATAGATCTGCAGGGACCGTTACTTTTTCTTTATTACAGATGGACTAGTCTATGTGTATAGACTGAGACACTTTGGTGTTCCACTGTTCACAATCCCTGCTATGTCAGTTGTGGGGAGTGAAGCACACATGTGTTTGGGGGGTGATGCAGGGTGTGGGGAATTTGCTTTTAAGTTATTTAAAACCTATTGGTTGCTGTTTTTTGTTTTTTATTTTCTGGTTCTGAGGCGCATAGTTATACCTTTTTCCACCAGGTGGTGATAGAGGTCTTCTTATATTGCCTGGCTGTGCAAGCTTTGATCTATACTTGTGTAGCGCCCACCTACTTGTGTGTGTGCTAAAGTAGGCAATTAGGAATAATGCTAGGTAAACTTGCCAGTGTTACCCTGTTGGTGTAAGCTGGATGGTTAATGTGGTTGGGAGGTTTGTTAGAGTAGAGGACGGTGTGGCCACCTACATTCTGTCCTGTAAAGATCTCCATCATTTTCCCTGAGATGTTCTGGAAAGTGGGTGGACTGAAGGAGAAGAGTGGCAGGTAGTTTGGAGACCTCTCTGAACCAATCATTGTTTTACTTGGGCAGAGGCGGGACTGCTATAAAAGGGAAGGTCACATGCGTCTATATGTTCTGGATTTTGGAGAAGAAGAAGACATCATGTAGGGGTTGGTGCAGCTCGGGTGCTCTCCCCTTTGGGGGAGGGGAACGTGCCATGTGGGGAGGAGAAATGGAGGCTACATCAGGAGGAAGTTGCTACTACTACTAACAGAAGCAAAGACTGGGAGAGGACCCTCTGTGGCAAGCATGGACGGTTGCTCAGGAGTACAAGTGAGTGTAAACCCAGGGAAACAGTGTTTCTAAGAGACTTTAAAGGTGTTAAAGTGCGGGTCGTGGAGGAGGAGGTACAGATCTTTGGCCTTAGAGAATCAATACCTCGCAAAGAGCATTGGTGTGCGGGTCACTACAGAAGTCTGTGCAAAGGGAGTTGGGCCTTAAAGAATTAATACCTGGGGAAATCCCATCAGTCAGCCCTAAGAACTTTATTCAGAGTAATGTTCTTTGGGAACATTTGGAAGTGCTGTACGGTCAGGAAGTAGTAACAAATAGATGGAAGGAAAGCTGCATAATACAATTGGAAGCCAGTGCAAGTTAGAAGTTATTTACAGTGGCTCTACATGTTCTGGACTATGTATTCACAGGATTTGCTTCACTTAATGCTGAATCTGTAAGAGTTATTTAGAGTGCTTCTGTAATGCAGTACTGCAATAAGTGCCGGAGAAGAATAAAGTTCATGGTTTAATCGTTCTGAACTGTCTGTTGTGTCAATCTATGAAGGAAAGGGTGTAACGGAAACACACTACAGAAAAGAATGTATACATAGGAGTATATATAGAGGAGCATATAGAGAGAGCCTACGTCTAGAGTCAGGACTAATGGTATTTTATCACCATCATTCTATCTACGAAGAGGGACTAGACAGGGCTGCCCTCTGTCTCCCGGACTCTTTGCACTTGCCAAAAAACCGCTGGCTATACTTACCAGATCTTCAGTTGCGATTGGGAGACTATCAGTGGGCCCATTGACAAAGAAGCTCTCTCTATTATGCAGATGATGCCCTCTTGTACCCCCCGGACGCGTCTGACTCCCTGGTAGCAGCCTTGGAGATTATAGATCAGTTTGGGTCTTTCTCAGGTATCCGGATAAACTGGGCCAAATCGCTCCTATTTCCATTGTCCCAATCAGTCTCCTCCCCTATGGTCCAGACCCCTCCAACCTGGGTATCCAAGTTTCAGTATTTAGGGATTGAAGTCCAGAGGGCTCACTCACTATACCTGGTTGATGTCTATTTAATCCTCCAGAAACTCACTTCTAAGTGCCAGGCATGGAAGTCCCTGCCACTCTTGCCAGTTGAAAGGATTAATCTCTTCAAAATGACATTCCTTCCTAAGTTCCTCTATGTAATTTGCAACACTCCAGTCCCAATTCCTAGTTCTTTCTTTAATAAATTAGATCAAATAGGAGTTAACTTTATCTGGGCAGGGTTCATCCCTAGAGTTGCCCAAGCTTTTTTGCAGATGCCCTTGTCTCCTGGTGGACTGGTATTTCCATGCTTTCGACAGAATTACTGGGCGGCGGTAATGGTGACGGTGCGCTGGTGGATTACCCAATCACACATGAGTCCCACTGAGGTGGCTATTCTGGGGTGTCGTCTTCTGCTTTAAGCAACCTGGTGTTCAGGGGCCTGAGAGCACGCCCAAAAATGACAATCCTGATGCGCACAACAGTTCAGATGTGGGGACAGATGTCTGCAGTGATCAGTGATGCCAATAAAATCTCTCCTCACACTCTACTCTGGGGAAACCCTAAGTTGCCGCACCTTCAATCCATCCCAGTGCCTGGCCTCTGGGCCAGATACAAGATTAAAACACTACGGCAGATTATGCTGGAGGGTAGCATACTCACTTTTGATACCTTAAAGGCCACTTAACTTCCCTGGATGTTTTTTCAATACATGCAATTATGTCACACTGGGGGTCCCGAAGTGCAGCGAAAACTAGAATGGAGATGCAGGGATCGTGGATCCTTAAAGAACGTGATAATAATCTAAGAATGTTGGAACCTTACAAAACATAGTAACCGTATCAGAAAGTAAAAACAATGCTGGTACCCCGGAGTGGAAGTCTGAGGCCTGCCGGAATAAACAATAAAAAAAAAAACGTGCAAAGAAATAAACAGCAGCCTCCTTCATTCAACCCGACAGCACCAAACCAGGAAAAACCAGTGGCCCAGCCTAAATCAAAGTCAGTACAACACTGGTAAACCCCCCCCCCAACACTAGATATAAGGTCGCAGGACGGGCCCCATAATCCCACCGAAGAGGCCATCGGTCAGTCCATGGAGAAACAAAGAAAAAACAGAATAGCTATAACCTAAAAATTCAACGACTCCCTTGGAAACTGAGGTGGAAGAGCACCACCCCGGTAACGGGATCAAGCTCAGCCTGCACAAAAATAAGGGGAAGGGGGTCTGTTTGTTACCAATACTGCGATAATCATCTTGCTCAATCACCAGTTGCTCACGATCACCCAACAAAAAGGCAAAAGAGGGCAAGCAAACACAGCCTGGCTAAAGTCACCCATGGCAACCTCGGGCCCTAAGGGCCAGAAAAACATTCAAAAACAAAAACAAACCAGTCCTGCAATCCCTAGAAACCAGAGCAGGGGCAGAGAGGCCTAAAAACAAGGCCTAGGTGCCCACACTGTGGCTACAGGACCAGACCATTGGCGTAGTTGAGGGAGAGCGGGGACCAACCGGTCTCCGAATAGGAATACCAGGATGAGAAAAGTTAGGAGTCTAAGGGTGCAGCAGGCAACAGTTATTAAAATGACAAAACAGTGGCATATAAAGAAAATATATCAATGGGAAATTAACAAAAAGAGAGCCGTCAGGCCAGGGGTGACTTCATGGAAAGTGGTTATTAGACTAGGCCAAGCATAGGAAGTGTACATAGAGGAAGAAACTTGCTGAATCAGTCTTCAGACGTAGCCGGTGTGGATCTGCATGTCTCTCGACAGGGGGTCCGTGAGCGGGGGTGGCAGGTCCGTTGTGGTCTTGGCAAGGAAAAGTTCAAGGCCACTGGGTACAGTAGAAAGTCAAACCAGTTGGGAACTTCTACTGATGGTTTATCCATGAAACTGAATAAAGCATTCAACTGGCCAGAGGAGAGCGATAAAACTCAGCCACCTGCTTCAGCACTATGAGGTGGAAAGGATGGCCCCAGCAATAAGTCGCTTCCGCCGCGCGAATGACCGCCAGTAGATGATGCATCCTCTGCATGGCCCGGGTTTGCCTGGAGATATCTGGGTAAACTCGGACAACTCTCAAAATCAATGGCTCCTCTAGCCCAGGCTTGGCATAGGATCTCCTCCTTGATAGTGAAAAAATATACCCTACAGAGAACGTCACGAGTTGGAGTAGAGGAGCTGGGAGCTGCCTGAGATGATGATGGTGTGCGAGGGCCCTGCACCCGGTGAACGCAGTCTAACTCCAGCTCAGCTGTAGGCGATTTCCCCAAAAGCTGATTAAGAATCGCAACCGCAGTGGTATGTAGGTCCTTGCCCGTGGTGGCCTCGGAAATCCCTCTAAGGTGCAGATTATTTTGTCGGTTGCAGTTTTCGCCATTGTCTAACCACAGCTGGACATCAATGAGATGACGGCGGAGGGCTTGTTGATCAGCTTCTAGGGCCGTGAGCCGAGTGTCTGTGGAGGTGGAAGCTGTCTCTAGGTCTGTCACCCTCTCCTCAACAGTGTCCACTTTCTTGTGAATGCCATGCAGCTCCCTGGAGAGAGCATTCACAATAGAAGTGGCCATGGTTTTCAGGTCCTGCTTGGTTGGGAAATTCGCCATGATCTCCCTGATGGCACTCTCAGAGCGGCTATTGAGGCCCTGTCTCGAGTCAGAAACAGCCAGGACACTGACTGCAGAAGCACTGGGGACAAAATCAGCAAATCTGACTTAGGCTCCTTTCACACTTATACGACTTCAAAGTCGCACAATTTTACCGCGATTTCGCGGCAGCGATTTTACCGCGATTTTACCGCGATTTGGGAGCAGTACTACTTTGCCACGTTTTTGGCATTAACAAATGAAAACATACAGTAGTTGGTATGAATCATAAGGGGGAACTCCACGCCAAGTTTTAAATAAAAAAAACTGGCGTGGGTTCCCCCCCAGGGGCATACCAGGCCCTTAGGTCTGGTATGGATTGTAAGGGGGACCCCCTACGCCGAAAAATCGGCGTGGGGGTCCCCCCAAAATCCATACCAGACCCTTATCCGAGCACGCAGCCCGGCCGGTCAGGAATGGGGGTGGGGACGAGCTAGCGGCCCCCCCCTCCTGGACCGTACCAGGCCGCATACCCTCAACATGGGGGGTGGGTGCTTTGGGGCATGGGGGGGCGCCCTGCCACCCCAAAGCACCTTGTCCCCATGTTGATGAGGACAAGGGCCTCTTCCCCACAACCCTGGCCGTTGGTTGTCGGGGTCTGCGGGCGGGGGGCTTATCGGAATCTGGGAGCCTCCTTTAATAAGGGGGCCCCCAGATCCCGGCCCCCCACCCTATGTGAATAAGTATGGGGTACATGGTACCCCTACCCATTCACCTAGGGAAAAAAGCGTCAATAAAAAACACAGTACACAGGTATTTAAAATAATTTATTAGACAGCTCCGGGATCTTCTTCCGACTTCGGGGGTCTCTCCGGCGTCTTCTCCCGGTGTCCGCATCTTCTGCCGGCTCCACCGCTATCTTCTGGCGCTCTTTTGCCAGCGGTGGTCCGGACCTCTGGATCGTCTTCTTCCCTCTTCTCTTCCAGAGATGTTGACACGACGCTCTCTCCAGCCAGAATGGTCTCTGTGCGCTCCGCACCGGACTTATATAGGCGGTGACCCCGCCCCCTTATGCCGTCACAGTCCCTGGGCATGCTGGGACTGTGACGTTTTAGGAGGCGTGGTCACCGGGTGATGACCACGCCCCCTTATGACGGCACAGTCCCAGCATGCCCCAGGACAGTGACCTCATAGGGGGGCGGGGTCACCGCCTATATAAGTCTGTTGCGGAGCGTTCAGAGACCATTCCAGCTGGAGAGAGCGTCGTGTCAACATCTCTGGAAGAAAAGAAGAAGGCAGAAGACAGAAGTCCGGACCACCGCTAGCAATTGAGCTGCAGAAGAAAGCGGAGGAGCCGGCAGAAGATCAGGACACCGGGAGGAGACGCCGGAGAGACCCCCGAAGTCGGAAGAGGACCCCCGAAGTCGGAGGAAGACCCCCGAAGTCGGAAGAAGAGCCCGGAGCTGCCTAATAAATTATCTTAAATACCTGTGTACTGTGTTTTTTATTGACGCTTTTTTCCCTAGGTGAATGGGTAGGGGTACCATGTACCCCATACTCATTCACATAGGGTGGGGGGCCGGGATCTGGGGGCTCCCTTATTAAAGGGGGCTCCCGGATTCCGATAAGCCCCCCGCCCGCAGACCCCGACTACCAACGGCCAGGGTTGTCGGGAAGAGGCCCTTGTCCTCATCAACATGGGGACAAGGTGCTTTGGGGTGGGGGGGGCTGCAGGGTGCCCCCCATGCCCTAAAGCACCCACCCCCCCATGTTGAGGGCATGCGGCCTGGTACGGTCCAGGAGGGGGGGGGGGCGCTCGCTCATCCCCACCCCCATTCCTGACCGGCCGGGCTGCATGCTCGGATAAGGGTCTGGTATGGATTTTGGGGGGGACCCCACGCCGATTTTTCGGCGTAGGGGGTTCCCCTTTGATCCAAACCAGACCTAAGGGCCTGGTATGCCCCTGGGGGGGAACCCACGCCGTTTTTTTCATTTAAAACTTGGCGTGGAGTTCCCCCTCTGGATTCATATCAGACAGCTGTCAGCACTGCGTGTCGCTCATCGGGAAAGGAAAAAAAAGTTTTCCTTTCCCGATCAGCGAGCCAGGCTTGTGCTTACAAAGTCGTGCTGAAGTCGTGTCTATATTATTCAGGCACGACTTGCATGCTACTTCAGGGTTTAACATTGAGGTCTATGGAGTACAACTCGCATAGAAGTTGGACCAAAGTAGTGCAGGGACTACTTTCAAGTCGGCACGACTTAAAGTCGTGCCAATATGAATGGTAGTCATTGAAAATCATGGAGAATGACTTGTCATACGATTTTGCAGTACAAAGGCCCCTTTCACACTTATACGACTTGTCCCACGATTTTGTACTGCAAAATCGTATAACAAGTCATTCTCCATGATTTTCAATGACTACCATTCATATTGGCACAACTTTAAGTCGTGCCCACTTCAAAGTAGTCCCAGCACTACTTTGGTCCAACTTCCATACGATTTGTACTCCATAGACCTCAATGTTAAACCCTCAAGTAGCAGGCAAATCGTACCTGAATAATATAGACACAATTTCAGCACTACTTTGTAAGCACCAGCTGAGAATGGTTAATGCCAAAGTTGTGGCAAATGTGTACAAAGTAGTACTGTTCCCAAATCGCGGTAAAATTGCAGCGAAATTGCGGTAAAATTGCGTGACTTTGAAGTCGTATAAGTGTGAAAGGGGCCTTAGTCTGGACTGCTGTAGCATCTGCTGGCAGCTGTGTGGGCTTCTTAACAGAAGCTGTGCCGGTGGAGCTGGTGCACAGCAGCGCCATCTTAGAAGAGGCCGCGGGAGAAGGCAACGGGTACTGGCGGAGTAAATAATGAGTAATTTCTGTGCCTGGAGGCTCCCCAGCGGTCTGCAGCTGTCTCCGATCCCCGACATGTGAGATGCAAAGCATCACGGCTCTAAAAGATGTTCCCTGTCCTGGTCTGTGCAGAACTCCTTAGTATACGCCTTTACTCCGCCCCACAAATACTTTTAAAGCGTAACTCCACTTTTGTTGAAAAAAACAAAAACATTTGCCTCTGGGTGATCTATGTACATTGCAAGGATTATAATAACCTTTGTTGCAGATTCCTACCTTTTGTTATTCTGAAGGCGAGTGGGTCTAATGGGAGTGGTTTCATAATTATCTGTCAGCTGTGGCAGCTGCAGGGCACTAATGAGGAAACCTGTATGCCTGCATCCCTTTAGACGTTTTCCTATTGGGAGTATCACACCAAAAATGACATTTTTGTTGCAGGGGATGCCTGAAATCTGACTTGTATCTTAGGCAGACTTCTGGGAAAATTGGTGGGCCAATCACACCAGCAGGAAATGATGTTTCCTGAGAGCCCATTCACACAGGGGCAACACGACCTGCAAAAGACTTCCGCGGCGACTTGCAAAATGACTTCTGTATAGAAGTCTATGCAAGTCGCCCCCAAAGTCGTACAGGAACCTTTTTCTAAGTCGGAGCGACGCAAGTTCCATTGTACAGAACGGGAGGCAACTTGTCAGGCGACTAGGTCGCCTGACAAGTCATCCCTGTGTGAATGGGCTCCTAGAGTGGTCAATACACACTCTGTATAAAGAACAACTCCATGTAGCCATATTGCATTGCATATATAGAAATTTACAGAGGCTGCAGATTGAAAATAAAAGGTCATTTTTAATATTCAATTACAATAGGACTTGTATCGCAATTGTACGTGCTATATTATTTTTTTTTTAATTTGCTATTTTTTTCCCCACGAAAGTGGAGTTACCCTTTATTTTTTTCCTGAGGGGGCTGAACCTCCTCTTTAAGGCTTACCTGTAGGTACAATAAATTTCTCCTAAATGTGCACCATTCAAGAGGTATTTACTTTAGCAGCGCTAGTGATGTCACCAGCGCATGCGCACTGTGCTCTCAATGGACAGCATGCCGTCCACAGACAGAGCCATGCTGTGGGCATGACTCCCACACACATGTATGGGAGTGAGGTCAGCGAGGCTCGGCCAATCAAACGCCAGCTGCCCTCAAACCCGGAAGGAAGACTTGGTGAAAATAGAAGCCATGTCAGCGGTGACAGTGCGCCGCTGGAGGGCTTAGTTTTTGGGTAAGTCTTTCATAATGTGCTAGTATGCGATGCATACTAGCACATTATAACATTCATTTGTAGGGAGAAGAATGTTATTTATGTGGCAATAACTCTCGGTGGAGCTGCTGATTTAAGCGGGCTTGTTACCGTCACTTTCCTTCCCTCTGTTTCACTGGCACCGGGTCTAGGGTTCCGTTGAGTTTACCTCCGGACGGCTGAGGAGCAGTGAGGCGGCAGCTTGGGATTGCTAACTGGAGGACTACAGGTCCAAGCGCCACTAATATTTACAAAAAACGGGTCACTGCTCACCCCAACTCAGCCAGCAACCTAAATAATGGTCCTAAGAGGTCAGAAATCTACTTTTAAAAAAAGGTATTTCTAAAGAAAAGATACACAGACTGACGGCTGAGATGGCGGCATCTTCCTCTCCCTCACAGCGCAGCAGCTCACACAGGACACAGCCTCTGCCTCACAGCAAAATAACACAGGCTTCTAAGGGTGAGTCAGTGTGTGACCAAAATGTTTCACAAATTACAACACAGCCTGATATGTTCAAACAGTTTGAATATATGCTCCAGAAAGCTCTTAAACAGACTTCTGACCACATTACAGATATGTTAACTAGAGGAATTAGAGAGCTGAGTCAAAGGACTGCAGACCTAGAATTGAGAATGGATGAAATTGACACACGCACTCACAATTCAATGACTGAAATTATGTCACTGAAGGAAGAAAACCTCACACTTCAGTCACGTTTGGAAGATCAGGAAAATAGAGATCGTCGATCGAATTTGCGCATCAGGGGGATCCCTGAATCTTATTTAGACTTGCAGACAACAGTCACAGCGCTGTTTCAGGAATTAATACCTGAAATTCTCATTGACAGGCTTGAATTTGACAGAGTACATAGAGCCTTAGCTCCACGCAAATCCAATGGCCCTCCTAGAGATATCATTACCAAATTACACTACTACAGAACCAAAGAACAGCTTTTAACAGCAGCCAGAGGTAAAGATCTCCTCAGCTTTCAGGGCCACATTTACCAGCTTTTCACTGACCTTTCCCCACTTGCAGTGGTTAAGAAACGTGCACTCAAACCTCAATTACAGATACTTCAGTGCAATCAAATTGCTTACCAATGGGGATTTCCTTTCTCTCTTAGTTTCACACATCGACTGGAAACCAAATACGTTTGTCGCTCCTCAGAAGGATTTACAATCGATCCTAATCGACATAGGGTTAGCCGAAGAAACCCTGACAAAGAACCAGCCCAGCAGAAGTTTCATCTCTCGATCATCACAGCAAAATAAAGCCACAGGATCCAGTTCTGCATCCTCGTCATATCAAAATCTCAGCAAGCGTGGTCGTTATGAACTTTCACCTCCCACCATTGTGGACTCAAAGGACTGACTTTCCAGTTCACACAAGTTCCTCATACTTTCTTCAGATTCCCAGCTTCTTATGCTGGTTAATTTCCTTTAAGTGTTAAGCTCATGAATAAAATTAGCTCTGACTATATGGTTTAGTTATGATATTAGTGTGTGAGGGGAGGGGGAAGGGAAAGGGGAAAAATTGAGTAAAATTATTTATTTATTTTTTGTCGTTTTTTTTTTCCCCCATTTCTCTTTTTCCTCTTTATTCTACCTTTTTTTGTTAAAAAATAAATAAATAAATAAATAAATAAATAAATAAAGGTAAAAAATGGTAATAAAACTATTAGTTATTTAATAATATATTAATATTCTAATAATTCCTGTGGTCCTCCGGTGTTGTTAATCCCATAGGAATTTTTTGCTGCCCTTTTTTTTACCACCTACAGAGACCCTCTATTTTTTCTATGGGGGACTCTGCGGGTGGTCCAGGATCCTCTCAGGGAGTATTATATACTCTCCTGAGATGCTCCCATACCCTATACTCTAACTTTAGTCTAATGATACTTGGTCTACATATGGGGTTTTTGTTTATGTACTCTCTTATACTTCTTCTTTTTCTAACTTTTTCTATTCCCCCTTGATCCTCTGGCTGGTCGTCCTGGCTCTTGGTAAGCACCTTATCTACTATGATATATTGTTTATTCTACTTGGTTTATGGCCCCTATAAATGTTTTGTCATTAAATGTACAAGGGTTTAATACTTCACATAAATGTACAAAAGCATTACGCTCATTTGCATTAAAGAAAGCTAACATTATCTGCTTACAGGAAACCCATTTCACTGATAAGATTTATCCCAAGTTTCTTTCATCCTCATATCCACAATTTTATACAGCCTCTGCCACGGTTAAACAGCGTGGAACTCTGATTGTTTTTCACCGTTCCACTCCGTTCAATCTGAAATCACAATTATCTGACCCTGAGGGACGTTATTTACTTTTAACAGGTTTTATTTCTGATAATCCTATTACAATTGTTTCATATTATGCACCTAACAAACATCCAACTGCCTTCTTGTCTCATCTTTTACATGTAATTGAAGCTCATAGGAGTGGTACAGTTGTTATCTGTGGAGATTCCAATGCAACTATTTTCCCATTTCTGGATAATTCTCCCTCAAAACCTAACACGGGTATTAAAAACTTGACTTTTCAACACCTACTTAACACGCATGGTTTAGTTGACACTTGGCGAGAGATGAATCCTGCCAGTAGACGTTTTACTCACTATTCATACTCACATAAGTCCTTCTCACGAATAGATCATATCTTTACTCCATCCAGTATGTTACCAGAAATCATTTCATCCAAAATTGTTCCTCTTCCGTGGACTGACCACTGCGCAGTAATTACTACTATTGCTTCCACAATTCCCAGCTCACATGACACAACTTGGTGCATAAACGACTCTATACTGACTCATCCCTCTCACCGTGTTGAGATTGAAAAAGCGTTATCAGATTATATAACGTCTAATGACACAGGTGATATCTCTGCTATTACATTATGGGAAGCCCATCAAATTGGTTATTAGAGGTAGATTCATACAACAAGCTACTATTCTCAAAAGAGAACGTAAAATTCTGTTTGCAAAACTTGAATCCACCTTTAATGACTGTTACCAGACATTTCAATCCTCTCCTAATGCTAACAACAGCACTAAACTTGAAAGAGCTCGCCTAGATTTAGATCTTTTTCTGACCGATTCAGCAGACAAACTCATACGCAAGCGCCAACATATTCAATACGCTTATGGCTAGAATCCTGAAGAATTCACAACACAATCAAACACCTATAAAGCTAAAAATATCCAGAGAAGCATATACCAGTAATCCAGTAAAGATTCTCAAGATATTTCGTTCTAATTTAGCCAAATTATATTCCTCATCTCCTAATTTTGATAAGTCCAAAGCTGATGTTTTATTTTCTAATATTACACTTCCTAACCTCGACCAGCTGCAGAAAGATCAGGTAGAAAACACGATTACTGACAATAAAGTGTTGAAAGCTATAAAATCCTTAAAATTACGTAAGAGACCAGGCTCAGATGGCTTTTCAGCAGCTTATTATAGACAGTATGCACACATCTTATCACCAGTCTTAACCAAAGCCTTTAATTCGATTCTTGAAGGGCATTCCTTTAGAACAGAAACGCTTACTTCTATTATAGCAATGATTCCCAAACCACACTCTGATTCTACCTCTTGGACTAATTACTGTCCTATATCTCTTCTTAATCTAGATATAAAACTATTGGCTAAAATCATGGCCACCAGACTAAATTCTATTATAGGACATCTAATTCATAAAGATCAGACAGGCTTCATGCCAAAACGCCAGGCAGGTGATAATATCAGACGTACACTTTTACTTATCCATGCAGCTAAATCTAGACAGATCCCAGCTTGCCCGGTGTCTCTAGATATAAGGAAAGCATTTGACTCGGTCACATGGCCATACATGGAATATACTCTCCAAAAATGGGGTTTTGGTGATCACTTTCTATCCATGGATTTCCTCTTTATACAATAATCCCAGAGCATATATTAAATATTCCGGTTATAAGTCAACAATGTTTGACATCAAAAGAGGTACCAGACAAGGTTGCCCCCCTTCCCCATTACTTTTTGCCTTATTAATTGAACCTTTAGCACAATTAATTAGAAATACCCCCGATATCAAAGGTATTGAATTAGGTGGTCACCATCATAAATTATGTCTCTTCGCAGACGATATTCTCGTATTTTTGTCACGTCCACATATATCTACCCCTAATTTATTACTCACACTTGAAAACTTCGCCCAAATCTCAGGTCTATACATCAACCCTACAAAATCAAATGCGTTAAATATCTCTTTATCACAAACTGAACTTCAACAAGCCCAAACTTCCTTACCTTTCAACTGGGTTCCGAAACAACTCCCATATTTGGGAATACAAATCACAACTTCCCTTAAAGATCTTTTTGCAGTTACCTACTTGCCTCTTCTAAAACCAATTACTGCTCTCATGAAACAATGGGCTTCTCTTCCGTTATCCTGGTTGGGAAGGATTAACGCTATTAAGATGTCAATACTACCAAAATTTCTATATTTATTTAGGGTACTTCCAATACCAATACCATCCCTTTTTCTAAGACTTACTCAACATAGAGTTATATCATTTATTTGGGGTAACACCAAACCTCGCATATCTAAATCTACATTGTATTTGAATAAACTGAATGGGGGTTTGGGGATACCCAATTTTCTTCTTATTATAATGCTGCGCAAATTGCACTTCTACCCAAATATCACGCTACGGTTGAAACACCCCTTTGGGTTGCTGTTGAATCGGTAGACAGTGATCCTATCTCAGTGGCAAATATATTATGGCTTAACCCTACTGATAGGATCCACCTTACTAATCCAATAACAAAACATACCTTGACTATTTGGGATAAATTCAAACATAATCTTAAATCTCCACATAATCCTCTGCTTTAATTTCTCCATAATCCAGCCTTTTATCCTGCTTGGAAATTTCCAAGATCATTCTCTGCATGGTCCACGGTAAATCTTACCCGTTTATATAATCTATCATCCTCATCTAATATTCATGCCTTTCCTGTATTACAGGTATGTGAAACTTACGGTTTACCTAAAAAAGAAATATTTCGCTATCTACAGATTAAAAATTTTTATGAACCACTACTTAATACAGGTTCTACTCTCAATCAAATGACTCAATTTGAAAAGGTATCTGTATGAGCGACCCGCACATCAGAGGTCTTATCTCACTATTATATCACCAATGTAATGTGACTTCAGGAGAAACTCTACCCTCATATGCTATTAAATGGGCACAGGATATTAATCAAAAACTGGATGATAAAGATTGGTCTAATATATGGTTAGCCACCAAAACTTCCTCTCCTAACTGTTTTGAGGTAGAAACGAATTATAAAGTTTTAATGCGATGATACATGGTACCAGCTAGAATAGCTAAATTCGCTGACTCATATTCTCCTAATTGTTTTAGAGGTTGCGACATGCCCTGTACACATTATCACATATGGTGGCAATGTCCTGTTGTTAAAATATTCTGTACAATGGAGGGGAAGTTGGGACTTTAAATGAGGCGCACTAGTCGCCTCCATCCCGGTATCTACCGACAGGTATATATAGAAAGGGATTTGGGACTTTAAAATGAAGCAGTTGAAATGCGGAGGGTTAAAATTGTAAATTTATTAATCATAGTAAATATAATAAAAGAATTTCATATATATATACACATGCACAAATAATTGGCACAAATATATAGGCATAATCGATGGACAAGTACACACAGTTGAATACATGGTTCCACAGAGTAGATAGTGGTCAAAGTGGTATTGGTACAAAATAGCATATAGCCTGTAGGTGCCAATGGTGGCATGTCCGGTAACTGATAATAAAGTTGCATAAAGAAATAATGTAGTCATAATATTATTGAACAATGATGGCATCAAGGTACAATGGATAAAGTAGGCATCAAGTATAGCTCGACGCGTTTCGTGGGTGATTTTGTCCACTCATCAGGAGCTGATGCGTAATAATCCTGTAAAATATTTACATATAATAAACCTCAATCCATATAGGGAGAAATTGAAAAAAATGTTGGAAAAGTTTGGCCAAAAATACACTTACCAACCCTGACATTGAGCGCGGCGCATGGCAGATGGCATGGAGTAGGCCGGGGGCAGCAAGCCTCGCGGCGGGAGCTGAGGCAGCATGTGGTGTCTGAATGGCATCAGGTAATGGGGTGACAATGTATGAGTAGTGGGGTGATCTCCATTAATGGAACGTGAATTGTCAGAAAGAGAGGATATCTGGGAATGGATATTAGAAAATAATATATCAGTATATATTATTAAAAATAAAATAAATTAGATTATGTTGAGTAATATGTAAATAGTATACCCAGAGACACTCGTAAATGGAGAGTACTGGTAAGTAATATAATGAAAATTGTATGGTAAAGAAAATCTGATTGAAAAAATATTTGTAACAGCAACAATGTAACATAGCTTGTCAGAAAAAAGAGGGGGGATATCTGGGAATAAATACTAGAAGTAATGTGTGAGTGTATGTTAATTAGAGTAAAGTAAATTAAGTTGAATAATATATAAGTAATATATCCAGGAATGCCTATATATACACAGAGTGTTGGTGAGTGATATAGTGGAGATCGTGTGGTAAGGGGAATCTAATTGAATAAATGACTAGTGGAGAATATGGATGTGTGAGTGAGCTGTTGAATAGGGGTGGTGTGAAGGATTGTATGAAACTAGTGCAAGACCCGGAATAACATATTTCTTATGGCCTCTAAAGCCTTGGAAACCACAATTCCTCCAGATCCCACCATGGCTATTCTAAACCTAAAACCTACCCAGGCTCACTCACACTCAATTTCTTTTATTTATCCGACTAAGTACTGCAGCCAAACAAACCATTGCCAAGGCATGGAAGTCTCAAACTCTAATCGTGAACGAAGCTAAACAGAATGAATAAAGCACTCATACAACCAAAGATGACAGCTATTGAAGATAATAAAATTGATCTATTTAATAAGATATGGCAACCATGGGTCAAACACTACTTTCCTGCTGACTTTGACCAATCTTTGTTATTACCAAACTAGGTTATATAATATATTCACTAAATTTAATTGTATATATGCCATGAGCCAGGACGCCACCCCAGGTTTCCCTTTCCTTCTCTCTTTCTTCTCCCCCCCCCCCCTCTTTTCTTTTTTTTGTTGTGTAATATTTTCTAGGGTATATACTGTTTGAATATATGAGATTCATATTCTTTTCATACTTTTTCTATTGCTTATCTTACAACTAGACATTTATATCTAGCCAAATCATTTTATGTTTTCCTTTATTTCTATGCCATAATTAAAATGTGTATAACATAATAACAGTTGTAAGACGGTTCTATGTATAATATTATACTGTAAAGCTTCTGGAAATATGTGATATGTATCCATGTATTATATTCTTTTATTCTTTTTTCTTTCTTTCTGAAAACTCAATAAATATATTTAACAAGGAGTTTACCTCCGGACGATCTAAGCACCAACACTTGAGTACGTTTTCAATGCTTTATTGAACAATTAACTAAGGAAGTAGCAGGAAAGAGGCAGAAGGGAAACTGCAGGGGAACTCAAATACCTTTCTGTAAGATTCTTGACAAATGTCCTTTAGGGTTGAATATTTCAGTATGGTGCGCTCCCTTTGTGGGATACACTCTTTGCTCGCATGGATAGGCCTCTCTCACTTGCCTAGCAGCCAGTACGTAGCACGAACAAAAGTTTTTGCCACAGACTTGCTTGAAAAGAACCCGTACGATCCTCTGCCACAGGATGTATTGGTTTTGCGGTGAACGTCAGACACAGTACTTGAACCTTTAAGCCAAACCCGGCAGTACTATGCTGTAAAGTTACTTTAGGATACGTCCTCCAACCGAGTCACAAGGACCCTCTCCAGACCAGCACTCCGCATGATCCTTCCATGACGGGTCATCCCCTGGGATCTCCCCGGTTGTCCAGCTTCTTCACTCTGGATAGACAGCTCAGGACCGTTCCTCTGCTGCTGTGGTAGGCCCCAGACAAGCTTCTGGACCCACCCACACGCCGCAGCGACGTGGGTCTCCGGAACGGAGGACCATGAGGTAGCACTCTAACGCATACCTGTCGGCCACGAGGGCCAGCAGGTGGCTGTAAGACGACCCTAAAACATGGCGTCTGTCCCATAAATACCCTCTCCCAGAATCCAACTCGGAGGACCACCTCCACCGAGTTGTCTCCGGGACAGAAGAGCACTCATACGCTTCGACACGTTGCCTTTCCAACACCAGCCAATGGTAACAACGACACCCACCGGCTCAGTATGGAAACACACGCAACGTCAGCCAAGCTGGAACAGAGGCAAATCTAACTTCTTTTAAACGCACAATTTACTAAATTTCCCTATCAGATGGTAGATCATAAATCTACCAGCGCTACATTTATTTTTACTGCGGTTCACTACTGCGCTTTAACCTTGTCAGGCATGCCCTTACATACAGTACACTGATCAGCCAAAACATTATGACCACCCATCTAATATTGAATAGGTCCCATTTTGCCAACAAAACAGCCCTGACCCATTGAGGCTTGGACACCACTAGACAAAGCATCACACTGCCTCTGCCGGCTTGTCTTTTTTCCATACTGCATCCTGGTGCCATATCTTCCCCAGGTAAGTGATACACATGTATCCTGCCATCCACATGATGTAAAAGAAAACGTGATTCGTCAGATCAGGCCTCCTACTTCCATTGCTCTGTGGTCCAATCCCAATGCTCACGTGTCTATGGTAGCTGCTTTTCACTGTTGACACGGGTCAGCACGGGCACCCTGACCAGTCTGCGGCTTCACAACAAACTGCGATGCTCTGTGTGTTCTAAAACCGGACCCAGCATTCACTTTTTCAGCAGCTTAAGCTACAGAAGCTCTTCTATTGGATTGGACTACACAGGCCAGCCTTTGTGTGCAGCAATGAGCATTGGCCACCCATGAACCTGTCACCAGTTCGCTGATTCTCCTTTCTTGGGCCACTTTTGGTCACTGCTCCTACATGTTTCGTCCACAGATCCCTCTTGATAAAGTCGCTGTCAACAAAATGCATTGGATGACGGAGCCTAAGGCTGGGAGAAACCCTGGATTGTGTACATCTGACAGCTATTGTTGTGTGACCGGTGAAGGTTTGAGCAGCCAGCAGTGCACTCTCTCGGTTTGCCAAACTAGTATGAGACTTGCAATATTTGTTGTTGATGATAAGTCTGCTTTGTTAAAAAAACATTTTATGACTGTTATCACACTATGGGAGTCTATTTTTTTATATCCATATGACCACCCTGGAAGCGGGGGGCTGGAGGAAAAAAAAGCCCCGTTATTCACATTAAAAAAAAAAAAAAAAAATCACGCACACACATGTACATAGACACACACACACACACACACATGAACACAGGCACACAGATATACAATTTTGCGCCCGGTGGACACAGGAACATTAAGATCTCTGGAGATGGACTTGTAACCTTGAGATTGTCCATGATTTTCCAATTTTTTTTTTTCTCAAATCCTCAGACAATTCTTTGCTGCTCTTTCTCTTCTCCATGCTCCATGTGGCGCACAGAGACACACAACAGAAAGGTTGAGTCAATTTTTCGCAATTTTAACGGTTGTCGGTGTGATTTCTATATTGTCAGCACCTGTTAATTTATACCGGTGAGTTTAATTACAAATTACAGGAGCATCACACACTTGGAATGCAGTTATTTCTTACAATTTTTAGAAGGTGTCAATCATTTTGTCCAGTCCGTTTTTGGAGTTTTGCATGGAATGTGTCAGATTTGGCTTTTTGTTTCTCCACTTTTTTTATATCATACCAATACAAATAAAAAAATAAACCTGAGAATGCCTAAACATTTGTAATAGCAACAATTTTATGGGTGAAGTGGTGCATTATCGGACAGATATGCAGGGGTGCCAATATTTTTGGCCACGACTGTATATACATGTAGCGCCCACCTGTTTAGGTGAGAGCTATATTAGAGAGTTAGATGTAGAAATAGGCCAAAATAGCCAGTGTTTACCCTGCGGTGTAAACTGGTGGGTTTGATTGGCAGGGGAGGTTTACTAGAGTAGAGGAGGGTGTGACCCCCTGCGCTCTGCTTGTGTAAGTTTCCTCTATTCTTTATGTTTGACTTGGAGGATGGGAAGAATACAAGTAAGGGCTCTTTCACACGGACCATCCGTATGTCCATTTTTCATCCTTCCGTTTTCAGATGAAAAAAACGGACATACATGTATCCCTATGGAGCGTCGGATGTCAGCGGATGAACGTCCGCTGACATCCGACCCGCTCCGATCCGAAAAATTGTAACGGAGGAAAACCCTACTTTTCCATCCGTTTTCGGATCGTATCGGGTGACGACGGACTCTACGGTCCGTCATCATCCGATCCCCCCATAGGGGAGAGCGGCGCTCTGACAGGTCCGTCGCTGCAAAGTGTGCAGCGGCAGACCTGTCATTTACCTGCTCAGCGGGGATCGGCGGAGCGATCCCCGCTGAGCAAGCGGGTGTTCACGGGGCGGATCATCACTGATCCGCCCCCTGTGAAAGAGCCCTAAGAGTGACAGCTAGCTTCTGGAAGACCCCTCTGGACCAATCATTAATTTGTTTGGGCAGAGGCGGGACTTCTTCAAAAGGCTTGGTCACATGTTTCCGGGGGTGGTTGGTTCTTGATTTGGGGAAGGGTGTAGGGTCCAGGAGGATTCGTGTGGGTGCTCTCCCCTGCGGGGGAGGGGAAGCATGCTATGTGGAGAGGGAGACATGCAGATGGAGGAGAGATTGCAGGAGATTCTTCTTCAATGATGTCGCTACTACTGACATACACCAGGACTGGGAGAGGACTTTTCTATGTGCTTCATGGATGGTCGCTCGGTAACACAAGTGGGTGTAACCCAGGGAAACAGTGCTTCTAAAGACCTTATAGGGATTAGTGTGCGGGTTCAGAAGAACAGAGCTGGGCCTTAAAGAACTAATACCCTGGAGGAATCCAAAAGTCATCTCCTGGACTTTATTCAGAGTATCGTTCATATAGTTTAACCACAAGTACTGTGCCATCACGAAGTGGTGACTAACAGGAAGGAGTAGAAATGCAGAACTTATGCAAGATGGAAGTTTTAATAACAAAGGCTTCTTTTGTTCTGGATTGAATGTTGTATATCTCATCACTTAAAACATAAGTTATTCAGAGTGACTTTCCGGTGCAATGCAGCATTTACCATGGGAACCGCAATAAAGATGTACATAGTTCAACTGTTCAATGGCTGTCTGCGTGTCATATCTGTGAGGGAAAGGGGGTAACGGAAGGCACTTCGGGGAAGAACGAACTTTTAGCCACTCCCAAGGGAGTAGGGCGCTTCATACAGTATCTCACAAAAGTGAGTACACCCCTCACATTTTTATAAATATTTTATTCTATCTTTTCATGTGACAACACCAAAGAAACGACACATTGCTACAATGTAAAGTAGTGATTGTACAGCTTGTATAACAGTGTAAAGTTGCTGTCCCCTCAAAATAACTCAACACACAGCCATTAATGTCTAAACCGCTGGCAACAAAAGTGAGTACACCCCTAAGTGTAAATGTCCCAATTGGGCCCAATTAGCCATTTTCCCTCCCCGGTGTCATGTTACTCCTTAGTGTTACAAGGTCTCAGGTGTGAATGGGGAGCAGGTGTGTTGAATTTGGTGTTATCGCTCTCACTCTCTCATACTGGTCACTGGAAGTTCAACATGGCACCTCATGGCAAAGGACTCTCTGAGGATCTGAAAAAAAAGAATTGTTGCTCTACTTAAAGCTGGCCTAGGCTATAAGAAGATTGCCAAGACCCTGAAACTGAGTTGCAGCACGGTGACCAAGACCATACAGCGGTTTAACAGGACAGGTTCACCTAAGAACAGGCCTCGCCATGGTCCACCAGAGAAGTTGAGTGCACGTGCTCAGCATCATATCCAGAGGTTGTCTTTGGGAAATAGATGTATGAGTGCTGCCAGCATTGCTGCAAAGGTTGAAGGGGTGGGGGGGGGGTCAGCCTGTCAGTGCTCAGACCATACGCCGCACACTGCATCAAATTGGTCTGCATGGCTGTCATTCCAGAAGGAAGCCTCTTCTAAAGATGAGGCACAAGAAAGTCCACAAACAGTTTGCTGAAGACAAGCAGACTAAGGACATGGATTACTGGAACCATGTCCTGTGGTCTGATGAGACCAAGATAAATGTATTTGGTTTAGATGGTGTCAAGCGTGTGTGCCGGCAACCAGGTGAGGAGTACAAAGACAAGTGTGTCTTGTCTACAGTCAAGCATGGTGGTAGGGGTGTCATGGTCTGGGGCCGCATGAGTGCTGCCGACACTGGGGAGCTACAGTTCATTGAGGGAACCATGAATGCCAACATGTACTGTGACATACTGAAGCAGAGTATTCAGAGCCTTGGCCGCAGGGCAGTATTCCAACATGATAACGACCCAAACATACCTCCAAGACGACCACTGCCTTGCTAAAGAGCTGAGGGTAAAGGTGATGGACTGGCCAAGCATGTCTCCAGGAAGGTGGAGGAGCGCAAGGTCTCTAACATCCACCAGCTCTGTGATGTCATCATGGAGGAGTAGAAGAGGACTCCAGTGGTAACCTGTGAAGCTCTGGTGAACTCCATGCCCAAGAGGGTTAAGGCAGTGCTGGGAAATAATGGTGGCCACACAAAATATTGACACTTTGGGCCCAATTTGGACATTTTTACTTAGGGGTGTACTCACTTTTGTTGCCAGTGGTTTAGACGTTAATGGCTGTGTGTTGAGTTATTTTGAGGGGACAGCAAATTTACACTGTTATACAAGCTGTACACTCACTACTTTACATTGTAGCAAAGTGTCATTTCTTCAGTGTTGTTACATGAAAAGATAGAATAAAATATAAATAGCCATACACTTCCGGTAAGTGCATTGGCTGGATGCAGAAGGGCACAAGTTTGGCAATTTGCTAATAATGGAAGAGTCATGTGGTAGTCAGGACATTTTATATAATACACCACTGAACTTTAATATTTTTGCAAAGCTTTTTTTTTATTATTTAGCATGAAGTTATTTATAAAACACATTAAGATTTGTAAACACTTTTCATTTATCAGCACTGTATTTATTGTTGCATATTAATTTGTGAGGGAAAAAAGTATTTGATCCCCTGCTGATTTTGTGCCCGCTGACAAAGAAATGATCAGTCTATAATTTTATGGTCGGTTTAGTTTAACAGTGAGAGACAGAATATCAATAAAAATATCCAGAAAAACTAATTTCAATAAAGTTTTAAATTGATTTGCATTTTAACCACTTCAATACAGGGCACTTAGACACCTTCCTGCCCAGACCAATTTTCAGCTTTCAGCGCTGTCGCAGTTTGAATGACAATTGCGGGGTCATGCTACACTGTACCCAAACTAAATTTTTATCATTTTGATCCCACAAATAGAGCTTACTTTTGGTGGTATTTGATCACATCTGCGGTTTTTATTTTTTGCTAAGCAAATAAAAAAAAGACAGAAAATTTTGAAAAAAATAAAAGTTTTGCTTTTGTTTCTGTTAAAAAAAATTGTAAATAAGTAAGTTTTCTCTTTCACTGATGGGCACTGATAAGGCGGCACTGACAGGCACTGATACGGAGGCACCGATGAGGTGGCACCAATGAGCGGGCACTGACGGGCACTGATCACGTGGTAAAGAGTCTCTGTCAAAGACTCTTTACCTAGATCAGTGTTGCAGGGTGTCAGACTGACACCGCGCAACAACGAATGCCGCGATGCGCCCCCCGGGGCGCGCAGTGGCTCGATATCCTGATCACGTCATATGACGTCTGGTCAGGAATATCAAACCATTTTGCTGCCGTCATTTTGTAATAGGGCAGGCGGCAAGTGGTTAGGCAGCAAGTGGTTAGGCGGCAAGTGGTTAATGAGTGAGATAAGTAGTTGATCCCCTATCAACCAACAAGATTTCTGGCTCCCAGGTGTCTTCTATACAGGTAATGAGCTGAGATTAGGAGAGCTCTCTTATGCAGCGTACACACGGGCGGACTTTTCTATCAGACTGGTCCGACGAACCGAGTCCGGCAGACAATCCGATCATGTGTGGGCTTCATCAGACCTTCAGCCGACTTTTCCAGTCGAATATCTGATGGACTTTAGATTTGAAACATGCTTCAAATCTTTCCGACGGACTTGAGTCCGGTCGAAAAATCCACTCGTCTGTATGCTAGTCTGACAGACGAAAACCCACGCTAGGGCAGCTATTGGCTACTGGCTATCAACTTCCTTTTTTAGTCCAGTCATACGTCATCACGTAAGAATCCGTTGGACTTTGGTGTGATCATGTGTAGGCAAGTCCGTTCGTTCAAAAGTCCATCGGAAGTCCGTCAAAAGTCAGTCGGAAAGTCCGTCGGACCAGTCCGGTCGAAAAGTCCGCCCGTGTGTACGCGGCATTAGATCGGGTTCACACTGGTACGACACAGCAGTTGTACCACTTTGGATCCGACTTTGCCCTGCGACTTGAAGTCTGACATGCGTCTGACCTCAATGAACAGGGATCTGATTTTGATCCCCGACAATACCAGGCACTGTGTCTTGTATGAATATTTAGGGGGAACTCCACGCCAAATTAAAAAAAAAAAAGTGACATGGGTTCCCCCTCTAAGAGCATACCAGGCCCCTTGGTCTGGTATGATTTTAGGGGAACCTTCACACCGAAAAAATGATGTGGGGGGTCCCCCCCAAAATCCATACCAGACCCTTATCCAAGCACACAGCCTGGCCGGTCAGGAAAGGGGGTTGGGATGAGTGAACGCCCCCCCTTCTGAACCGTACCAGGCAGCATGCCCTAAACATGAAGGGTGGGTGCTTTGGGGCAGGGGAGGTCTGCGCCCCCTCCCTAAAGCACCTTGTCCCCATGTTGATGAGGACAAGGGCCTCTTCCCGAGAACCCTGGTCGTTGGTTGTCGGGGTCTACGGGTGGGGGGGCTTATTGGTATCTTAACAAGGGGGCCCCCAGATCCTGGCCCCCCACCCTATGTGAATGAGTATGGGGTACATTCTACCCCTACCAATTCACCTAAAAAAAAAAGTGTCAAAAATAAAACGCAGTACACGTGTTTTCAAAGTAATTTATTAGGCAGCTCCGGCGTCTCTTCCGATCTGTTCTCCCCTCTCCGGTTCTTCTGTGTCCTCCGCTGACGTCTTCTGCCTCTGTCGGTGCTTCTCCCCTCTCCGGTTCTTCTCCGCTCTCTCTCCGGTTCTTCTCCCAGTGCCCACTGTCTTCTGCCAGGTCTCCTCCGCTATCTTCTCGTTCTTTTGCTCGCTCTTTCCCCCGGTCTTTTGCCCTTGTCTTCTCCGCTGTCTTCTCCCTCTATTTCTCTTCCGATGTTGACTCGACTCTCTCTCTCCCGCTCTAATGATGGGTGCGCATTGTGCCACTACTTATATTGGCATGGGGTGGGGTCACCGAAGGCCCACCCCTTATGATGTCACCGGCCATCATGTCCCGGAGGTGACGTCATAAGGGGCAGGGCCTCCAGATGATGTCACATAGTGACCCTGCCCCATGCCTAATAAATTACTTTAAAAACATGTATAATGTGTTTTATTTTTGATACTTTTTTTGGGTGACAACAACCAACGGCCAGGGTTATCGGGAAGAGGCCCTTGTCCTCATCAACGTGGGGAAAAGGTGTTTTGGGGTGAGGGCGCAGCCCCCCCCTGACCCAAAGCACCCACCCTGCCATGTTGAGGGCATGCAGCCTGGTATGGTTCAGGAGGGGGGGCGCTCACTCTTCCCTACCCCATTTCCTGACCTGCCAGGCTGTGTGCTCGGATAAGGGTCTGGCATGGATTTCAGGGGGGACCCCCACGTTTTTCCGGCGTGGGGGTTACCCTTAAAATCCATACCAAACTGAAGGGCCTGGTATGCTCTTGGAGGGGGGACCCATGCCGTTTTTTTTTTTTTTAATATGCTGTGGAGTTCCCCTTCAAGATCATCAGAGTACAAGTCGCATGCCAAAGTCGGATCAGTCAAGACGGCGATCCGACTTTGATCTGACTTCAGTGATATTCAATGGGCTGAAGTAGGATCAAAGTCAGACCAAAGTAGTGCAGGGAACATTTTCAAAGTCGTACCAGTGTGAACCCGGTCTTAAAAGGAGTGCTCCTAATTTCAGCTTGCTACCTGTATAAAAGACCCCTGTCCACAGAAGCAATCAGATTCCAATCTCTCCACCATGGCTAAGACCAAAGAGCTGTCCAAGGATGTCAGGGACAAGATTGTAGACCTACGCAAGGCTGGAATGGGCTACAAGACCATCGCCAATCAGCTTGGTGAGAGGGCGATAGCAGTTGGTGCGATTATTCGCAAATGGAAGAGACACAAAATAACTGTCAATCTCCCTCGGTCTGGGGCTCCATGCAAGATCTATCAAGCTCTTTGGCATCAACTGGCTGTGTTTGGAGGAGGAGGAATGCTGCCTATGACCCCAAGAATCACCATCCCCAACGTCAAACATGGAGGTGGAAACATTATGGTTTGGGGGTTTTTTTCTGCTAAGGGGATAGGACAACTTCACTGGATCAAAGGGACGATGGAGGGGCCATGTACCGACACGTCTTAGGTGAGAACCTCCTTCCCTCAGCCAGGGCATTGAAAATGGGTCATGGATGGGTATTCCAGCATGACAATGACCCAAAACACACGGCCAAGGCAACAAAGGAGTGGCTCAAGAAGAAGCACATTAAGGTCCTGGAGTGGCCTAGCCAGTCTCCAGACCTTAATCCCATAGAAATTATGTGGAGGGAGCTGAAGCCTCAAAACCTTAAAGTGATTGTAAATTTTCGTTTAAAAAAAAACAAAAAAAAAACAAACATATACTTACCTCCTCTGTACAGTTGGTTTTGCACAGAGCAGATCAGATCCTCCTCTTCTCGGGCCCCTCTTTGTTGCTCCTGGCCCCTCCCCCCTATCGAGTGCCCCCACAGTCAGAAGCTTCCTATGGGGGCACTGGAGCCAAGTCACAGCTCTGTGTGTCCATTCAGACACGGGGCCCCGACCCGGCCCCGCTCCCTCTCTCCCCTTATTGGCTAACTGACTTTGATTGACAGCTGCGGGAGCCAATGGCAATGCTGCTGTGTCTCAGCCAATCAGGAGTCCCGGACAGCTTAGACTTTTGTGGACATCGCTAGAGAGAAATGGGGGTCAGGTAAGTAAGTAGGGGGTGGGGGGCGTGTCCGGGATGGCGCTGGGAGCAGACGTGTGCTAGCTGAGCTCCCGTCTCCGGCCAGAAATCCTCTCCTTATCCTAGTGTGGAAGAACACTTTACAACCTGATAAGCCCCGGACCATCTGAGGGAGGATTGGGCGATGCCCGCAGGCAAAAAACCGAACCAGGGCAGGTACAATAACACCCCGATCAGAACCCGCTCTGGGCCGAATCCAGCGGCACACGAGGCATCCAAGATGGCGTCGCAGGCAGACCTCCCTCCGGACGGAGCGATACAAGCGGGCTCGGCGGCATTCGATGCCCTAATGCTGGCCATAACCACCTGCCAGGCCACATTAACCACAAAAATTGAACATGTACAGACAGAAACTGCCCTTATCCGGAGAGATATGGACAAATTCAGAGACCGGATCTCCGAAGCGGAACGCCGTATCTCTGAGGCAGAGGATGTACAGAGAGATCACCATGCGGACATCCAGGCACTGAAATTAAAAGTCAAACACCTGGAGGGTAGAGCCGAGGACGCCGAGAACCGCAATAGGAGGAGTAATCTGCGGGTCCTCGGCCTTCCGGAGGGTGCGGAGGGGACAGACCCAGTGTCCTTCATGGAGGGACTTCTGCCTAAACTGCTGCCCAAAGCCACCTTCTCTCCTCACTTCTCTATAGAGAGAGCTCATCGGATACCGACAGCTAGAGGCCCTCCAGGCGCACCGCCGCGTACGTTTATATTTAAGCTGCTGCATTACAGGGATCGGGACATTATCCTAAGAGAAGCTAGACTCCAGGGAGAACTGAAATTCAACAATGCAACCCTTCTGATATTCCCGGACTACTCCGTGGAGACACAGCGTCGCCGCAAGTCCTTCGATCAGGTCAGAGTCATGCTGAGACAAAAGGGGGTGAAGTATAGTATGCTCTTCCCTGCCAGGCTGCGTGTTCAAGACGGGGAGAGAGTGCAGTTTTTTACCTCCCCCAGAGAAGCTATAGCCTGGGCTGAAACACTCCGCAATTGAACCCCCAAAAAAGAGCCAGACATATACTCTTTTTCTGATTAGCCTTATATTTAATGACCCAAGTGCATCATGAATCCCAGGACCTACTATCCTTACTGAGTTTCTACATGACTCTGCCTATGCATAATTTAAGCTGAGGGAAGCGGAAGTCAAACTTTCTTCAGTAGCTCTGTCCGGTAACCAAGGCAACCAGCGCTGGTCCCGGATCCCGCCTGGAGAGGTACATCAGTCACACTCCGCCATCCTAAGAGGAAACTCTAGAGCTTCCCTCCTGAATGCACTACCGACCCCGGCTGGGGTGGGGAGACTTGGGGGGTTTTTTCTTCCCTCATTGTGAACCGGAGGACTGTCCGGGAGGCCCTGATGTGGACTGTCCATACCATCTCCTTTTTTGGCCACACTATCTGCACTAAACGTGGGATGTGGAGACTGACCCGGGATCCGGTCTAACTTTCCCGCCCCTCCCTTCCCCTTTCTTCCCCCCCGTCCCCTCCCCCCCGCCCCCCATATCTAAGTAAAACGCTGGAGACGGAGCTGCTGGGAATCTCCTATGGGAGGTACCTGTCCCGGACTTCCTAGGTTGGGGTTTTGGTATAGTAGTTGTGCATAGATCGAACCTGAGGAGCACTTTACTGTGGTTGAGATGGCTGGTTAGGGGTTTGCCCTCAAAATAGTTTAAGATTGCGCCCCCGGGGACCCGGGTGATCCACACCAATTATCCATGTCGGATAACGAATCGCATTAGCGTAGGTGAAGGCTGAGCGCCGACCGCACATTGCCCTCACATTAGGCCTTGAGCCTTCCTTTTGTTGGTTGGGGATGAGGCCCCTCTTACTGTGTTGGAGGAGGGGCGGGGTGGGGGGGGGGACGTTTGGTTTATCTGGCCTGCAGTTGCAGACCCACCTTTTGTTTTTGTTCTTTTTTGCTCTTATGTTTTTTAGTTATCACAGTACAACAGACCGAATGCCTGAATATCATTCCATGCCGCTTATTGTGACGAATGGCCTACCCGGGTCCAGACCTCCAGACAGGGAGACTCCACCTCACAAAGATCCTACTGCAATTCTGGTCCTTCTAGATGACCTCCCTTAGACTGCTCTCCTGGAACACGAGGGGTCTAAACTCCCCGGTGAAACGCTCGCTGGTATTCCAGTTTATCAAATCATACCAGCCCCACCTGTGCGTGTTCCAGGAGACGCATCTGGTGGGAAAAAAGACTCTCAGTCTCAAAAAACCATGGGTAGGACACCACTACCACTCGACACACTCCACCTTTTCAAGAGGAGTGAGCATACTAGTCCTTAAGACACTTCCATTTAAACTCCTTGATCTGGCTCTGGACCCGGGCGGCAGATATGTGATAATACATGCACTGTTCCATAATATACCGTGGGTTATTGTGGGCCTCTATTTGCCGCCCCCAGCCTCCCTTCAGATACTGAACCAGATAACTGCAAAAATAGCGGAGTTCTCTACTGAAAATATAGTAATCATGGGAGATTTTAATTTGGTACCGGATCCATGTTTAGACAGGCTAACTCCCTCTGGTGTATCCTCCCAGGGCCTTGCGGACTGGGCGGATATCTATGGTATGATTGACCTCTGGAGGTGGAAGCATCCTAGGGAGAGGGCTTACACCTGCCATTCTGCGTCGCACAGAACCTTCTCGCGTATAGACCTGGTCTATGCGGGGAGTTCTGTCCTGCCTAGAGTCAGGGACATTACAATTCTCCCTCGAGGAATTTCGGACCACGCCCCGCTTCTCCTTGATCTAGACGCCTCGGTCGCCGCATCGGATAGACTCTGGCGGCTATCCAGGTACTGGATTTCGGATGAGGAGGTGGAGCCGAAATACAGACAAGAGTTGGAAACATACTGGGTGACCAATGAAGGGTCTGCTTCGGCGGCCTCTGTCTGGGATGCTTTCAAGGCATGCACCAGGGGACAGTACCAGACCATTATCTCAGAAACCCGCAGGGACAGGAAAAGAGATCTTACAAACTTGGAGGCCGAGGCAGTGAGACAGGAAGCTAGGTACGTTGGTGCCCCTGACCCCCAGCTATACGAGAGACTACAAACAGTGCAGCGTGAGGTCCTCATGCTACGGACCTCACTGACCCAAAAGAAGCTACTACATCAAAAACAAAGGATATTTGAACAGGGTGAGAGAACAGGTCGCCTGTTGGCGTGGTTATCTAGGGAGCAACCGGGGGGGATGTCGATAGGCCAGATTCGCGGGGAGGGGGGCTCCACTCTTAATTCCCCGACAGACATTAATAGGGAGTTTGCCTCTTACTATCAGAATCTATACCGCTCCAGAGTAGACTATGACCCTACAGAACTGAGGTCTTATTTAGACAAAATAGATATACCGACCCTTACCCCCTCCTACGCTAACAAATTGGATGCCCCTATCAGCACTGAAGAAATTCTAAAAGCACTGAAACAGATGCAGACGGGCAAGACACCAGGCCCAGATGGTATTCCGATCGAATTTTATAAAATGTATGCTGAGCAATTGGCCCCTAAATTTCAATCTTTATTGGCTAAGTCCATGGCTGAGGGTTCCATCCCTGACTCTATGTATGAGGCGGTAATCGTGGTTATCCCCAAGACAGGAAAAGATCCGATGCAATGCTCGTCCTATCGCCCCATTTCCCTACTCAACGTAGACACTAAGATCCTATCCAAAATTTTGGCCAATAGAATAAATACAGTGATCACAGCCCTAATACATCCAGACCAGACGGGCTTCATGCCTGGAAGAGGTACGGATATCAACCTTCGACGGCTGCACACGCATATTGCACTGGCCTCGGATGGGGGTCCGGGGGTGGTAGCCTCACTCGACGCCGAAAAAGCGTTTGATTCGGTCGAGTGGGGCTACTTGTGGGAAGTCCTCGCCAGGTTCGGGTTTGGGCCCAGACTTTTGACCTGGATCAAACTTTTATACGCCAGACCTACAGCCCGTATTCGCACTAATGGTACCCTGTCGGATAGATTCTCCCTGGAGAGGGGTACGAGACAGGGGTGCCCGCTTTCCCCGGCCCTGTTTGCTATGGCACTGGAACCGCTCGCCATCTCACTTAGAGCAGACGAGGCGGTCAGGGGTATACGGGTCGGAGCGATTACGGAAAAAATTTCCCTGTACGCCGACGACTCACTATTATACCTGGCGGATGCCTCGGACTCCCTACGAGCAGCCTTAGCCCTTTTTGACTTATTCGGTCGATTCTCGGGTATCCGTATAAATTGGAACAAATCGGTGCTCTTCCCCCTCTGCAGATCAGTGCCTCCTGCGGATACAAACACCCCCTTGCAGTGGGTAGACGAGTTTACGTATCTGGGAGTTAGGATAGGGGGCGACTTGAAGGGATACCTAGACAGGAATGTATACCCACTACTCTCTCAGCTTCAACAAAAGTGCTCTACCTGGAAATCCCTTCCCCTGTCCCCGGTAGGCAGAGGGAATCTCCTAAAAATGATATACCTACCTAAGTTTTTGTACTATTTCAGAAACACCCCAGTCCCAATACCAAAATCCTTTTTTCGTAGGCTGGAGGGGGTGGTGGTGGCATTTCTATGGGCGGGGAAGTCCCCACGGGTGGCTAAAGCCATCTTGTATCTTCCGCTGTCCGGTGGTGGACTTGCGCTGCCAAACTTCCTAATTTACTATTGGGCGGCCGTCTTGGTGACGGTGAGGTGGTGGTTTTCGCAGCCTCGTCAGAACCCAGCGGTCACCTTGGAGGCGGCAATCATGGGCTCTTATGCGGCGCTGTCCAATCTTCCGTACAGGGGAATGAAGGCTACTCCTACGGTCACAGACCCTATGAAGACCACAATTCATGTGTGGAAAGCCTCTAGAGCAGCATTGCTGCAACCACTCACGGTATCCCCACACACCCCGTTGTGGGCAAACCCGATGCTCCCACACCTCCTTAGTCTGCCGGACCCGGCGGTGTGGGCCAGTCGAGGTATCACTAAATTAAAACAGGTGATGTCAAGGGGAGTGGTCCAACCTTTTAGAGAATTACAACAGGCCCATAACCTACCAAATTCTTTTCTCTTTAAATACTGGCAGTTAAGACATGCCCTCAGGGCCCAATTTCCCTCTCAGGTAACGCTTGAACCAGATTCAATCGAACGCCTTTTGATCTCTGGGATGCTGGAGAAGCCCCTGTCCTCCCTATATTTATATTTAACAGTCGCTCATGACATTAAAACGGATAAAACTAGGGCCAAGTGGCAGATGGATATCCCCACGCTGGGGGAGGAAGAATGGGAGGAGTGTCTGACTACATTTATCCCGTCTATGATTGCTGCCAAAGATAGATTTATTCAGCTAAAATTTATCCACAGAGCATACTATACGCCCCAACGCCTAGCCAAAATTTACCCCGAAAAGGCTCCTGAATGCACTAGATGCGGGGCAGATGTGGGCTCCTTCTTTCATATGGTCTGGTCCTGTCCCAAACTAGGTCCGTTTTGGAATGCGGTAGCAAGCAAACTGGAGGTAGTGAGTGGTACAGAGATACCAATGGATCCCTTAATCTTTTTGCTCAGCTATTTAGGGGAGATAGAGGGAGACCGCTATACCAAGCAGTGCCTAACTTTTTCCTTATTTTATGCAAGGAGAGAAATACTCCTCAACTGGAAGAAAAGAGAGGCGCCCACCGCGGAGGCTTGGGAAGCAGCGGTAAACAATGTTTTGCCGTTATATCGCCTGACTTATGAGAGCAGGAACTGTCCTCAAAAATTCGATAAGGTGTGGTCGAGTTGGGTGGATGCCTGCGGCCGCCTCTGAAATGGGGTGGCCCCGGGTAACCATCTCTTCACCCCCCCCCCCCCCCTCGTTTGGGAGGGGGTAAACTAGATTGGGTATCTTACACCTTGCAGCAACGTTGGATATTCCCCTGGAGACCACTTTGCCAATACTGTTTCGCTCGAGTAAAGGTGTCACACTGCATGTACTGTATATGTTTTATCCGTCGACATAACTTGGAATGGAATGGAAGAACCCTTTTATATGTATGATCGCATATTGTAGTCTATTGTCTGTTGTTAGATCCTCATATGATGCTGAAGATGCATGTACTGTATTGTATGTTCAACAAATAAAAAATTTTACTGTTAAAAAAAAAAAGTAAGTAGGGGGTGCTGGGGTGTCTGCATTACCTTCTGCCTTTACAACTCCTTTAATGACTTGGAGAGGATCTGAAAAGAGGAGTGGGACAAAATCCCTCCTGAGATGTGTGCAAACCTGGTGGCCAATGTAATGGAAATTTGTAAGTTCTGTATATAATTGTATTGTATTTTGTATGTATTGCACACTGCCCTCACTGTGCACACGGCACTAATAATGTTTTCAGTAAATGTTTACATTCTTTCGAGTCCTGATTAGAATAAGCCTGCCTATGTAACGCCCCTTGTTATGATAAACCTACAATTGTAATATTAATGTGATACCTACGTAATCATGTGCATAAAAACCTTCAATTGCGTCATAATAAAGCAGAACAGTAATTTGGAAAGATGCTGAGCGTATCTTTTGTGTCTGTTCCCTACTGCAGTAGTTATTATTAATTTGGAACCACTAATCAATATGAGGATAGGAGTTGCCTATCATCAATTCAATTCATCGAGTCATGCATGGCGAGCTTTGCCTTAGGAGGGGATTCCAGGTGACCCTGAGTATCCGAAACAAGGAGCTTGAGACGATCCGGGAATTTCTGATAATCAGCCGGCTGAGGTAAGCCTTTTGCTTACATTTGAGTTATCAGACTTCCTTGATCGGTAAGGCATTTTCGGGACAAAGGGTACCTATTTTACTCCCCTTAATCGAACTGTATTGATTGGTGGTTATATGTTATGTTGTCCCTGTCTACTGTCCATCGGAGTGTTATAGATAAGAAAGGGAAGAATAGTGCTGTTCACAGGTATATGTAGTACATCTGCTAGATAAAGTAGTTTAGAGGCAAGAGGGTATAGGCACAAGTAGAGAAGAGAGAAGACTGGCCAGTCATTATGGGCATTGAATTAAGTAAGGCAATGAAGGGTAAGAGACCCTCAAAAATGCCCAGCGCAAGAGGAGCGCTATATATGAACCAAAGGTGCGGTTCCGCCTATACTGAGCCCCTAGATTAATGGTTAAAGTGGACAGAGATCCACAATGGGTAACTGGGTTACCAAGGTCCACAGGGACTAAGAATCATGCAGAATAAACAGCTAGAGAAACAGCTATCTATGTGAGCAGGATGGATCAAGGGTGACATTAACGCTAGACAGAAAAGGGACATTTTCATGTTAAGTTGTGGGATGAATTTTGAGTCAGGCACTATAACTATTAGAGTCAGAAACAGAGAAATGAGAGGTAAAACAGAATACTTTATATGTTGTCAGAGAGAGAAGATGGGATGAGTACTCTGGCTGACCGTCTGATCATAGAAGCTAGATATAAAAGTTATCTGAACAAAAATAAAGAAAGTGAGAGAATGATATGCATGTGTTGTGCACAAATGGGAAAAATGTAAGCGATTTTAGAGAGATATTGGTGTATGTGTGTGCGAATGCTGGGACCTTTAGTTCTATTGCTTGTGTGTGTCATGTACACAGATGTGACCCCCTCCTTTGTGCTCTCCTGAAAGAAATGTGGCTGGGATGAGAGGTTAGTGATAAGCTGGAAGGACACCATGCCAATTCCAGTTTTTTTTAGACAAAACATTTATAACAAAATGTGCCGGGTTAACGAATCTAATGGTAAACAATGTGAATCTGTTTTCTAAACATGGTAAAATGAAGGTTACATTTAACCGTGTATTACACAAACTGAATATCCTTTGATAGTTGAAACAGTGCATTTAAAAAAGGGAAATTAAGTAGTAATGAGTATTAATTTCTAATATGAGTTTAACAATTATATAGATATATTGAAACTGGTTTAGACAACCTTTGGTTGGAAATGAAATCTAGGTTAATGGGGAAATTTGTAATGAATGAGATTAGTTTAGATTAAGATAACAATTTTGTAATTTTACATTTATACAATAAGCTCTTATTGAGAGAAAAAAAAGATTAAGATGAGGTTGTTATTTTGAATAAAGCTGCCATAATATTTAACAAAGCCAAGATGGAGGAAATACATAAGAAGTTCTTCTATAAAAATGAAATTTTAAGGTTTTTGATAATAACTTGATGTGCGGTCCATGATGTAAGAGTAATATTAAATAAAATTTAAATATAACAGACCCATCACATCAAGTCCACACACCCTGTTAGGATAGATGCCACCTGCAGCAAGTTGTTTTTTAGTTTTTGATGCTTTCTGGTCCATCATACAGATTGTTGATCCTTTTATTTATTTTTATTTTTGAAATCCAAAGCAGAATGTGTGGATTGTGAAATGATGTGCCCCTTTTTCTTGTAAATACAGTGGTATAAGCAGAAGAATATTTTGGATTTATGGGCATCTCTGCATGACCGCAGGGTATTGTTATCATTTATTATAATATTGCCAGGAAGAAGTTGTCTTTTGAAACATGAAACTGGAGTTCTTACACAAATAGTGTGATAGAAAACAAGACATTGTAATATATTTATGCAAGCTGGACCCAGTAATGAAGGGTTCACCCCGATATATCAGAGCTGTAGCTTTTATGCAAAGGTGCTATTAGACAAAGTTAGATATTGTTTTGGTCAATGGTCCGACATTCTGTGCAGCAAATTTACAGCTAACTAAATTTTTGTCTAATGAAAGGTTTAAAATATGAGTTTGTTTATGTACAAATCTAACAATGAAAAACGCGTACATTTATTCAAAAGAAAGGAAAAGACACATGTGTTAAATTGATGACATAGGAATCAGCTGCTGTGAGCCCAGTGCAGGACACACTCCCTGAAGACCCAGATATTACATTTTTTGTAGATTTGAGTATGCAGTTTATCACCCAGAAGGATACTCTGTATTCAAAGTCATTGGATCCTTTTTCCCCAGCTCAAGAAGCAGAGCTCCATGTTTTAGCAAAGCCTGTGAGCTATAAAAAGAGTGAATATTTATATAGATAGTCGAGATATAGAGAGCTTTTGGTTCCATTTAAAGGGCCAGAAGTTTGTTTTTACTTCAGCAGGTAAACCAACCAAGCATGCCAAGTTAATTTGATCGGCTGTTTTCATCCTTCCAGGTTCTTGCTGAGGTAGCCATATTAACTTTCACACATGGAAGCAGACCAGCATGCACTAAGGATGCTGCATTTACAGCCCCGGACACTTGATGGGTCTGTGCAACTCACAGATTCCACCCTAGTTCTGGCCCAGTATAGCTGGGATTAATAATTCAACTTTAAGGACCCCAGAACGAGAAGAACAAGTGGTCCACAGGGGGCAACTTCTTATGAAACGGGACTTTGGAAAAGGTGATCATTTATGTCTGCCAGCCACTCTTTTCCCTTCAGCTTGACACATGGACCGTGTCATCAGTCACAAGCAGTTAAGGCTGCCTTAGTAAATGAGCGTGGGATAGAGCCAGGGTTCACCACAGTTGTTTTTATAACACACCACTTCTTGTTTTACCTGTTACCAAAGGTGTTACCAAAAGCTGAACATCCCTCCCAGAGATTACATAAAAGATATATCCAGATGCCCAAGTCAGGATCTTACAAATATGCATTTTGTCTGTATGGACATGTTTTTTGGATGTCCAGTGGCAAATGCTACTGCAAAGGCCACAGTAAAAAGTGTTAGGCCTCTTTCACACGGGGCAGATCAGTGATGATCCGCCCCGTGAACATCCGCTTGCTCAGCGGGGATAGCTCCGCCGATCCCCGCTGAGCAGGAAGATGACAGGTGCATCGCTGCACACTGTGCAGCGATGCACCTGTCAGAGCGCCGCTCTCCCCTATGGGGGGATCGGATGATGACGGTCCGTAGTGTCCGTCATCATCCGATCCGATTCGAAAACGGATGGAAAAGTAGGTTTTTCCTCCGTTACACTTTTCGGATCGGAGCGGGGTCGGATGTCAGCGGACATGTCACCGCTGACATCCGACGCTCCATAGGGATGAATGTATGTCCGTTTTCCATCCGAAAACGGAAGGATGAAAAACGGACATACGGATCATCCGTGTGAAAGAGGCCTTATCAGAAGTAGTTTGTAAGTACAGAGTGCCAGAAAGTACAGAGAGTAACAGAGGAAATCATTTTTTATAGGAGAGTCCTTACTAGAAGTTTTGAGGTTTTATTTTTACACCCCTACTGTCTACAATGTATCAGACAAAGTAGAGTAAGAAACTAGAAAACTTTTGCCTGAACGTTTTCTTCTATTTTATGAAGCCTCTAAGGGGGATGTTGGACTCTCTCCCTATGGGATTTGGTTTGGGAGTGTGTTACTCACTTGCTTATATTTTGTCTCAGCAGCTGAAGTCCTTCATTCGGATCTCACAGAGAATGTTGCTGATCTTTTAAGGTTTTTGACAAACTCATTTATGTGTTTTCTCCCCAATTCCAGATTCTAAAAGTTTGGAAGGATCTAAAACTAAAGCCAGATGACTTGAGGATTGTTAAGAGACATTTATATATAAGGAACAGTTTGGAGACTCAATACAGCATCTATTTCATGTACAGTTTTTGCAAAACGTGAAGAAAAAGTCACCTGGATCCCTACCAGACACTGCAAAAATGACTAAATTAAAGAAATCTCTGTGTTTGATTTGTTTCCCTCTTGTGATCACAGTCTAGGGTACTTTTTTATTCAATTACTTTAATTGTAAGGGATATATACATATATTCGAAAAGTAGTTCAGCCAAGTTGAAGTCATATTTGTCTTTTGTGCGTCTTCCATTTCATGTAGAATTGTCTGTGTTTACATATGCTGATAAGTCAGCATGTCCACAATTCAGCTAGAAGGCCATTCTGGCCACAGGAGTGTACAGCCAGTACTCTGTAAATATGTCTTATCAATCATTTGTTTTTCACAATGAAAAGTCATTTTGGTAATGGAAAAGTTGCTTAGCTATTATTTTCTCCACAATGGAGTTTTTGCTTCTTTGGCCAGGACTATCTCCACCTAAGCGTGTGGAGGTTCCAGGTTAAAGGTGATAGCAGGTATGGTTAGTGATCAAAATATTGATCAAAAGAGGGGAGACTGTAATGGAAATTTGTAAGTTCTGTATATAATTGTATTGTATTTTGTATGTATTGCACACTGCCCTCACTGTGCACACAGCACTAATAATGTTTTCAGTAAATGTTTACATTCTTTCGAGTCCTGATTAGAATAAGCCTGCCTATGTAACGCCCCTTGTTATGATAAACCTACAATTGTAATATTAATGTGATACCTACGTAATCATGTGCATAAAAACCTTCAATTGCGTCATAATAAAGCAGAACAGTAATTTGGAAAGATGCTGAGCGTATCTTTTGTGTCTGTTCCCTACTGCAGTAGTTATTATTAATTTGGAACCACTAATCAATATGAGGATAGGAGTTGCCTATCATCAATTCAACCGAGTCACCAACTACAGGAAACCTCTGTGATTGCCAACAAGGGTTTTGCCACCAAGTACTAAGTCATGTTTTGCGAAGGGGTCAAATACTTATTTCACTCATTAAAATGCAAAGCCGCAAGGGCTTTCACATTGGAGCAGTGCGCTGGCAGGACAGTAAAAAACGTCCTGCTAGCTGCATCTTTGTCCTACAGCGCCCCTGCCCATTGAAATCGATGGGCAGCGGCACTTTGTGGGCTGTTTTAACCCTTTTTCGGAAGCTGCGCTAGCGGGGGTTAAAGGCGCCCGCTATGGGGCCGAATAGCACCGCAAAAACAACGGTATAGCACCGCTAAAAATATCGCCGCTTTACCGATGCCTCAGTGTGAAAGCGGCCTTAGGGGAAAGTAGGAAGAGGGAGCTAATAAGGGGCTAGAGCATTGATAGGGGGGCTAACCGATCTTCTAGGAGCAAGTGAACCTCTTCTTAAAATATCTGCCTAGAGTGTTCTTTCAAACCCAATCAGGCCGGGAGATCATTACAGTAAGAAAATAATGACACAATAGTCAAAGCCTGGAAATGTTCTGCTTTTACTTCCATAGACAATCACTTATATAATCAAAATAACATCACAAAAAAAGTTCAACCCTTTCATTAATATATGCTAGAACTACAGACATTACGCATATATCAGATTAGAGGTCGACCGATATGGGTTTTTTCTCCAAAGCCGATATTTAGAAATTGCGGTGGCCGATGGCCGATGGCCGATATATGATGCCGATTTTTTAGGGCCGATATATTAGGCCGATTTTTTTTTTTTTTTTTCCCTTCATCTCATAAAATCTAACAGTTAGACCCCTTTCACACGCGTTTTTCAGGCGCTTTTGGGCTAAAAACAGCGCCTGTAAAACGGCTCCCCTGCAGTCTGTGTGAAAGCTCGAGTGCTTTCACACTGAGGCGATGTGCTGGCAGGATGTTAAAAAAAAGTCCTGCAAGCGGCATCTTTGGAGCAGTGTATACCACCACTCCTACCCATTGAAATGAATGCGCACCGCTGCCGAAGCGCCTGCAAAGCGTTTCGGCAGCAGCGCTTCAGGGGCGCATTTAACCCCTTCTTCGGCTGCTAGCTGGATTATAAGCGCCCCGCTAGCAGCCGAATAGCGCCGCTAAAATGACGGTAAAGCGCCGCTAAAATTAACAGCATTTTACCGTCAACGCATGCCCGCTCCAGTGTGAAAGCAGCCTTAAGTAATAAGTGATACAGAAATTTTTTTATATTTAAACATTTATTAAACAAAACAAACCCCCAATCAGTTCACTTGTATGTAGAATTTAGATTTTAAAAAAAAAACTATATCTTAAATATTAAATACACAAAAACAGGTAATCAGAACTTTTGGACGAAAAAAAATGGGCTAACTTTACTGCTTTTTTTTTTTTTAATTTCATTAGTGTATTTTCTTTTAAAAAATTGTGTTTGAAAGACCGCTGCGCAAATACCGTGTGACATAAAATATTGCAACAACCGCTATTTTATTCCCTAAGGTCTCTGCTAAAAAATATATATATATAATGTTTGGGAGTTCTAAGTGATTTTATAGCAGAAAATACAGGATTTTTACTTGTAAGCAACAAGTGTCAGAAAAGATTTAGTCTTTAAATGGTTAAACTGAAAACTTCTCCACGGAGTTCAGTCTATTGATAAAAGAACCTGAAAGAGATACAAATGTATCTTCTTATCAGACTTGGCAGGCTGCCCAGAGGAGGAGAGAAGAAAACTTCAGACAACTTGCAATTGACTTCAATTACAGTAATTTGCAAGTCATGCTGAATCAGATTTTTTTATCAGCACAATCAGCCGATGCAGATTAAGTAAAAAAGCCAAATATCGGCCAATATATATATTCATTATTTATTGTTCACACATTTTTTAGCGCAGTTTGTACTTCTATTTTTCCTAAATACAACCAGCACTATATTAGGACAAAGTTTGTTCATTGGTGTTGCCATTTAACCCTTAGTTCTCTACCTATATGCTATAAGGGATTAGTTAGGACTGAAACAACTAATCGATTATGAAATTAATCGATTACTATTTTCATAATCGATTAATTGGCCAGTAACATAATGGGGTTAAAAAAAAATTTAAAATTAGCCCTTTATAGTACAAAAAAGAGCAAATAATCACTACTGTAAATATTACTTTCACAGTTCTATAGTAAAAAAAGAACCCCTTACAGTAGTGACTATCTGCTTTTTTTTGTGCTATAAAGGGCTAATTTTAGCTTTTTTAACCCTATTATGTTACTAAACGTCTTAGACCTGCATCACATCTATGTGATTTCTTTGGTGTTTTTTGCAGAAACGCGCTACAGTTCATTTATATGGTTTCCTATTGGACACGTTCACTATGCTTTTTTCAGCTGCTGCGTATTTGGAAAGGGTCAGGAACTTTAACGCAAAAAGGTGCTTTTTTGGTTCAATATACTTCAATGGAGAAGCTGCAGAAATGCATCTAATGCGTTTTTGCAGAAATTTGTGTTTATTAATCAACAACAAATTGGTCAAAAAAAAAGCAAAAGCGCAAATCGCAACAAAATCACGTGTGCAAAAATCAAAACGCACAGCAAAAAGCACCGCAGAAACACAGAACAGGCAAACTGCATCGGTGTGTATCGAGCCTAATGCTGGCCACGCGGATCAATTTTCAGACTATTTTGAATATTCAGACAAAAAATCTTTGTATATTCGCTGAATGAAAGAATGTTGTTTGAAATTTTCACTTGTTTTTAAAATGAATGTAATTTCTGAAAGAAAACCACATACACTGTCTGAAAATTACTTTGACCGAGAAGTTTTCTATTATTTCCAAATTTTTCCATCACTGTGGTTGAAAATGAACGTCGGTTTGACCCCACTAACGATTAGAAAATCGAACGAACTTTCTTAAAATGACATTTTTTTTTGAAGGAAGACATTGTTTTTTAAATTAAAAAAAATTGATCTCCGAGTCTGATGATATTTTCCAGATTCACCCTTTAATAGTATATACACAGTACTGTATATCTCTCCTCTAATGGTATATACAGTATATCCCCTCTAATAGTATATACAGTATATCTCCTCTAATAGTACATACAGTATATCTCTCCTCTAATAGTATATACAGTATCTCTACTCTAATAGTATATACAGTGTATGTCCTCTAATAGTATATACAGTATATACCTTCTCATGGTATATACACAGTATATCTCTTCAGTCTCTCCTGTCTGTTATTCTCAGAGTGGATTAGAGATTTTTCTCCCTGATCATATAGTTGGTTATTTATATTTACCACTGCATAGAGATATTTAAGAATAAATTGCCTTTTTTTAAAAAAAACTTTACATATTAACTAAATTATACACCACACTTTTAAGGTTATTAACCGATTAATCAAAACAATAATCGGCCAACTAATTGATTATGAAAATAATCGTTAGTTGCAGCCCTACAAATAGTAATAGTTCCAAATTTCTTTGTAAAGCAAGTTATTCTGGCCTTTAAAAATGTATTTTATATCTCTGTGCAGCAGGTCTTCCTTCCAACATGCCTCGCCTTGTTCTGTGTTAGGTTGGTAGGGTTGGAGACTTGCAATAACGCACTCAAGGTAGAACAAAACAGAGTTACCAAGTCCATTGTATTAAGTTACCACAACTTAAATTTCCTTTACATCAATGAATGCAGAAATGGGGCTGTGCATGACACACAAAATTAAGTTGCTTTAATTTCCAACATTATAATATCAACACAACTTATTGAAATATGTTTTCAATGTAAAAACTGTAAAAATTAAAACAATAAATTGGAATTTTTATCTTGGAAATATGCATTTAATTAAGTGGTGGCAACAGGTCTCTCGAATTACTTCTTAGAACGCAGTAAACGTTTATGGGGAACTGTGTCAAATGCTTTTGCATTAGTGTGCTGGGACTTGTAGTTCTACAGAGAGAGGAGAAAGGCAGGTATAGTGTGCTGGGACTTGTAGCTCTACAGAGAGGAGAAAGGCTGGTATAGTGTGCTGGGACTTGTAGTTCTACAGAGAGGAGAAAGGCAGGTATAGTGTGCTGGGACTTGTAGTTCTACAGAGAGAAGAAAGGCAGGTATAGTGTGCTGGGACTTGTAGTTCCACAGAGAGAGGAGAAAGGCAGGTATAGTGTGCTGGGACTTGTAGTTCTTCAGAGAGGAGAAAGGCAGGTATAGTGTGCTGGGACTTGTAGTTCTACAGAGAGAGGAGAAAGGCAGGTATAGTGTGCTGGGACTTGTAGTTCTACAGAGAGGAGAAAGGCAGGTATAGTGTGCTGGGACTTGTAGTTCTACAGAGAGGAGAAAGGCAGGTATAGTGTGCTGGGACTTGTAGTTCTACAGAGAGGAGAAAGGCAGGTATAGTGTGCTGGGACTTGTAGTTCTACAGAGAGAGGAGAAAGGCAGGTATAGTGTGCTGGGACTTGTAGTTCTACAGAGAGAGGAGAAAGGCAGGTATAGTGTGCTGGGACTTGTAGTTGAATCAAAAGTGAGCTCTGCTCTGGAATCTCTGCCAGCCTTTACATCTTTGGCATATCCAGTACCCCCAAATGCAGTCCCATCCCCCTCCTTACCTCGTCCCCGCACCGAGCAGAGGATCCCCAGAGCCAGCAGAGCGCGGAGCCCGATCATAGCGGAGCGGAGAGAGCGGACCGAACACTCGGAGCAACTCCACCACTGTACAACCCTATGAGACAGGTGTACAGAGCGCCACCTACTGGGCGGCAACGGAACGTCCTCTTCTCCACTTAGGATCAGACAGAGGGGGGAGTAGAGGACGTGATGGAGAACAAATTGGTGACTGATGGGGGAAAGGATGAATCAATGTTTCTAGTTAACAATTTCACCACTTTTTACTATTTCTGTGAACTCCAAATAGTAAATTTAATACAGCCTGTAAACAGCCATGTGCAAAAAAAATAAAAAAATAAAAAATCTCAGCGGATGTGCATTTCTTGTTGTTGCTGCTGAATATATGCAGACAGATGGAGGGAAGAATACAGGGCCTGATTAAGAGCATCATGGGCCTGGTGCTGAGGATTTTGGTGGGCCTTTTTATGGAAACAATATGAAAGTGCAAACATTTTTTGCTAAAACAAATTAAATATACTCTCACCAGTAATATCAGCCGTGCAGCCTCTGAGCAGCAGCAACACCACCAATACCACCTGCTATGCAGTCTCTCACTAACAGCAACATAGGGCGACCACATTTCCAAACTGTCATTCAGGGACATCCCCCCTTCCCAAAAAAAAGATGAGGGGGGATGTAGTCTTGGGTTTGATGGGGAAATAGGTGGCGGGGGTGATTTTTCGGGCAAATGGCTGGTGTTAGCACTTAAAATCATCCTGACACCATGCTTGATATGGCGTCAGGATGATCAAATTCCATTATTTCTATTACTACATTGTAATATATAGTGAAATAGTTCAACTCATCATGATGCAGAATCAGTGGGAACCTGAGCTTGTCACTTGCCACCATCGCCTGCCGCCAGATGCCACCCATAGCCTGCTATCAGATACAGTGTGCCACTTAACACCTGCAACCTGCCACCAGATACAGTGTGCCACTTGCCACCAGCAGCCTGCCACCAGTGACGGTGTGCCACTTGCCACCAGCAGCCTGCCACCAGATACAGTGTGCCACTTACCACCAGATACAGTGTGCCACTTGCCACCAGCAGCCTGCCACCAGATACAGTGTGTCACTTTCCACCAGCAGCATGCCACCAGATACGGTGTGCCACTTGCCACCAGCAGCCTGCCACCAGATATGGTGTGCCACTTGCCAACAGCAGCCTGCCACCAGATACAGTGTGCCACTTGCCACAAGCAGCATGCCACCAGATACAGTGTGCCACTTACCACCAGATACAGTGTGCCACTTGCCACCAGCAGCCTGCCACCAGATACAGTGTGTCACTTTCCACCAGCAGCATGCCACCAGATACGGTGTGCCACTTGCCACCAGATACACTGTGCCACTTGCCACCAGCAGCCTGCCACCAGATATGGTGTTCCACTTGCCAACAGCAGCCTGCGACCAGATACAGTGTGCCACTTGCCACAAGCAGTCTGCCACCAGATATGGTGTGCTATTTGCCACCCACAGCCTGCTACCAGACACAGTGTGCCACTTGCCACCAGCAGCCTGCCACCAGATACAGTGTGCCACTTGCCACCAGCAGCATGCCACCAGATATGGTGTGCCACTTGCCACCAGATAGTGTGCCACTTGCCACCAGCAGCCTGCCACCAGATACAGTGTGCCACTTGCCACCAGATACAGTGTGCCACTTGCCACAAGCAGCCTGTCACCAGATACAGTGTGCCACTTGCCACCAACAGTCTGTCACCAGATACACTGTGCCACTTGCCACCAGCAATCTGCCACCAGATATGGTGTTCCACTTGCCAACAGCAGCCTGCGACCAGATACAGTGTGCCACTTGCCACAAGCAGCATGCCACCGGATACAGTGGGCCACTTGCCACCAGCAGCCTGCCCCAGATATGGTGTGCTACTTGCCACCCACGGCCTGCTACCAGACACAGTGTGCCACTTGCCACCAGCAGCCTGCCACCAGACACAGTGTGCCACTTGCCACCAGCAGCCTGCCACCAGATACAGTGTGCCACTTGCCACCAGCAGCATGCCACCAGATACAGTGTGCCACTTGCCACCAGCAGCATTCCACCAGATATGGTGTGCCACTTGCCATCAGATAGTGTGCCACTTGCCACCAGCAGCCTGCCACCAGATACAGTGTGCCACTTGCCACCAGCAGCATGCCACCAGATACAGTGTGCCACTTGCCACCAGATACAGTGTGCCACTTGCCACCAGCAGCCTGCCATCAGATACGGTGTGCCACTTGCAAACAGAAGCCTGCCACCAGATACAGTGTGCCACCTGCCACCAGATACAGTCAGCAGCCTGCCACCAGACACAGTGTGCCACTTGCCACCAGCAGCATGCAACCAGATAGAGTGTGCCACTTGCCACCAGCAGCCTGCCACTGCCTCCAGAACTCTGCCCAGCAGATAGGAGGGACAGGGCCTGTATAGTCAATCAAATCCCTGGAGCCCCTACCCCTCCTGAGCTGGGATGGTATGGTCGTGTGTGTGTGTATGCCAGGAGTATTGATTAGACCAAGTTCTACAGAGGGGGGTGTGTACAAGCCTTTGGGCTCACACTGGTGTGCTGCAGTCGGCCGCACTGCTTGTGTATCTGCAGTTTTAGCTGCAGTCCTATTGATATGTATCAGGTTGCAGGTTTTTGCTGCATTTTCTGACAGTGCGCCAAAGATAAGATGCAGCATGCAGGAATTTTGGTGCACTTTCAGAAAAAAACACACAACCTAATAGAAATCAATAGGACTGTGAGTAAAACGCAGGAAACCTGTGGATACACCAGCAATGGGCCAAAACATAGCAAACCAGTGTGAACCCTTCCTAAAAGCACAAGGGACCGAGTACTACCACAGGCTGAGGACACAATTCTTAACACTTTGGCTGCAGCTATAAGAGCTACTGCTGGATGAATAAGTTAAAAAGGAGGGGAAGGAAGATAAGAATCACTGAGTTCACATTTGGATGGTCCCTGGAGGCTGATCACTCAGATATCTGCCGCTGTTCTGTTCATAATTTCCCACCCACACGGCTCCTTCTTCACTACACAGCCACAGACTTCACAGAGTGAGAGAGGGGAGGGGAAAGGCAGAGCCGACTCAGCCTCTCCCATTTGTGTAGGGGGGGAACTGTGCACTGTGACAATGTAATAAACACAGTGAGCAAACACAGATGCAGCCAGACACCCCTACATTTACACACAGCTTCTTCTGTCCCATAGAAGTTTATGGACAGGAGAAAATCGGCCTTTTACTGCTGACTGGGAGGGCCGATTTTAAGGCAGGGGCCTGGAGCTGCAGCTCCATCAGCCCCTATGTTAATCCGGCCCTGGAAGAATATAATTCATGGATCAGGACTACGCAAATTCTGCTGCAATCAGATGTATCTGCAGGTGTTCAGGGGACCCAACATGGAATGAATAACCTCCCAGAAAGCCTTCCAATTTCCCGCAGTACCCCCCAGCCTGCTGCAGAGTCTGTCCCCCCCCCATAGTGCCCACCTCCTACAGAGCCACCTTACATACCACAGTAGACTGGCCCTTGCATGTTCCTGTTCTCAGCAATAGATTGTATTTCATTTCTCATAGCAAGCATCCCGGCAGTGTTGCCAGAGCTGGAGAAGAGAGCTAGCTCTTGGGGTTTTGGAAGAAGAATGTGCACTTCCCTCCAAATGTACAATGCAGTGCTTATTGCCCGGGGCCACATCTAGCCCATTGCCACTTTGTGTGGTCCATTGGTCCCCTGCAGACACTTATCTGTAATGTGTCATGTACTATGTCTCCAGTCTGTGATTGACTGCTGAAGCATGCTCCCAGTCTACAACATAGGTGTTGTTGTGGCCACAACACTGTAAGCCCTCACAGGGCCCTGCTGTGAAATATTAGACCAAGAATTGTAATTACATGCCCCTGTTGAACAGGGGCTGAAAAATTAGGCCTTAGGCACTGGTGCTGGTGCCACAACACTGCAACCCCTCACAGACACTCTAGTTGGAACGCAGGAACGAGCCCTGCTGCAAAGTATTGCATCAAAAATTGTAATTACACGCCCCTGTTAAACAGGGGCAGAAAAATTGGGCCTTAGGCACTGGTGGTGGCGCCCAGAACCAAAAATGTTCTTACAAGCTATCAGCGTGATCATTGAGGAGGAAGAGGATAATTACTCAGGGATAGTCACTCAGCATCAGCATAGGCAGTCTTTGAAGGGATCTGAGATTTCAAAAAAAATTATTCAGTTACATCAGCATCAGGTGCTTGGTAGCTGGTGGTGATCCAAGACTGATTCATTTTTATGAAGGTCAGTCGATCGACCGAGTCGGTGGACAGACGCACCCTGTGATCGGTTACCACGCCTCCAGCAGCACTGAATGTGCGTTCCGAAAGAACGCTGGATGCAGGACAGGCCAGTAGCTCAATTGCATACTGTGCAAGCTCTGGCCAGTGATCCATCCTCAAGACCCAGTAACCCAGAGGATTTTCGGTGGGAAAGGTGTCCAAGTCTGATCTTGCCCCTAGGTATTCCTGCACCATGTAAAACAAACGCTGGCAATGGTTGCTGGAACCGATCATACCTTGGGGCTGCAGACTAAAAAATTGTCTGAACGCATCGGTCAGACGGCCACCTTCTCCACCGCTCCTCCTTTGACTGACCGAAACCTCAGCAACACGTTGTCCAGAAACAGGAGTTTGTAACCTCCCAGTCTCTGGGAACGCGTTGCACAGACCTTTCCGCAAGGCCTCCCGAAGATGTTTCATCCTCTGCTCCCTCTGCGATGGCAAGATAAGGTCTGCAACCTTACCCTTGTAACATGGATCAAGGAGGGTTGCCAGCCAGTATTGGTCCTTCTCCTTGATACCACGGATACGAGGATCCTTACGCAGGCTTTGCAGGATCAGGGAGGCCATGCAGCGTAGGTTTGCTGAGGCATTTGGTCCGGAGTCCTCTGGGTCACTAAGGACGACATGGTCAGCCACCTCCTCCCAGCCACATACAAGTCCATGGGTTTCTTGGGACTGATCCCTTAAAGACTGCTGCTGATGCTGAGTGCCAGGCTCCACCTCCATACTGACACAATCTTCCTCCTCCTCCTCCTCTTCCTGTGTGATCGGCGGGCACGCAGGAACACTGTCTGGATAAGGGGGGCCTTGAGAGCTAAGGAAGTCCTCCTCTTCCTGCCTCTGTTCTGCCTCAAGTGCCCTGTCCATTATTCCACGCAGCGTGTGCTCCAACAGGTGGACAAGGGGGACAGTGTCACTGACCCTGTCCTGGTGCCATAGTTGCACAGGTACTCACTGATGGCTCTCTGCTGCGTGTGCAGCCGCTGCAGCATGGCCAACGTTGAGTTCCACCTGGTGGGCATGTCACAGATTAGGCGGTTCTTGGGCAGGTTAAACTCCTTTTGGAGGTCCGTCAGCCGAGCACTGGCATTATATGACCGGCGAAAATGCACACAGACTTTCCTGGCCTGCCTCAGGACATCCTGTAAGCCCGGGTACCTGCCCAAGAACCGCTGCACCACCAAGTTAAGGACGTGAGCCAAACAGGGCACATGGATCATTTGTCCCTGTCGGAGGGCAGAGAGGAGGTTGGTGCCATTGTCGCAAACCACCATTCCTGCCTTAAGTTGGCATGGCGTCAACCACCTCTGAACCTGCCCCTGCAGAGCTGACAGAACCTCTGCCCCAGTGTGGCTCCTGTCCCCCAAGCACACCAGCTCAGGCACCGCATGGCATCTTTTGGCCTGCGTACTTGCGTAGCCCCTTGAACGGCTACGGAGCACCGCTGGTTCCGAGGACAAAGCACAGGAAGAGGCCATGGAGGAAGAAGAAGAGGAGGGGGTGGAGGAGAGAGGTGTGTCACAATCATTAGCATTTTGGAGGCGTGGTGGCGGAACAACCTCCAACACTACTGCACCTTGTCCTACATCCTTCCCAGCTGCCAGCAGAGTCACCCAATGCGCCGTGAAACTTAGATAATGTCCCTGTCCAAGCCTGCTGGACCATGAGTCAGCGGTAATATGCACCCTGTCAAGCGAGGCATGGACATTGCCTTCCACATGCCGGTAGAGAGCCGGAATCGCCTTCCTTGAGAAAAAGTGGCATTTGGGTACCTGCCACTGAGGAACCGCACATTCCACAAACTCACAGAAGGGGGCAGAGTCTACCAACTGAAAAGGCAGCAGTTGAAGTTCTAGCAATTTTGCCAAGCTAGCATTCAACCGCTGGGCATGTGGATGGCTGGGAGCAAACTTCTTTCGGCGGTGCAGCAGCTGGGGCAGGGAAATTTACCTGGTACAATCTGACGTCGGTGTACCAAAAGCAGATTGCCCACAAGTACTTGGCTGTGACACACCTAATTCTACACCTTCATTCCTCTCAGTGCAGGTCTCAGAGAGGACTGAAGGTATAGTGGGGTTGGAAATCTCAGCTGATGAGGAGCAAGGAGAGGTCCTCTTTGTTCTTTGGTGTGGGTCTTTTAGATACGCTTGCCAACGAACTGCATGGCAGGTCAACATATGTCTGGTCAAGCATGTGGTACCCAAGCGGGAGATGTTTTGGCCACGCAAGATACGCTTGAGACATATGTTGCAAATACCGGTAGCAGCGGTGCGATCTGATGCACTCGTCTCAAAAAAGGCCCACACCAAAGAACTTTTGGAATAACGCGCAGAGACTGCAGCGCCCTGCACATGTGGAGCTTTGGGGTGTGATGCAGTCAATGTGCTGCCCTCTCCTCTCTCCTATCAGGCACCCACGTTGAGTCAGTGACCTCATCATCCCCTCCCTCCTCATCACTGGAGCAAACCTGGCAGTATGCTGCAGCAGGGGGAGCATGACTGCCAGATTGCTGTCCTTCTTGGGCACCCCCTCTGTCCGTGCTCATGTTACTGCCTTCATCGAGCTCAGTATCATCATCAGAGCCTTCCAAACGCTGGGCATCCTCCTGGAGCATGTACCCAACACTGTGGTCAAACAGTTCGAGGGACTCCTCAGGAGGACATGGTGGGCCTAGGGAAGGAGTCACTGATGACATTGAGCCGAGGGAAGAGGCCGCTGCTTTGCCAGACAAAGTACCCTGGGCATGGGTGAGAGAGGATGAGGAGGATGAGGACGGCTTGGTCATCCACTCGACCAAGTCTTCCGCATGTTGCGGCTCAACACGGCCAGCTGCTGAAAAAAAGGCCAAGCGCGTCCCACGGCCACGTGCTGATGAGGATGCACCGTCTCCACGACCAGCACTAGACACAGAGCCTGCTTGCCCTCTCTTATTGGCTTGTGACTGTCTGCCTCTCCTTCTTGGCCTTCCAGTCATACTAATGGCCTGTAGCTGCACTAAGCTGGGAGAGATATATAGATATATAGATATATATATATATATATATATATATATATATATATATATATATATATATATATATATATATATATATATATATATATATATATATTTTGTACTGATACTGCAGCTAGCAAAATCAACTGCCTGCCTGTAGTATGAGAACACCACCAACCTTCTACAGGTAGCTTTAGCTGAACACTGTGAGGTGGACGCACCCCACTAACTTGTAGGTTTAGCTGAACACTGTGAGGTGGACGCACCACACTAACTTGTAGGTTTAGCTGAACACTGTGAGCAGGACGCACTGCACTAACTGTAAATAGTCTAGCTGTCTGACTGTGGTACTAATAGGATAAAAAGAACACCAGCAATTTTCTTCAGGTAGCTGTAAATACTGTAACAAGACAAGCCTGCCTGTCAGTAAGAAGATAACAGGAACAGATCTAGCTGAACACTGAGCAGGACGCACCCCACTAACTTGTAGGTTTAGCTGAACACTGTGAGGTGGACGCACCCCACTAACTTGTAGGTTTAGCTGAATACTGTGAGCAGGACGCACCCCACTAACTTGTAGGTTTAGCTGAACACTGTGAGGTGGACGCACCCCACTAACTTGTAGGTTTAGCTGAACACTGTGAGCAGGACGCACCCCACTAACTTGTAGGTTTATCTGAACACTGTGAGCAGGAGGCACCCCACTAACTTGTAGGTTTAGCTGAACAATGTGAGGTGGACGCACCACACTAACTTGTAGGTTTAGCTGAACACTGTGAGCAGGACGCACCCCACTAACTTGTAGGTTTAGCTGAACACTGTGAGCAGGACGCACCCCACTAACTTGTAGGTTTAGCTGAACACTGTGAGGTGGACGCACCACACTAACTTGTAGGTTTAGCTGAACACTGTGAGCAGGACGCACCCCACTAACTTGTAGGTTTAGCTGAACACTGTGAGCAGGACACACTGCACTAACTGTAAATTGTCTAGCTGCCTGACTGTGGTACTAATAGGATCAAAAGAACACCAGCAATTTTCTTCAGGTAGCTGTATATACTGTAACAAGACAAGCCTGCCTGTCATTAAGAAGATAACAGGAACAGATCTAGCTGAACACTGTGAGCAGGACGCACTGCACTAACTGTAAATAGTCTAGCTGCCTGACTGTGGTACTAATAGGATCAAAAGAACACCAGTAATTTTCTTCAGGTAGCTGTAAATACTGTAACAAGACAAGCCTGCCTGTCAGTAGGAAGATAACAGGAACGGATCTAGCTAAACTGAATACAGTGTATATATATATATATATATATGCAACACCTGGGATGCATATATATATATATATATAGACACAATACACTGTAAGTGCAGCTAACTGACTGACTGTTCTGCCTAATCTATCTAACTCAAATCAAATGTCCGTCTCTCTCTCTCTCTCTCTCTCTCTCTCTCAATGAACGCCGGAACACACACTACACAGGGCCGCCGTGCAGGCGGCCTTATATAGTGTGGGGCGTGTACTAAATTCCCTGAGCCATAATTGGCCAAAGCCTCCTTGGCTTTGGCCAATTACGGCTCTCTGTTCAGACGGCGCTGTGATTGGCCAAGCATGCGGGTCATAGTGCATGCTTGGCCAATCATCAGCCAGCAATGCACTGCGATGCCGCAGTGAATTATGGGCCGTGACGCTCCACACGAATTTGACGCGAACGGCCCATATCGTTCGCAATTCGGCGAACGGGCGAGCAGACGATGTTAAAGTCGAACATGGGTTCGACTCGAACATGAAGCTCATCCCTACTTGGCAGTGACCGCATTGATTAATTGTGTGGCTGCAATTACCCAACACACCCTACAGAGACTCCCTGAATGTCAGAGAATTTATCACACTCCAGGAATGGACTTTTGTGACTGAAATGCTTTGAACATGCGCATGCAATATACATCCTTGCAGTCCCTTCTACATATCCACAAAGTACATTTGGTAGATGTTGACATAATTCAGCGGGGTCTGACCATCTCTTATATCATGTCTGCAGTCTCTGACCATCTTCTGTATTATGTCAATACCTCTGCTATGCAGTCTCTGACTATTTTAATGAAGTTCTTTAAGTTAGGCTCAGACAAAGCAATCAAAGCATATTTTATAGGTACAAGGAAGCATGGGTTTTGTTTAACCACATCATGTAAGCCCTTCCCACTGCTAGATACTTGACCACGCCCATAATTTAGAGTGACGTAGCACGCCGCAGGTCTTTTTACTCCTCCAGTGTCCCTCATTCTGAAGTTCAAAAGTTGGGAGGTATGTATAGGTATATCTCCCGCTATGATCGTTTTAGCCGATGGCTATGTAGCCTGATGGTGAGTGAGGAGAGGGAGATTGGGGGAGGGGGGAGGGGAAAAGGAGTCCACCATGGAGTGAACAGGGACAGCTGTCAGTGAAGAAAGATGGGCATATAACCGACTTACAGTTCATGGAACCACTCTCAATGGTGAGGCACGTGAATCGTCTGAACACGGACTTCTCAGCTGTAGGTTTGTATGTCAGTCTGGGGTTGGCTAGTTGCAATGTTCTTCACGGTTCCCCTGAACCCTGTGTGTTTCCGGTCAGATATTCGTTTACCGCATCTGTTAAGTCCTGTTACCCTTCACTTTTCTATCCTGCCATCCGATGGACTGCTTTAGGGGGTAAAGATGGTGCATCCCTGGGTTGACATGTTTCGCTTCTTCTTATATGCAACTATTATGCCATGAGATTGCTCTATTTGGGATATATGGCCCTGCTTGAATCCTGCCCGGCACACAAAGGCCTCTTGCTTAGGTGGGTGGCGGGGTGTTCCATGGTTGCCCAGGCCTTTGACCTGTGGCTGTCTGGCTTCCCCTCTCTCTTTAATCATAGCCCAAGAGGGTTAAGGCAGTGCTGGAAAATGGTGGCCACACAAAATATTGACACTTTGGCCCCAATTTGGTCATTTTCACTTAGGGGTGTACTCACTTTTGTTGCCAGCGGCTTAGACATTAACTAATTCACGCAAATCGCCGTAACTGTATGTCGGTACTTTGATGCTAAATACTGTTGTTATGGCAGCAGCTAGCTGCCATAACCCTGGTATTTTCAGCAACAGTGTGTGGTTTCTTTTATGATAAAAGTGGTCTCAGCCGTGTATTCACCGCGAGATTACTTTTATCGGGGGGCGAGAGAGGTCAAACGTCACTTCCACCCAATGGTCTTAAAGGGGAATTTTTAAAATGCATTTTTCACCTTAAAGCATCCTATACATTAACGGAAAAAAAAAAAAAACTTCTGACACTGTCCAGCCCCCCCCACCCCCCAGTTTCATTCACCTGAGCCCTTTCGTTCCCTCGGCAGAGATACGCTCTTCCTCTCTGCCCGTTGTCTCTGCTCCTGATTGGAAAGATTGATCGCAGTGCAGCCATTGGCTCCCGCTGCTGTCAATCAAATCCAATGATGCGGGGGGCGGGGTCGAGTCCCGCTTTCTGTGTGAATACATTCAGAATCAGGACTCAGCAGTGCGCCTGCACAGGTGTCCACCAAGCAGAGCGCTTCTCCAATGTGGACACCTGTTGCGGGAAGGAGTTACCAGTGCCGCCGGGGGACCCCAGAAGAGGACGTTCGGGGCCACTCTGTGCAAAACAAACTGCACAGTGGAGGCAAGTATGACATGTATGGTTTTTTTTTTGTTTTTTGTTTTTTAAACGAGGGTTTACAAACCCTTTATGTGTAAATATGAGATCTGAAGTCTTCTTGACCCCAGATCTCATATTTAAGAGGTCCTATCGTGCTTATTTTCTATAATGCTTGCATTCCTTGTAAATAGGAATAAAAGTGACCCAATTTTTTTTTAAAAAAAAAGAAGGACAGTGTAAAAATGAAGTAAAATAAATAAGAAAACAATTTTTTTTTTTTTTTTTCAAATTGCCCCATCCCGCCAAGCTCACGCGCAGAAGTGAGCGCATACGCAAGTCGTGCCCGCATATGAAAACAATGTTAAAACCACACATGTGAGGTATCTCCGCGAACGTTAAAGCGAGAGCAATAATTCTAGTACTAGACCTCCTCTGTTACTCAACCTATAGAAAAATGTAGACGTCGCCAATGGAAATTTTTAAGTGACAAAGTTTGTCACCATTCCACGAGCGGGCTCAATTTTGAAGCGTGACATATTGGGTATCAATTTACTTGGCGTAACATTATCTTTCACAATATAGAAAAAAAAATTGGGCTAACTTTTCTGTTTTAATCCAAAAAAAGTGTATTTATTCCAAAAAAAATGCACTTGTAAGACTGCTGCGCAAATATGGTGCAACATAAAGTATTGCAATGACCACCATTTTATTCTCTAGGAAGTCTGATAGATATATATAGATATAGATATACATACACACACACACATATATACACAGGGCTGGTGCATGGATTTTTGACACCCTATGCGAAACCTCATTTTGCCGCCCCTTTGGCTCTATCCCTGACTCCACCCCCTTTGACTTGCCCACGTATACCCCACCTTTTTATAGATTGCTACCATTTTGGGGGGGGGTGGAGTCAGTCACTGAGCCTGGAGGTGGTGGGGGGCATCGGTATGGCGCCCCTGACTGATGTTTGCTCTAGGCTGGCGCCTACCGTACGATATTTTTATATTTTTATTTTATTTATTGTTTTTAAGGTTGAACTGGATGGACTTGTGTCTTTTTTCAACCTGACTAATGTTACTACCTTTAGGTAGCGCCGGCCCTGTACATAGGAATATGTACACAGATAATCAAGGCACTTATCAGTGCCCATGGGCACCGAGTGCCACCCCCATCAGTGCAACCTCTCAGTGGGAACCCCTCATAGTGGGCACATCAGGTGCAAGGACATGGGAACTCAGCACAGGGATGGTGGGAACCCCTCATACTAGGCACAGCAGGTGTACAGACCCGGGAAGTCAGCACAGGGTTGGTGGGAGCTCCTCATAATGCATACAGCAGGTGTTCAGACATGGGAACTCAGCACAGGGATAGTGGGAACCCCTCATACTGGGCACAGTGCATGTACAGACCCGGGAACTCAGCACAGTGATGGTGGGAACCCCTCATACTGGGCACAGCGGGTGTACAGTACAGACCTCTGGGCAGGGGAGGGCAGCATTTACTAGAACTGAGCTGTATTTTTTTCCTGCAGCTGCTGACTGCTGGTGGAAGGGAGAGTTTTCCAGGGTGGTCACCAGCAGAAGAAATATAAAGAGAGCAGACACACTGACCGCCCTGCACAGCACTGATATCAGTAATAACAAAAGCCTGCCACCACCCTCATTTATAGCTGGCTATCGCAGTAAGCGGCATTGGAAGGCTAAAACAGATACCAATAAAGTCTGGGGAATGCCCAGGAAACAACCAAAGCCTACTTACCACCAGCTTGCAGACAAACAAATTGACCTGTCTAATAGTACACGTTAAAAACAGGGGTTTAGTCCGCATGCATTAGCAAACACATGCGTGAGCCACGCCACAGCACCCTTGTATCTGTGGTTCTAACACTAAACTATGAGTGTCCCCACAGTGGAGGCACTTGCATTTTAATGGATAAATGAGAGCAGGTGGACTGAAGAGGAGCCCACCCCTCCTTAAAGGTACAGGAGCACACCAAACACCCAGAAATAGCACAATGGCTGCAAAGGTGTTGGTGCGCTGCTGGACCAATACAAACACACTTGTGATAACAAAAGCCTGCCACCACCCTCATTTATAGCTGGCTATCGCAGTAAGCGGCATTGGAAGGCTAAAACAGGTACCAACAAAGTCTGGGGAATGCCCAGGAAACAACCAAAGCCTACTTACCACCAGCTTGCAGACAAACAAATTGACCTGTCTAACAGTACACGTGGTCCTAACACTAAACTATGAGTGTCCCCTAAGTGGAGGCACATGCATTTTAATGGATAAATGAGAGCAGGTGGGCTGGGGGTGGTGGCAGGCTTTTGTTATCAAGTGTGTTTGTATTGGTCCAGCAGCGCACCAACACCTTTGCAGCCATTGTGCTATTGCTGGGTGTTTGGTCTGCTCCTGTACCTTTAAGGAGGGGTGGGCTCCTCTTCAGTCCTACCTGCTCTCATTTATCCATTAAAGTGCCCCCCCCACCCCACCACTGTGGGGACACTCATAGTTTAGTGTTAGGACCACAGATACAAGGGTGCTGTGACGTGGCTCACGCATGCGTTTGCAAATGCATGCGGACTAAACCCCTGTTTTTAACGCATACTGTTAGACAGGTCAATTTGGTTGTCTGCAAGGTCTGCAAGACTTTGTTGATATCAGTAATAGAATTGTGTAGCTGGACACTGATCACTCTCCCACATCCTCTGGTTCCAACCTGCCATGCTGTGACTGGGGGGTGGGGGGAACATTCCAGGGAGCTCAGGGGTTATCAGGAGGAAGAGCTGAACTGTCCTGAAAGCTGAAGGAAATGTTTACTGTGCCATGTAATGGGCGGGCTGAGTGTGTACAGAGCGCATAGTTGCCAACAGTCCCGATTTTCCCGGGACAATTCCAGTTTTGGGACCCTCGTCCCGATTTAAAGCTTTTCCCGGGATTTTGGTTTTGTCCCGAGAAAATCGGGAATGTTTTTGGCAAAAAAATGGCATAGGCTACACAAAAATGTTTGCCGTCGCCTCCACGAGTGTATTTCCCCCTTGTGTTCAGTGCAGAGGAGAGGGGCAGCCAATCGGCTTCTCTTTTCAGTGTACAAATAGAAAATTCTATTGTACGCTGAAGCCTATTGGCTGCAGGGATTGGCGACCCCTCCTCTCTCTCCACTGAACACAAGGAAATGTTCAGTCTCCACACGCCGCCGCCAACCCTCCGCTCCGCCCTGTGTGTCTGAAGAGCTCCACTAATGGAAGGACCAGGGCTCGCTGGTGGGGACAGTGCACTGATGGTCCTGGCTCCCCCCTTGCGATGAGCGAGGGGGGACACAGTCACACTGATGGAAGGACCAGGGCTCCGCTGGCTGAGGACAGTGCACTGATGGTCTTGGCTCCCCCTTGCACCCTGTCCCCCCATGTCACCACCATACCTGCACCTCCCTCCCCCCTGTGTCACCACCATACCTGCACCTCCCTCCCCCCTGTGTCACCACCATACCTGCTTCCCCCCCCTCCCCCCTGTGTCACCACCATACCTGTCCCCCCCTCCCCCTGTGTCACCACCATACCTGCTCCCCCCCCCCCCCCGTGTCACCACCATACCTGCACCCCATCCTCCCCGTGTCACCACCATACCTGCACCCCCCCCGTGTCACCACCATACCTGCAACCACCTCCCCCCGTGTCACCACCATACCGCCACCCCCCTCCCCCTGTGTCACCACCATACCTGCACCCCCTCCCCCGTGTCACCACCATACCTGCACCCCCCTCCCCCCGTGTCACCACCATACCTGCACCCCCCTCCCCCCTGTGTCACCACCATACCTGCACCCCCCTCCCCCCCCTGTGTAACCACCATACCTGCACCCCCCTCCCCCCCCTGTGTCACCACCATACCTGCACCCCCCTCCCCCCCTGTGTCACCACCATACCTGCGCCCCCCTCCCCCCATGTCACCACCATACCTGCTTCCCCCCGTGTCACCACCATATCTGCTTCCCCCCGTGTCACCACCATACCTGCTTTCCCCTCCCCCCCGTGTCACCACCATACCTGCTTTCCCCTCCCCCCCGTGTCACCACCATACCTGCTTCCCCCTCCCCCGTGTCACCACCATACCTGCTTCCCCCTCCCCCGTGTCACCACCATACCTGCTCCCCCCCTCCCCCCGTGTCACCACTATACCTGCATCCCCGCCCCCCCTCCCCAATGTCATCACCATAACTGTTCTCCCCATGTCACCACTATACCTGCAGCCCCCTCCCCCCATATCACCACCATACCTGCACCCCCTCCGGCCTAGTCACCACCATGCCTGCACCCCCTCCGGCCTAGTCACCACCATGCCTGCACCCCCCAGGTCACCATAATGCCTGCACCCCCAAATCCCCACCATGCCTCCACCTTTCCCCCAAGTCAGCCTGTAACACCCCAAGTCACCATGCCTCCACCCACACACCCTTCCTCCCTTGTCACCACTCTTGAGGAGATGTAGCTAGACTGCAGCAAACACTCCATCTGCAACCAGCACGCCGCTGGGGACACCTGGTGGAAGGAGGCACCCCGCTGGGGACACCTGATGTAAGGACGGACTCTGCTGGGGGCACCTGATGGCATCTGGTGGCAGGTGACACGCTCAGGGGTCCCACTGATTCTGCATTATGGTGAGTTGAATGATTTCATTCTATATTACAGTGTAATAATAGAAATAATGCGCTTCGATCATCCTGACACCATAACAACAATGGTGGCGGGATGATTGAAGCGCTAACACCAGGTGTTTCGAGTATCTTTATCTGCTGATTGTTAAACTCTGGACTACACCCCCCTTTCCCTCTCCATCCCTTATTCATCTCAGACACTAACCACACCCCTTTTTGAGCCATGCCCATTTAAGCCACACCCACTGTTCGCGTAACCATGCTCATTTTTGGCGCAGCGTGCCACATTTTCTTTTCCATATGCCACGCCTACAAACGCATGCCCCACCCCCTAATTATAGTGTGACTCCACCTACAGCCAAAAAAGTGTCCCGAAATTTTTTTTTACAATGTTGGCAACTATGAGAGCGCAGTGTACAGAGCAGTCAGTGGGGTGGATGTGCTGCAATGTAAAGGCTCAGGGGGTCAGTAGTGTGTATAGGGCGGCATTTACAAGCACCAGTCTCTGTATTTTCCTCCACTGGTGTCTCCCTATACACGGGATATGCGGCTCCCCCAATGACTTATGTGTGAGTGTCAGGAGCTGGGTGGAAGACACTTCCAGGCTGCTCTGTGTATTGTTCCTAGGAGGGGAGAACAAATCGCTCCATACACTTGTACTGCAAAGCGGCTCCACCAAAATTCTTCTGCTTTCCCCAGTGACTGCCCCCCCCCCCCCCTCGTGCTTGACTGTATTGTTATACTCTGGGCTTTTTTTCAGGGGGAATGCAGGGGAGCGCACCTCCAGCACTGAATGTATGTAATAGCATGGGGTGTGGGGTATGCTGGAGGGTCTATTGATGTTGGCTGCTGGGGGATCTATTGTCACTGGTGGGGATCTGATTTTGTGTGAGGGTCTATTGTTGCTGATGGGGAATCTTATTGCTGGGGGGGGGTCTTATGTTGCTGGAAGGGATCTACTGTTAAGGAAGAGGTTTATTTTTACTTGCTGCTGGAGGATCTATCGATGCTGCTGGGGGGGGGGGGGGTCTGATGTTGCTTGGGTGGATATTTTGTTACTGGGTGTGATATTTTGTTGTGGGTGGTTCACTGTTGCTGCAGGGAATCTATTGTTGTTGGGGTGGAGTCCATTGTTGCTGGGGGAGTCTATTGCTGGGATTCTATTGTTGCTGGTTACAGGGGATCTATTTTACTGCTTTTCTTTTTATCATTAACATCTTCCATACAAATGATTTAGCACCACAAAATGATACTTGGTTCTGTATTCTCTAAAAGGGGAAGTACTGGTAGGTGGGTAGGGGGTGGAATCAAGGGACAGTGGTCAGGGGTGGGTAAGGGGCGACTCAGACAGGGGGAGTTCCTGCACCTATTCTCCGAGGGGGAAAAAGCCCTAGTTATACTGACACCCGACTCTACACACACACAAGGCTGTGTCATCTTCACACCAGAGAGCTGTGTATATGTAGGATCCACAGTTGTGCCCTAGGTGGCAGTGCGCCCTAGGCGGCTGCCTAATCCGCCTAGTGGTAGCACCGGCCCTGTGTATATATACAGTGCTTTGCAAAAGTATTCACCTCCTTGGCATTTTTCGTAATGTAATGGCATCCCAGTCTTAGTCCATAGGGTTCAAAAGTGATTTGGCCCACCTTTTGCAGCTAGAACAGCTTCAACTCTTCTGGGAAGGCTGTCCACAAGGTTTAGGAGTGTGTCTATGGGAATGTTTGACCATTCTGCCAGAAGCTCATTTGTGAGGTTAGGCACTGATGTTGGACGAGAAGGCCTGGCTTACAGTCTCCGCTCTAATTCACCCCCAAGGTGTTCTGTTGTGTTGAGGTCAGGACTCTGTGCAGGCCAGTCCAGTTCCTCCACCCCAAACTCACTCATCCATGTCTTTATGGACCTTGCTTTGTGCACTGGTCCAAATCATTTGGTGGAGGGGAGATTATGATGTGGGGTTGTTTTTCAGGGGTTGGGCTTGGCCCCTTAGTTCCAGTAAAGGGAACTTTTAAGGCATCAGCATACCAAGACATTTTGAACAATTTCATGCTCCCAGCTTTGTGGGAACAGTTTGGAGATGGCCCCTTCCTATCCCAACATGACTGCGCAGCTGTGCACAAAGCAAGGTCCATAAAGACATGTATGAGCGAGTTTGGGGTGGAGGAACTTGACTGGCCTGCACAAGGTCCTGACCTCAACCCGATAGAACACCTTTTGGCTGAATTAGAGCAGAGACTGTGAGCCAGGCCTTCTCATCCAACATCAGTGCCTGGCCTCACAAATGTGCTTCTGGAAGAATGGTCAAACATTCCCATAGACACACTCCTAAACCTTGTGGACAGCCTTCCCAGAGGCTGTTATAGCTGCAAATAGTGGGCCAAATCAAAATTTAACGCTACAGACTAAGACTGGGCTGCCATTAAAGTTCATATGTGTGTAAAGGTGTCCTAATGCTTTTGGCTATAAAGTGTATCTGCCAAGATTTACAATGGTGGTGGAACCCTCCTAAACATAAATTCTACAATTAGACATAGCTTTAGGACCTGAGTCAGGAGTTATGTTTAACAGCATAGGTAGATGTGACAACTTCTATATATGAAGTGGCATGCTTGGAATTTGAACCTAGACCCTCAGAGATACTAAGCAGAGGGTCTAACCTCTAAGCCATGGAGCCACCACATGTAGAAACCTCCTACACATATACTGCATTTCCTTAGACATATAGGTGGTGGAAATATATTACTCAGGAGTTATTCTTCTTGATTTATTCTGTGATATTTGGTGGTTCTTGGTGTGTGAGTGTAGAATAGTGATGTTACCCTCTGATTTTTGGGAATTACATTTTGATTTCTGATTTTGGTACACATATCACATTTTTGGGCTAAAATTATGATTATTTGGAAATATTAAACACACAAAATTGTGACCCATTTTAAATTTGCATCAGCAATGGTATTGTTTTTGGTTTGTAAAGACACCTGTGTAAGTTTGGGTAAAGATATTTGTGAGATGGAGAGCAACAAGTGAAAAAGTGACAGAGAAAAATATATTTTGCCAAAACATCAAAACATTCCACATTCTAGCATTCTTAAAAACAAAATAGTAGAAGCAACATTGTTGCAAGGAAAATGTATTTCAGAGAAAGATACATTTCATCTCAACATTTAAAAGTATGTATTTGGGGAAGTTACAATTGTACCATTAGAATCAATGGCTGAAACTTGCATTGGACTGAATAGTGCAGATTTTTCACTCTCAAAAGCGCATTTTAGCCCAACGCTAATTTTGGTATTTACTATAGCGCCCTGTAAAAAAGCCATGGGAGTTAAAATGAGTAGTTGTCTGAGCATGCTCAGTTGTGCTGGCACCTAGTTGTACAAAAACAGGAAATTTATCTCTTCTCAGACTCTTAAAGATATTTCAGTGTAGAAATCACTTTTTCACACGGTTTAAAAGCAGATTATTTTTAAACAATATAGCGCATATTTCAGTACCATTTAAGCAATTATATCATGCTCTAAACATTATTTCCATGTGCACTACTCCAGGTTTTAGCAGAGTAAGGGTTTGCAAAATGATATTAACAAGCCTTGTGAGCCACAGAAGGGTTAATGCCTTAAAACAAAACCTAAGTGCAGGTCAGCTGCAAACACTAATCACGTTTCATAGTCGTGTAGTAGTTGAAAAAAATATAAATGTGTCTGCGCTGAAAAATCCAAAAAGTGCTCCGTGCAAAAATGAATAAATCAAATAAATATATACTGAATACCAAATAATCAAAGTTAATTGACTCTTAGTGCTTAATCCACATGACCCCCAAAAGTGCAATGTTCAAAATTATTCCAAAATATATCCAAAATCCGAGTGTCAAGATAGAAATGAAAGAATAAAAATGTAAAAAATATATATAATCATTCCTTATAAAAAGTCCTTATAGTCCATAAAATATAAAGTGCTCAAAAAAGTGTGTCCGTAATCAGTGAAGTCCATCCATCCTGCTCATTTCATAAGTGTATCACCATAAAGCATGCCTTAGTGCTCTCCTGTGACCCCCAAAAGCACATGCGCTCACCTTGATGTGTGTGACACAGTAACTAAACTCTGTCAATACACGCTTTGGAGCCACTCCTGTGCTCAATGGGATCAGCAGTGTAGGTCTCCAATGTTCCCAAACAACGTCATATTATCATATGGAAAAGAAAGGAAACTCCATAGCGCAATATTGCAACATAAAAAGGATATTTTATTCAAAACAAAGCTCTCCCTTATTAGGGGTACTCACATGCTGCGGGTGCGTAAGTGCACCATCCTGTACAAGTATAACAAGCCGATCGTTTGTATATGGCGTGTGGTGCGGTGTATGCATCCAAAAACTCTCTCTCTCTCTCTGCTGACAGCTCCGTCCTGGCACTATTTGTTTACAGGGAGCTATAGTAAATTTGATTTTGGGAGTATTTTTTCACAAGCGCTATAGTGAATACCATTTTAGTGCTAACTAGTGCAATTAGCGTTAATTAGCACCACGGCGCTATAGTAAATGACCCCCTCAAGTGTCCAAAAAGCAGCTCGGTCCTTAATCACTACAGCCCCGGAAGTTTTCCCCCTTAATGACCAGACCCTTTTTTGCGATACGGCACTGCGTTGCGTTAAATTTTTAGACATACAAACATACAAAGATAGTGGAGTGACTCGGCACAACACCGGCCAATCTTTGACCAGCATGGTCAACTTGAATCAAACATTTAGTCGACCTAACACAGGTGACTTAAAGTACAAAACTCCCCCCCCCCCCCCCAACTTCCCGGACCACAGTTCACCACATTTTAAGAAAAGTGACTTCTCTTTATCTTACCAATAGGGGAACATTTGGAATAAGCTCATGTGGTTATACATATAAGTGTTTAATATACTCCCCAAAGCACTGCACTTAACTTAGTGTTGAGCTATTTTATGATTAAAAGGTCACAACAGCCTTAAACTACCACCCATCCTCATGCGTTTGGTTATCACAGACTCTCAGGACTATTTTTTTTAACCACATATGAGACCTTGAACAGAGCTAGCCAGCCATTACCTCCGAGCCAAACCATGCTTGCCAAACTTTATCAAACTTCTTTCCGCACCCTCTAGAGTGGTAGGTTGCTTTATAATAAGGCTTCATGGAATTTACCAATCCCTTCCAAAAGGGGATCCCAGGGGGATTAAATAATATTAAATAATATGGCTTTTCTTCCGTAGAAGAATAGAATGTTTAGGTTCTAAGAGCTCTGGACGGAACTACCTCCTCCACTAGGCCCAGCAAACATACTCTAATTGACAATGGGATAGGTATCTTTAAAATATGTTCTATGCATTTTATTACCCCTTCCCAAAAGGTCTTGATGTGCGAGCAATCCCAGAAAATATGTTTGGCATCTGCTGGTGAAAGCAAAAAACGGAATGCCAAACCTGACCACAGGATGGACTGTGGAGGTTACGATATACCTTATTTTGGCATTCACACTCCTTGTATCATGGTTTATTGGTTATACCTAGTTATTTCTCTTCTATTGTAGATGGCTTTCTTGTGGCTCCTGCCAAGCTGCCTGTATTGTTATATTTAAAATTCCAGTACAGCCCTGCTTGTCGCTTTTCTCTTGCTGGTTGCTTTGTAAGGGAACAACTTGTGACCTGTGTCACAAGATCCGTTCGGCTTGCATTACCTCTAACAAGGTGAGACATCTTTTAATTACATATATACAGCTTGATTTATATTACCTGAACGTTCTCTGACAGTCAGATATCTCTTGGAATGTTTCCCTACCATTACCCTTTTTTCTATATATTTGTTTTTTTATATACACATACATACATATCCAGCTCTGTTTCACTATATATGTGTATATACTCTTTAGAATCAGCACTATCGTTCATCAAATTCAGCTTGGCCATCTTGAAGCCTATGATTGCAATTTGCATTTCCCAGCTACTTACAGATTTTATTTTATTTTTGAGGTAGGCTTAATTGCACCTGCCTGTGCATCACTATTAATCCCTCAATTTTGTCTACTGTCTTTTACCTTTTCATTTTTTCTTTTCCCCCTTCTCCCCCCTTTTTTTTTTTTTTTTCCCCCACACATGGAGTGTTTTCCATAATTTTACTACCTTCTAAGCCCAGTATGGGTTTACATAACTCTTTTTTTTGGTAGCCGGGATTTTCATTCTGCCGACTTCCCGGTTTCTACACTTTTTACGGTCTCATTAGCAGACGCGTCCCCGCATGTGAGTGTTTGTCACCTTATGCATGTCGGCTTTCAGGTCCACTGGTTGGTGTCTTCATGGTGCTCATGGATACTGACTGAGACGCATTACCAACAAGGTTTAAAGTGAATATTAACAGTATGCATTTTTTGTCTGTCTTCTCTCTCTTCTTCTAATACAGGTGACTCAAACGGGCTCCAGAAGAAGCATTTAATTGCGAAACATGTAGAGCTGTGTTAGTTTGATGTCTTATATGCTGAACAGAGGGCCATGTCCCCCCTTTTGTTAAGGGTAAACCCCTTCTAGAGGCTATGACCTATGTTTGAGAGAGTATTAGCTATTGCTCTGCAATTTATTGCAATGTTTTAACATGTCTGTGTTTTTGGTTTCATGTACTTTTTGTATAATAAAACATTTATATTCAATTTTATGATTGGTGCCTACAAAGTCCATTTTTCCATCTGCTGGTGAAAAGCCACATCTCCAACAAGCCGAGGAGACCGATGGGTAGATTGCAGCCAATCTGGCTGGTGTAAAATAAATTCTGTGCAAAATTTTAAAATGTATGAGTCCGTCTCTCGCAGATACTAAATGTTTAAAGGGATGCACGCATACGTCATCCCATTCATCCCCATCCATATCAGGTACTTCACTCTCCCAACGCTCCCTACATTTAGCCATTGCCGCCGGACTTTTCTTGAACATTTCTTTATATGTGACCGACAAAGTCTTAGGAAGGTCTTCTACCATAAGCATGTCTTCCAGGGCCGATGGGATGGACTCTACCGCCTTATCTCTGAATTGGGCTTGAAATGCATGTCGAAGCTGTATGAACCTGAAGTAATATGCATTAGGGAGGTCATGCTTAGTCTTTAGCTGGTCGAAAGTCAGGAGTGTTCCATCTTTGGTGATGTCCTTTAGTAACTTAATTCCCCTGACCACCCACACCATGGGATCTTGGAATGAGTAGAAATGAGACAACCTGGGGTTCCCCCACAAGGTAGTCTGAGGTGAGAACCCCAAATGGCTCGGGCACGCCAACTCCACTGCCTCCTCCCATGCCCTAATAGTAGCCTTCATAGCCAATGTCAATGGAATGACCTACCACCCCTGTGAATGGCCAAACGGAGGGTCTCATGAACCCAAGTGAGCCGTCTCCACAACAGTTGCTGAGTCTCCGTCATCAGATGTCAACCATTTATGGACAAAAAACATTTGACCAGCTAGGTAATATTTCCTCCAGTCGGGCAAGGCCAATCCCCCCTGCCCCCAAGGTTCCTGAAGTACCTTGATTCCAATGCGTGGTTGTTTGGGGGCCCATAAGAATGAACTAGTAATGCCCTCCAGTTGTTTGAAAAAGGTTTTGGGAGGCCGTATCGGAGCGTGTCTCAAAAAATAAAGTATGACTGGGAGAATTTTCATTTTCAGTAAACTTATCCTCCCTATCAGTGACAGAGAGAGCCTTTGCCATGCCTGCGCCTTCTGTTTAAAAAAAGTCAGTAGGGTCAGTAAATGAATATATAGTCTGCACTGTCTGCTGTAATTTTAACTCCTAGGTATGTGATGGAAGAAACCCACTTCAGCGGCAGTCTTTGGTCAGCCTCTTTTCTGGCCCCAGCATCTAATGGCATAATGGAGGATTTGCTCCAGTTCACCTGGCACTGCATTGCTTTAACTGACAAATGCGCAGTTGTGCAGCGCTGTACCCAAACAAAATTGACATCCCCCCACAAAAAAGCTTTCTTTTGATTGTATTTGATCACCTCTGGTTTTTATTTTTTGCGCTATAAACAAAGTGACAATTTTGAAGAAAAACAATATTTTTTTTAACTTTTTGCTATAATAAATATCCCCAAAAAATGTTTAAACAAATTTCTTCATCAGTTTAGGCCAATATGTATTCTTCTACATATTTTTGGTAAAATCGCAATTGCCGTATATTGATTCGTTTGCGCAAAATTTATCGCATCTACAAAATAGGGGATAGATTTATGGCATTTTTATTATTTATTTATGTTTTACTAGTAATGGTGGTGGTCTGCGATTTTTAGTGGGATTGCGACAGACAGATCGGACACTTTTGACACTTTTTTTTTTTGGTGACTATTGACATTTACTGGACTGGAGGAGGAGAGAGGTCTAACATACGTGACCATTTCATTGATGCCAATTAACGCTCATGTTTGTGCTCTTCTGAGCGTGTGGCTCACTGTCTGTGTGTGTGTGGGTAAACATTCTGATGGGTGGGGGAGTGTGTGTGCCTGTGTGATGGGAGAGGGGGTGTTTGTACGGGAGAGAGGGGTTGCTGTGAAATGTATGTATGGGGAAGGGTTTTTTTTGGGATGTGTCAGGGGGTGCCGCGAGATGGTTAGGGGTGGGTATTGTGAAACGTCAGGGGGAGTTAACCACTTGCTGACCGGCTCCTGTACATATTCATCGGCACTTTAAAGATGGATATCTCAATAACGGCAGCAGCTGCTGCCATAACCAAGATATCCATCTTTTCAGCCAGCGGTCCTGTTTACAATAATGGTGGTCTCTGCGGTGGATTCGTCACAAGATCACCGTTATCGGCGGCGGGAGAGTTCCCGTCGCTCTTCCACGCCCGCCGCCACTTACCGGAGCCATCGGCAGCGGTGGAGGCGATCGGGACCTGTCCCTGGCTGGGTATGGAGATGAGTGAGGGGAAGATGGCCCCCACCTGTCTCCATAGCATAGCAGGGCGGAAGCGACGTCAAAAACGTCAAAAACGTCACTTCTGCCAATAATTCTTAAAGGCACATTTTTTTATTTTTTTTTTGTGTTATCATTTTTTTTCAAATGACAATTTTTATTTTTTTTTTAATTGCATTTAACTTCAAATATGAGATATGAAGTCTTTTTGACCCCAGATCCCAGAGGTCCTGTCATGCTTTTTTCTATCACAAGGGATGTTTACATTCCTTGTAATAGGAATAAAAGTTACACAATTTTCTTCTTTTGTAAAAATAAATAAAATCAAGTAAAATAAATAAGAAAACAATTTTTTTTTTTTTTTAAAGCGCCCCGTCCCAACGAGCTCGCGTGCAGAAGCGAACGCTTACGTGAGTAGCGCCCGCATATGAAAGCAGTGGTCAAACCACACATGTGAGATATATAGCCTAGATCCTTAGAGTGAGCGCAATAATTCTAGCCCTAGACCTCCTCTGTAACTCAAAACATGCAACCTGTAGAATTTTTTAAACGTCGCCTGTGGAGATTTTTAAGGGTAAAAGTTTGACGCCATTCCACTAGCGGGAGCAATTTTGAAGCGTGACATGTTGGGTATCAATTTACTCGGCGTAATATTATCTTTCACAATATATAAAAAAAATTGGGCTAACTTTACTGTTGTCTTATATTTTTTAATTCAAAAATGTGAATTTTTTCCAAAAAAGTGTGCTTGTAAGACCGCTGCGCAAATACAGTGTTACAAAAAGCAACGACTGCCATTTCATTCTCTAGGGTGTTAGGGAAAAAAATGTATAATGTTTAGGGGTTCTAAGTAATTTTCTAGCAAAAAACTTGTTTTTAACTTGTAAACGCTGAGTCTGAAAAAGAGGCCCGGTCTTTAAGTGGCTTAAATGAGGCGGAGGGGGGTTACGCTGAAGTGTTGTGGTAAAGGGGTGCTATGGAGATGTGATGGGGAGTACTGTTGCAGTGTGACATCTGCGGGTAAGGGGGCACTCTGACAGGGACACCTGGTTTTAGGGGTACACTGATAGGCAGACCTGGTATAAGGGGGAACTTTGACGGGTAGACTTGATCCAAGGGGGAGCATTGTGACAGGACACCTGATGTAAGAGGACACTCTAAAGGGGAAACCTGATGTAAGGGGACACTCTGATGAGAACTGATGAGAATCTGGTCTAAAGCACAACTCCAGGAGAAAATTATTTTTAACCCTTGCAGTGGGGCTGACCCTACTTTAACCTGGTGTAAGGGCAAACTCTGATGGGGACACCTGTAAGGGAACAACTTGGAGACTAGATCTGTCCCTGGCATCACCCCAATTAATGTGATCGTTGATATTTACCAAACAAAACATTGGGACCTCCGCTAGAAGAAAATGTTACGAAGTGGACCCCTATGGAATTTAATTAAAACGTCCTGCTATATTGTAAATAGGAATCAGCCGAACACCCCCCCCCCGTTCGGTTTGCACCAGAACATGCGAACAGGCAAAAAATTTGTTAGAACACAGAAATACCGTTAAAGTCTATAGGACATGAACATGAAAAGTCAAAAGTGCTCATTTTCAAGGCTTATATGCAAGTTATTATCATATAAAAAAATGTTTGGGGACCCGGTCCTGCCCCAGGGGACATGTATCAATGCAATTTTTTTTCTTTTTACACGGCTGTTTTTTCGGGAGCAGTGATTTTTTTTTTTTTTTTTTTTTTTTTTAATGCTTAAACTGAAACAATAAAAATTAAATATTCCTTTAAATTTCGTACCTGGGGCGTGTCTATAGTATGCCTGTAAAATGGCGCATTTTCCCGTGTTTAGTATAGTCCCTGCACAAAATGACATTTCTAACGGAAAAATTTGTCATTTAAAACTGATCGCGGCTTTAATGAATTGTCAGGTCACGGCAATATAGATAAAACTCATTGAAAAAAAGAGCTCCCCCCCCCCCCCCCAAGTCCATTACCAGGCCCTTTGGGTCTGGTATGAATATTAAGGGGAGCCCTGAACCAAAATTTTTAAAAAAATATAGTGGAGGTCCCCCTAAAATCCGTACCAGGCCCTTTAGGTCTGATATGGAAATTAAGGGGAACCCTGCGCCAAATTTAAAAAAAAAGTCGTAGGGGTCCCCCCCAAAATCCATACCAGACCCGACTCGAACATCGGGCTCATCCCAAATTGTAAATCAGTGTGTGATTTTATGCTGCCAGAGCAGCCTTAATTTAAATAGTAATTGGCAGTGTTTAATTATTATTAATTAATATTAAAAAAAGTGATTACCATCCTTTTTTCTCCCCTCACAGAGTTTGCGAGTTATGCCTCTGGAGTCCCACAAGTGGCTGTGCAGAGATTGTGGCTCATTTCACCCATGTAGATCAAAGCTTTTCAAACGCTTTAGGTTACTACATGGACACTATGGCCGCAGACAAGCATATCCCATGTGCTTATTCTCTTTGTCCATTCACTTTTAAAACATGTAACGCACTGCGGTCCCACTTATGCAGATCACATGGCAGTGAAAAGCAACATCAAAATGCTAGAGGAAGTACAATGATAAATTGTCGTGTTTGTGTCACCACTGACGTTCCTTCAGGAAATGAATATTTTCTTTCTATAAATAACAACTTGCATAGTCATGAGAGAGTAAGCTGTATGTTTAAGGATTGATCATTTAAAACAAATGTATATGGCACATTCAAATCACATAGAAGCCGAAAACACAGTCACTGTTCATTAGCAGATTTTAAGGAAGGAATAGTGAAAACATAAGTGGTAAGTGGGGTATTAGATGACAGTCTTTTAAATGAAGAAACTGAAGCTTCTGTGATAGATGAGGATTCCAGCTGTATTGATACAAATGAGGTTCCAGAGAACTTGACTGAGTTGGTAGAGTTTAAATTTGCTTCCTTGCTGTTAAAGCTGGAGAATTACTACCCTGTTTCCCTAAAATAAGACCTAGCATGATTGTCAGTGATGGCTGCAATATAAGCCCTACCCCCCAAATAAGCCCTACCCTGAAAATAAGACCTACAGGGACTTTAACTAGGGCTTATTTGGGGGGTAGGGCTTATATTGCAGCCATCACTGAAAATCACGCTAGGTCTTATTTTCGGGGAAACAGGGTACCATGTCCCAGGCACAGCTGTTGATGAGTTGTTGGATGATCTTGATTATTTACTAAGTGATGCTTTTTTTCCTCTGTCTTGCAAAATTATTATAGATACCCTAAAAAAGAACAGAATTGATGTAAGTGAATTTCTAGTTAAAGAGCTTGTTACAGCTCTAAGTACAACAAACCCTTTACTTACTGCAATAAAATGTGGTGGTCTGCTTTCCTCTGCATTTAAATGTAAACAATATTACAGGGAACATTTTAAAGTTGTAGAACCTGTAGAGTATGTTCTTGAAGCCAAGAAAAACAGAACTTTATAGTATGTTCCAATACTTCAGTCTTTGCAGAATCTGTTAGACCAGAATGACCTACTGGACAAAGTGGTCGAAAGTCACAGTTCTCAACAATTAAGACAAGAAATTCATCAGTACAGTTCAATTTAAGATGGTCTGTATTGTAAAGCAAATGATTTTCTTCTCGGAGGAGTTAGGGATATCTGTGTGCTTTTATGTTGATGACTTTGAAATTTGCAACCCTGGGACATCAAGACTGAAGAACAAATTATGTGCAATCTACCGGATTCTGGGTAATGTACCATCAATGTTTCAGGCAGCGCTGTTTTCAACTAATCTTGGAGTGTTGTGCAAAACAGAAGATGTGAAGGCATATGGATTTGACAAAATCTTGCAACCTTTATTGCATGATCTCCAAACTTTGGAACAGAAAGGTTTATATGTCCACAAGCGAGGAACATTCCTTAAAGGAACAGTACAGTGTGTTGTGGCTGATAATCTTGCTGCTCATTCTATGGCTGGCTTCATTGAGAACTTTTCAGGTGACTACTGTTGTCGATTTTTGTGCAGATTTTCAGACCAATGAAGTGAGGGCAGGTAAATTTACACTTAGGACTGCAGAAGAACACCAGGGACATGTGAAGCATGCTTTGGAAAAAATGGTAAATGTCCTGGGTGCCAAAAAAGCATGTGTTTTCAGTGAGAGCCTTAAATATTTTAATGTTACAACAGGCTACCCTCCTGATCTTGCTCATGATCTTTTTGAAGGCATAGTACCAGTTGAGCTGGCGGCGTACTTTGCTGTACTTATTTCAAATAAGACCTTTCCTCTTGGTAAGCTCAATGAGCTTATTCATAAGTTTCTATATTAGTGGGGCGATAAGACAAATCAACCTCAATTGGTGCCACAAACATTTGCCAGCAGAAGATCAGTTGGTGGCAATGCATATGAAAATTGGTGCCTATTAAGGTTACCGCCATTGATTATTGGGCATTTTGGTGCCTGCAGATGAACCTGTGTGGCTCATGATTTTAGACTTGAAGGATATTGTGGAACTGGTTTTGTCTTTCGTTCACACAGACAAAACAATTGCATATCTGGAATGCAAAATCTGTGAACACCGTCAAATATCCGGAGCTGTTCCCAAGTAAACAACTTCTTCCAAAACACCATTTTTTTGGAGTACTATCCAGAAATGATTCGCTGCTTTGGTTTTTTTTGTGTATATTGCGCTTTGAAGCTAAACATAGCTACTTCAAACAAGTAGTTAGGCATACAAATTGCTTCAAGAACATAACATTAACTTTGACAAACGTCAACTGGTCGCCAAAGTGGTCTTTTCATGGCTGGGTATGTGGATGTTATATCCAGCCATCAGTTGGTGTTTATTTGTCAAAGTTAATGTTATGTTCTTGAAGCAATTTGTATGCCTAACATTAGGCATACAAATTGCTTCAAGAACATAACATTGACTTTGACAAATAAACGCCAACTGATAGCTGGATATAACATCCACATACCCAGCCATGAAAAGACCACTTTTAAGGTCACACATGTCTCTAACGTTGCTGTTGATGTCCTGAAAGAGGATGTCATACGTTGCCTTAATGTTAGGTATCCTGGTATCACCGCTGTTAATGTTACTCAGAATATCTCTTATGACGGCATTACGTATCGAAATGGCATGATAATTGCCCATGGGTTTCTTTATGGGTTCCCAGAATTTGCTGAAATTACACAAATTTGTCTAATCGATGACAGTCTAGCTTTCATAGCTAAAAAAAGTGTTCATGGTATCACGAGCACTTCAGGGCCTTTGAATTGGTACCAACTCATGAAATTTGCTTTATTCCCCATAATGAGTTTGAAAGACCCTTACCCTCTTGCTGCTTATATGGTTGAAAGTGTCCGAATGGTCACCCTAAAAAGATATATTTTAATTGATGAGGTGCAATATCCAGCCACGGAAGTCCCGTAAGGCTACTGTGAATCTCGATATGTAGTCATGTATAACAACTATTAGGTCTTTGTGTAAAAGTGTAAATATCAAATTCACTCCTTAAGGGGTTAAAATGTGTAAACCAAGTCTTGTTCTAAAAAATGTAATGCTTGTTTCATTTTATAGTAAATGTTAATGTTATAGTCCGTAGTTAGGATCAGTCTGCTGGGATTGTACTTATATTGTCACCCCTCTCTTTCCTTCAGAATAGTTTGTCGTGATGGGTACCCCAGCTAAGCTTTTAGTTATCTTAGGAGATAATAACTGTGAAAAGTTAATTCTGCTAACTGGTACACCAGACTCGTTGAAGGACCTTTAAAAGAGAAATCCAAACACAACTCGGAGTCCATGAAAATTTTCAACTTCAGTTCAAAGATCCTGATTTCAATGATTTAGTTATCCTCAGTTCAACTGCAGACCATAGGCGTGCGCACAGGGTGTGCCAGGTGTGCCTGGGCACACCCTAATGCCCAGGCACATCCAACACACCCCAGGGCTTTTTTGCTGCCAAAATGTGTGAGAATTCTTTTTTTCTAAATGACACTGCTGCAAGTTAGACTATTTGTCATGGATGTGTACAACTCGTGTGGGAACTGCAGCCACTGGCTGCGGAGAATTCAGTCAGTCAGCCGCATTTTCCGATGCTGACTCTGTAGATCCGGCTACAGCATCCCTGTCAGCTGAATATCACTCCGCCGCCAGCTGTCAGAGATGAAGCATGTGAACTTCAGAGAGCATCCGATACTTCCTGACTGCTTACTTCACAGCCTTACAGGAGTCACCCACCATCCTATCCCCTGTGTGCCAGAAGACAGCTGGCCGAACTCCTCTCTGATGCCGCATTTGGATGAAAACTGTCTCTCTCCTCCTCGGGTTCCTGCCTGGCTGAGTCGGGGCTTTCACAGCTCCAGTACAGGTGGGAGGAGCAGGAAGAGATCGTCACAGAGTGCACCCTCGATCACTTTCCTCCTGTCCAGCACACAGCACAGCTCTCCCTGGGGATGATGGAAAAGCTCAGAGGACAGATAGCAGCCTTTTACCTGTGAGACCTGTGAGTACTGACCTTCTCTGCCTTCCACTATACAATTCTATGCTGTAAACCTGCCCTGCACTTTGCAAAACAGGTTTACTGAATGAGAAAGTAACATTCTTCAACAGGTTAGGAATTCCTGGGACTTCTGAGGTGTTACATAAATGTATTCCACATACACATTATATCCCGTTAAAATGATTTTTTTTAATAACATATAATATGTGTGTGTGGAATACATCTATGTAGCACCTCTGAAGTCCCTATCAAAAACTCTTTTCATAATAATACAGCCCAACTCCAGGACAGTAAAAAAGTCTATCCTTGCAGTGTGTGGGGGGAGGGGAGGGGGGTAACCTCTTTCACTTACCTGACTCTAATGTCTCTTCCTTCACCCCAAAGCCGTGACATCATCACATACCATACAGGGACATTAACCCTGTATGGTATGATAGGGAGGCTGGAGTGTGACCACAGCCAGTAACTTAAAGCGGAGCTCCACCTTAAAAAAAAAATATTAAAAGCCAGCAGCTACAAATACTGCAGCTGCTGACTTTTAATAAATGGACACTTGCCTGTCCAGGGATCCCGCGATGTCGGCAGCAGATGACGAGCAATCGCTCGGTTTTCAGCTGCCCCCACCGCCATCCTCGGTCAGGGAATCGAGAAGTGAAGCGTTGCGGCTTTACTGACGCCCTGCGCGTCTTCACTGGTCCCCATTGTGTTGTGAGAACTGTGTGTTTCCCAGACCACAATGGGGGGGGGGGGGGGCTGTAGGCATCTGCGGCTAGCTATTCCTGGAAGTGGGTGCAGATACCTGTATTATACAGGTATCTGCACCCCCCCTCCCCCCTGAAAGGTGCCAATTGTGGCACCGGAGGACCGGAGGGGGGAGGAATCAGATGAGTGGAAGTTCCACTTTAGGGTGGAACACCACTTTAAGACCCCTTTCACACTAGGGTATTTTTCAGGCGTTTTAGTGCTAAAAATAGCGCCTGTAAAGTGCCTGAAAACTGCCTCCTCAGTGTGAAAGCCTAAGTGCTTTCACACAGGGGCAGTGTGCTTGCAGGACGTTAGGAAAGGTCCCGCAAGCAGCATCTTTGGGGTGGTGTGGTAGAGCTGTATACACTGCTTCTAAACCACCCAATGCCCATTGGAATGAATTGGCAGCGCTGGCTTTAACCCTTTCTTCAGCCGCTAGCAGGAGTTAAAAGCGTAAACCTCTATGCATTTATTATTTTTTAATAAAAAGTTGAACAAAGGCACTTGGGTCAGGCAGGCACATAAATGGGTGGTTTTATGTACACGTGTGTGTGTGTATATGTATGTATATATATGTATGTGTGTATATATATATAAATATATATATATATATATATATATATATATATATATAAATTATTATACACACGCATGTGTGTTTGAGTTTTGGGGTGCACACCCTAATGCAATAGGCTGCGCACGCCTATGCTGCAGACATAGAGGACAGAGCCACACTTAAGGTTATTCAGTTGCCTTCATCTACAAGCAGCTCTTCTGCTCCATCTGTGCCAGAAGTAATTGAGACATCTTCAACATCATCCTTGGACACAGACATCATTTCATCCTCACATTCATCTGCACCTTCGACTCCAGAATCTCTGTCCTCTGTTAGAAGTCAGCTATAGCCTAACAGTTTCCCAATACCACAATTTAGTTTTGACGCTGAGATACAACTGCAAAGAGCTCAACTTGCTTATCACACTGATGGTACTGTTCTCAACCCCAATACCAAGCTGAAGTCTGACATTTTGGATGCTTTAGCATCAGAAATAATAAAGTACAAGGCATACCCTTCAAGTGCAGATCTTGATGATGTAGCTGCTGCTTTGGTACAAAAGTTCCCTTGCCTCAAAGAAAAAGGATCTGAGCGCTTACTATGGCTGGAAAATAAGTTTAAAATACAAGATGGCAAACTTCAGAACAAAATTGAGGAACATAGGATGTTCTGAGCTAAACATCAACTCACATAAGCGAAAAGGATCAGTGGGAAGTCCAAACCAAGTGCAGAAACCTAAAAAAAGCTGAGGTAAACTGTTGTCCAGACTACCCATTGGGAGAAACTAAAGAAACCCTTGAACAGCAAAGAATTGCACTACTGTCTGAAGTGACTAAAAGAAACAATGAGCAGGTCATCACAGTGCTGATGGACAGAACATTTGCACACAGGAGGCATGAGGTGGTTGAGGAGCCTTTCATTGCTAAATTTAAGAATAGATGGCCAGCACTCTTTAATGAGCCAGAGGTAAGTCTTTGTAGAGTCAGCTGTAATTATTTGGATGGTTATAATTCTGAATTCTAAATGATCATTTAGATTTAATTGGTTTGTTCTATTGTAGTAATATTTTTTATGTCATCTGTAAGTGCTGGTAAAGACATTGGGCATGATTATTAAGCCCAGTGCAGAGATGCACTTTGCAAGTGCAAGTTGCACTTCCTAAAGCGATCAGCGATTTTTTTTAAATTTTTTTTTTTTACTAAAGTAATTTTAAAACTTAAAACTCCTCGCGGCTATTAATGAATTGTCGGTCTGACAATACACATAAAAGTTCATTGATAAAAACAGCATGGGATTTCCCCACAGGGAAACCTCGAACCAAAATTAAAAAAAAAAAAATGGCGTGGGGGTCCCCCTAAATTCCATACCAGGCCCTTCAGGTCTGGTATGGATTTTAAGGGGAATGCCGCGCCAAAATTAAAAAGTAACGCTTCTCGTCTCCTGACACTTCTTAAATAACGAAGGGCGGGGCCACCCAGTGACCCCACCTCCTCTGACGCACGGGGACTTGACGGGGATTTCCCTATGGGTTTCCCTGTGACATCAGAGGGGGCGGGGTCACCAGGTGGCCTCGCCCTCCGTTATTTAAGGAGTGTCAGAAGACAAGAAGCGACACACAGCGGGAGCCTCCCATCATGGATGCGGAGCGGCCTGAGAACGAAGAAGGGAAGAAGACGCCACAGAGGAAGATGCCGGATGAGAACACTGGAGCAAGAAGCAGAGGATCGGAGGAAGAAGATGGAGGAAGAAACCGAAGGAAGATAGAAGAAAGAAGATGGAAAGAAGAAGACTTTAAATAAAGGAATTGTCAAACTGTCTCTTGGCATTTTTAACATTTTTGACACATTTTTTGTGAAATGGTAGGGGTCCCCTTGTTAAAGGGGGCTTCCAGATTCCGATAAGCCCCCCCCCCGCCCGCAGACCCCCACAACCACTGGGCAAGGGTTGTGGGGATGAGGCCCTCGTCCCCATCAAGATGGGGACAAGGTGCTTTGGGGGGGCCCCCAAAGCCCCCTCCCAATGTTGAGGGCATGTGGCCTGGTATGGTTCAGGAGGTGGGGCCGCTCTCTCGTCCCCCCCTCTTTTTGTGCGGCCTGCCAGGTTGCGTGCTCGGATAAGGGCCTGGTATGGAATTTAGGAAGACCCCCACGCCTTTTTTTTTTTTTTAATTTTGGTTCGGGGTTCCCCTGTGGGGAAATCTCATGCCGTTTTTATCAATGAACTTTTATGTGTATTGTCAGACAGACAATTCATTAATAGCCGCAAGAAGTTTTAAATTACTTTTTTCCTTTTGAAATGTAATTTTGCTGTCAGACTGTTCTAAACACGGGAAACATGCCCCCCCTTTACAGGCATACTATAGACACCCCCCAGGTATGAAATTTAAAGGAATATTACACTTTTATTGTTTCACTTTAAGCATTATTAAAATCACTGCTCCTGAAAAAACGGCCGTTTTTAGAACTTCTTTTTGCATTGATACATGTCCCCTGGGGCAGGACCCGGGTCCCCAAACACTTTTAATGACAATACCATACATATAAGCCTTTAAAATTAGCACTTTTGATTTCTCCCATAGACTTTTAAAGGGTGTTCCGCGGCTTTCGAATTTGTCGCGAACGCCCCAAATTGTTCGCTGTGACTGGTGAACCGCCTCGAAGCTCATCCCTACTACCCAAATGAAATTTATGCTCTTCTCCCACCACATATAGAGCTTTTATTGGTGGCATTAGATCACCGCTGGGTTTTACATTTTTTGTCACTGAAAAATAAAAAGAGTTAAATATACTAAAAAAAAAAAAAAAAAAAAAAGTGGATGGGGAGTCCACATCCGCAAGTGGGTTAATGCTTTGCAAAAGAAACAAGAGAGGAAATTTTACACCATACACAGTTCACACAAGCGCGTAATTAGAAATAATATATAATTAGAAAGGTGGACTGGACATCTATATTTACTCGGCACAATCCCAATCCTGTCTTTTTATATATTTATTGTGCACCAAAAAAGCATACGTTTTTCCTAAAATAAATTTGGCTAGTAAATAAATGTGCAAATCTTGTGCTACATGAAAAAATGCGCCTAATCCAAAAATTCCATTTGCATTGTTTCACTCTACGGGTTCATTCTACATGCGTTTCATGTGTTGATGTCATTTTCAGATTACAATTGTAGTTTAATTATGGAACCCGTTTCTCTTCTCTTTTTGTTTTGCAGTTCCATAGCGCGTAAGCACAGGCAGTTGGGGGGGGGGGGCGCAGAGGGAAGCAGGAGATCCTAGTGGGTGTAGGGGAGGATGAGATCACCCAGCTGATGGCTCATCAAGGTTGGTGTCAGCATTGCATTGTGCAATGTGTGCAGGACATTTTTTTTTGGCAAGCATCCGGCGCGACATTTACCATGATGTGTTTGATTTTATTTAAAGATCGTATCCAGGTCCAGCACCGCCGGAGGCAGAGGGCGGAGGAGCAGGAGTCCTCCATATCATCAACGTGCAGTAAGTACTGTAGTAGTGACACTAATAAAGTGGTCCTTTTCCATTTGTCCAGCCTTCCATTGTCGATTTCAGTGTCATTGCTTCTCGCTCAAGTAGTGACAGGTAGAGCCTCTGCGACGCTCTGTCAGGTAATGCAAGCGCTTGCGTAACTTACATAATCTGACAGAACGTCGCCGCTCTGAAGTGAGGTGCCTGATCAGTGGCGGTGCACCTAGCACTCGCCGTTGGAACCAGGACAGGTAAGTGCCTCGTATAATATATATATATATATATATATATATATATATATATATATATATATATATATATATATAATATATATATATATATTTTTTTTTTCTAAATGGTGAATGCATGTCCGTGCCTTGTAGATAAACATTAGTGACCTGCCCTGTATTGCCATGCTAATGGATAATTAATTTTATCTATATACACTATAGTATATTTATTTATAGTGATTTGAAGCTTGAACATTGTAACGTTCATCATTTCTCCTTTTTAAATAGGTGTCATCCAGTCAGAGGGGGAGGCTCAGGAGGAGGAGGCTGAGGCAGCAACTCCCACATGTAAGTTAGTATAATCTTGCTGTTATCTGCTGAGTGATCATACATGTTTCAATGTTCTTGTACTAATGTGTGAGATTGTTGTACACTGCAGATTGTAATGTTCTTTTCTATCATTAATCAACAGCTGCTGAGGCTGAGCAGGAGGTGGAGGAGACCTGCCCTGTAGAGCAGGGGGTCTCAAACTGGCGGCCCTCCAGCTGTTGCTAAACTACAAGTCCCATCATGCCTCTGCCTGTGGGATTCATGCTTATATTTGTCAGCATTGCAATGCCTCATGGGACTTGTAGTTTCGCAACAGCTGGAGGGCCGCCAGTTTGAGACCCCTGCGAGAGGCTGTTGGGGATGCGGAAGAACAGCCAGACGCGGCAGATCCAGGGAGTAGGTATAACTTTTTTGTATTTTCCAGTCAAATATAGTATTTTAAATATGAAATGCTGATGGCATACCTTGTCTAGAAATAGTTGTGATTTATTCTGCAAGGCTTCGGTTTGGCTGGAATTATTAATTATATTAGTCCCCCTCTGCAGCTGTTTCCAGTCTTCCTGTTAATGTGACCTGTGCTTGTTATTTCCTCAATGTCCCTGATCATGCCACCTTCTTGCAGTAGTTCAGATTCCCAGTCTGAGCCAATCACTGTTGATCATCGTGAATAACACAGCACGCTGGAGGGGGTGTGTCAGAAAAGAATCTCCAGCTATTGGCTGGCAGTCCCTGGACATGTTCAATCTCTGGCATGCCCATAATGCATGCATTAACACTTTTCTCATGATGGTATACCTGTTTTACCTCCTAGCCTAGACCAGGAGTGAATAACCTACCTAGCCTAGAACAGAAGTGGGGCTTATTCAATCAGTGGCCTGGCCATACAAAATTTTCAACTTTAAAAAGTAGCCTGCTATATATTATTAAACAACTTTTTACTGGGTCATCCCAAATGGAATGGCTTGAACGGCTTCTCTTTGGTGAGTGTAATGTTAAAAGCTGGTATAGGGCTGATATGTTTTTCTGCAAGTGCAACTGATCTTCCATATTTGCGACAGTCAGTCAGTCTGGATGAGGTAGATTAGTTAGTGGTCGGTCACGACGGTCAGCACTTAGGTGTCCATTACACCTTAAAATTTTCTCCAGCCGGCCCTGCGACCAAGCGGATAAAATCTTTGGGAGATTCCCCTTTACACTGCTCAATGTGTAGAGGGGAATCCCTTTGTACTCTGGCCGGGGAGGACACTGAGCTCTGCCCTGGTCAGAGTATAGTAAAGTATTACACCTTCCTGCACAGCTCTGCAAACTTGCTATGACGCAGCGAATTGACACAGACACTACTATCTCCTACACACAAATTGATTAGGTGCATCTCACTGAATATCAAAAATGGACAACTGGTATGGAAGTGAAAACATCAAAAAGATGTTACATGATTGTCTACAAGGGCTGGGAGATAATTGCCTTTATATAATGTTAGGGTGAAGAAGCCATGTGTATTGTATTATCTATCTATCTAATGTATTTTCTTTTCTTCACAGGTGAAGTCTTCATCCTTCACCTCCACCCGGTGGACGAAGGCCTGGACCTGCCTGCATCTGGTTGGGCTGACTGTCCTTCCTCCCCAGCGGTTTCTACAGGGCATGTTCTCCTCCACCCTTCATCACTATCCCCCCCACCTGGACACACCCATTGGTGCCTCCTCCTCCTCAGTGCGCCCTGGTGCGGATTCTCCACCTTCTCCAGGACCAGTACACCCCCCCCCTCCAGAGCCACATGTGAATGATTATCTGCGGCGCATTGTGGAGGTCCAAGAGAGACAATATGCCGTAACCAGGAGGCTGTGTCACTCTTTGGCCCTCCACAATCGCCGGCATCTCCGTCACTATGTGGCTCTGCAGAGGTACCAACGTAGCCTTAGGAGACAACTGGAGCCTACTCGGTACCTTGGTGACCAGATGGCTGGCATTAATATGTCACCAGGTTGCGGGAGAATATATTTTTATAATTTTGTTTTGTTTATGTTAAAAATAAAAAACTGGAGGATTTTGGGGATGCTGGGGTGCGGAGTCGCATGAGAATGCTCCACTGTTCATGATAGTCCTCCCAGGCTGTTCCACCAATTTGTACCCTAAGACTGTAAACCCATTCTGTTGTTGAAAATGTGAATTTATTGACTCTCTTGTATTGTACTTCCTTTGTATACCATTTTCTTATGGAAGAAAACAAAAAAACTTTTATGGAAAAAAATAAATACATTTTTGTTCAGAAATAATTATTTTCTTGAGTTTTGCCTTCCTTGTTAGATTCGTGTAATGTTTATCTAAATGAACTAGTCCATTTATTGTTACTAACTTACTAGAGGCCTTATAATTGTAGTTTTTCTACATTTAACCATCAGGCTGAACTTAGAAAATTTAAGAGATTTCTCTCTACACTATTTCAATGTGCAAAGGGTAATCCCATGTATTGTGTCCAGTCACGCCGTTCAGCTCCCCCCCCCCCAGAATACACAGCAGATGGTTACAGCAGGGGTAAACCACCATTCAGTCTACCATACAGTCCTCAACATTTCGCAGGACATAGGTTGCAGGCTTATCATGAGGGCAACAGTTAACCGGACAGAGGTTTACAGGCTAACGCAATCACCCCAGGGCAACAGTTCAAAGGGCAGTCTTCATTTCCAGGGCTTGAGTAACATGGTAGCAGGGTAGATTACTCACACTGGTGACTTCGGACAATTGCAGAGGGTCATGAAACAGGCGGAGGATCAGAGAGGGCCCTGGTGTCCCCAGGGTCAGAGATGGCAAATGGGAAGGGTCCTGGGCATCTGGATGCAGCTCAGCAGTGACCAACTAATCTATCTTGCATAGAATCACATTTCCAACTGTATGCTTCTTTGTGCTATGTTGTGTTGGTAACATATTCTGATCCTTGAGTTGACAGTCTCTCCATCAAGAGGAACTGTCATGCTGTTGAGGTCATCTTTAATCACTGTCTCTTATTTCCAGACCATCAAACAAAAATGGTTAAATTAGCACACGTTGCTATTTGTATTTACAAAGACAGCAACACGTGAGCAGTAGCGCCACGTCAAGGCTTCAACCCTTGTTACTGTCCATTCACACTTCATTCATGCAATCGCGCACACTCTAGTCCAGTGATGGCGAACCTATGGCACACGTGCCACAGCCGGCACGTCGAGCCCTCTCTGTGGGCACGTGAGAGAAAATCCTGTATCTCGAGCACAGCTCCTCTCCCAATAGAACTACATCTCCCACAAGCCTCTGGGGCCAGGGGTGATGTGTCTAGGATGGGCGTGGATGAGATGAAGGGTTGCTCCGGGTTGGATTGCAGGCGGAACATGTGGCGGGAATTGAGCCAATGGGGAGCTGTGTCTAGGATGAGCGTGGACGAGAAGAAGAGTTGCTCCGGGTTGGATGACAGGCGGAACATGTGGTGGGGAGATGCCCAGTCACAGGCCGTTCTTGTGCCCGGGAACTGAGTCGGCTGATAGATGTATTATCGGAGTTCTGTGGCAAGCGTTGTTAAAGTAAGTGTACATGCTGTGTGGGGAATAAATGTGTTTAGCTGTGTACACTGTTTCTGTGCCTCTTCAAATAGAATCTATTCCTTGGGGACTTTTTTTTTCTTCTTGTTCCCAACATTGCCACAAAATATGGAAAGGTATGGTCAGAATAATGTTGTGTATATGCTGTCTGTGTTACTCCTCTATTAAAGTGGTCAGAGAAGCATTTTCTGTAGGATCTGAGCTTTGATGCCATGTTGCTTTGTGTTGGCTATTCAGGTTTATCTGGCTGGGAATGCCTGCTAGATTTAGGAGAGTCCACTTCAGTACAGTGAGATGTGAATATATATAGTTTTTGTCCCTGTATTTCATGACACCAGGTTCACATGACAGACAGTCCAGAAAAATCACTGGCATTATATAGGGAGGAGGTGTAGAGCTGCTGCTGGGAGTTTGCATTCGACATGCAATGATCTGCACAGGCATTGTGAGTGAACAGCATTGGTAAAGCATTGCTACAGTTGTCCTTGAGTGTTCACGTTCAGAAGGATGTTTCCTGGACATATAGGACTGTGAACATAGTCAGGAATGAGAGATTTTTCAAGTAGTCTTCTGCTACAGCAATGCAGGGCAACCAGTACGTCTTCAGCTGGAGTAGAACTACAGATCTCAACATACCTTGTCAAACAAAGAGTGCATAATGTGCCCCAGCAAGGCATGGGGGAGGGGACTGGAAGTTCTGCTGCAGCTGGAGAGTTGCTGGTTGCATGTCACACCCTGTAACAGGATGTCTTTATCATCCAGCCAGTGCTTCTACTGAACAACTAGTAATTTAAAGTGCACCTGTCATGCAACTTGAGTGTATTGAATAGTAATGTATAGTTAGTAGAATAGTGGTACTGGGATTTGATTGCACAATGCTAGGACAGCTTCCAAAAAATGTAACTTTTGTCAAAATGTGTTCTAGTTTTAGATCTTCTTGTACAAAACACTATGACTACGTAGTGAATACACAATGATTTGTGATGTGTCCCGTGTTCACCCCCAGACATCACAGCACATGCTCATCAAGTTCTGTATATGTTGGCACTTTGAAATGAATACATTGGTTTTGTGTTGCAGTTTGGGCACTCGGGCTCAAAAAGGTTCGCCATCACTGCTCTAGTCACTCTACATAACATTCATTACAAAAAAGGGTGATTGAAGGAATAACGGGAAAAATTTGGATTGCTTAAAACAATATAATTCTATTTAAATCTTAGGGTAACACCGTAGACAACTGCTATTGTGTCAAGTGGTAAGAAAATTAAAAAAAATTATTTTCCTCAACATTTGGATGGTTTCTCTGAGTCCCATCTATCTTCACATGGTAACAATGATTCAGGTCTCACAAGTTTAGGGTAGGGTAACCCAGCTTGGGGAGGTAAAATTTGTGGAAAGTTATTTGTTCTATCAAATGGGGTGTTAGTTGTGAACGGTGTGGACTAAGGATATTCCCAGTAATAGAGAAAACTCTCTCACTTTGCACAGTGGTTGGAGGACAGGATAGTAGTTTCTGGGCAACCAGGCAAAGACCAGGCCAAAAACTTTTCTTACCATCCCAATAGGTCAAAGGGTCCTCTGTAGGAAGCAAAGGTGCTTCATATAGGTAGGCCCTGACCATTTCAGAGGCACTGCTCTCCTCTCGATTACCTGCTGCTTGACCTGCACCCACCAGATAGTCAAGTGCTTCTACCCAACATGCACATGCTCCACTCTGTTGTTTTTGAGTGATGGTGCCAGGCCTTGGAATAGCAGACATGGCAGGTGAATCTTCCAAACCGGCCTCATCTTGCATACATCTCTGTTGCTGCAAATTACAGACCCTTTCAATCAGTTTTTCTTTCCAGTAGGAGAGGCTGTTGTCTCTGAGTGCCAGTTTACCTTTGATCCTGGGATCACACAGGGAAGCCAGCATGAGTTCAGGGCTTTTGCGGACATGGTCATTTAGCTGATCTATTAAGTCATCTTGTAGCTTTCTGATGAAAGACACTACATCGGCATGAATTGGGCTGCCACAAACAGGCTCACTGTTTTCTAGGAACGATCCCATCTTATCTATGAGATAGGTAAACAAGGTATGACCTGTCCTAGGCTGGCATTGCTCTGACTCAAGTTTTCCGTCACATTCCGAAAGGGTTTTAAGACATAAATGAGCTGCCCAATTATACACCAGTCATCACGTCCCAGTGTGGAATCAATCCCAATGCTGTGGCGGGATGATAGATTGTGGATGGCTGTCTTTTGCTCCAAAATGCGTTCCAGCATTTCCAGGGTATAGTTCCACTGGGTGCTGACATCTTGTTTCAAGCGATGTATGGGGAGCCCTGATTGTTCCCTCAAGTGTTGACTAGCCCCTACACTGCGGTGGAAATGCCCTGCAATCTTTCTGCAAAGTTCCAAGATTTGAGCAATCTTGTTGTTTTTCTCCACTGGGATTGCACCCTTGACCACTAAATGCAGTATGTGTGCAGAACAGCGCACACCGACAAAAGATCCATCTTGGAGCGCTTTAACCATGTTTGAACCTCCGTCTGTCACAATGAACCCAACAGAGACATTGGTGACTGCCCGCTCTCCAAACCAATTGGCCAACATCGATCTAATTTCCCGTAATATGTTGGCAGAGCTGTGTTTATCATCACAGATTTCTGTGTGGAGCAGGAAAGTTTGATAACCCTGCTGGTCTTGCGCTGCAGACCTGCTTCCTGATGGAGTTTGAACTCTTACACTAGTGCCACCACCAACAGGCACAGTGGCCTGCCACCAGTGTGCAGTCAAAGACAGGAAAGCGTGTTGACCGCTGGGAGCTGTCCACAAATCAGTTGTCAAATGAATTGTCTGACCCTCGGCTTTGGCCATTTTTTCCTTCAATAATCCAACGCACGAATGATATAGTGCTGGAATAATCTTTCTGCTGAAAGTTGCTCATGCAGGAACAACGTATCGTGGAGCAAGAGCATGCATGCGCTGTTTAAATGGCTCCCCTTCAACCATGCGAAAAGGGGTTCCTCCAACAGCAATAAATTGGCCAATGAGGCGGGTGATCTTGTTGGCCTGCTGTTTTGACATGCCCTTGGAACTAAAGCCAACAAAACTATCTAGGGTAGGCTGATGATGTCCTTGGGAGGATGAGGAGCCTGATTGGGTCTGCAGTGGAACTACTGCACGTGGACGGGTTGTCTTAATCGAACCCTCTCTATTGCCTCCTGTGCTCTGAGTAAGTGGTGTGGTTGAGGAGGTACCACCAGTACAGTCAGAGTCCGTTATGCTGCTTCCTGCGCTACCATCTTCTTTTTCTGCCTCTGCCTGCAGTAAAGTAGAGTGGTGGTAATTTTTAAGGTGTAGGTTCATACCAGCATTGGTTAAAAGACTTAACTTTTTACCCCTACTCACTTGCTTCCCACACAATTTACACTTTGCAAAGAACCCTTCCAATGTTTAAAAGTATTTCCAAACGTTGCTGCGGCGGGATGCAGCCCCTTGACTCTGTTGATCTCTATTTAGGGCTGATATAGCTGCAGCAGGTAGCACACCAGCAGTGGAAGCTGTTGCCACTACAGTTACACTTGGTGAACCAGAACTAGTGCTGCTAATGGCAGGGGTGCTGGGGACTGGGAGGTCGGTGATATCATCACAGGATTCTTCCATAATAACAGAGGGAGAAGGGGAGTTAGCAGCAGATGAAAAAAGTGGACTGCTACCTGTCCTACTCCTCACAGAATATACCTCTTGCACTTTCTCCAGGTCAAACTGTAAGTCCTGTGGGCTAAGAGTGTATAAAACATCTGCAGTGGTTGGGGAAATAGGAGCATCACATTCTAAATCATTATCTTCTTGGGCCAATAACAAAAAAGTCTCACACTCTGTCTCTGCTGCTGTCTCCCTCAATTTCTTCTTTGGGGAGCTGGGCAGTGGCACTGGCAGTGTGATTGGTGGTGGTGACTGTAAAGGCAACTCCACTTTACTAGGTTTCTTGCCTATTCCATAAAAATAAGCAGCCATGACACCTGTAGAAGTGCAAGGAGGCGCTGCACTGGCAGTGGAAGCGGCAGCAGATGTTGGTGGTCTGGCAGGAAAAGTAATATTAGAAGAACTGGGGGTGGTGGAACTAGCTTTGCTGGTGGCACTGGTGGTGACACTCACTGCTGTGGACAGAATGTTGGTGGCGGCAGAAGTGTCAGAGGCAGTAGTAGCAGAGACCTTGCCACTTTTTTTTAGCAAGGCGTCCACCGCAACCGCGACCACGACCACGACCACGACCATTACCTCTACCTGCCTTCACTTTTACGTTAGAATGGTACATTGCTGACTTGCTGTTGCTGTATAGTTCAGAAAATGGACTGGTGATAGGGTATATAGAATCTCAATCTATAATATAGAATCTATATAAATCCCCCCCCCCACCCACAACATGGGCAGCCTCTGAGGCTATCAGAACATTAGCAGCAACACTAGTATCACTAGTATCTATCTATCAAGTTCACAACACAGATGTAGCTTGCTTCACTACTGTTCTGCTGCTGTGCTTAGCTTGTGCTCAAATGAAATAATTCAGGTTCTCTGACAACGAGAAGTATCCCATTACTACCAATAGAGTACCCTCGGCCATTAGCCTTTGACATCCTTTCAAAGCCATACATGCAAGCTGTTTTTGCTCCGACGGGTGAATTAATTTCAGTAGTTCACTTATTTTTCATGTAATATTTAAACATTGCATTTTTTATTTATTGGAGATTAGACCCTATCTTGGTAATCAGTCACTGTTTCGATAAAGTTTATTATTATATGTTTACTCCCTGCTATGCTAGCGGTGTGAAATCTGCTTGCAGCGGAAGGAGTGAGACTTCTGTCTCTCTGTGGTGTTTTTCTGGAGAGTGATGCGCTTATAGCCTGCAGTGGATAGGGAGATTCAAGTCTTGCTTAATCTAACAGTTTATTCACTTCTCGTATAACATCCAAACATCTTGCCTTAATGGGGAGTAGCTTCTATCTTGCCCACTAGTCATTGTTCTGATTACTTTAATTGAATTGTTAGTCTTCTGTTTCGCTAGTGGTATAAACGTTGTTTGCAGCAGAAGAAGTGAGACTCCTGTCTCCCTGCATTTTTCCTTAGGTGTGGTGGGACTCCAACTGATAGCAAAGAAAGGGAGACTGAAGTTATGTTGAATCCCAGTTTTGTTTCCTGCCTAGGCTTTGATGATAACTTCAACATTGAGCCAGAGGACCGGCTTTTTGTACACTTGTTATCGGTATCACTTTCTGGACAAATTGTTTCAAAAGACATAAAGGCTACTTTGTGTAGTGAGCCAAAAATAACAGTGTATTTAAGACAACATTTTCTTTAGACAGAATGTTTCCAATATACACATTTTTAAACGTAGTATTATTTTTTACTTTCCATTTTTCATTTCATTATATTCTTTTCTTGGGATGCATAATTTTTCTTATGAGCTATATGAAAATTCATTCATACGTGACATTTAATGGGATTAAGATAGTACATGTAGTGTTCAATATGTTTTTTACTTTTTGTATCACATGCACACTTTTTCTTGCAATCTTTCTTTCCACTAATGCGCTGCAATGGAAATCTGGTAAAGTTCAGAATAATACGCATTTTTTGTTGTCTTTTTGCTATACTCCATTTATAGATGCACCGTAATGGGTTATTTATATTTTTGCAAATTCAATTTTGGTTTGTTTTATCAACGCCATCTGTCTTTCTACATTGTACCATATTATTTTGAACCCTTATGTGCACCTTATTTATTTTCAGGAATTTAGCTCCAATTGTGTAGCAGGTGTGTTCATCTAATTGCCTGTTGTTATGGATTGGGTGTTTTACCTTTTCCCTCCCCCTCTTTTTTATCTGCTAGCAGTACTCCACTATCTGATGTTAGCAGGCAAATTTCCCTACCCCAGTTGCTGAACTTCGGTCTCAGCCATCCACATGCTCAGCGTCTAAATGCTAGCTTGGCCAAATTGCTAGCACTGCAACTGCTGCCTTTTCAGCTGGTAGACTCTGCCCCTTCCGTGAATTTGTGGAATGTGCTGTACCTCAGTGGCAGGTTCCAAAATGCCATTTATTATCACGGAAGGCCATTCCGGCTCTCTACCGGCATGTGGAAGGCAATGTTTTGGCCTTGTAGACAGGACAGTCAGCAGCAAGGTTCATATTACCCCTAATCATGGTCCAGCAGGCATGGAAAGGGACATTACCTTTCCTTCATGGCACACTGGGTAACTCTGCTTTCAGCTGGGAAGGATGCAGGACAGGGTTTAGTGTTGTTGGAGCTTGTTCCACCACCACGCCTTCAAAATGCTAGTGGTGATTCTGCCACAGCTCTCTCCTTCACCCCCTCCTCATCTTCTTCTTCCTCTATGGCCTCTTCTGCAGATTTGTCCTTCTTAGTCCTCTGTAAGCATTCAAGGGGCTACGCAAGCAGTCAGGCTAAAAGATGCCATGCGGTGCTTGAGTTGGTCTGCCTAGGGGACTGGAGCCACACTGGGGCAGAGATTCTGTCAGCTCTGCAGGGGCATGCCCAGAGGTGGTTGACACCATGCCAGCTTCAGCCAGGAATGGTTGTTTGCGACAATGGCACCAACTACTCTCCGTCCCCTGACAGGGACACTTGACCCGTGTTTGGCAGACGTCCTGAATTTGGTGGTGCAGTGGTTTTTGAGCAGGTACCCAGACTTACAGGATCTCCTGAGGCAGGCCAGAAAAGTCTGTGGTAATGTGGTAGGTCATACAATGCCAGTGCTCGCTTGGCTGACATTCAAAGGGAATGCAACCTGCCCAACAACTGCCTCATTTGTGACAAGCCCACCAGGTGGAACTCAACATAGGCAATGCTGCAGTGGCTACACACACAGCAGAGGGCCATCCATGAGAACCTGTGTGAGTATGGCACCAGGACAGTGACAGGGGAGCTTGGCTTCTTTTCGCCACCCCAGTGGCTACTGATCAAGGATGCATGCACTGTCCTGTCACCATTTGAGGAGGCCACAAGGAAGGTGAGCAGTGACAATGCATGCATCAGTGACACTGTCCCTCTAGTCCTCCTGTTGGAGCACCCACATCGTGGAATCATGAAGAGGGCACTTGAGGCAGAACAGCAGGAGGAAGAAGAGGACTTACCTCTCAAGGCCCCCTTTATCCAGATAGCATTCCTGCAGGCCCACCAAACACACAGGAAGAAGAGGAGGAGGAGGAGGATTGTGTGAGCATGGATGTAGAGGATAACACTTAGCAGCATTCTTCAAGGGATAGTTTTCAGTCCCCAGAAACCCAAGGAGTTGTACGTGGATGGGAGGAGGTAGTTACGGATCATGTGATCTTTTTTTTTCTTTTTAAATATAATTTTTTGAGGGTTTTGAAAAGAAGAAGAAAGAAATACCGTGAAGGTATAATACAACCATGGTCTACTTCAACATTCTGACAAATATGGCAATTATATACGTTTTCCATAAAAGGTTCCCACTCTATCTGCAGAGAAGATAATCTATTACATAACCTCATTTAACCCATAAGCCTATCTTTGCGGCCTGTAAACATATAAAACATCCATGTAGTATTGCTACACTACATGATTAACATACTCCAAAGGGGTTGTTTGCCTCTGCATAGTTCCAACATATCTGGTGTGAATGGAAAATCGTCTATTACCTGAATATTAGACCACTGATTGAAGAAAGAAGTACGTGAAATGTATAAACAGAATAGAAGGGGTAAGGGGAGGGGGGAGAGGTATATGTCCGACGCGAGCGCGATGGACCGAGCCAGGATCCTGTCCTGCAACAAACCCCTATTAAAGTGACTCTCAAGAATTTAATAATGTTTGTCCTTCATCCGAGAAATTGTACATGTTCCAGGATAACCAGTTTTTAGAATGTTTGTCTTGTTTGTGTTGGGCAGTAAGTACCAGATCCTTGATCTTTTTAATTTCCTCAACTCTGCGCAGCCACATCCCCACTGTGGGGGGTAAATTTTGTTTCCACATGGCTGGAATGCAAGACTTTGCTGCATTAAGCAAATGTCTAACCACTGACTTCTTATATGATCTAGCCGGGCTTGGAGTGGCGTGCAGCAGAAAAATTGCGGGATCTCTCTGCGTTACGTGACTTGTAAATTTCTTAACGACTGTCTCAACTGCTATCCAAAAATTCTGTAATAGTGGGCAGGTCCAAAAAATATGCAGGAGTGTCCCTTTGTCTGCACAGCACCTCCAACATCTATCAGATGTGTTAGGGGAAAATGTGTGTATTAGTTGAGGTGTATAGTACCACTTAGTCAGAATTTTATAATTTGTCTCCTGAATTTTTGTGCAGATGGATGACTTCAGTGTGAATTGAAGTATGTTTTGTGTTTGCGCTGCTGTAAAATTACACTGTAGATCATGTTCCCATTTCCGTAAAAACAGCAAGTCTGGTTGTTCCGTAGGTGTGTTGAGTAGAGAGTATGTCTTAGATAGCACCTGAGACAATGTACCTTCCCCTCTACAATATTCTTCTAGGGTCGTCATGTCACGCTTAAATCGTGTAGGATCTGGTATTGAATGGATGAAATGGTGCAACCGGATTGCTTTCCAAAATGACAACTGAAAACCCCCATTACCGTTCGTCAGGGATTGAATTGAAGTCCAGTGGTCACCTTCTACATAATGTACCGCACAGTCTTTACCTGCCTTCCAGAGCATCTCATATTCTAAATAGTCTAGTCCTGGTTTGAACACTGGATTGCCCAAAATAGGTAATAAAGGGGACTGTCTGGATGTCAGCGAAGTGGTTTTTAGTATACTTGAGCCCACTGACAGCGTGGCACCTATGATCGGATGTGAGGTCATGTCCCTAGGGAGTCGATCGTAGCACCAGATTGCCCCTTTCAAGGGGACATTGGCCTGATGGTTCTCCACTTGAACCCATAATTTTGTTTGGTCATGTCTGTTCCAATCAATGATCCTTCCTAAATGTACTGCTTGATAATAGTGTTTTGCGTCAGGGAGGGCAAGACCCCCATAGTGTTTCGGCAGAGTCATGTAACGTCTTTTTAGTCTGGGTTTCGAATGTGACCATACAAATTTTATAAACAGGGAATGTATTTGTTTGAAGTAGCTGGAAGGTATCTTTATTAGCAAGGCTTGAAATAGATATAGACATTTTGGGAGAATGCACATTTTGATTAAATTGCATCTCCCAAACCATGAGTGCAGACCCTTGCCCCACTCTTCAAGCAGCTCTTTAGCTTTGCATAGGATTGGAGGGAAGTTCAACTCAAATGTGCGTTTTAAGTCTCTAGGTATATTAGTTCCTAGGTAGGTAAAGTGACTGTCCAACCATTTAAAGTTGAATTTGGTCTTCAGAGGGGATAGCTGTTCTGTCGATGTATTGATACCCATCGCTGTTGATTTGTCAAAATTTATTTTTAGGTTAGATATGGTGCCATATTACTGAAATTCCTTAATTAGATTCAGGAGAGATATGGTCGGGTTGGTTAAAGAAAATAGGAGATCATCAGCATATGCAGAGATCTTATATTGCTTGTGATCTATGATAATCCCTGAGATATCCGGATTTCTGCGTATCGTGTTCAGAAAGGGTTCAAGTACCAGGGCAAAGAGGAGGGGTGACAATGGGCACCCCTGTCTGGTACCATTAGAAATGTTGAAGGGATCAGACAAGAATCCATTAGCTTTGACCCTGGCTGTTGGTATAGAGTAAACATTGGAAATCCACTGTAGCGTGTGGCTGCCTAGTCCGATGTATTTAAGAACTGCGGTCATAAATTCCCAACTCACCCGGTCGAATGCTTTCTCAGCATCTGTGCCGAGAAAGGTACATGGTGTTTTAGTTACATTGGCTCTATGTATGGATCATGTGATCATTAGTGACCCAGAGAACTCAGAATCAAATGCCTCTGCAAACTTATGTTGCATGGCCTCCCTGATTCTGCAAAAGGACCCTAGGATTCGTGGTATCAAGGAGAGGGATCATTACTGGCTGGCAACCCTTCTTGATCCACGTTACAAGGGTAAGGTTGCAACTCATCCTGCCTTCGCAGAGGGAGCAGAGGAAGAAACATTTTCAGGAGGCCTTGAAGAAAGGTGCATTTCCAGACCGTGGGAGGTTACAATTTCCTGGTGCTGGACAACGTGTTGCTGAGGCTTCGTTCAGAGGAAGAGCGGTGGAGAAGGTGGCTGGCTGACCGATGCCTTTAAACAATTTTTCAGTCCTCAGTGCCAAGGTCTGATCGGTTCAAGCAACCATCGCCAGCGTCTGCATTACATGGTGCAGAAATATCTAGGGGCAAGAGCAGACTTGAAGACCTTTCCAACAGAGCATCCACTGGGTTACTGGGTCTTGAGGATGGACCACTGGCCAGAACTTACTCAATATGCAATTGAGCTACTGACCTGTCCTGCATACAGCATGCTTTATGAACACACATTCAGTGCTGCTGGAGGGTTTGTAACGGATGAAAGCGTGCGCCTGTCCACAGATTCCGTTGATAGGCTCACATTCATAAAAATGAATCACTCTTGGATCAGCAGCTATCAAGCACCTGATGCTGATGTAACTGATTGAATTTGCTATGGATGTGGGATCCCTTGAAGACTGCCTATACTGACTATCCTATTCCTCCTCAATCTTGATGATTCAAGCTTCCAACAATATTTTTGGTTTAGGGCACCACCACCACCACCCAAGGCCCAATTTTTCTGCCCCTGTTTAACAGGGGCATGTAATTACAATTTTTGATATAATATTTCAATGCAGGGCCCGTTCCTGCGCCCAACAAGAGTATCTGTGGGGGCTTACAGTGTTGTGGCACCACCACCACCGCCCAAGGCCGAATTTTTCTGCCCCTGTTTAACAGGGGCATGTAATTACAATTTTTGATCTAATATTTCACAGCAGGGCCTGTTCCTGCACCCAACAAGAGTATCTGTGAAGGCTTACAGTGTTGTGGTACCCACCACCACCACCCAAGGAACAATTTTTCTGCCCCTGTTTAACAGGGGCATGTAATTACAATTGTTGATATAATATTTCACAGCAGGGCCCCTTCCTGCACCCACCAAGAGTAACTGCGAGGGCTTACAGTGTTCTGGTACCACCAACACCTAAGGCCCAGTTTTCTGCAGAGTATACAGGGCAGGCCATATAGTATATGTACTGCTGTTCACAGTATATAGTGCCTGGGAGACCCTCACACCATTTTTAAAAAAAATTTGGGTGCAGGGTTCCTCTTAATATCCATACCAGACCTGAAGGACCTGGTATGGATTTTGGGGGTGACATCCACCCCATTTTTGGTATCTTCATTCATATTGCCGGGATCCGAAAATACATTACAGCCGCGAGCAGTTTTAAATGACAATTTTTTCCTTTAGAAATTTCATTTTCCTGTGGCACTGTTATAAACATGGGAAAGATGTGCTACTTTATAGGCATACTAAGGACACCCCCAGGCACGATATTTAAAGGAATATTTCATTTTTATTGTTTCACTTTAAGCATTATTGAAATCACTGCTCCTTCAAAAAGGTCAATTTTTAAAACTTTTTTTGCATTGATACATGTCCCTTGGGGCAGGACCCGGGCCCCCAAACACTTTTTATGGCAATAACTTGCATATAAGCCTTTAAAATTAGCACTTTTGATTTTTCATGTTCGTGTCCCATAGACTTTAACGGTTTTCGCGTGTTCGAACAAATTTTTTGCTCATCCCTAGCTGCTACACAGATCTGGTACAGCCTGTAACTCTGGCACTCATGCCACTCTGTGCCTTCACACTTTCTGTCCCCACCTTTAAGGGTGTTGGGCAGAAGGTGAATCCCCCTCATCTACTTGGTCTCCACCAGGTACACAATGAAGTGTTTTGGCACAATGCAACTCTATTGGTCTGTTTCACAAAAAGTGTGTGATAGTCAAGGACACCCCTGTTGTTACAATATTTTACATATACAGCGCTTAAAATAAATATTGAACATGTCTAGGTAAATATATTTCTAAAGGTGCGATTGACATGAAATTTCCACCACATGTCGGTAACAACCCATGCAATCAATACATATAAAGAAACCAAAACAAATAAGTTCAGAAATGAAGTTTTGTGTAATAAAATGGCATGACACAGGGAAAAAGTATTGAACATGCTACCTAAAATGTTAATATAAATGTAATACTTGGTACAAAATCCTTTGTTGGTAATGACAGCTTCAAGACGCATCCTGTATTGAGAAACTAGTCGCATGCATTGCTCAGGTGTGACTTTGGCCCATTTTTCCACAGTCTTCAAATCTTGAAGATTCCTTGGGCCTCTTCTATGAATTCTGACCTTTAGTTCTTTCCATAGATGTTCTATTGGATTCAAGTCAGGTGATTGGCTGGGCCATTCTAACAGCTTTATTTTCTTTCTTCTAAACCAATTGAGAGTTTCCTTGGCTTTGTGTTTGGGATCATGGTCTTCCTGGATTGTCCACCCTCGTTTCATCTTCATCATCCTGGTAGATGGCAGCTGATTTTTTATCAAGAATGTCTTGGTACATTTTTACATTCATCCTTCCTTTAATGACATGAAGTTTGCCAGTACGGTATGCTGAAAAAAAGGCCCACACCATGATGTTCCCACCTCCAAAACTTCACTGTTGGTATGGGGGTGTTTTTCGGGTGATGTGCAATGCCATTTGACCTCCAAACATGGTGTGTATTATGACATTCCAAAAGTTTGGTCTCATCTGACCAGACTATATTCTCCCAGTATTTCACAGGCTTGACTAAATATTATGCAAAAAACTTTAAACAAGCTTCAACATGCTTTTTCTTCCACAATGGAGTCTTGTGTGGTGAGTGCGCATACAGGCCATGGCGGTTGAGTGTATTAATTATTTTTTCCTTTGAAACAATTGTACCTGCTAATTCCAGGTCTTTCTGAATCTCTTCACAAGTGGTCATTGGCTCTTGGACAACTCTTCTGATAATTCCTTTCACTCCTCTGTCAGAAATCTTGCAAGGAGAACTTGGTCGTGGCCAGTTTATGGAGAAATGATGTTTTTTCCACTTCCAGATTATGGCCCCAACGGAGCTCACTGGAACATTTAGAAATTTATAAATCTTTCTGTAACCAATGCCATCAATATGTTTTGCAAGATTGGGAAAGTCTTGAGAGAGAGCTCTTTGCTTTTACCCATCATGAGATGTTTTCCTGGGTGACACCTTGGTAATGAGACACCTTTTTATAGGCCATCAGTTGAGACTGAACACGCTGATATTAAATGCACTGACAAGGGGCAGGGTTGCTTTGTAATTACTGATAGATTTCAGCTAAAATTATTTAAGGGTATTAAGCTGGGTTCTGATGTTTTATTAAAATGCCAATTTAAAAAATACTCTGCAAAAGAAGAGTATTCATATTTGTCCCACCGCCCGTTAGCAGAGCAATGGTTGCTGCTAGAATTTTCAGTGTTCAACAATCTCTCTTCTGTATGTTTTGGATACCAGAATCTCCAGCCGCAGCTCTGTGCTTCCACCTGCTGGCTGTACTTTCCTAGTAAGTCCCGGGAAGACCATGGTGAGGTAGTAGCCGGTGGTGGAATCACAGCGTGCGGTGGAGATTTAGCTAGGCAAAGCAGGGAGAATTTATATTGTGAAACCAATAAAAAAAAAAAGATAATTGTTGGCTGGTGGCCATGAACCCACAAAATCAGGAGAGAACAACAAGGGAAGCTATGTGGTCATATACTGTAGGTAATAAAATATACACTCACCGGCCACTTTATTAGGTACACCTGTTCAATTGCTTGGTAACACAAACTGCTAATCAGCTAATTACATGGCAGCGACTCAATGCATTTAGGCATCTAGGCGTGGTGAAGGCGACTTGCTGAAGTGCAAATAGACCAAGCATCAGAAAGGGGAAGAAAGGAGATTTAAGTGACTTTGAACGTGGCACGGTTGTTGGCGCCAGACGGGCTGGTCTGAGTATTTCAAAAGCTGCTGATCTAGTGGGATTTTCACACACAACCATCTCTCGGATTTACAGAGAATGTTCCGAAAAAGAGAAAATATCCAGTGAGCGGCAGTTGTGTGGAGGAAGATGCCTTGTTGAGGTCAGAGAAGAATGGGCAGACTAGTTTGAGATGATAGAAAGGCAACAGTAACTCAAATAACCACTTGTTACAACCAAGGTATGCAGAATACCACCTCTGAACGCATAACACATTGAACCTTGAAGCCGATGAGCTACAGCAGCAGAAGGCCACACCGGGTGCCACTCCTCTCGGCTAGGAAAAGGAAACTGAGGCTACAATTCTCACAGGATCACCAAAATTGGACAATAGAAGATTGGAAAAACGTTGCCTGGTCTGATGACAACAAAGTCTAGGGAATGCCCAGGAAAAAAACAAAGCCTGGTCTCAAATTCAGCCGAGACATTCAGATGGTGGGGTCAGAATTTGGTGTAAACAACATGAAAGCATGGATCCATCCTGCCTTGTATCACTGGTTCAGGCTGCTGGTGGGGGTGTAATGATGTGGGGGGATATTTTCTTGGCACACTTTGGCCCTCTTAGTACCAATTGAGCATCATTTAAACGCCACGGCCTACCTGAGTATTGTTGCTGACCATGTCCATCCCTTTATGACTACAGTGTACACATCTTCTGATGGCTCCTTCCAGCGGGATAATGCACCATGTCACAAAGCCCCAATCATCTCACCACTGGTTTCTTGAACATGACAATGAGGTCACTGTACTCCAATGGCCTCCACAGTCACCAGATCTCAAGCCAATAGAGCACCTTTGGGATGTGGTGGAACAGGAGATTGGCATCATGGATGTGCAGCCAACAAATCTGCAGCAACTGTGTGATGTTATCATGTCACTTTGGACCAAAATCTCTGAGGAATGTTTCCAACACCTTGTTGAATCTATGCCACGAAGAATGAAGGCAAAAGGAGGTCCAACCCAGATCTAGCAGGCTGTACCTAATAAAGTGGCCAGGGAGTGCATTTTCTTGTATTAACTTACATATAACACCAACAGACACCTGTACATATTTATTTAATACAGACATGAACACAGCCCTTTACATATTGTACATTCACATAAATCTCAGCCCTTGAGGAGTTTACAACCTAACATACCTCCCAACGTCCCGGATTGCCCATGAAAGTCCCGCCTTGGGAGGTCTGTCCCGCATCCCGGGCACCTTTATTCTGGGACAATACAATGTCCCGGAAATTGCCCCCTGGGCCAATCTGATGCCCCCTAAAAATGCTGCTGCTGTCCCTCACTGCCCATTGTACTGCTGCCTGAGACCCACGGCGCTTTATTATTAACCCCCAGGCGCTGCCTGCCTCACTACCTAAACAACTGGTTGCTAGACACGGCCCACCTGGCGTCTAGCAACCAGTGACGTCATGATGAGGAGGAGAGTGGGGCCCCAGCATTCAGAGCGAGCCGGAGGAGAATCTCCTCCTTGCGCCTAAGCTCCACCTCGACTCCACCCCCCGACTCCGGGTCTTGCCAAATGTCTGTTCCTGCTCTGGAAGAAAGGTAGGAGAAATGCCCCTGCCCAGAGGATGCTCATGGTCACTCTGCTCCCTCCCATACACTGCCCCTTTCCAATCATGCTGCTGTACAGTCACCCCATACTGCTCTCCATTATTCCCCCCTCCCATCATACTGCCCTCCACTACACCCCCTCCCATCATACTGCCCTCCACTATCCCACCTCCCATCATACTGCCCTCCACTATCCCCCTCCCATCATACTGCCCTCTACTACACCCCGTCCCATCATACTGCCCTCCACTATCCCACCTCCCATCATACTGCCCTCCACTATCCCCCTCCCATCATACTGCCCTCTACTACACCCCCTCCCATCATACTACCCTCCACTACACTCCCTCCCATCATACTGCCCTCTACTATGCCCCCTCTCCTCATACTGCCCTCTACTACACCCCCCATCATACTGCCCTCCACTACACCCCCTCCCATCATACTGCCCTGCACCACACACCCCCATCATACTGCCCCCCTTGATGGGAAGATGGATGGAGCCAAATACAGGGCAATCTTAGAAAAAAAACTTGTTAGACTCTGAAAAAGACCTAAGACTGGGGCGGAGGTTCACCTTCCAGCGGGACAACGACCCTAAACATCCAGCCAGAGCTACAATGGAATGGTTTAGATCAAAGCACATTCATGTATTAGAATGGCTCAGTCAAAGTTCAGCCCTAAATCCAATTGAGAATCTGTGGCAAGACTTGAAAATTGGTGTTCACAGACGCTCTCCATCCAATCTGACAGAGCTTGAGATATCTTGCGAAAAAGAATGGGCAAAAATGTCCCTCTCTAGATGTGCAAAAAGACTTGCAGCTGTAATTGCAGTAAAGGTGGTTCTACAAAGTATTGACTCAGGGGGGAGCTATACAAATGTACCCCCCACACTTTTCACATATTTATTTGTAAAAAAAAATAAAAATTAAAGCCATTTATCATTTTGCTTCCACTTTTTAATGATGTGTCACTTTGTGTTGATCTATCACATAAAATCCCAATAAAATACATTTACGTGTTTGGCTGTTACATGACAAAATGTGGAAAATTTCAAGGGGTATGAATACTTTTTCAAGGCACTGTATGTTTGTGTGGGCTTTCATCACTGGATCTTTATTTACATTTGTTTATTTCAGAGGATATTTGATCACTTGTAAGTTTGTTTTATTTCTTTATTGATGCAGAGTTCACATTTCTTTATTGCACATAGAGGTTTATTTAAACAGCAGCGTATCACGTTTTATATTATTTATTTTTTGTTATTTGTTGATATGAGGAACACACATTTTCTGCGATAGCAGCAGTAGTTGGATTCATTTGTTTATCAAGCACAGGTTGTTTGGCAGTGCACTGGTTTTCCCTATATACATTTTGCAATACTGCTTACCAAATCTATATTTTCATAACAAATACAATCAAATTGATTTTAGTACATACAAACAATATCGTGTCCAGTTTTTGTGAATTCTAAAAGATGAGGTTGCATGCACAGTTTAGGAGATCTTCAGAGTGCATGCAGCCGGTGATGTCACCAGGTGAAGGTCTGGCATACCGTGCCAGACCTTCAGAGCCCATGCCGTAAACGGCGGCTCCTGCACGCATGCCCCGTGACGTCATCACCCCCCCCCGGCCACTCAGGAAGCTGGAGGCCGTGAACCCGGAAGGAAGACCAGGTGAAGATGGAAGCCCTCTCAGCGGTGACAGAGTGCCACTGGAGGGCCTCATTTTAAGGTAAGTCTCTCATAATGTGCTAGTATGTGATGCATACTAGCACATTATGACATTGCCTTGCATGGGATTTTTTTTGTTCTTTAACCACTTCATACCCCGCCCATAGTAATATGACGTCCGCAGGAGGGATCTCCCATCCTGGGCGGGCGTCATATGATGTCCTGGGCTTCCCGGCCGTCTAGGGGGCGTGCTGCAGCACTCGGGAGCAGGTGTGCGTGCCCGGCAGCCACAAAGTCTGCCAGGCACCCGCGATTGCCCGATAACAGAGCAGGACCGTGGATCTGTGTGTGTAAACACACAGATCCACGTCCTGTCAGGGGAGAGGAGAACCGATCGGTCTCCTCCCCTTGTGAGTCCCCTCCTTCTAAAGTTAAAATCACTCCCTAGGTAACACATTTAACCCCTTGATCGCCCCCTAGTGTTAACCCCTTCCCTGCCGGTGACATTTATACAGTAATCAGTGCATTTTATGTGACTGGTCCCAAAATAGTATCAAAAGTGTCCGATATGTCCGCCGCAATGTCACAGCCACGATAAAAATCGCAGATCGCCGCCATTACTAGTAAAAAATAATAAAATAAAAATGCCATAAAACTATCCCCTATTTTGAAGACGGTATAACTTTTACGCAAACTAATCAATATACGCTTGTTGCTATTTTTTTTTTAACCAAAAATATGTAGAAGAATACATATCGGCCTAACCTGAGAAAATTTTTTTTTTTTTAAATTGGGATATTTGCTATAGCAAAAAGTTAAAAATATTGTGTTTTTTTTTCAAACTTGTCACTCTTCTTTTGTTTATAGCGCAAAAAATAAAAACCGCAGCGGTGATCAAATACCACCAAAAGAAAGCTCTATTTATGGGGGAAAAAAAAGATAAATTTCATTTGGGTACAGTGTTACATGACCGTGCAATTTTCATTCAAATTGCGACAGCGCTGAAAACTGAAACTTGGCCTGAGCAGGAAGGGGGTGAATATGCCCTGTACTGAAGTGGTTAACTGTGGTTTACTTACCACTTTAATATTAGGGAAAGGCCCCTTTCACACTGGGGCAGGAGGTGCGTCGGCGGTAAAGCGCCGCTATTATTAGCGGCGCTTTACCGTCAATTTAGCGGCAGTATTCGGCAGTATTCCAAGAAAGGGTTAAAAACCACCACAAAGCGCCTCTGCGGTATAGCTGCGCTGCCCCATTGATTTCAATGGGCAGGAGTGGTGAAGGAGCGGTGCATACACCGCTTCTTCACATGCTGCTAGCAGGACTTTTTTTTCCCATCCTGCTAGCGCACCGCTCCAGTGTGAAAGCCCTCGGGGCTTTCACACTGGAGACACAGCAGCGGCTGTTTCGGGTCGGTTTGCAGGCGCTAATTTTGGCGCAATAGCGCCTGCAAACCGCCCCAGTGTGAAAGGGGTCTTAGGATTAAGGTTAGGAGTTAGGGTTAGGACTTATTATTAGAGGTTGTAGTTATTTGATTTATTATTTATTTTTCAATTATTTTTTATTTTTATTGTTATTAATTTATGCAATTTATTTATATAACATTTATTCATTATTATTATTAATTATTATTTAATCATTGCATTTGAGCAGAATACCGACCAGAAAAGCGTGACAAAATGCGCCAAAATACTCAAGACATGCAAATCAAGCATTTCCAGGCATTTCTTTGGAACAAAACAAAAGCTTCAAAACACACCAAACTGCCCCGACTCGAGCTACAAAAAAAGTTCCAGGACTTTTTTGAGCTTCAGGTGACTTGTAATGGAGGTGTGAATGGGGTCTGAAGCATAATCCCTGAAGGTGTAACATTTTTACACTGCAGAAACGGGCTTTGCAATAAAAAAATAAATACAAACAAGCTATTAAAAAGACCTCCTGGAAGTGGCTCTATCCCAGAATGAAGTAATCTCAGTGCATGTTACTGCTGCTTATTTGCAGCTTCCAGTGCTGAACAAGAACCACAGCTGTGTCATCAAAGGGCCATTGTGTCCAATAGGCACATTGTAGAGATAAATGTTATAGAGGGGCTGAAACACATCACAGTCTTCTGAATGTCTTCAAGTCATCAGAATCTAGCTGTACAAAGCTCTAAGGTTCTGCTTTTTTGCTGTGAGACTCCATCTGAAAAAAAAAAAAAAAAAAACAAGTACAGTATAAATAACTGAGTCTATGGGAATGTTTGACCATTCCTTTAGAAGCACATTTTGAGTTCAAGTACCGATGTCGGAGGAGAAGGCCTGGCTCATAGTCTCCACTCTAATTAATCCCAAAGGTGTTCTAGCAGTTTTTTTTAAAAAAAATTAATTTTACTTATTTCAGGTACTTATATAGTGCCGTCAATTTAAGCAGCGCTTTACATATACATTGTACATTCACATCAGTCCCTACCCTCAAGGAGCTTACAACCTAAGGTCCCTAACACACATTCATACATATACTAGGGCCAGTTTTAGACAGGATCAGGTTAACCTACCAGCATGTCTTTAGAGTGTGAGAGGAAACCGGAGTATCCAGAGGAAACCCACGCAGGCACAGGGAGAACATGCAAACTCCAGGTAGATGGTGTCGTGGTTGGGATTCAAACCACCGACCCTTTTTGCTGCTAGGTGAAAGTGCTAACCATTACACCACTGTGCTGCCCAGGTTGAAGTCAGGACTCTCTGCAGGCCAGTCAAGTTCCTCCACCCCAAACTCGCTCAGCCATGTCTTTATGGACCTTGCTTTGTGCACTGGTCCAAATCATTTGGTGGAGGGGGCATTATGGTGTGCGGGTGTTTTTCAGGGGTTGGGCTTGGCCCCTTAGTTCCAGTAAAGGGAACTCTTAAGGCGTCAGCATACCAAGACATTTTGGACAATTTCATGCTCCCAATTTTGTTGGAACAGTTTGGGGATGGCCCCTTCCTGTTCCTACATGACCTGGCACCAGTGCACAAAGCAAGGTCCATAAAGGCATGGATGAGTGAGTTTGGGGTGGAGGAACTTGACTGGCCAGCACAGAGTCCTGACCTCAACCTGATAGAACATCTTTGGGATGAATTACAGCAGAGACTGTGGCCAGGGTTTCTTGTTCAACATCAGTGCCTGACCCCACAAATTTCGCTTCTGGAAGAATGGTCAAATATTCCCATAGACACACTCCTAAACCTTGTGGACAGCCTTCCCAGAAGAGTTGAAGCTGTTATAGATGCAAAGGATGGGCCAACTCAATATTGAACCCTACAGACCAAAGACTGGGATACCATTAAAGTTCATGTGTGTGTAAAGGCAGGCGTCCCAATACTTTTGACAATAAAGTGTATACAAGGTGCTGGTAAAAAAGGCTCTCTAGTATGCAACAATAATTTTCCACAATCCTAAAACAGAGTACAGCAGTATCCTCTGGTAAAAATTTTACAGCACATTAAAGGCTAAGTTCACTTTTTTTTTCTCTAAAATCTACCTCCCCTATGTACCAATATACCATTAATGTACCTCGGCTTCAGAAGAATAAAAGCTTTTCTTGATTTTGAGAACAAGGCCTTACCTTAGCCCTTGCTGTATTTCTTAGAAAGCTTCTGAGAGTCCCTGGTGTAGTTTTGAGACAGAGAAACCAGTAAAACACAGGAAGAAATTCACCAGCTGACCTCATTAGCACACCTTCACCCATCAACTAAGTTTTCACTGCATCCCTGTCATTTCTCCATGTGCACATTTGTCTGGCTTCCCAAGGGTCCCTACAGATAGGCTCAGGCCACATGTTAAACTTCCTGGGGCCGCATGGAGCCCATGGGACACCCCTGATGTAGTGAAAGAGCCTGCCTGATTGGATAGAGTGATTGGATACTGGGCTGGGACAAGGGGTGGCTGCCCTGGGTGCAGTGGGGATTTGGGTGGTTAATCTCAGAGGGGGATTTATGCTCAGAGGGGGAATTTGGGGGGTAGAGGATTTGTGCTAGAAGGGGGGATTTCGGGAGGGAATGTATTTGAGCTGGGGGGGGGGGGGATGTTGTACTGGAAGAGGGGGAATCTTTGTTTGGCGAGAATTTTGGCTCGCAAAGGGAATTCATGCTTATGGGGTAAGTGTGAAGATTAGCACTCATATTTTTATTGGGGGAAGGGATTTTTGCTGACACATAAGGCTCATACATTTGGGGGGAGGGGGGCACCTTTTGCCATCTTCGCCCTGGGCGCTAGATGACCTTGTCCCGACACTGATTGGATAGATGGTGTGTCCTCCTATTATATAGCTTTGGTAAATCTAAAAGGAGATTCTTAGGGGCGATTCTTGCACGTAGGGCAGCTCACTCAAGTGAAAATGCTCCAAAACACAAAAAAAAAAAAACACATGCAGGAATTTGAGTCTTCTCTACAAGAAGATATGAACGAGGCCTGACAACTGAGTGTCTCTGTCCACTCCTTCCTATATACTTGTATAAAGATGGCCACACACCATGCAATCTGATTTACCAGAACTATGGAATAGGATGACACACCTAAACAGTCTATTCAATTTGTATCAAATCAGACAGCCTCATGTACTACATAGCTGATGGGAGATCTAAAGGAGATTGTATAGAAAGTGGGTGGAAGATGGTATTGTAATGAGGGAGGTCTAGTCAAGAGTATTGAACACACTCTATCACACCCTCTTCTGTCATGCAACAAGGAAGTGAAGACTTTTGGGAGATGACCCTAACAGGAAGTGAATGCCGAGGAAGTGATGGAATCTGAAAATCCTTTTGAAAATTCATGACAAGATTTTAAATCTCCTGAAGATGAGGTAAGTAGGAACAAAGCACATTGGGATGGCTGGGCCAGAAATGGCATTGAAAAATGCTTTTATCTATTATAAAAAGTGAAATTCTGTCCGAAAAGGTGAACGTATCCTTTAAAGCAGACTGCAGCAGTATTCTATGCTTCATCAATACACTTATTCCAATCAAAACCTTATAAATCAAATGGTTTCCCAGAGTGGTACATCTTTTCCTGGGGTCAATCTCTTCCTAATTCAAGTCATGCTCTGAGTTCCCTTGCTGGTCTTTTCAGAACCAAAACTCACTGTGACTCACCCAACTCCTCTCTTGCAGAACCATAAAGAGATTTCACTATGATCTTCCCTGCTGTTTTCCTCCAGAACCAAAACCAGGCTTCAACTGAGCTCCCCAGCTGGTCTCTTTCAAAACTAGATTTTATTCCAAGCAACCCTGCTGAACTTTTTCAAACCAGACTTTACTTTGAAGTCTGCTGGTTTCTTCAAGAGCCAGACTTCACTTTATGCTCCACTGCTGGTGTATTCCAGAACCAATCCTCCCACTGAGTTCCTCTGCTGGTCTCTTTCAGAACCTGACTTCACTCTGAGCTCTCCTGTTCATTTTTTCCAGGACCCAACTCCACTCAGAGCTCCCCCTCCCATTGATTTCTTTCAGATCTAGAACCAGACCTCACTCTGAGCTCTCTTGCTGGTTCCTTCAAGAACCAGACTTCACTCTGAGTTCTTCCAGAAACAAAACCAGACTTAATTCTGAGTTGCCCTGCTGGGCTCTTATAGAATCGAACTTCACTGAGCTTCCCTGCTGGATTTTTAGAGAATCAACTTCACTCAAAACTCCCCTGCTGGTCTCTCCCAGAACCAGATTTCAATCTGAGCTCCTCTGCTCTCTACTGGTCTCTTTCAGAACTAGAAATGGACTTAATTCCAAGGTCCCTACTGGTCTCTTCTAGAACCAGAGCTCACTCTGAGCTCCCCATGCTGGTTTCTTCTAGAAGCAGACTTGACTGAGCTCCTCTGCTGGTTTCTTTCAGATCCAGAACTAGACCTCACTCTGAGCTCTTTTGCTGGTTCTATCAAGAACTAGACGTCACTCTGAGCTCTTCCAGGACAAAAACTAGACTTCATTCTGAGCTCCCCTACTAGACGCTTATAGAATTAACTTTACTCTGAATTTCCCTGCTTGTCTCTTTAGAACTGGACTTCACTCCAAATTCCTCTGCTGGTCTCTTCCACAATCAGAACCAGACTTCACTCTGAGCAAACTCCCCAGCTGGTCTCTTTCAGAACTAGACTCAAACTTCAGTCCAAGCTCCCTGCTGGTCTCTTCTAGAACTAGACTTCACTCTGAGCTCCCCTGCTGTGTGTTTTTTTTTTTATCAGATCCAGAACAAGACCTCAATTTAAGCTCTCCGGTTGGTTCCTTCAAGAACCAGCCTTCACTCTGAGCTCTTCGGCTGCTCTCTTCCGGAACCAGAACTCACTTTGAGCTCCCTGCTGGTCTCTCATAAAATCAAATTTCACTCTGAGCTCCCCTGCTGGTCTTGATCAAAACCAGATTTCACTATGAGCTCCTCTGCTGGTCTCTTTCAGAATCAGACCTCATTCTAAAATACCCTGTTGGTCGCTTCCAAAACTAGACCCAACTCTGAGCTCCCTGCTGGTTTCTTCCAGATCTGGACCTCACTCTGAGCTCCCCTGATAGTTTCTTCCAGAACCAGATTTAACTTTAAGCTCCCATGCTGATCTCTTCCTGATCCAGACCCTACTCTGAGCTCCCTTGCTGTTTCCATCCAGAACCAGACCTCATTCTGAACTTCCTTGCTGGTCTATTTTCAGAACCAGAAATCACTCTGAGCAAACCTGCTGGTCTAATTAGCTTCTTCTAGAGCCCTGCTTCCCTGTGAGCTCCCCATGCTGGCTTCTTCTAGAACCAGACTTCATCCTGAGCTCCCCATGCTGACTTCTTCTAGAACCAGACTTCACTCTGAGCTCCCTGCTGGTTTCTTTCACATCCAAAATTTTACCTCCCTTTGGGCTCTCCTGCTGGTTCCTTCCACTGGCCTCTTCCAGAACCAGACTTCATTCTGAGCTCCCTGCTGGTCTTTTATAGAACCAGACTCAACTCTATGCTTCCCTGTTAGTTTCTTCCAGAACTAGATCTTACTTCAGGCTCCCCTGAAACTTTCTTCCAGAACCAGATTTCACTCAGAGCCAACTCTGAGCTCCCATGCTGTTTTTGTCAAGAACCAGACCTTGAGCTTCCTTGCGGGGTCTCTTCCAGAACCAAAACTCGCTCTGAGCTAACAATAAAGATCTAGGTAGCGTACTGAACCTATAAGTTGCAGCCTAGACAGTCACAAAGTCATTAGATTCTGATATAATCATCCAGTGGATACAGGCAAAGGATCCTGCAGCTCCTCACTTAGATCAGGGGTGATCCTTATTAGCAGACAGAGAAAAAGGCATGGAGGAGGTGGATTAAAACAGAAAGCTTTAATAGTGGAAACAATCTATCACTTACAGTTAAGAAAATATCTGTGTACAGGTGCAGGGTGTCTCCAGTGTGATGTAACAGTGGCATCCTAGGATTTCTCTACAGCTTTCAGACTTTGAAAGGTAATATCAGCCCTGGGGTGCTTGACCGGCTGACAGGTTAACACAGGTCTCAATGCGGAATTGGATGTAAATACTATATAGTAAAACCCTATTCCAGTTGGTTTATATATCCTGTTATTTTTATAAAAATGAATTAAGCCATTTGACCTGTTTAAAGTATTATGCATCCAATGCTGAATAAAAGATCAGATATCCATTTAAAACTGCCTTCATTTTATTATATATATTTTTTAATTTCTCCACTTTCTGTATTGGAGTTTATTTGCTACATTATTTCGGGAAATATTGACAGATCTGATACAGAGTATCAACTATCAAGAGAACCAAGGTTGAGCTATAAGTCTAAACTTAGCCTATGGTGAACTATAAAGTTGATATAGGACTCCCTCTACTGGCAGCCCTGAAAACAATACCATCTACTTATGCATACATAGTTTTTTTTGTATCATAAAACCAGAATAAAACATGTGTGAATATATTTTGATTGACACACTATATTAATGAAATTGTTATTTTTAAATATTGTAATGAACCCTTGGCACCCCGCATTGGTGCTTCCGCCAAACAGTGCCTCCTGCTTCCAGCAAACCGAGAGATAATATCAACCCTTTTACCCCAAGCATCGTACACAGAAATGATGTTGGGATAAGGATCAAAGCAATGACTCTTCTTTATTGAACAAAAAGAGGTTTTTGTACCCTTCAAAAGAGGGGCAGTCACAAACATGAACAATAAAACCAAATATTACCCAAAACTTTACCCAAGGTTTATATACCCAGGCAGAGTTGACACAGGAGTAATCCCATCACATAGGAACCTCCAAGGAGTTAGCCAAATTAGCCAACAGACAGAAAACAATAGGAGACTAAACTAACTCAATTAACAATGGTAATGCACACCTAGGAGGCACACAATGGGAGAGACAAACTTAACAATAAATACATAACACGTTAATAAATAGACTATAGTAGGAGACCCCAGCATCAGGTTACTTTGAGATAAATATATTAATATCTGCTCTGAGTCTAGGAGGGGGGTTGAGGCAGTCAATTTGGGCATAGAGGCCCCAAATATGTATCTGGGTCCTCCAGTTACCAGAGTCTATGTGTTTTGGGGAGACATGGACTTGAATCCGAAGTAAAATTACTCCAAAAGGTCTTCCAGGCACACACCTCCCAAAGAACAGAGCCCCCCAAACACCAGGGCCTATAGTAAGTAGGCAAGGCTGCAGTCCCCTCCAAAAGCCCCTGTCCCGTTTGGATCTCACATTTCACCCCCATCAAAAGTAGACTAACTAGGTCCTAAACCTCCACCTGGTCTAGACCTGCGTTAGTCAGGCTGTTGCCAGCGCTTCAGCTGGGAGTAGGAGCTTCACTACATTAGCCTGTTGCTGGGGAGAGGGGCCACCGGTCCGGACTCCCTGGAGCTCCAAAGGTGTTGCCAGCGCTGGGCAGAAGTTGGTAGCACTCTGCCCTGATGCCAGCGCTTCTGCTAGAGCTTCCTCCACTCCCAGACTGTGGATCTGCTGCTGGGGAGGGAGAACGACCACCTCCTCTCCTGGACTGTGGGTCTGCTGCTGGGGAGGAAGGATGACCACCTTCTCTCCCGAACTATGGATCTGCCACTGGGGAGGGAGGACGACCTCCTCTCCCTGGGCCCCCGGAACTGCGACAGGTGTAGGGCAGAGGTCTTGGATCCGCTGTCCAGTTGCCAGCGCTTCAGCTGGGAGTTTAAGATTCTCTGCGTCTGCCTGTTGCTGAGGAGAAGGGCTGCCCGTCCTAGCTTCCTGGAGCTCCAGAAGTGCTGTTAGTGCTGGGCAGAGGTCAGTGGTGCTCTCCCCTGATGCCAGCTCTTCTGCTGCAAAGTAGAATGAAAATTCGGTGTCCTTACACAAATCCTTCAGGGCCACTGATTGTTGTAGCTAGAGGTCAGCAGCTGATACCAGCTCTTCTGCTGGAGGCTCACTGGGTTGTTCCTCAACAGAAAAGCCTATTAAATTCACAGTCTCTGGAGCTGGTGGCAGGGGATAGAGGTTAACTATCTCTTCTCCCTGGATCCCTGGAGCCACTGAAGGTGCTTGGCAGAGGTTGACCTCACTCCAAGCTCCCCTGTTGGTCTCTTCCAGAACCAGACTTCACTCTGAACTCCCCTTCTGGTCTCATTCAGATCTAGACCTCACTCCAAGCTCCTCTGCTGGTTTCTTCCAGAACCAGACTTCACTCTGAACTCCCCCTGCTGGTCTCTTCCAGAACTAGACCTGCCTCTGAGCTTCCCTAGTGGTCTCATTCAGATCTAGACCTCACTCCAAGCTCCCCCGCTGGTTTCTTTCAGAACTAGACCTCACTCCGAGCTCCCCTGCTGGTCTCCATCAGAATAAGACCTCACTCCGAGCTCCCCTGCTGGTCTCCTCCAGAACCAGACTTCACCCTATACTCCTCTGCTGAACTCTTCTAGAACCAAACTTCACTCTGAGCTAACCTGCTGGTTTCTTTTAGAAACAGGACTCCTTCTTAGCTTCCCTGCTGATATCTTTAATACATTAAATATGTTCTATTCATATAGGTGTTACATGCAACAAAAGAATGTGCTATCGTACCGGTAAGGCAACAGTCATGAAGGTTCATATCATACTTGCCCTTCAACACCCCAATATTTCTCTGTGGTAATAACTGGCATAGTAAGTCTAAACATGTTGTGAAATGATTAGGGGAATAAATAGAAGGTTGTCCTTGTCCTCACTGGTATTTTAGAGGTGTGTGAAAAGCATTATATATTTTTACACATCTCTTTTTTCCCCCATGTTTTATCATTTTGAAAATGCTGATAGTACAGAATAATCTTGCAGAAATTCACCTGCTTGACATTTCACCTGCTGGACTATAGAACACCTCATTTTGTTATTGATGATGATGATGAATAGGTTGTTCTGGGCATGGCTGACAACACTGCTTGGGATAGCAGTGAAGCACAGGCAGCATTGCCAGCTCACTACAGGAAGTCAGGAACTCACTGGATTTCTGGCAGATGAACAGACATTTTATGTACTTGCTACATTCTTAAAACAGAACATGGGGAAATAGGTATAAAATGAATACTTTTTTTCACTAAGGTACACTTTTACAAGACAATTATGACCAAAGCTTTTTTGGTCATACTTTTCTTCTGGGGCACAGAAGTGTACTTACTTGCACTTTCCTGACCCAGAATAATAAAAGCAGCTCTTGGTCCCTCAACCTTAAAGTGGTTGTAAACCTCAGACATGAAATATGAACAAAGCATATCCCTCTATAGTATGTACTTGTCTCAATTAATAGCACAAGTCTCATTTCTGTCTGTTGCCTTCTTCCTCTGCTATCAGCATCAATCACTTCTAACAAGTTTTCTTGACACCAAGTGAAAAATGGTGACCGAGGAGGGACCTCCAGCACACAGCCTGTGATTGACAGCCTCAGCTCTGTTCCTGTGTGCTGTGTGAAGGGGGCGTGTCCCTTCCCTCTAATCAGCTCTAAGAGCTCTCCTCACTGAGCTCTGCAGAGTGTAACTTCAGCTCTCTGCCCCCCATTTTTCTGAATTTCAAGACAAGTGTTAAAAATTCAGCACTTTGAAAGGATTGCAGAGAAGAGATGGCGGCAGATAAACAGGTACAATTTATGTAGGAGGATTTGTTTTATCTCGGTGTATCACCAGCAGGACCGTTTTTAAGGCAGGGCAAAAGGGGCAGCTGCCCAGGGACCCATCATTATTGTGGGGCCCAAAGCAGCTGCTTCATATTTGCCAACTATCCTGGTTTAAATTCCTTTATCCCTTGAAGTTTTAGTCCTGTGCTGTGTCCCGATATCTCAGTGTGTAAAGTTCTGTTACTAATGCTGCCCAGCTTTGCTCTACATGATTCAGAATTTGCCACAGTGTACTGCCTCCTAACTAATCCCACCCCCCCTCCCTACTGCCACTGATACCAACCCCCCCTCCCCCAGCACTGCCAGTCCTAGGAGTGCTCTGTCTATTGATGGGTCCCCTCACCTCCCCAATCCATGGTGTGCAGGCAGTGAGGAGATGATGTGCTGTAACCTCTAGCAACCAATCATTGAGCGGTAAAGATATGCAGTAACCTCTAGGAAGCAATCAGTAAGCAGTAATAATGTGCAGTAACCTCTAGCAACCAATTAGTGAGCAGTATTGATGTACAGTAATCTCTAGCAACCAATCAACCAGCAGAAGTCATGTGTTATAACCTCTAGAAAATAAACAGTGACCCATAATGTGTGCTGTAACCTAGCAGCCAGTCAGTGAATTCTAATGATACACTGTAACCTCTGGCAACCAATCATAATCGTTGCCTGATTTCATTCAATAAACTGATTTTGAGTCTAGCTGCTATTTATTGTATGTCTCAAAGCATGTGGAGAGCGAAATTGCATGTAGGGGGGCCCAAGAAAATGTTTGCCCAGGGTCCAATCAATATTAAAGACGACGCTGATCACCTGAGGCCAGTTACTTCACTGGGTATATGTAAGGGTTTACAACCACTTTAATGCTTACTGCCATTAAATCAAATGGCCTTATGTGAGTTTTCAGAGACAAGGTCACACCCATGGCTCTGACACATGCCTTAGAGCCCTGGTGCCCAACTTGCGGTCCAAGAGCCACATGCTGCCCTTTGGTATATGATGTGTGGCCCTTGGACCTCAGCAGTCTGTAGTGGGAACATTGATTAGAGTAATAGAAGTGATCTCTACTAGCTTCATGTAACATGTTCCCAGTTTCATATTGTCTTCTGCAACATATCCCCAGCCAACAACGTAGCCTGTCCTCCCTCTCTGACCATCATTTTCTCTATTAGGTCTGCAGTTTCTGACAGTCCTCTCAAGCATTACATTCATTAAACATTATGTGTGGCCCTATTGTGATTTCCGGGGCCACATTTGAGGCCTCCAATAGCTCATAAGTTGACAACCACTGGTTTGCCCCTATACTGTATATTTCATACATATTAGATGACTCAATGGGGTTGTTTTACTAAAGGCAAATAGACTGTGCACTTTACAAAGTGCAGTTGCTCCAGAGCTTAGTAAATGAGGAGAAGCTCTGCTGACTTCCATCATCCAGTCATGTGCAAGGAAAAATGCTGTTTCTTTCTCGTACATCACGGGACACAGAGCCTCAGTAATTACTGATGGGTTATGTAGTATCACAAGGTGATTGGACACTGGTCACACCCTTGACAGGAAGTTCAACCCCCTATATAACCCCTCCCCTTACTGGGGATACCTCAGTTTTTTTGGCCAGTGTCTTAGGTGTTGGTCACGAATAAGATGTGCTGTGCTAAGCTCCAAAGGGGTATCCTACACTCGGGCAAGCCATGCAACCGGATCCATTCAAAGTGCTTTTTCAGGCCAAATTGGATGGTACCCGGGCCTCGTGTCCGAAGAAACAAGGTTTTACCTGTAACGCTTCTCTTTTTAGAGAGCTGGTCCCTGGGACCCAGTATTTGTTTTTTTCAGCCATATCCCTGGCAGGGAGCTTTATGGGGCCAGAACTGCGGATCCTCCTATTCAAGGGGGCCCCAGTCTCTGAAGGTTTCTCAAACGGAGGTGAAGATTGGGTCTGTATAACAGAACCCTGCAGCTGGATAAGGTAAGGGAGTTTCCTCAAGGATTTTTTAATTCTAGTAGGTTTTCTCCTTTAAGTAAATGTATGCTATGCCTATTGTCGCCACCAAGGGCTGCTAAGAGCACATACCTTGTCATGCTTGTTCTGTTTGTCTCCGTGTCCACGCTGTATGCTTCTCCAGCCAGGCTCCAGGTAGGATGGGTGGGGGGTTCTCTCCTTAAGGATGCTTCCCCCCATGATTTAGGGGGGCCGGGTGGTCTAAATGGTAGCGGTAATTTACCGCCACTGCTGTCGCTACCGCTGCTGCCGCGCTACCGGCGTTTTCAGCGGATTCCCCATCCACCGCCCCTTCTCTCTTCTCCACCCCAGCCTCCCCTCCATGCTTGGCCCGAGGATCGGAGCCTCGGCTCGCGTGGGAAAGCACACGTTTTTGAAGAAAACGAGGGGGGGGTGGGAGGGGTGGTCGGAGGAGGGGGGCAGAGCATTAACGCGACGTTCGGCGTGATTAGACGCCCACATCGCTGGCTACACAGGCTATAAAGTGCACTCTTTTTCAGGTGCACACAGCCTATGGACGGGACACAGAGCTGACGGGTGCATGTGAGGTGGGACACAGGCATTCTCCCAGGCAGCATTTACTTGAAACACCAGACTGGGCATTGGTAGCAGTGGCAGTTGCTGTACTACATCGTTCAGCAGTCAGTGTTTTTGTGATACCTTCACCTTGTTGCTTTGCACTATGTGTAGAAGAGGTACAAATACCCCGAAAACCAGAGGCTCTAGGGGATCTCCCTCAGGCTCTGAGGGCCCCCCGTCTGCAGCACCTTCCCCCCCTGTGGGACCTGGGATGGCTGGCCAGGGTGAGCCGTCGGAGTCAGGGGCTGCATCTGCTTCTGGCACTTCAGCCCCTGTATACATTACGCAGGAGGTTTTTTTTTTTTTTTTTCAAAATAAATTTTTATTACTTTTTGCCAGTTGACAATAACGTAATATAGAATTACAGTATATCTTGCAATAGTTATTCAAAATCATTAAAGAACAGTATTACACATGTTACAATGTATAAAACAGACATTGTGGTACAATAACAATAGTGTAATATGGGGACATATTTAGGAAGTGGGATGAATAGAGTAGTAGGGGTAGGGGGAGGTGAAGGAGGGAGAAGGGGAAGGGTAATGAGAGCATTGTTTGTAATATACATATATTAGGTCGTCCATTTCAGTGTGCGTCATTTCAGAAGAATAATTTTGTGAAAAGAGATTTATGCTATTCTGCTATTATACCAGTTTTTCCATTGGGACCAATTTGCTTGTATTTTGTGATGTGATGCCGAACCTCTTGTTCCTATGAGTTCGTAGGTATAGTGTGAGTGGACTAGGGTAATCACTTCCAGTATAGTGGGGACGTTATGTGTTTTCCAGTTTCTGGTTAGTAGTAGTCTGGTTGCAAGGAGAATGTGCGTGAGGATCGTTTTGAATGCGTGAGGAATCGTATCTGGTATCATGTTTAGTATAGCCAGTTGTGGCGTTAGGGTGATATTAAAGTGTCCAATGTCTTGTATTAAGTGTGTTACTTCTTTCCATAGGTTTGTTATTATTGGGCAGTGCCATAGAATGTGTAATAGAGTTCCTGTGTGGTTGCATTGTCTCCAACATAGGGCTGAGGAGTTGGTTTGGAATTTAGCTAGTTTGAGTGGTGTCAAGTACCATCTGAGTGTGATTTTGTTTGTAAGTTCCCATAGAGAGGTGCATCTCGTGGCTTTGTGAACCGTTTTTAATGCCTGAGTCCATTGTAGGTCTGAGAATTGTTCGTGGGTGTCTGTTTCCCAGTCAGTAAATGGTTTGGATTTGTTAAAGGTATTTTTTTCTTGTAGTGTGGAGTAGATAATAGAGATGCCCTTAGATTGGGATTCTTGTGTGAAAAAGAAGCTCCAGAGTTTGTTTGGTAGGGATCCTTCTATACTTGGGTTTCTGGATAAGCATGATTGAATGCGCAGGTAGGTGAGAAAGTCTGATGTGGGTGCTTTGTGGGTGGATTGGATTACTGTAAATGGTTTATGTTGAATTGTGTTTCTAAGTTCTTCCGTGGTTGACGTCTGTGGGAGTAGCCAGTTGGGGATGGTTAGGTCAGGGGATAGTAGGCGTAGGGTTTGTATTGGAACGTGTATACGTTTAGTGGTTAGTGATGACCATTTAGTGTTGTGGAGGAGTTTCCAGGCTTTGACTGATGCCTGAATGGTTGGGGAGTACAGATGAGTATTCGTGATCTGAGCGGATGTACTGTATAGCCAGCATGCGAGGTTTGGCCCTGGCGTGGCATTGTTTTCTATGTTGCCCCATAGTGTGTTTTGGTGGGTTTGAGTCCACTCTTGGAGTTGTGACAGGATAGTGGCTAGGTAGTAGTCTCTTATGTCAGGGTAGCCCATTCCCCCTACTAGTCTGTGTTTGATGATTTTAGAGTGACTGGATCTCGGTTTTTTATTTTGCCAAATATATCGACTAATTATAGTCTGCAGAGAGTTTAGGTAGGAATTGGATAGAGGAATAGGTAGTGTGCGAAATGTGTAAAGTATTTTAGGTAATATGAGCATTTTGAAGGCTGCCAGCCTACCTGACCATGTGATTTCAAATTTGGCTAGTTTAGCGGTTTCCTGAAGTAGCATTTGTTTAGTGTCCATGTAGTTGCTGTTGAAAAGACCTTTTGTTGATTTAGTAAGTATGATGCCTAAATAAGATATACCTGATTCTGCCCACGGGTATATATATTGATTGCGTAGGATATTGCTGGTTACTGCATCTAGGCCTAAGTCTAATATGTAGGATTTGGTAGCATTGATTTTGTAATACGAAATACAACTGAATTTCATTAGTACATCTTGGACCGAAGCCAGGGAAGAGATTGGGTTGGTGAGCATCATTACGACGTCATCCGCAAACAGGTTAATTTTATGTTCTATATGGCCGATTTTAAAACCAGTGATATTTCTGTGAAGTCTAATGTGCTCCGCCAGGGGTTCCATAATTAGGTTGAAAATAAGTGGCGAGAGGGGGCATCCCTGGCGGGTGCCATTAGTGATCTGGAATGGCTTTGAGATCATGCCTTCTGTGTAGACTTGGGCCGACGGGGATGAGTATAAAGCTAGTATTGCTGATAAGATAGGACCCTGGAAGCCAAATTTGTGGAGCGTCGCTTGTAGGTAGTCCCAGTTGACCCTGTCGAACGCCTTCTCTGCGTCCAGAGATAGGAGCAGAGAAGGCGTTCTGTTGGTCTCAGCATGGTGGATTATGTTAATAAGTCTTCTGGTTGCGTCATGGGATTGTCTACCTTTTGTGAAGCCGGATTGGTCTGGATGTATTAACTTGGGCATGATTTGTACTAGTCTAGCTGCTATGCTTTTGGCGTAGATCTTTGTGTCTATGTTAAGGAGCGAGATTGGGCGGAAATTTTGGGGTGAGGTAGGTTCTTTCCCTGGCTTCGGTAAAGTGATTATTAAAGCGTTAAGCATTTCATTTGGGAGAGAAGAGGAGGAGGCAGCGTCATTACATACTTGAGAGAAGTGGGGTGCCAAGGTGGTGCAAAATTGTTTATAATATTCGCTAGTTAGACCGTCCGGTCCTGGCGATTTGTTGGATGGTAATGCAGAAATTATATTTAGTATCTCTAGGTGGGTGAATGGTTTGTTTAGCTCATGAAGTTGATGTTGTGAAAGCTTTGGAAGTTTAATTTCCTGTAAAAATGTGTTGATGTCTAACATAGATGGTTGGGTGGTGTTAGTGTCTTCTTTTAGGTTATACAGTGATTGGTAGTAGTGGCTGAATGCGTCTGCAATAGCTTGCGGGTCAATGAGTTTTTGTTTTGTGGCTGGATGAAAGAGGTGTGTTATCTTTGATTTGATGTGGCGTCCTTTTATTCTGAGTGCGAGTGCTTTCCCTGCTTTATTGCCTGTAGTGTAATGATTTGCTTTGAATTTTGTTTGGATTTTAGTGTGGGATTCTAGAAGAATGTTCCTAAGTTCTTGTCTAAGGAGAATTAATTTTTCTTTTGTTGTAGGGTCTGGAGTGGATTGGTTCTGTTTGTCTAATAGATTAATATTAGATATGATAGTATCTAGACGCTGTGATCTCCTCCTCTTTTCTCTTGCACTAAGTTGTATAATAATGCCTCTAACAAACGCCTTATGGGCATTCCATAGAATGGTGTTGTTTGAAGTCGATCCTTTATTCAGTTCAAAAAATTCTTCCAGGTGATTTCGTATGTATAGCGAGTTTTCTGGGGATTGGATGATTGACGCATTGGCTCTCCACACCATATGGCGAGGATGCGAAGGATGGTCAGCTATATCTATCGACACTGGGGCATGGTCAGACCATGTGATTGTTCCAATGGAGGAGTCTGTGGTTTTAGTAAGGGTCCATTTGTCAACAAGAAAATAGTCAATCCGGGTGTACGAATTATGTCTGCTGGAAAAGAAGGAGTAGTCTCGTTCTGAGGTGTGGTGGCATCTCCAAACATCGTATAGGTCGTTGTTTCTTATGAAGGTGGTCATAGGGGATGAGGGTCTGGAGGTGCGGTTTGAGGTGTCTAATTCATTGTCAGGTGCAATGTTGAAGTCACCGCACACAATGAAGTTTCCTTGGCGGAACTTATTGAGTTTTTTCATAAGTTTGGATAAAAATTTAATTTAGCCGGAGTTGGGCGTATAGACATTGACGATGGTATATCTGGTTTTATCTAGGGTACAGTCCAGCGCTAAATATCTCCCTTCCTCATCGATCAAGCTATTGTGAAGCGTGAAAGTGAGGGAATTTTTTACTGCTATCATGACCCCATTTTTCTTATTTGGGCCTGAGGCTTTGAAAATGTTGGTAAATTGATGGTGTGTACAACGGGGTTCAGCTGAGATTTTGAAGTGAGTCTCCTGGAGACATAGGATATCACATTTAGAATCTATAGCTGTTTTCCACATGGAGGTTCTCTTGGCAGGGTGATTGAGTCCTTTGACGTTAATTGAAAGGAATTTTGGCATCTTGCGTGATTTGTAGTGGTGTCAAACAAAATGAGTGGTACTCACGGTTGGAAGAGGCAGTTGTTTGGTCCTGGGAGGTTACGTGGAGCGAGTTTTGGTTGTTCTTCAGTAGTAGCTCTCCGGAGGGACGAGTGGAGAATGAGTCAGGTAGGAGAAGAGAAAGGAAGGTTAAACAGTGCTTTATGATATAAGCAATACTAAGTGTATATATAACTGAGCAACTGCTACAAACAGCCTGACAACACTAGGCTGTGTTAACTGTGCAGGGTAGAGTTTGTGGGTTAAGCTGCGCGAGCAAGGCATCCGACCGGATGGTATGGTGACTGTGTGAACCTAGGCATCGCCTATCAGGTTCGCTTCAGCGTGCATTGTGTGTTTGCTTGGGACCTGGGGTCTGAGTGGGACCTCTGTGGTTATTAATTGATACTTCAGGTGCTTCCGGGATAATGTCCCATTGTTTGAGAAGTTTTATTCCTTCTTGCACTGTGGTGATGACGTGTTTGGCTCCGTTTTTGGTGATGATGATTTTTCTTGGGAATCCCCATTGGTATGGGATTTTGTGGTTATTTAGAGGCTTGGTTATGGTATTCAGTTGTCTTCGGAGTTGTCGTGTGTATTGCGACAAGTCTGCAAACAGCTGTAAGTTATTGAATGGTGCTGGGAGTTTACCCAGATGTCTGGTTTTATATAGGAGTTGATCCTTAGTGTGGAAGAAATGAATCCTCATTAGAACATCTCTGGGTATGTCTGCTGCTAGATGTGCTGGTTTGGGGATGCGATGTATGCGGTCTATTATTGTCTCCATTGGTGACAGATCAGGTAAAACTGTGGAGATCATCTTTCTGGCATATGAATTGAGGTCATGTGGCAGGACGGATTCAGGTATACCTCTAATTTTGACGTTATTACGTCTAGACCTGTCTTCTAGGTCCGCCATCTTGGATTTCATCCATTGCTGTTCAGCATGGGTGTGATCTTGTGCATCTACAAGATCATTCACTGTTGTGGTTAGGTCATTCGTGTGCTTTTCAATATGGTGAATTTTGTTCCCCATAATGTGTACATGGGAAGAGAATTGCTTGAACATGGATGCTATTTCAATATGCAGTGAGCTCTGCAGGGAGATGAGCATCTCCTTCATGGTAGTGTCTAGAACAGGTTGATCTGATGTGGGGAAAGCTGCTATAGCTGATGGCTGAGGTAATAGTGAGAGAGATGCAGGGCTTACCTCAGTGCCGTTTTCTGTTGAATCCATTCGCATCCTCGCTTTTGCTGGGCTGTTGCAGGCTGAGGAGGAAGGATATTGCAGGGATGTCTCTGGAGAGTGTGGATGAGGCAGTATTTCAGAGTCATCTGCATCAGGGAGGTCTGTGTAAGCTGATGAATTCTGTGCAGGGCCGCGGGCGCCATCTTGGATTTCTGTGTCCAGCTGCAGTGAAAAGTAATCTGTCAGTTTCTTTGGCGGCCTGTATTCTTTCCTCTTGCGAGTTGGCTGAGACATTGCTGGTCCCTGTGGCAGTGTCTCTGTATGTTTAGGGGTCAGATGGAGCTGTAGAAGCGGCGATGTTCGCTTAGATCGTTCCGGTCGGTGCAGGAGCTGAGGATTCAGACGTCCATCTTGCTCGGCGGTTAGCCACGCCCCCCATTACGCAGGAGGTTTTGTCCTCAACCATTAATGGACTAGAGGAAAGACTAATGGCCTTAATTGCGTCTTAACTCAGTGGAAGAAACCGCACTAGGTCTTCCTCTGTTACCCAGGACCCTCAAGCAGAGGAATTCTGGGAAAAAGGAGAGGAATTACTCTCAGAGGATGGGACTGATGATTCCTCTTCTGAGGAATCAAGTGGAGAAGGGCCCTCTTCAGCTTCTCAGGATGAGAAGGTGTTAGTGCAGATTCTTGCTGGATTGGTCCGCTCCACATTTAAGTTGCCCGTATCTGAGTCAGTTAAAGAACCCTCCTCTTCTTTGGGTTCACTGAAGCCTCCTCAAACAACACATGCTTTTCCTGTTCATAATTTACTAGAAAAGCTCATTTATTCTGAGTGGGATCACCCAGATAAACATTTTTTTCCGCCTAAAAAGTTTTCAACACTTTATCCTATGGAGGAAAAATTTAGAAAAATGTGGGGTATACTGGCAGTTGACGCCGCCATTTCCTCCATGAATAAAAGTCTGACTTGTCCTGTTGACAATGCTCAGATGCTTAGGGATCCAACTGATAAAAAAAATGGAATTCCTGTTAAAAAATGTTTTTTTCTTAGCAAGTTCAGTAGCTCAACCTGCAGTGGCAGCAATTGGAGTCTGTCAATACTTGAGAGATCATGTTAAACAGGTCCTTAAAGTTTTACCTGAACAGCAAGCCCAGGGGTTGGCCAACCTTCCAGCGGCTTTATGTTTTGCTGTTGACGCAATCAGAGATTCTATCATCCAAACCTCTCGCCTTTCGCTTGGGTTGGTGCATATGCGTAGAATCTTATGGTTGAAAAATTGGTCAGCCGAATCACCATGTAAGAAGCTTCTGGCTGGATTTCCATTTCGTGGTGCAAGGCTGTTTGGAGAGGATTTGGACAATTATATCCAAAAGATCTCTAGTGGGAAAAGCACACTCTTACCAGTTAAGAAAAGGAGCAAACGTCCTTCTTTTAAACGGGTGCTTTCCCCGGTGCCAGGAGCATCAGCCTCCAGGCAGTCGCGACGGCCTCCTCCGTCAGACTCTAAAATAAATTTCAGAGTTGATCCCAGGGACAAAAGAAGTCCTGGGGGAAGAAGCCTACTAGACAAGACGCTAAAGCCTCTTTATGAAGGAGCGCCCCCGCTCGCTCTGGTGGGGGGAAGACTGCTACAGTTCTCAAAGCTCTGGCAGGAAGATTTCCAGGACAAATGGGTAATGTCCACGGTAACTCTAGGTTACAAACTGGAGTTCCGAGCATTCCCCTCTCCTCGATTCCTCAGATCAAATGTCCCCAGAGATCCAGAGAAAAAGCAGTCTCTCCTTCTAGCGTTAGAGCGACTATTGTCGCAAAAGGTCATCGTGGTGGTTCCCACGGAGGAGCAGGGATTGGGGTTTTATTCAAACCTTTTCACGGTTCAAAAACCAAATGGAGATGTCAGACCTATTCTCGATCTAAAGGATCTAAACCGATTCCTAAAGATTCGATTCTTTCGCATGGAATCAATTCGATCAGTAGTCTCCATCCTAGAAGGAGGAGAATTTCTGGCATCGATAGACATCAGAGATGCGTACCTGCATGTACCTATTTTCCCTGCTCATCAAAAGTACTTGCGTTTCGAAGTAGAAAAACGCCACTTTCAGTTTATAGCCCTGCCTTTCGAGATAGCCACTGCACCTCGGGTGTTTACAAAGATCTTGGCTCCTCCTCTGGCCAGATTAAGGGCCCAAGGTATAACTGTCATAGCATACCTAGACGACCTGCTCTTGATAGACCGGTCGGTAGCCTGCCTGGACCAGAACTTGGTCACCATAGTCAACTAATTGGAATACCTAGGTTGGATTCTCAACTTAGAAAAGTCTTTCTTAAAACCAGTAAGAAGACTAGAGTATTTGGGCCTGGTCATAGACACAAACCAAGAGAAGGTATTTTTACCTCAGGCAAAGATCAGTGCCTTAAAAGAACTGATTCAGGTAGTCAGGACAAAAAAGGGTCCTTCTGTTCGCCTTTGTATGAGGCTGCTGGGAAAGATGGTGGCTTCATTCGAAGCAGTTCCCTATGCTGAGTTTCATTCGAGACTGCTGCAACACAGTATCCGGTCTGCCTGGAACAAGAAGGTGCAGGCATTAGATTTTCCGATGCGTCTGTCTCCTACAGTGCGTCAGAGCCTCAGTTGGTGGTTAATACCCAAAAACCTGAAAAAAGGGAAATCCTTTTTACCGGTTACCTGGACAGTGGTAACAACGGATACCAGTCTTTCGGATTGGGGAGCAGTTCTGGAACAGTCTGCGGTCCAGAGGGAATGGTCCAAAAATGAGAGGACCTTACCCATCAACATTCTGGAGATCTGTGCGGCGTATCTAGCCCTAAAGGCCTGGACTATCAGGCTACAGGGGTGCCCTGTCAGGATCCAGTCCGACAATGCCACAGCAGTGGCTTATATCAATCATCAAGGAGGCACCAGGAGTCGTGCACCTCAAGACGAAGTGAACCAGATTTTAGTCTGGGCAGAAAAACATGTGCCATGCATATCAGCAGTTTTCATTTCGGGGATAGAGAACTGGCAGATGGACTATTTGAGTCGCCAGCGGTTATTCCCAGGGGAATGGTCTCTTCACCCCAACGTCTTTTGGGCCATATGCCAAAGATGGGGGGTTCCAGATGTAGATCTCTTTGCATCCAGATTCAACAAGAAGATCGACAAGTTTGTGGCAAGAACAAAGTATCCTCTTGCATGCGGGACAGATTATTATTATTATTATTCAGGATTTATATATCGCCAACAGTTTACGCAGCGCTTTACAATATAAAAGGGACACAATACAGTTATAATACAATACAATAGGATTAAGAGGGCCCTGCTCAGAAGAGCTCACTGATTTATGCATTCCCTCCTAATCTGCTACTGCCACGACTCCTTCGCAGGATCAGGCAGGAAAAAGAGTCGGTACTTCTGGTGGCCCCAGCTTGGCCCAGAAGAGCTTGGTATGCAGAAATAGTAAGGATGACAGTGGGTTCCCCGTGGACCCTACCGTCACGTCCAGACCTGTTATCTCAAGGTCTAGAATTCCATCCTGCCTTACAAACGCTGAATTTGACGGTTTGGCTATTGAAACCCAGGTTCTGAAGAATCGTGGGCTTTCAGGTCCTGTGATCTCTACATTGATCAATGCAAGGAAGCCAGCTTCCAGAGTAATTTATCATAGAGTCTGGAAGTCTTATGTATCCTGGTGTGAAGCTAGGGGTTGGCATCCCAGGAAATATGTCATAGGTAGAATTCTTGACTTTCTACAAATGGGATTAGAAATGAAGCTGGCCTTGAGTACCATCAAGGGCCAGGTCTCGGCCTTATCAGTATTATTTCAACAGCCACTTGCTTCACATTCTTTGGTCCAAAACTTTATGCAGGGGGTGATGCGTCTTAATCCCCCAGTTAAGGCGCCCCTAAACCCCTGGGACTTGAATTTGGTTCTGTCAGTTTTACAGAGACAGCCTTTTGAACCAATACATCAAATTCCTTCGTAAATGTTTCTGGTAGCCATTTCTTCTGCTAGAAGAGTATCAGAATTAGCAGCTCTGTCCTGTAAAGAACCTTATTTAATTTTGCATAAGGATAGAGTGGTATTGCGCCCTCATCTTAGCTTTTTACCGAAGGTGGTTTCAGATTTCCATCTAAACCAAGATATTGTTCTGCCTTCCTTTTTCCCAGATCCTTGTTCTACGGAAGAAAGGTCACTACATTCCATGGATGTAGTAAGAGCAGTCAAGGCCTATCTGGAAGCAACTGCTCAAATTCGCAAAACGGATGTTTTGTTCGTACTGCCGGAAGGTCCCAATAGAGGACAGGCAGCTTCAAAGTCTACCATTTCAAAATGGATTTGACAAATGATTATTCAAGCTTACAGTTTGAAACAGAAAATTCCACCTTTTCAAATCAAGGCACACTACCACAAGGGCTATTAGTGCTTCTTGGGCGGTGCATCACCGGGCCTCTATGGCTCAAATCTGCAAGGCCGCAACCTGGTCTTCAGTCCATACATTCACCAGATTTTGTCAGGGGGATGTGGGAAGGCATGAGGATATCGCCTTTGGGCGTAGTGAGCTGCAGGCAGCAGTACGAGGTCCTCAGGTCTGATTACACCCTACGTTGTGTGGTCCAACTCCCCTCAAATAGCATTGCTCTGGGACATCCCATCAGTAATTACTGAGGCTCTGTGTCCCGTGATGTACGAGAAAGAAAATAGGATTTTTATAACAGCTTACCTGTAAAATCCTTTTCTTTTGAGGTACATCACGGGACACAGAGGTCCCTCCCCTCTTCTAATACACTTATATTGCTTTGCTACAAAACTGAGGTATCCCCAGTAAAGGGAGGGGTTATATAGGGGGTTGAACTTCCTGTCAAGGGTGTGACCAGTGTCCAATCACCTTGTGATACTACATAACCCATCAGTAATTACTGAGGCTCTGTGTCCAGTGATGTACCTCAAAAGAAATGGATTTTACAGGTAAGCTGTTATAAAAATCCTATTTTTTTTTACATTTTCCTTGCATGTGATTTGGTATTCTTTGCAAAGTGAAAGTTTACCTCATTTACTAAGCTCTGGAGCAACTGCACAGTCCATTTGCCTTTAGTAAATCAACCCCAATACATCATTAGTAGTAAATGGATGAATATTCATTTTTCATCATCAGAATTACTTATCATGTTGTTGCCACCATGGGATAAGCAATGGCTATCAAAAATTGCTTTTCTGATGCAATTTGTAGAACTTTAATTTCTACAGGAAACTGCACTCCTGGTGCCAGGGCCACTGATAAGGCAGTACAGCCAGCCCTCCTGTACTGGGCCCGGGCCCCATCAGTTCAAAAGGGGGGCCCAGGCACCTGCTGCGCAGGAGGGCCGGCTGTACTGTCTTATTGCAGACACTGATCCTCTTCTGTCTCCTACTGCAGCGCTGCCAGCTTCTCCTCCTCTCCCTCCAGCTGCACTGCAAAGTGATTAGTTGTAGCACATTCTATTGGTTCTAGCCCTTCCATCTGCTGTCTGGCCCTGTGTGGCCCTTTCCCCCACAGCACTTCCAGCCCCTCTTCCGTCAGCCAGGGCTGTGGACACACAGGTGAATGTCATTTACTGGCCCCTTCCTTTCCTGAATGAACATAGTGAGCTATCAGTACCAATCACTCCTGTGTCCATTCATCACTGAAGCATAGTAAACTGTGTTTACTATGCTTCAGGTTGTGAATGGGCAGGAAGCCTCAGAGCTTCCTATTCATTTATCTGTGGGGCAATAGAGAAAGGGACTGATAAATCGATGTCCCTTTTGGTCAGGGGGGGGGGTGTGGGTTATCAGGTAGGCTATGTGGGGTCCTGTGATTTGTAACAGCAGCCCTGCCTGGCGGCCTCCAGCAGTCCTAGCAGAGCCAAGACAATAATGAGCAGGATGAAGAGAACCCAACAGAGACACTTTGTGAAGCAGAACTGGAAAGTGGAGTTTGAAGGTGTTAGACAAGGTGGGCTGCACATTGGGAGGTGGGGGCAGGTCAAAAAGGATGACCTCCAAATAGCATAACACAGCAAGAAATGACTGAACTTACTCTAGTTCTTCTTTCTTATTATGGGTTGCATTTGTACCAGCAAAAAATGGCGACACCCATTGCCAGCAAAGAAAAAAACACTGGCAGATAGACATTCAGAGATTCAGAAGAGCCTAAAACAAAAATAAAATATTGTTATTAATACTTCATGACAATATGTAACTAGAGCAAGAAAATACTAGTACTGAAAGTCATAGAGGAGCCATCCTAGACACTGAATACTGCATGGTGTGCGATATTTTTTTTTCTTGGAGGATGACAAACAATCCACCCAATGCCACAACACAGCCCCGCACTTACCCCATCTTCCTCTGGGTGGCGGCTTAACCATGCGTCTCCTTGGCTTCGGCGGATTCCCCTGCGTCTCCTCCCACCTCAGGAGCCAATAGGTTTGCTTCTCCTCTCGGCTAATCGGGTGACGGGTCTCAGGACCTACTTCCTGATTGGCCAGGAGGAGAATCAGGAAGACATATTAATATTAATTCGCTATCGTCGCACAACTGGGTTTGTCTTGGAGCACACCCTTTTTTGAAGCCAATTATGTCTTGTTTCCACTGAGCGGATCGGTTCGGGTCGGTACAGATTGGAAGGCCTAGAATGGTCCGGCCTATTCAGGTGAGCGTCGGACCGCCAGGGGCCTTACGTGGGTTTAGAAAAAATGCCTAGCGTGGCGTCACACGTCCGCCAATCAGTGGAATGTATCTTAGCTCCGCCCTAACCGAACCGTACCATTTTCTATGGCCCCACATCTGAAGCAGGACCCAGAATGGTGCGGTTCAGTTCGTTTGTATGGGCCGCTTTTATAATGGAAACACTCAAAATAGCGTACCGAACCGAACCGATCCGCTCAGTGGAAAACGAGACATTAGAGCTGCAGCCTCTAATCACGTGCTTCTAAAAAAAAAAAAAAAAAAAACCCCATTGGAATCCATGTGTCCAGCACCCTGCATGCAGATTAGGGGCCAGGCGCGTGGATTAGGGGGCGGGGCCCTGTATGTACTGCTGCTTTTTATGTTTTAGGCTTAAGCGCTGTACACATTAGTAGTTTGTTTTTTGTTTAACCCAGCAGAGCTGAACGATTAGTACAGCGATCTCCCCTGCTGTTCTATTGTGTCCTGACTGAGGGATTGCACCCCCCCCCCGCCAGAACACTCCGCTCAGCGCCACTGATTGGGCGTGGATCGGCAGACCTTTTTCAGTCATGGCTACATCCGAATCTCCAAATGATGCTAAATTTATTTGCATTTCAGATCATAAACAAACGAATCGCACATGTCTAGTAGGCATAAATTCAATTTTGTTTTAGCGGGGATAAGGCTATTAGTTCAATATGGGTCACTACAGGCACTGTTGTAGCTTTGAACATTTCATTTTAATTTTATTCTGGTGGCATCCAGAGCCAAAAATATGTAAATTGTGCCTGTGTCCAAATATATAGTGCCTCGAAAAAGTATTCATACCTCTTGAAATTTTCCACATTTTGTCATGTTACAACCAAAAACGTAAATGTATTTTATTGGGATTTCATGTGATAGACCAACACAAAGTGGCACATAATTGTGAAGTTGGCAGAAAATGATAAATGGTTTTCAAATTTTTTTACAGATAAATATCTGAAAAGTGTTGCGTGCATTTGTATTCAGCCCCCTTTACTCTGATACCCCTAACTAACATCTAGTGGAACCAATTGCCTTCAGAAGTCACCTAATTGTCAGAGAACCCTTAGTGAACAAACAGCAAGGCCGAGGCCAAGGAACACACCAGAGAGGTCAGGGATAAAGTTGTGGAGAAGTATAAAGCAGGGGTAGATTATAAAACAATATCCCAAGCTTTGAACATCTCATGGAGCTCTGTTCAATCCATCATCCGAAAATGGAAAGAGTATGCCACAACTGCAAACCTACGAAGACATGACCGTCCACCTAAACTGACCGGCCGTGCAAGGAGAGCATTAATCAGAGAACTAGCCAAGAGGCCCATGGTAACTCTGGAGGAGCTGCAGAGATCCACAGCTCAGGTGGGAGAATCTGTCCACAGGACAATAATTAGTTGTGCTCTCCACAAATCTGGTCTTTATGGAAGTGTGGCAGGCACTGACACAGAGACACCAGGCTTCATGCAGGATCTCGCCTTCTACAGGACATATGAGACCAGGGACTCATGGATCCTATTGGCTTATTGAGGAACTACATTTGTAGCTTTAGTGACATCCCGTCCCGGTGATACTATATATGCTGCTACCGTCCATGGGTGGAGTCTGATCGCTGCCAAGCACACTTACTGCTATACATATTTTGGAAACGCATTATATTTTATGCATCCAGCTATCCTGGTCTGGCGTCCGCCTTTGTGGTTACTGAAACAGCTGCCTCCTATTTTGAACATGGAGTCATTCAAATTGAATTAACATTTATTTGAGTACGCTTCACTCTCTATCCCTGATGAAGGTGCTTTTTAAAGACTGGAAACGCGTCGAGTATCAGGGTACACTACCCATTGAAGAGTACTGATGTTCCTTTGTATACTATGATCTTCTTTGTGTTTTGTTTTTGTGTATTATGTATGTACTGTACAGATGCTACATGTCTTTTTACCCATTTGTGTTGAAATATGCGGTATTATTAAAGTTATTCATTTTTATATAAGAGTTGGTGGTCCTTCAAAGTCCCATTTAGGGGGTATTTCTTTTTTTTCAAGTGCATCAGGGATGGGACTACCATACTCTGTATCTGACATGGTATAGGTCTCCTTCTCTTCTATGGGGCTCTATGGTGGTTAGAGCCTCTCCTTCCAGCCTAGATGATCAGCTTTCATTTATTGACCTTTTCTATTCAGAATCGTCCTCTAACAACAAATTCCCCCCACCCCCGCAGTTCTTTTGGTTGTTTCTCCTTCTTACCCATTCTTCCCCTTTTCCACCCACTCCCCACTTCCCCCACCTTTTTTCCTTTCTTTTCCCCCTTCTTTCTTTCTCCCTTTTGTCTGTGCTCATCTTCTTCCACTCTACCTACATTTCCCAGTGTCCCTCTTTTTCTTTCCCATTATTCAAATGTAGGTATGGTATTGGTTTCTGGTCAGGAAGAGTTCCCTTACCTTCATTTTAAATGAAAAGTCTATTTATTGGGAAACATTTTTTTAGTCCTGGGCTCCTCTCCTTTCCATATGTGTATGGTACCCATGATCTGTTGGCTGTTATGCCTTTTGGGAGTTTCTACTTCCATTCCGCGTAACATTTGATTCTGCAGTGCACAATGCTAAAATAGAAGTAAAAAATGACCTGGGGCTTTGTAGAAATGAAGAGATCCTGATGATTTTCCAATTGGATTAGTGACCTCACAGATGTAAACTCCACTTTGAAAGTCTTCACCAGACAAAGTTTTTCCATTTCCCAGCTCCACTGCATCAGAGTCATAAGTATCCTTCCTGCAAATGGAAACCAAACAAAAAATACTCATCAAAATACAGAATTCTGTTCAGCCCAGTTGGTGATATGCAGTACATTCGTAAAGTATTCACAGCGCTTCACTTTTTTCACATTTTGTTATGTTACAGCTTTATTCCAAAATGGATTAAATTCATTATTTTCCTAAAAATTCTACAAACCATAACGCATAATGACAATGCGAAAGAAGTTTGTTTGAAATCTTTGCAAATTTATTAAAAATGAAAAACAAAAGAAAATCCCATGTACATAAGTTGTCACAGCCTTTGCTCAATACTTTGTTGAAGCACCTTTGGCACCAATTACAGCCTTAAGACTTTCTGAGTATGATGCTACAAAGCTTGGCACACCTATTTTTGGGCAGTTTCTCCCATTCTTTTTTGCTGGACCTCTCAAGCTCCATCAGGTTGGATGGGGAGCATCAGTGCACAGCTCTCTCTTTCAGATCTCTCCACAGGTGTTCAATTGGGTTCAAGTCCGGGCTCTGGCTTGGCCACTCAAGGAAATTCACAGAGTTGTCCCGTAGCCCCTCCTTTGTTATCTTGGCTGTGTGCTTAGGGTTGTTGTCCTGTTGGAAGATGAACCTTCTCCCCAGTCTGAGGTCCAGAGCGCTCTGGAGCAGGTCTTCATCAAGGATGTCTCTGTACATTGCTGCATTCATCTTTCCCTCGATCCTGACTAGTCTCCCAGTTCCTGCCGCTGAAAAAAATCCCCACATGATGCTGCCACCACCATGCTTCACTGTAGGGATGGTACTGGTCAGGTGATGAGCAGTGACTGGTTTCCTCCAGACATGATGCTTGCCATTCAGGCCAAAGAGTTCAATCTTTGTTTCATCAGACCAGAGAATTTTGTTTCTCATGGTCTGAGTTCTTCAGGTGCTTTTTGGCAAACTCCAGGCAGGCTGGCATGTGCCTTTTACTAAGGAGTGACTTCCATCTGGCCACTATACCTTACAGGCCTGATTGGTGGAGTGCTGCAGAGATGGTTGTTCTTGTGGAAGGTTCTCCTCCCTCCTCAGAGAAACACTGGAGCTTTGTCAGAGTGACCATCGGGTTCTTGGTCATCTCCCTGACTAATGCTCTTCTCCCCCGATCGCTCAGTTTGGCCAGGTAGCCCGCTCTAGGAGGAGTCCAGGTGGTTCCAAAATTCCATTTACGGATGATGGTGCTCATTGGGACCTCAATACAATCCTGTCTCGGAGGTCTACAGACAATTCCTTGGACTTCATGGCTTGGTTTGTGCTCTGACATGCGCTGTTAACTGTGGGACCTTATATAGACAGGTGTGCGCCTTTCCAAATCATGCCCAATCCACTGAATTTACCACAGGTGGACTTCAGTCAAGTTGTGGAAATAGCTCAATGTTGATCAGTGGAAACAGGACGCACCTGAGCTCAATTTTGAGTGTCATGGCAAAGGCTGTGAATACTTATGTACATGTAATTTTTATATTAAACAAACTTCTTTCATGTTGTCATTATGGTGTATTGTTTGCAGAACTTTGGGGAAAATAATGAATGTAATACATTTTGGAATAAGGCTGTAACATAAAAAAAATGTGTAAAAAGTGAAGTGCTGTGAATACTTTCTGGATGCACTGTACCTACCCCATTGTGTCAATGTGCTTTTGTCCACTGCAGAACTGCTTCTCTACCCATATGAGTCTTAAGGAATGCTGAAGCAGGTCAACTGAATGTTCTAAAAAGCTTAGGCGTGCTTCAAATCCAAATATACAACAAGCTGCTGCTCACCTGTGTCAGGTATCCATGTCTGCAAGTGAGGTGCAATGGAAAGCTACTGTCAGCTCCAACACATGTGAATGAATGAATACAGCCAGTACCCGCTGTATCTCTTGGGCTACTTCATTTACTTGAGGGAATACAACATACAGTCCTCCAGGCTCACGCGTATCGACCTTCAGTGGGTCTATGAGACACAGCGGGTAGAACAAGGGTGCCTAACCAGGAGCCCTCTAATGTGGCCCGCGACCTCCTGCTCTGGGATGGTGGAAGACCGTTATTAAGAGTAAGTTTATTACTAAAATCACAGTGTATATATGGGCATATCTGTTCTGCAGTGGTTACTGGGCTGCTTTCATACTGATCTGCTGGTACAGCGCAGAACACCTGCGGGTTACCTGTACTGAGCCATAGACTTCTGTTTTTACCTGCGGGCTTGGTGCACTTTTTAGAAAGTGGACCACACATGGAGGATATAATAGAGGTCTATGGCAAAGTGCAGCTAACCAGGAAAGCCACAGGTGTACTGCTTGCACCCTCAATGCGGGTAGACCACATTGCATCAGTGTGAAAGCAGCCTAGGCCTCTTTGATACAATCGATCCGACCCAATTGGACCCTACATTTACCTCATTGGAGCCAAAGCTGTAAAACGGACTTGTGGCTGTTTTCACCCACCTACCTCTAATCCGATCCGCTATAAAAAACAGTAGGGGGGAGCCGTCCCCTTCTATCTGGGCAGATTGGATCAGAGGGCCCATAGAGTAGAGCAGGCTGTGTCCATGTTTGCTCTGCATATGCAGAGTAGACACAGTCCTGTCATATGCCCACTCCACTCATTATGGCCCGTGATCGATTACCAAGTCGCTTAAGTGGGCCTCGCTCTTTAAAAGGTTGGGCACCCCTGGTGTAGAGGGTACAGCGGGTATTGGCTAGATTCATTTATCTCAGGTATGCTACATTTACCCATTAAAGCCCATTGACATTTACTCAGCATTGTAATTTAGTTCAGCCAGACTGGGCACATGTGGGATTCTTGTGCATGCCTGAAGATGACATCAGTTGGACGGAAAGTCCAACGCTTGGTGTGTCTGAGCATGCCTGAAAACCCTGTGTGCTCACTGATATCCCACATGCCTTTGCAGAGAACCCAAAGACTTGGTAGAGTCCTTCAGCACATCTACTTATGCACAAGAATAAAAAAGATGGTGGTGCTTTATGGGAGGGTCAGGGAACTAAAGTTCATCTTTAACATGGATTTGCCCCCTCCCCTTCCTTTATAGTTATAACATCCTCCACACCTCTAAGAGGACTACACAATTCATCCCAAAGGTGTTCATTTATGACCTGCCAAATTTCTCAATTTATGACATGGCACCAGACTTTCTGTTCATACTTGAAATTTCTCATAGCCTCTGGCAGGGGCTGGCTGGCAACTTAGAGGCCCCCTTCCCGCTCTCCCTCTTCCCTGCTTCCCCCCAACCCCCATCCCAGACGGAAGCTTCGCTCCAGGTACCCTCTGCTCACCAGGCAGGTCGGGCTGGACAGTGCCTAATGCACCAACTCCGAGTTCCCGAACTGGCTGGGGGCTGCATGGGGAGCCTGTGTTTTTTGGTCAGAGCTGGCCGGGGGAGGAGAGCCCCCAGTGGGACATGTAGCCGGCCTCTGCTCGGACCCAGGGTACACCATCCATGCTGGGGGGGGGCCTCTCTGAACTCTGTCCTTGTCCTCATCCTGATTTTCAACTATATACATGAACTTGGCCCGCACCACATCCCATATACACTATATTGTCAAAAGTATTGCCTTTACACGCACATGAACATTAAGCGCTTCAGCCCTGGAAGAATTTACCCCCTTCCCGACCAGAGCACTTTTTGCGATTCGGCACTGCGTCGCTTTAACTGACAATGTGGCTCCCAAACAAAATTGACGTCCTTTTTTCCCCACAAATAGTTTTCTTTTGGTGGTATTTGATCACCGCTGCGGTTTTTATTTTTTTGCGATATAAACAAAAAAATAGCGACAATTTTTTAAAAAAACGCATTATTTTTTAGTTTTTGCTATAATAAATATCCCCGAAAAATATTTTAAAAAAGTTTTTTTTCATCAGTTTAGGCCGATACGTATTCTTCTACATATTTTTGGTACAAAAGAAAAATCGCAATAAGCGTTTATTGATTGGTTTGCGCAAAAGTTATAACATTTACAAACTAGGGGATAGTTTTATGGCTTTTCATTGAAATTTTTTTTTTTTTACTAGTAATGGCGGCGATCGGCGATTTTTATCGTGACTGCGACATTACGGCGGTCACATCGGACATGTTTGACACATTTTTTGGACCATTGTCATTTATACAGCAATCAGTGCTATACAAATGCACAGATTCCTGTGTAAATGACACTGGCAATGAAGGGGTTAACCACTGGGGGGCAGTGTAGGGGTTAAGTATGTCCTAGGGAATGTTTCTAACTCTGGGGGTGGGGGGCGTGGCTACGTGTGACACGTCACTGATCTCTGCTCCCAATCACAGGGAGCTATGATCAGTGACATTGTGACTAGGCAGAACGGGGAGATGCTTGTTTACATTAGCTGCCGTTCCTCCCTGTTCCTCTCCGCGAGACGATCGCGGGTATCCCCGCGGTGATCGAGTCCGCGGGACCCGCGACCCAACTCACCGAGCTCCCGGCCGGCGTGCACGCAATGGCATGGCGGCAGATTTAAAGGGACGTACGGGTACGCCCATTTGCCCAGCTGTGCCATTCTGCCGACGTACATCGGCGCCGTGATGTTTTCAAAGAAATTGAGCGTGACGATTCTATAGCACAAAAATGTCAACTTCACACTCTAAATCATGAAAAGGATTTTTTATAAAGTAAATGCTGTAAACTACTTGAGTAGTTAGAAATTAACATCCTGCACTTAGCCGCCTGACAAGTCACGCTCCGTTCTGCACTATAAACCCGTTCTAATAGGAGGGACTTCCGACTTAGAAAAAGGTTCCTGTACTACTTTTGGGGCGACTTCAGGCGACTTGCATTGACTTCTATATAGAAGTCATTTTGCAAGGCGCCGCTGAAGTCGTGTGCAGGTCGCCTCTGTGAGTCGCGCTGCAAGTCGTGCCGCCCCTGTGTGAACCGAGGCTTAGTGTTTAAAGTGGTGTTCTACCAAAAAAAAAATACATGAATGTGCCTAAAGAAAAAAAAAAAAAAACATTTTAGAAATTTTTTTTTTTACTCACCTTTAAATGCCTGTTGCTAGGGGGCCCCTCGTAGTCTGCCTCTTTCAGTGCCTGGGCTGGTGACATCACTTCCCCCTCAGCACAGGAAGGGCTCAGCTCTGCTCCTTCCTCCTGTCAATCATCTGGGACCCATTACAGGTCCCAGGTGACTGAGCGGCCAATCACGGCACGCGGCGCCGCTCGCGCATGCGCAGTGGGTGCCCGGCTGTGAAGCCACAGCCCGGCCCCCACAGTTGAAATGCCGGCGCCACCGAACAGAGGGAGAGACAAGCGGGGCTTCCATCCCCCGCATCGCTGGACCCTGGGACAGCTAAGTGTCCAATTATAAGTCAGTAGCTGCAGTATTTGTAGCTGCTGACTTTTATTTATTTTTTTTTTTTAAATGGGAACTCCTCTTTAAGGTGCTAAACTTCCCTTACACACAGGTCTATTCCATTGACAAATTGTTACAATGTTTAGACTTAAGTTTCACTGATAAAGAATGTTTTGATTCTTGGCAGACTGCCTGTTTTTTTTCTTCCTTTCTTTTGAGGGCTGTGGCTTCAGAAGAGCAGAGGGAATTCTTTGCATACCAAGAATCGTGAAAAACCTTTTTCAAGATCGCAACGGGGAAAAAAATATTTTTTTCTTGACGTTTAATCGTGCAGCTCTAATTTACAGTAGCGATTTTTTGCTCTTTTGGCTCATTTTAGTTTTTTTTTTTAACCCCATTATGTTACTGGCTGATTAATCGATTATGAAAATAGTAATGGATTCATTTCATAATCGATTAGTTGTCGATTAAATCGATCAGTTGTTTCAGCCCTAATACTGAGTGCAATTTCCAATACATATTCAAATTCATTTTCTTCCTTCAAAGAAAGACACATTTATTTTTCGTGGATCAGATCTTTGGGACCCATTGCAGTAACTTTGCAGTAACCAGTAATTGAATTAAACATTAATTACAATGAAACCTGTATGTCAAAGCCAGAAAAAGGTTTGTAATTTTTGGATAATTGCCCGAATGAGCTGAAGATCACAGGTGTAGTGTGTGTATTATCATAACTGGCAACAAAATATCCTGTTCTTCTTCTACTACTACTTCTACTACTTAGCTTGTTTTTGCCTGGGGGGGGGGGATCTTTTTCATTTTTGGTCTCCAGCCAGGGGCGTTGCTAGGTCTACAAAAGATCTGGGGCTAGAGTCCATAGCAGCGTAGTAAAGAAAATCATAAGCTTGGGTGTGCATACACATGTATATACAGTAATATATGTGTGTATATATATCCCCAGAGAGCCTCCCTCTTGCATCAGGGTCCCCAGAGAGCCTCCCCCTTGCATCAGGGTCCCCAGAGAGCCTCCCCCTTGCATCAGGGTCCCCAGAGAGCCTCCCCTCCCCTTGGGGACACCTGCAGAGACTCTGGGCTATGGGCCCCAGATTCGGGGCTATAGCCCCAAAAGCCACCCCCTAGCGACGCCACTGTCTCCAGCCATTCATCACCTCATCAATGCTTTATGATTTGTTTCCCTGTTCTGTTCATCAGAGAAAATATACAGTACTGTGCAGAAGTTTTAGACAGGTGCGAAAACTGCTGTAAGGTAAGAATGCCCACCCCATTGTCTTCCTGTAAAACTTCTCTATCTTGCTGTGTAATTATTGCCCTGCTTATTTCTGTGTCGTCCGCAAAAACTGAGATTGAGCTACAGTATGTATCTCATCCTCTATATCAGGGGTCTCCAAACTTTCTGAACAAAGGGCCGGTTTACTGTCCTTCAGACGTTGAGGGGGCTAGACTGTGGCCAACATGAATTGAAAATGGCCTGGCGTCAATGGGAGTAAACAATGCCCCACCATTGGTATTAGTGGGAGGAATATTGCACCATTGTTAGTGTTGGGGGAAGACATAGTGCCCCATCATTGGTGTTATTGGGAGGAACAGTGCCCCATCATTGGTGTCAGTGGAAGCAATAGTGCCCCATCATGGCTGTCAGTGGCAGGAATAGTGCCCTATTGTTGGTATCAGTGACAGGTATTATACACCATAGTTAGAAGGAATAGTGCCTTGTATCAGTGGGAGGAATAGCACCCCAAGGGCCTGATGAAGACAAGCAAAGGGCCACATTTGAGTTTGGAGACCACTGCTCTATATCATTTACGAATAAGTTAAGCAGAATTGGTCCCAAGACAGAACCTTGGGAAACCCCACTTACCACTCCACACCAGTCTAAGTACACTTTATTTCTCACTACCCTTTGGACACGTCCCTGTAACCAGTATTCTATCCAAGAACAAACCTTATGGTCCACGCCTGAAGACCTCAGCTTGTAGATTAAAGGGATTGTAAAGTCAGAAGTTTTTTTTTATCTTAATGCACTCTATGCATTAAGATAAAAAAAAACTTCTGTGTGCAGCAGCCCCCCTCGTGCTTACCTGAAGTCCCTTCTCTGTCCAGTGATGTCCACGAGTGTCTCAGCCATCCGAGATTCTCCCTCTTGATTGGCTGAGACACAGCAGTGGCATCATTGGCGCCTGCTGCTGTCAATCAAAGTCAGCTAGCCAATCAGTAGAGAGAGTGGGCGGGGCTGGGTCAAGGCTCCGTGTCTGAATGGACACAGGGAGCTGTGACTCGGCTCAGGTGCCCCCATAGCAAGCTGCTTGCTCTGGGGGGGCACTCAACAGAAGGGAGGGGCCAGGATCACAGAAGAGGAGGATCCAGGCTGCTCTGTGCAAATAAAAAAAAAATAAAATAAATAAAAATAAAAAATTTAAACGCGCCCCGTTCCGCCGAGCTTGCGGCAAAACGGTGTTCAAACTACACATGTGAGGTTTCGCCGCAGTCGATAGATCGAGAGCAATAATTCTAGCCCATTTCCAAGCCTCACCCCATTTCTAATTTTGATAGTAGGTCCAGTCCCTCCTCCTTCTTCAGGTTGGGGGGTCTGTAACATACCCCCACTAGCTTCTTCACTTTGAAATTCTTCCCACACGGATTCCACCTCCCCCCTTGTCCCATTTACAATGTCACTCCTTTCTACCACCCTTAAATAATTTTTGATATATAGGCACACCCCTCCCCCTCTTCTACCCTTGCTGTCTTTCCAATACAACGAATACCCCTGGATATTTGCCAGCCAGTCGTGTGAGCTGCCAAACCAAGTTTCTGTTATTCCCACAAAGTCTAAATCCTCCTCGTGTAATAGCAGCTCCAGTTCCTCCATTTTGTTAGCTAGGCTCCTGGCATTTGTGAACATTTTATTTTAAAAAAAAAATAGTGTCCCCCGATGCAAATCCATCATCAGTCATGCTGACAGCCACACCCAAAAAAGAACAAAAAAACCCCAAAAACAAATGCTCCCGCTGACATGGAGGCCGTTTGCCTACTGCAGGCTTCATTTGGCAGTTCTTTTATAGGGAAGGGCGGGGCCATCTGTCGACATCACCTCTTTGCACCGCCACCCCCCGTCACGGACTGGTGCATGCTGGGTCGGCGACGTCACACGGAGGCGGTGCCACCAGTGACATCACCAGGTGGCCCCGCCCTTCCCTATGTCAGACAGAGGGGCCTGCAGTAGGCATATGGCCTCAATGTCGGCGGGAGCATTTTTTTACTCTTTTTCGGGGGGCGGCGGGTGGCGTAATTGACAATGGATTTACATGGGGGGGACGCTGTTTTTTTTATTTTTAATAAAGTAATTGTTAAAAACTCTCTGTGTTTTTATTACTTCACTCCCCCTGCCCCAAAGCACCCGCCCCCACATGTTGAGGGCTTGTGGCCTGGTATGGTTCAGGAGGAGGGGTACTTGCTCGCCCCCCCCCTTTCCAGACCTGCTAGGTTGCATGCTCAGATAAGGGTCTGTTATAGATTTTGGGGGGGGACCCCACGCTATTTTTTATTGTGGCGTGGGGTTCCTCTTTAAAATCCATACTAGACCAGAAGGGTCTGGTATTGACTGGGGGGGGGACCCCATGCAGTTTTGTTTTAACATTTTTTCTATTCTGGCAATGGTATTATATTGACAGCAATTTAAATGTCATTTCCTGCATTTTTTTTCTTTAGTAATTAACTGCTTCAGCCCCAGAAGATTTTACCCCTTTCCTGACCAGAGCACTTTTTGCGATTCGGCACTGCGTTGCTTTAACTGACAATTGCGCGGTCGTGCGACGTTGTACCCAAACAAAATTGACGTCCTTTTTTTCCCACAAATAGAGCTTTCTTTTGGTGGTATTTGATCATCTCTTTTTATTTTTTGGTTTATTTTTTGCGCTATAAACAAAGAGCGTAAATTTTGAAAAAAAGCAATATTTTTTACTTTTTGCTATAATAAATATCCCCCAAAATATATAAAAAAACCCACATTTTTTCATCAGTTTAGGGCGATATGAACTCTTCTACATATTTTTGGTAAAAAAAAAAAATCGCAATAAGCGTATATTGATTGGTTTGCGTAAAACTTATAGCATCTACAAAATAGGGGATAGTTTATGGCATTTTTATTATTATTTTTTTTGTATTAGTAATGGCGGCGATCTGCGATTTTTATCGTGACTGCAACATTATGGCGGACACATTGGACACTTTTGACACTATTTTGGGACCATTGTCATTTACACAGTGATCAGTGCTATAAAAATGCACCGATTACTGTGTAAATGACACTGGTAGGGAAGGGGTTAAACACTAGGGGGCGATCAAGGGGTTAAGTGTGTCCTAGGGAGGCGTTCTAACTGTGGGGGGGGGCTTCCACTGACATGACAGCGAACACTGCTCCCGATCACAGGGAGCAGTAGATCGCTGTCATGTTACAAAGGCATCTCCCCGTTCTTCCGCTCCGTGACATGATCGCGGGTCCCTGGTGGACATAGAGTCCGCGGGACCCGTGGGCACGGTCACAATGCTGCATCTTAAAGGGGCTGTATCTGTACGCCCATCTGCCCAGCCTTGCCATTGTGCTGACGGAAATCGCCATACGCTGGTCGGCTAATGGTTAAGTGAAACATTAAAAATTAAAAATGAGGATGAGGCCCCCCTGCTCCAAAGCACCCCCCCCCCATGTTGAGGGCATGTGGCCTGGCATGGTTCAGGGGGGGGGGCTTGCTTGGATAAGGGTCTGTTTAGAATTCTGGGGGGGCCCTATGCCATTTTTTTATATTTTGGAGTGGGGTCCCCCTTAAAATTCATCTTAGACCCATAGGACCTTGTATGGACTGGGGGGGACGCCGCTTTTTTAAACATTTTTGTATTGCTGGCATTCTTTTCTATACATTCATCTGTCAGTGGGGAAGCCGAGTTATTAATGACGTGGGTGGCCGGCTTCCCGGCCCGCTGCTTAACAACCAGCTATTCTTCACACGGAATTTGAATCGGTCGATCGTTTTTCGACCGATCCAAATTCAAATCGTTCTGAAAAGTTGGAATTCGTTAGAAAACGAATAAACGTAATGAATTTTAATGAATTTCCACTAAATTGGTTACTATTTAATTCGGAGATTCGGATACATCTGAATAACCAAAAATGTGTCCGAATTTTTATCCGGACTAAAATGAATTGCACATGTCTACTGGCTGAGAAGGGGTTAAACGTCTAGGGCTATCAAAGGGTTAACTGTGTGCCTAGCCAGTGTTTTTGTGTACAGTACAAAGTGTGCTGCTTTTACTAGGGGAAGAGATGGATTTTATTTCTTGCTTTGCAGGGACACAAAATCCACCCCTTCCCCCCCTTCAGAATGGAGATCTACCTTGTTTACATAGGCAGAGCTCTGTTCTGAGTGATTTGTCGATGATCGGCGGGTGCCGGAGAAAATCCAGTACCCGGCACCCACAGATTGGCTTCTGCAGCGATATATCACAGCAGAAGCGGCGCGCAGGAGGCATCCACACACCCCCTGTAGGCAGATGTGCAGAATCATCTATATATACAGTGCCTTGCGAAAGTATTCACCCCCCTTGGCTTTTTACCTATTTTGTTACATTACAGCCTTTAGTTCAATGTTTTTTAAATCTGAATTATATGTGATGGATCAGAACACAATAGTCTAAGTTGGTGAAGTAAAATGAGAAAAATATATACATAAAACTATTTTTCAGAAATAAAAAACTGATAATTGGCATGTGCGTATGTATTCACCCCCTTTGTTATGAAGCCCATAAAAAGCTCTGGTGCAACCAATTACCTTCAGAAGTCACATAATTAGTGAAATGATGTCCACCTGTGTGCAATCTAAGTGTCACATGATCTGTCATTACATAGACACACCTTTTTTGAAAGGCCCCAGAGGCTGCAACACCTGAGCAAGAGGCACCACTAACCAAACACTGCCATGAAGACCAAGGAACTCTCCAAACAAGTAAGGGACAATGTTGTTGAGAAGTACAAGTCAGGGTTAGGTTATAAAAAAATATCCAAATGTTTGATGATCCCTAGGAGCCCATCAAATCTATCATAACCCAATGTAAAGAACATGGCACAACAGCAAACCTGCCAAGAGACGGCCGCACACCAAAACTCACGGACCGGGCAAGGAGGACATTAATCAGAGAGGCAGCATAGAGACCTAAGGTAACCCTGGAGAAGCTGCAGAGTTCCACAGCAGAGACTGGAGTATCTGTACATAGGACGACAATAAGCAGTACGCTCCATAGAGTTTGGCTTTATGGCAGAGTGGCCAGAAGAAAGCCATTACTTTCATCAAAAAACTAAATGACACGTTTTGATTTTGCGAAAAGGCATGTGGGAGACTCCCAAAATGTATGGAGGAAGGTGCTCTGGTCTGATGAGACTAAAACTGAACTTTTTGGCCATCAAAGAAAACGCTATGTCTGGCGCAAACCCAACACATCACATCACCCAAAGAACATCATCCCCACTGTGAAACATGGTGGTGGCAGCATCATGCTGTGGGGATGTTTTTCAGCAGTCGGGACTGGGAAACTGGTCAGGGTTGAGGGAAAAATGGGTGGTGCTAAATACAGGGATATTCTTGAGCAAAACCTGTACCACTCTGTGTGTGATTTGAGGGTAGAGGTTCACCTTCCAGCAGGACAATGACCCCAAACACACTGCTAAAGGAACACTTGAGTGGTTTAAGGGGAAACATGTAAATGTGCTGGAATGGCCTAGTCAAAGCCCAGAGCTCAATCCAATAGAAAATCTGTGGTCAGACTTAAAGATTGCTGTTCACAAGCGCAAACCATCCAACTTGAAGGAGCTGGAGCACTTTTGCGAGGAGGAATGGGCAAAAATCCCAGTGGTAAGATGTGACAAGATCATAGAGACTTATCCAAAGCGACTTGGAGCTGTGATAGCCGCAAAAGGTGGCTCTACAAAGTATTGACTTTAGGGGGGTGAATAGTTATGCACATTGACTTTTTCTGTTATTTTGTCATATTTGTTGTTTGCTTCACAATAAAAAAAAAAACATCTTCAAAGTTGTGGGCATGTTCTGTAAATTAAATGATGCAAATCCTCAAACAATCCATGTTAATTCCAGGTTGTGAGGCAACGAAACACGAAATAATGCCAAGGGGGGTGAATACTTTTGCAAGGCACTGTACGTGATCTTTCACAGGAGGGCTGCCCTGCCGCAGTATATCTGCATGGGGTGGTCCAGAAGTGGTTGGACAGCTCTCGAAACTGATTGTTTTGTGAGTTTGTGGCACAGTTCAGTTATATAAAAAAAAAAAAAATTCACACCTGCCTAAAACTTTTGCACAGTACCGTATATGCTTTTGGAATGATTTTGGAATGATTTTGAATTCATGGATGGACAAGAGTGGCCACCTCTCTCTGCCAATCCCTTCACTGGCTTCTGATTGCCCAACAAATTAAATTCAAATACTAACAACAACATACAAAGCCATCCACAACTCTGCCCCGAGCCTCATCACCAATCGTGTCTCCAAATATCACCCAAGTTGTCCTCTTTGTTCCTCCCAAGACCTCCTGATCTCTAGGTCACCTCCTCCCATGCTCATCTCCAGGACTTCTCCCAAACCTCTCCCATCCTCTGGAACTCACTACCCCAATCTGTCTTACTATCTCCTACTCTGTTCGGCTTTAGAGAACCCCCCCCAGTTATTACCCTTTGTATCACTTGCCCCGCCCTAATAAATTGTAAGCTCTTATGAGCCGGCCCTCTTAACTCTCTTGTATTTTATTGTATTGGAACTCTACTGTCTCCTTAGATCATGTAAATCGCTGTGCAAAAACTGCTGGCACTATATAAATCCTGTATAATAATATTAATGCATGCAAGCATTTGGGGATACAAAAACATTATGTTAAGATTTGGTTTCCCACCTTTTCCACATGAAGTTGGTGGCTGGTGGACTGGAATGTTCTACACAGATAAACTCGACAGCCCCATTGTCTAATATCCTCACCTCCACTTGCACGTCAGGCGCATCTAGAAGATAAAGACGAAGGGTCTTAGAGATGTCACATGGAGGCTGATAAATGCAAGCAATGAAACATATTCAATCGGCATCTATTATGACTTTAACCACTTCAATACCGGGCACTTTTACCCCCTTCCTGCCCAGGCCACTTTTCAGCTTTCAGCGCTGTCGCACTTTGAATGACAATTGCGCGGTCATGCAACACTGTACCCATATAAATTTCTTATCTTTTTCTTCACACAAATAGAGCTATCATTTCGTGGTATTTAATCACTGCTGGGTTTTTAATTTTTTACAAAGAAAAAAAGAACAAATTAATTTAAAAAAAAAAAAGTTTTTGTCAGTAAATTTTGTAAATGAGTAATTTTCTCCTTCACTGATAGGCACTGATGAGGTGGTACTTATGGGCACTGATTAGGTGGCCCTGATAAGGAGGCACTAATATGCCGCACTGATATGTGGCACTGATAGGTGGCACAGATAAGCAGCACTGATGGGCAGCACTGAGGAGCATGCACTGATGGGCACTGAAAAGCAGCACTGACTGGCATCACTAATGGGGACTGAATGGTGGTGCTGATGGGCACTGCGGGCTTTAATTCAATCAGGGGACTGATGATCAGTGCCCTGATTACCTGTCCGGGTGTCCCCCTGTGAGAAGATGCCGCTGATTGGCTCTCCTCGCCATACACTCTGTCAGTATGAGACGATGAGAGCCGATTACCGGCACTTCCGCATTTACATGTGACCAGCTGTGATTGGACACATGGTTAAAGAGCCGAGTCATCGGCTCTTTACAGAGATAGGTGTCACGCCATGTCCTAGGAACACGGGCACACGGAAGCAGACGTTCTGGGGCGACGTCCACCCAGAACGAGAGCCGCACAGCTCCTCTGTCATTTGACGGTGGGCGGGCGGGCAAGTATTTAAAGTGGTTCTAAAGGCAGAAGTTTTTTTTTTTCCCCCTAAAGTGGTTGTAAACCTCAGACATGAAACTCTCAAGGTCATCTGCTGATCTGAGAACTGTAGTGGGGAGTTTTAATGGCAACTCTAATCACAGGTAGTGTTACTCAATGTGTCTCCAGCTCTGTGGTGCCTCACAGCAGTGACACCTATGCCAAAATCAGGAGATAGGGTCTCCTCCAGCCCCTCCCACTTCACATTCCTCACCTGTCAGCTGACCTCTAGTCTCTGCCCCCAAACCTTGCCGTCAACTAAATGGGCGGCTGCGAAGAGGCTGAGTGGGCGACCGCGGGCTCCAGGAACAGCCCAGCTGGGCGGCCGTGAAAAGACTATGAGATCGGTGCGGGCTTCAGGAACAGCCCAGGATTCGGTGACCCCTGGTAAATCGTCATTTCGACCCCCGAGGGGGTCCCGACCCCCAGGTTGAGAACCACTGCTCCATAGTGTGTACTTGTCTCAATCCAGAGCACTAAGTGTTCTTTCTGTCTGCTGCCTTGTTCCCATGCTATCTGCATGTGTGACTTCGGACAAGTTTTCCTGACACCAAGAGAAAAAAGGTGACTGGAGGGATCTCCATCAGATTGACAGCCTCAGCTCTGTTCCTGTGTGCTGTGGGGTTGACATAATGCTTCCCAGCCACCTGTCAAATGCCCTCTAAAAAGCAACCATAGAAAGAAGGTCAATGCAAGTGTAAATGAGTTATTACAGTTCTCAGAAAACATCCGCTCAGGACAGTATCTGGCAGCTGTAGGGGACACAGAGAAGATTTGTTAGCAGAAGCAGCCACCTGTGGGTAATCAGATGCCCACCATGTGTATGGTGCTGTATCCTGAAAAATATATATATACGAAGGGTCTTCAAAACATTTATGCACTTTTTTTTAAACTTATTATATATTTAAAAGTGCAGAAACTTTTTGAAGACCCCTTGTACTAAACTTCACCTTTAAAATAGAACTTGTATGTTGATGAGGAGGGAAGGGAGGAACCAGGGAAGGCAAAATATAACAGAAAAAAACATTAGCTTTAAAGTGGTTGTATAGTGTATTTGTTAACTTTTACCTACAGGTAAGCCTATAATAAGGCTTACCTGTAGGTAAAAAAAATATCTCTTAAACCTGTATGGTTTAGGAGATATTCCCGTTGCTATGAGCCGCTGACTGCAGCGGCGCATGCGCACAGGGGATTCTCGGCTGAAGGTCCGGCAGCTGCCGGACCTTGCCGGGGAAGAAATCTCCCACGCGCGGGAGTGATGACATCGCGGTTTCAGCCACTCACAGCGCTGGAGCCGCGATACCCGGAAGACACGCCGAGGCAACATGACAGCTCCCTCGGCGTGGACCAGGTAAGATACCGGCGCCTCGTTCTAAGGTAAGTATTTCATAATGAGCTAGTATGCAGTGCATACTAGCTCATTATGCCTTTTGCCTTACAGGGGTAAAAAAAAAAAAATGTCAGCGGGTATACAACCGATTTAAGTATTTTTGTCTTTGGTCTACATAGAATATTGCCAAAAAAACAAAAAAAAACTGCATGTGCTACTCTGTTTTCCTAAGCAAAGGCAAAGCTATTTTTGAATCAATAAGCCCACAGGGTAAATATAAAAAAGGGAAAGTATAAAAAGTTATCTGGATTGGATGAAGGTGACCTTAGCTGTGGCTAGAACCTGCATGGATGAGTTGCGAAATGTCTTTCATACCCAGTAGCTCCTCCTCTTCCTTTCAGTGATAGCTTTAAATCATTGTAACAATAAATATGAAGTTCTGATCTTATTCTGAAATGTTTCCTATTTCTTTGTTACTCTAAAATGATGTTTCTGGGGGCGTATCCATGATGGCCCGTAAGATTGAATCGGTGCAACTGGATATCGGTCTTATGCGCAAGGTTATGGATAAATTCCGTACTAGATTGATGGATGCCAAACGCCGTATGAGGGAGTCGGAAGACATGCTTTACGATCATGCTGCCACTCATTACACATTGAAAACTAAGATGAAGGCCCTGGAAATGCGGGCTGAAGATGTGGAGAATCGTAATAGGAGAAACAACCTACGCATCGTGGGTCTCCCAGAGGGGTCGGAAGACTCCAACCCAATGGCCTTCACAGAACTGCTACACACTCTCCTCCTGCATGCTCAGTTTTCTGCCTTCTTTGTCGTAGAGAGGGCACACAGGATGCCTGCTACCCGAGTGCCTTCGGGAGCCCCTACATGCACCTTTATTCTACGCCTACTTAATTTTAGGGATCGTGACCTGGTCCTGAGAGAGGCAATGAAAATTCATGTACTGCACCATGAAGGAGTAAAACATGATATTCCCAGACTATTTGGTTGACACTCGGCGACTCAGACGATCCTTCGACTACGTTAAACTTAACTTCCGCAATAAGAAAATCAAGTACAGCATGCTCTTACCTGCTTGGCTGAGGGTGCAAGATGGGGAAATTGTCTGTTTCTTGACTTCTCCTGTGGACGCATCGCAGTGGTTGGAGTCCTCACGTAGAGGATGAAAGAAGCTGCATACTAAATCAACAAAATGGCTTTTCCAAGGTTAGGAGTATATGTCTTTTCCCTTTTGTTCTGGGCTATGTTTACTCTGGGCCTCTTCATTAGCTCCGGCTCTATCTAGAACTGTACCATCTACTCTTGGAACTGCCTTCATCTTGAAGACTCTCTGCCTTTTGATCCTGTTGACTCTCCCTTTTACCCTGAACATTTGGAGCATGCTGGAATAATAATCAAATTAATTGCTCCCCTCTGAAGCACTCTTCTGAGGATTGCTACTTAATCCTGTTACTAACAATCCATTTGACTGAAAAATATACCCCTCTATAGCCCAGAGTACCAATGTTGCTCTTACTACTGCCATTTGCAGTTAATGGAAACTACCAGTATAGGTTCGTAACATGTTTAAGTGCTGTGCCCCAGGAAAAATCCGGCTGAATTATAGATCTGCAGGGACCATTAATCCTTTTTTCTTCATTACAGGCGGACTAGTCTATGTGTATGGACCAAGACACTTTGTTGCTGGGAGGGAAGCACATATGTTTTTGGGGGTGATGCAGGGTGGGGGGAGAGTGGGGAAATTTGCTTTTGAGTTACTTAAAACCTATTGGTTGCATGGTTATACTTTTTGTCCACCAGGTGGTGATAGAAGTCTTATATTGCCTGGCTGTGCAAGCTTTGATCTATACCTATGAAAATGTTGATATATATGCAGTCGTCATAGGCGCAGATACGGAGATCACATACATCAACCACTTATCAAAGATGGCTCCCCTTATAATAATGTCTTGGAATGTTTGTGATCTGAACTCCAAGTTTAAACGTTCCCTAATTTAGCTATATGAATTGATATCCTTCATGCTCTTTGTGACCGTCTTGAGTTACTAATTGTGGGAGTATACACCCCCCCCCCCCCCCCTCCGGCCTCCCTTGCTATATTGCAAAAAAATTCACAGCTGTTGGCCCTGCTATTGATTCTCCTCTGTTCCGCTGGGCTTAGCTTTTATGGTCTGAGTAACGTATGGCGGTGGAGACACCCAAGGGAGAAGCAATTCAGCCGTAACTCTGCCACTTATGCTACATTCTCCAGGATTAATTTGATGTATGCAATTAATGTTATACTTCCTCTCGGCATATCAGATCACACTCCAATGCTGCTGAAGCTAAGGACAGACTCAGCTGCCGGTTCGTGCCCCTGGAAGCTGTCTAGTTTTTGGGTGACGAATGAAAGCCCGTGAGATGATGAGAGAGCTACATGATTATTGGGTACATAACCGAGGTACTGCTTCCCCGGCGGTAGTTTGGGATGCCTTTTAAGCCGCGTACACACGGGTGGACTTTTCGACCGAACTGGTCCGACGGACTTTCAACGGACTTTTAACGGACTTCAGACAGACTTTTTAACGAACTGACTTGCCTACACACGATCACACCAAAGTCTGTCGGAATTCGTACGTGATGACGTACACCGAACTAAAATAAAGAAGTTGATAGCCAGTAGCCAATAACTGCCCTAGCGTCGGTTTTTGTCCATCGGACTAGCATACAGACGAACGGATTTCTGGGTCCGGCGGAGTTACAACGTAAAGATTTGAAGCATGTTCCAAATCTAAAGTCTGTCAGATTTTCGACTGGAAAAGTCCGCTGAAGGTCGGATGAAGCCCACACACGATCGGATTGTCCGCCGGACCAGTCGGTCGAAAAGTCTGACCGTGTGTACGCTGCATAAGGCTCATACTCAAGGCCAATACCGGGCAGTTATAGGCAAAGTCCGCAAAGAGGCTGGCCTGTTGCTTGAGGAAGCAGAACATAAAGTTCAGGCCCTGGAGTCCCAATATGTAGTCAGCAGGGATGAGGAGATGTACAAGGCTATGCAAACAATGTATAAAGAAATTGCACTAATGAGGGCAACATCCTGTCGGAAGCTTCTACTGTCCCAATCCCAGAAGATTTTTGAACAGGGAGAGAGGATGGGTAGATTGCTGGCATGGTTAGCTAGGGAATGCCCTACCACTTCGCATATTGTATTCTAGAGTCTGACCCATTAACGCCCAATTTGCAAAGTACTATGAATGTCTCTATACCTGTAAAGTTGATTCTACCCCAGACAGGTTGAATGAATTCCAAGACCATGTACAGTTCCCGGTGCTGTCTACCCCGGCACGTAGCTGACTAGATGCCCCTATAACGAAAAAAGAAGTGCAAGTGGCTGTAGCTTCGCTCCAGTCCACTAAAACCTCTGGCCTGGATGGTCTACCAGAATTTTACAAAACTAACAATGAGCTTCTCATTCCTCACTTTCATAAACTACTACAGACGATATTGGAGGAAGACTGCTTTCCATCCTCCATGTCAGAGGTGGTGTTTGTGGTGGTTCCTAAGCCCGGCAAGGACCCTAAGTTGTGTGCACCTTACCGCCCGATCTCACTACTTAATATAGACGCCAAAGTGTTCACCAAAATACTGGCAAATCGTCTCAACTCAGACATTCTTTCCTTGATGCATGGAGATCAATCAGGCTTTATGCCAAGCAAGGGTACCAACATTAATCTCCGTTGCTTCTATATGAATATTTCTCACGGATTTCCTCCTTGATGGTGAAAAATATACCCTACAGAGAACGTCACAAGGTGGAGAAAAGGAGCTGGGAGCTGCCTGAGACAATGATGGTGTGCGAGGGCCCTGCACCCGGTGAACGCAGTCTAACTCAGCTGTAGGCGGTTTCCCCAAAAGCTGATTAAGAATCGCAACCGCAGTGGCACGTAGGTCCGTGCCCATAGTGGCCTTGGGAATCCGTCTAAGGTGCAGATTATTTAGGCGGTTGTGGTTTTTGCCATCGTCTAACCGCAGCTGGACATCAATGAGATGACGACGGAGGGCTTGTTGATCAGCCTCTAGGGCCGAGAGTCTGTGGAGGTGGAAGCTGTCTCTAGGTCTGCGTCTGTCACCCTCTCAACAGTGTCCACTTGCTTGTGAATGTCAAGCAGCTCCCGGGAGAGAGCATTCACAATAGAAGTGGCCATGGTTTTCAGGTCCTGCTTGGTTGGGAAATTCGCCATGATCTCCCTGATGGCACTCTCAGAGCGGCTATTGAGGCCCTGTCTCGAGTCAGAACCGGCTGGAACACTGACTGCAAAAGCACTGGGGACAGAATCGGCAAATCTGACTTAGTCTGGACTGCTGTAGCATCTGCTGGCAGCTGTGTAGGCTTCTTAACAGAAGCTGTGCCGGCGGAGCTGGTGCACAGCAGCGCCATCTTAGAAGAGGCCGCGGGAGAAGGCACCGGGAACTGGCGGAGTAAATAATGAGTAATTTCTGTGCCTGGAGGCTCCCCAGCAGTCTGCAGCTGTCTCCGATCCCCGACATGTGAGATGCAAAGCATCACGGCTCTAATAGATGTTCCCTGTCCTGGTCCGTGCAGAGCTCCTTTACGCCTTCACTCCACCCCACAAATACTTTTAACCACTTCAGCCCCGGAAGGTTTTACCCCCTTCCTGACCAAAGCACTTTTTACAATTCGGCACTGCATCGCTTTAACTGCTAATTGCGCGGTCATGCAATGCTGTACCCAAACAAAATTTGCGTCCTTTTCTTCCCACAAATAGAGCTTTCTTTTGATGGTATTTGATCACCTCTGCCGTTTTTATTTTTTGCGCTATAAACGGAAAAAGACCGAAAATTTTGAAAAAAAATGATATTTTCTACTTTTTGTTGTAAAAAAAATCCAATAAACTAAATTTTAGTCATACATTTAGGCCAAAATGTATTCGGCCACATGTCTTCGGTAAAAAAAATGTCAATAAGCGTATATTTATTGGTTTGCGCAAAAGTTATAGTGTCTACAAACTAGGGTACATTTTCTGGAATTTACACAGCTTTTAGTTTATGACTGCCTATGTCATTTCTTGAGGTGCTAAAATGGCAGGGCAGTACAAAACCCCCCCAAATGACCCCATTTTGGAAAGTAGACACCCCAAGGAAATTGTTGAGAGGCATGTTGAGCCCAATGAATATTCGTTTGTTTTGTCCCAAGTGATTGAATAATGACAAAAAAAAATAAAAATTTACAAAAGGTTGTCACTAAATGATATATTGCTCACACAGGCCATGGGCATATGTGGAATTGCACCCCAAAATACATTCAGCTGCTTCTCCTGAGTACGGGGATACCAGATGTGTGGGACTTTTTGGGAGCCTAGCCGCGTACGGGGCCCCGAAAACCAAGCACCGCCTTCAGGATTTCTAAGGGCATAAATTTTTGATTTCACTCCTCACTACCTATCACAGTTTTGAAGGCTATAAAATGCCAAGATGGCACAAAACCCCCCCAAATGACCCCATTTTGGAAAGTAGACACCCCAAGCTATTTACTGAGAGTCATGGTGAGTATTTTGCAGCTCTCATTTGTTTTTGAAAATGAAGAAAGACCAGAAAAAAATTTTTTTTTTCTTTTTTCAATTTTCAAAACTTTGTGACAAAAAGTGAGGTCTGCAAAATACTCACTATACCTCTCAGCAAATAGCTTGGGGTGTCTACTTTCCAAAATGGGGTCATTTGGGGGGGGGGGGTTTGTGCCACCTGGGCATTCCATGGCCTCCGAAACTGTGATAGGCAGTGAAGAGTGAAATCAAAAATTTACGCCCTTAGAAAGCCTGAAGGCGGTGCTTGGCTTTCGGGGTCCCGTGCGCGGCTAGGCTCTCAAAAAGTCCCACACATGTGGTATCCTCGTACTCAGGAGAACCAGCAGTATTTTGCGGTGTAATTTCACATATCCCCATGGCATGTTTGAGCAATATATCATTGAGTGACAACTTTGTGCAAAAAAAAAAAAATTTGTCTCTTTCCCGCAACTTGTGTCACAATATAAAATATTCCATGGACTCGACATGACTCTCAGCAAATAGCTTGGGGTGTCTACTTTCCAAAATGGGGTCATTTGGGGGGGTTTGAACTATCCTGGCATTTTATGCACAACATTTAGAAGCTTATGTCACACATCACCCACTCTTCTAACCACTTGAAGACAAAACCCTTTCTGACACTTTTTGATTACATGAAAAAATTATTTTTTTTTGCAAGAAAATTATTTTGAACCCCCAAACATTATATATTTTTTTAAAGCAAATGCCCTACAGATTAAAATGGTGGGTGTTTCATTTTTTTTTTCAAACGGTATTTGCGCAGCGATTTTTCAAACGCATTTTTTGTGGAAAAAACACACTTTTTTAAATTTTAATGCACTAAAACACACTATATTGCCCAAATGTTTGATGAAATAAAAAAGATGATCTTAAGCCGAGTACATGGATACTAAACATGACATGCTTTAAAATTGCGCACAAACGTGCAGTGGCAACAAAATTGATACATTTTTAAAAGCCTTTAAAAGCCTTTACAGGTTACCACTTTAGATTTACAGAGGAGGTCTACTGCTAAAAATACTGCCCTCGATCTGACCGTCGTGGTGATACCTCACATGCATAGTGCAATTGCTGTTTACATTTGATGCCAGACCGACGCTTGCGTTCGCCTTAGCGCGAGAGCAGGGGGGACAGGGGTGCTTTTTTTTTTTTTTTTTTCTTTATTATTTTTTTGCTTTTTTATCTTATTTTTAAACTGATCCTTTCATATTTTTTTTTTAAATAATTTTTTTGTTATCTCAGGGAATGTAAATATCCCCTATGATAGCAATAGGTAGTGACAGGTACTCTTTTTTGAAAAAAATTGGGGTCTATTAGACCATAGATCTCTCCTCTGCCCTCAAAGCATCTGACCACACCAAGATCGGTGTGATAAAATGCTTCCCCAATTTCCCGATGGCGCTGTTTACATCCGGGGAAATCTAAGTCATAAAATGCTCGTAACTTCCAGTTTCTTAGGCCATAGAGATGTTTGGAGCCACTCTGGTCTCTGATCAGCTCTATGGTCAGCTGGCTGAATCACCGGCTGCTTTCTCAGGTTCCCTGTTGAGACAGGAGAGCCAGAGAAAAACACGGAAGACGGTGGGGGGGGGGGCATTCTCTTCCACTGCTTGTAAAAGCAGTCTAGAGGCTAATTAGCCGCTAGGATTGCTTTTACATAAAAGCCGACCGCTGGCTGAAAAGAATGATACCAAGATGATACCTAAACCTGCAGGCATCATTCTGGTATAACCACTCAAAGTCGTGAATGGCGTACCTGAAGACAAAAAAATGGTTAACAATAAAGCACAGTAAACAGTAAAGTATAAAAAATTGCATACCTGAAAAGCAAACATGATAAAACATAACAATAAAACATTGCAGAATAGAACACAGTAAAAAAGAGCAGAACAATAGAGAGAGAATAGAGAGAGAGAGAACAATAAAACGACAGGGGGGCGTGACCGGAAGCCGAGCAAGATGGACGCCTGATCTCTCTGCTCTCTGAGCCCGCAGCGAGAAAAGCAATCTTGGGGGCAATCATCCGCAGATTTATGGGCAAATCACGGTCCACCCGCTCCTCTAAATACAGGGGATCATCGCAACCCCTTCCGGGTACCACCACAGACCTCCGCTCCTTCTTTACCCAGCCGGACGCATCTCGGAGCGAGGAGGCCAACATGGCGCCGGTCACATGGGCCGCCATTAACCATGCTCCCTATCTCCGCCCCGCCATACACACAATGCTCAGCAGCATTTCCAAGGCTGCTGCGAATGGCCTCTGACCCCCAGATCCAGAGCCAGGACCCCACATCCCCGCTCTCCTCAGACCTCTCCCAGGATTACCCACCTTTACCCAGTCCTGCAGGCCCCCCTGCCAGAGCGCATCAGCTCCCTGAGGGAACACAAGATGGAGCCTGGGCCGTCACGATCACATCCCCTCCACCTAAAGCGCAGAGGTTATCTCGCTCCAGAGACTCCAGCACATCTAGACACCATCCATCCTCCATACCTTCATATGCTCAGAAGGCAGGAGCCCTGACCTCACTTCCAACTGGGGCTAGCTCTACAAGTCCCCCCCAGCAGCGGCAAGCTGAAACCTGGTCAGATCCATGGGACTCCCCAGCAACTAGAGCACACTCAAACCGGGAGAAGGTAGCCACATACCCCAATGCCACACCACCTGGCAGATCATCGCCAAACCAGCATTATGGCACCTTAAAGGACCCACCTTTACATCCTCAGTGGCAAGCATATTTACAAGCCATACCCACAAAGGAAGATTTCAGACAACTCATTGAAGACGTGAAATCCACCTGCCGCACGGAAATCCAAGTACTCCAGACGGGGCTCAAACACCTGGCGGACAGGATGGAAATGGCTGAAGAAGAGATACAAGAAACCAAACTGGCGGTCCATAGAACACAAATCCAGGGAGCAGACCACAGAGAAATGTTGAGAGATATGCAAAGACACGTGGAAGACCTGGACAATCGGGGACGCCGCAACAACATTCGAGTGAGAGGCATCCCGGAGGCGGAGGGACCCGAGGACCTGCAAACAATCCTACAATCTGTCTTTAATAATTTAATTGGGGAGCCACTTAACAAACACATTGATATGGACAGAGCACACAGAGCGCTTCGCCCTAAAGGCGCCACCGCTAAACCGAGAGATATTATATGTAGAGTCAGCTCCTACCCCAACAAAGAAGAAATCATGAAGCATGCACGCTTGGTGCGTAAAGTAACTTTTGACGATATCCAGATACAATTGTACCCAGACCTCTCCTGGATCACCCTGCAAAAACGCAGACTTCTCCAGCCACTACTACAGCTACTGCAGAAAGAGAACCTTACCTACCGTTGGGGTTTCCCCTTCAGCCTCACGGCAAAGCACCAAGGCAAATCCGCGGTAATGAGGTATACAGAAGATCTGCGCACCTTTTGCAACATTCTTGAAATCCCGGCACCAAAGCTACCGGACTGGGACATTGTAGCAACCCCACCACCGCCACCTACAATTTGGCAGAGAGTGCCTACCTCCAACCGGTCCCGGGACTCCGACCCGCAACGCAAGCCCACCAAGCAAAAGAACCGCTGAGATGCAACTACTGTGACTCTCTATATCTACAGAACCTGAGCACTTAGGCTCAATATATATACCCAGTTAGACTGCAGTTTACTTTAGTTTGTTTTATGCAACTTCAGCTTAGGACCCCCAAGATTGACCCCCCATGCTGAATTTCACTTTAACAACCAGGGCTTAACGAGCTCCGGAGAGATAGGTATAGTTTCCGTTCACTACCCCCCCCCCCCCCTTGATAGTTAGATAGATCTCAGTGCAGGGTCGTAGACTATGTGCTGTAGAATAGCTGTTTTTGGCTGGCTACGGGCTCCCAGGTGCCCCTTCCCACTTTTTTTTCCTGGGGTGGGGGGGCTCAGGGGAGTCTGTCCAGGCCTGGGCCTGTTGGCCTATATAGGTTTATTGGGAATGTATGTTCTCCATGTTCTTTGCACACTAACAGTGTTTTTCGCTCTCTCTGACTATCCTCCTCCCTTTTCCATCCAGCCATCACCAAACCTACCCAGCAATCAACGAGCAAAGTCCTGGTCTCCTCCCGGAGAGTGCCTGCCCCGTGCCCCAGTCCTGAATGCTGGTGCATCAACATCAGGTGAGCGCCTACTCACACTACCACACACATTACCATGGCTAAGATACTCTCATTAAATGTACATGGATTAAACTCCAATAAAAAAAGACATCTGGCACTGAGGGAATTCAGACAGTCAGGGGCTGATATTATTATGGTCCAGGAGACCCATTATGATAAGGGGGGCTCATTTGCGTTCGCCTCCAGATACTACTCTCAGATTTATATGGCCTCGGGTACCCATAAAAAGGCAGCAGTGGCCATACTTATTAAGAGGGGGGCTCCCTTCACCTGCGTGACCCAGCACTGCGACCCACATGGCCACTTCATAATCCTACAGGGACAATGGCAGTCACAGGATATCACCCTGTGCACTTTGTATGCCCCGAATGTCAAACACAGCTTTCTATCCAGGGTGTATGCCCACCTCTTTAAAACAACACCTAAGGTTCTTGTAATAGGGGGCGATTTCAATCTCACCCACTCTTCTTACACAGATCGCCAGACGGTGGGCCCCCAAACAACCTCGCCCAGAGTACTTAGGGACTCGAGACTATTCAGGCAAATCTCCAGAGGATATGCGCTCTTTGATGCATGGAGGGCTCTCCGTCCAGGCGATCGACAGTACACGTTCTACTCAGCTCCTCATCGCACTCACTCCAGGATAGATTACTTTTTTGTTAATAACCACACTCTACAGCTCACCCGCAAGGCTCAAATTCTCCCGATCTCATGGTCTGACCATGCCCCTATCCTGCTCACCATAGACCTTGATACGGCCTTCCGTAGGCCTTATAATTGGAAGCTTAATACCTTCCTCCTCCAACACCAGCCCTCTCTGACAGAATTAAATTCCACTCTACAACTCTATTTTAAAGAGAATAACAACCAGGAGGTCTCACCCTCCACGCTCTGGGAAGCCCATAAGGCGGTTCTCCGAGGAAAATGTATAGCGCTCTCCACAGCGCTAAAAAAAGACGCCCTAACTGCAAAAGTGAAAGCGGAAAA